>CM062815.1:478387571-479608527 GCA_031772625.1 Pinus tabuliformis
GACTCGTTCCAGCTAAACATCAGATGCAAGACTTACAAAACCCTTCATCTTCAGAAAAATAAATGAAACATAAGCATTATAAACAGTTCAGAAATCAGGGCAGCAACAAAGACTCCATTCTTATTTTCTCCACAGCCATGGACCCCACTGCTAACTGTTAACCGTCTTCCGATATGTGCCCACTTCCTCATTTATTTCCCTGAACATATGAATAAAGAAAATTTTGTCGAAGGTGGCTGCTATCTCATGTAATTGATCTCCTTTAAGTCTGAGCAGGATTTTATGTAATTCAGCACTTCCCTTCATCCAGTTTATGACAAAGGAGGCATAGTCAACATTCTGAATATGTTTTACTCTCCTTTCTAGTGCATAATAAAGCAATAACCTCAAAGTCATAAGCTCTGCATAGTTATTGGATCCTGCCTCAAGGCCTGCTTTAAATGTGACATGATGAGAATCAGATACAAACAGAACTCCTTCAGCATTGCTAAACTCTGGTGGACCCTGCCTAGCTCCATCAAAAAGACCCCAAGCTTGAATTTTGTCTAGTCCCAGCTCTTTCAACTGATGAGGAGCATCTTGCTTCTAACATTTGAAACCATTGATCTGATTTGTCAGAATTAGATCTGACTTGTGAGAAAACTTGAAAGGTGAGGAATGTGTTTATCCCCCAAGCTTGAATCTTGTCTAGTCCCAGCTCTTTCAACTGATGAGGAGCATTTTGCTTGATAGGCATTCTAACATTTAAAAGTTAAAACCATTGATCTGATTTGGCAGAATTAGATCTGACTTGTGAGAAAACTTGGAATGTGTTTATCTTCAAAGATTTGACTATTCCTAGCCATCCAGATTCCCAAATGATTAGGCATGTCAAGGCTATAAATTCTTTCAATTCTTTTTTGATATATCACTGCTTCAAACTTTACTCCACTGTCTCCTCTTTCCACAAATTTGAAATGCCCAAGATCTGCTCTAACTCTTTCCAGATTTGTAAGCATAAGGAAATTTTGTTAACTAGAGTAATATATTATATTCCTCCTTTCTACACAAAATCAAATTCGTGGTCCCTGTCTACACCTCCTTTGCATGAATTCCCATGCCAATTCCTTATTTATCAATGCTGACCATAAAAAGATGAGTCTTCTTGGGGGATTTTCATTGCCAGATCTGTCTCCACCTCCAGGTTGGCTCTTGAAATTCTGTAGCAAACAAAGCTTTGCATCCAAGGCGAGATACATATTTTTTCCCTGTGCTTGTTATTAGCCTGTTCAAGAGTGTCCATTTCATCCCTTGACCTGATATATCCTCTTTTACTAGTGGGAGTCCTTTGTTTTCTTTCTTCCCTTATTAAAGGAATTTAAAACAAGTCTTTCTGATTTTTTCTGTGACTTCATTAGGAATACTTTCCAAGGAATGCCAAAACATAGGAATGGACTCAAAACCAATGTTGTGAAAAGCGCGAGCAGGATTAAATCGGCGCGGGGAACGAATCGGAAAAAATCGGAAAAATCGGGAAAAAATCGGAAAAAAGCGGGAAAAAATCGTTTGGTACAAAAATATTCATTTTTTTTTTTTCGATTTTTTTAATATCTAAACCATCTACAACATAAAATAAATACATTGACACGTAAATATGATAAAAAAACTAATATATAAGATGTTTAATATCATTTCTAGCGCTAAATTCACACATAACATTGAATCATGTCCTGAATAGTAAGTCCTGACTCCTGAGTCCCAACTCAGCCTCAAAATATCAACAAAAAATATGATAATGTATCTCATCATGTCATAATGTAATATACAATAAAATGAGGTCTAATCCTATTGATTTCCTCTGCCCCTCTTGCGAGAAAATGCCACAGCTTTCCCTTTCCCTCTAGATGTAGATGCTGGTGCCTGTGCTGGTGGAGATGGCAGTGGAGTCTGATGTGCTCTAGAAGCTGAAGAACTAGGAGTAGGAGCTATAGGAGGTAGACCATGTCCTCTACTGGTGGCAGGGGTAGCCCGAGCAGGTGGTGTCACTTGGAAATATTACAATCTCCCAATCCTGAAATCCTGAAAAATTGATAAGTCTGCTGGATTTTAAATGAAATCTAAAATTTTACTTTCTCCATATGAAATCCAATGACGCTGGAACCACTCTCAAACATCCTGAGTCATTTCATGGTAATGTTAAAAATTTAATTAAAAGGATGAAAATGAAGATTAAGGAGAATGCCACTTTTACTTTAAGAATTTAACATTACCATGAATAGCATATCCATACTAGGGCCTAGACTTGATCATTAAGCTGCCCCACTCAAAAATTATTTGTTTCTTTCAAAAAAAATTGCATGAAAAAACCCAAATGACCAAATGAAAAACCAATTTTTTTTTTTATAAAATCGCGCTGTCCTGGCAACCCCGCGCTTTTTTCGGAAAAAATCGGCAAAAAAAAAGCCGATTTTTTCGTGTAAAAAGTGCGATCAAATCGGCGCGGGGAAAAAGCGCGATTAAATCGCGCTTTTCACAACACTGCTCAAAACATATCGTGATAATATTGGAATTATCACGATATTATTGCCGAAAACCACCTTGCTGATATTATTGCCAGTCTTTATTGCGAGAAATTGTCTGAATTGAAATTATTGTGATAATTTAGGTAATTATTGTGATAATTTTGAAATTATCACCCTGCTTTGTCAATTTCAACTTACTAACAATTTTTTTCTTTTGACCCTAATTTTGAAAAGTGAGTTAGGGGATTGAGCTGTGAGGATACTCTGACTATTTCTGTCAAGCAAACAAGTGGAAAGATATTGTTTTCATTTCCCATGATTCATCTCATGAGATAGATAACCTAGTAATTAATGGTAATATTAAATTCTTAAAGTAAAAGGATGATACCTTTCACTTAAATTTTTAACATTACCATTAATTGACTTAGGATGTTTGAGAGTGGTTTTGACCTCATTGGATTTCATATGGAGAAAGCAGAATTTTTAGATGCCACTCAAAATCCAACAGACTTCATGTTTTTAGGATTTCAGGGTTGGCGAGATTGAAATGTTTCTATTACATTCTGTGATGTATGAGGATATGGAATTAACATTTAATCAACATCGCCAAGCCCTCTATGTACCTCGATGTTGGTGGCATTGACTGTTGAGCTCCTCCTTCATGATTGTAGTATTAATGTACACTTAACTCAATTATTCATGACCCTAGTAAAAATGTACACTTCACTCAAGCAAAATCATTGATTAGGATGTTAAGTTTTTTCTATTTTATTTTAATGCTCAAAGGGTGATCTTGATGAGGAGGATCCCAATATAGGCAATGGTTTTGATGTTATGTAGCTATTTGTTGTAGCATGATTTTCTTTGGATTTCAGAGGCCATTTAGAGCCTCTCTATTGATCTTTTTTGATTCAAAGATAGCTTGCACTCGATGATATTTTGGTTATATGCACCCTTGCCATATACAAGAGAAATTTTGCATATTTGTGTATAATAATTTGGCTTCATATAGATGCATATGAAGTATATGTTGTTTTCAAAATTTGAATATTTTATGTATTTTTTTGGATGACCAATCTTTTGGTTTAGTTGAGGATGTTGTGATCATTTTCCATTAAGCAAACAAAGGGAAATTTGTTGTTTTCATTGCCATGATTAATCTCATGAGATACATTTATTTATTTATTTTATATGATTTGTATCATTCTATTAGATCTTATGACTCAGGACAAATATCATATTTTAATATCGAAGTCTGATATATCACTTGACATCTTATATATTGATTTTATTTTCATATTTATGTAGCAATGTGTTTGTTTGATGTTGATGTTATTTTAGAAGTTAAAACATTGAGAAAAAAATGATTATTTTTGTATTTTTTTAAAGTTTCCCGATAATTTTCAATATTTTCCCTGATATTGCCGATAATTTAAATTTTGGACCCTCGATGATAAATTGCCGATAACGATAATTGTAATATTGCCTCTAACATAGAATTTACTAAGTTAAGCCCCTCTCATAGGCTACTATCTATTACACCAATTATCTATTTTGGCGCAAATCCTTTTCAACCCATATTTAGCATCTTGCTCCTATTGAGAAATCTAGGGCATATAGTTAGGATATTTAAAATTTGATTTATCTTTTATCCTTGACATCTTCTTATGATGTTATTATTATCATTTGGTTTTGTTATATCATCAAGACAAATGCCAATAAGAAGATCACGACACAAACACAAGAACACTAGATGTAGACTACTAGCCAGGGCCAAAACCTCTCCTAGAGAGGAAAACCCACAAAATCTCTTCTTATAGAATCTGTTCAATGAAGACTTCCTAGACCATGACCTTAACCTTGATCAAACCCCAAGTGATGAGCCAGCTGAATCCCAAAGGATGTCTCTGCAAAAACCAGACCGAGGAAACCCTAGTTCCTCCTTCAAACTTGCACGTGTGAGCACCAAAGATAGAATTTTGCTTCCTTCCATAGATTCGCTGGCCTCTTAGGAATTCACTCTTCTTCCCACATAATTTCGCTGGATCAAACTCCTCTCTTCTTTGATAGAATCAGAGATAACTTGTAGTTCAATGTATGTCTCAAATGAGGTGAGGTTATTCTTTTTATAGGCCTCCATGGGGGTCATGGGGGTGAATTAAGTCTCTTTAGGTCGACTTGAAGAGGGTTGGCCAACTCATCACTTGGAGGACATGACATATTACATTACATATTTTTCCTTCTTGTTACATGGGCCCTCCAAGGGCTAGTACATCATGACCTTGACTCTTGACTTGACAACAAGACCTCTAGAGCACACAATGGGTGCTTTGACCTAGGACCACAACATAATGGGCAAGAAACCCATTTCAATAAAATAGCAAGAAACCCATTTCAATAAAATAATTTGACTTTTACAAACAAATTTTCTTTTTTTTCTTTTCTTTTGACAAGTACATCAATAATTACATCAAGTCATGACTCAAGAACAATTATGAAGACCGACACTAGTTACATTTCAACACTCCCTCTTAATTAGGGAGGTATTCATAATTGACCACAGGTACAAGGACAATACTTCCATTGAATTATTCTCATAAGAAGAGTCAGATTGATAAGCCATCTTAAGCATCAACATTATGATCAATATACAACTAACATTGTCAACATAGCAAGGCCTTGACTAACACGCTCTATCTCTCAATAGATCAAAGCACAATGTTGGGAGGTTTTACGTGGGACACCACACTACCTCTTAAGGCACATACCCCATCCGGATGTTCACAAGGTATGTCCTTCTAGGACAATTCCTGTCTTGGATTAACACATCCTCAAGGAATTTCCTCTTCGACTACTCTTACCTATTGGATGCCCTACCTCATCCTCAAAGAGTATCGGTCACCAAACTACTTCCTATCTTGGATTTCAAATCCTCAAGGAGTATCTATCTCAGATGCTTACCCAATCCTCTAGACGCCATTCTCTCCTCATGGCCTTCACTAAGACTTACGGCTATTAGTCCTAGTCTAGTGCATGACACATGAAGCAAAGAACTATATCCGTCACTCCCTCTCAACTAAGGAGGAGCTCCCTCTCAACTAGGGAGAAGTGTCAATCATTAGCTACTATGATAGTAGCTCTCAGGGCTCTATCGTCATTATCACACGTGCGGGTTTTCTTTGAACCTTACGGGGCCCTTTATATACAACTTCATCATGTTCCAACTTCTTCATCATGGAGCCTTTCCTTTTTATTAACTTCTTCGTAGGGCATAGGCCATCTTCTTCATCACTTCCCTTCAACAAACCATAGTGTTGAATCAACAGTCATGTCATCATTTTCTTTTTCAGAAAGTGATATTTTAGTCCACATCTGGTTATCCTTCATACAACTGCCTATTTCCAGTCATGCTTCTTTCAGGGTCTTCAATCCAATCACATGAGTACTAGTTGTAGGTGATATTATACAACCCTCTTTCGGTAGCCCTGTTTCAACTCAACCAGATGAGTTCAAATATCAAAATGAACATCAAATTAAAGTTACCTCTTTATGATGGCCCTTTGTTATATCATCATCTTCATCACGAACTAATCATCATCGAGCTCGAACATGGCTCCCTCTTGAACATCCAAAAAGTGATTAGGACATGACCATCAAACCATCTGCAACCTGCTATCATATCTGTCATCGTGGTGTACATCAGCTCCTCGGACCAAGTACCAAGGCAACAACCCAATCATATCCTTCTTAAAGTGAATCTTCTTCATATAGCAGGATCGTGCAGAACCTAACAATGTACCATGTTTTCATCAACATCATGGTCTTCCTTCAAATTTCATCAGAGTCTTTAGCAGAACATATCTTAGCCAGTCTTTTATCCCTGCACCTTATTTTCAGGATGAGGTCCATTGTGCTGCAATTGAATCAACAAGCTTCTTAAGAGGCTTGCTTTAAGAACATCTAGACTGGATAATAATCATCATGGTCATTCTTCCAAGTTGAAGAAGTCACTTCAACGCATCACAGAGGATCCAAAAAAAGCTTCTTAAGAGGCCTGCTCTCAGAACATATAGGCTGGATAATAATCATCATGGTCATTCTTCCAAGCTGAAGAAGTCACTTCATGACATCACAGAGGATCCAAAAAAATGATCCTTATTATCGGCTTGCAACAAAATCTTTATATCAGCTAGCTGATTGCTATCTTAGGTTCATGAATTCTATTGTATGCTGCTACCAATTCTTGTCTTTTAGGCATCCATAGTCCCGCAATCATACCATGAATCTATCTCTATACATCAGAGTGCCCACGGATCCAAGGGTCCTTACAGTTCCCTCCTTCCATCATGCTTACCAAAATAGAGGATCTACTTGTACTTCTTTCTTTATTTCCTATACCTTTTCAGTATTCATTGACAAGTACATCCAAGCAAAATATACAGTGATAAAAACATGATGCCAATCTGTCAATCTAGGATTACCATGGGATCTAGGATTTTCAAGTGCCAACCCTAGACCAATTTTATTGTTCTTCTGTAGATTGCATGTAAACCCTAAGGATCAAGGGTTAGGGTTTTTATGAGGGAACAAGTGAATTAGGGTTAGGTTTTCATATAGCTAGGGTTTCATATTAAACATCTAAGGTTTTTCAAACCTAGATATCATTACTAATAACAACAATTTTCAACAACAAACCCTAAAATCATACAATAGACCAACCCTTCAACATTTCATGTTAGACCCGTAATAAATGAAGATGTCATGCATACCTCAAGGTTACATACCTTTGTCATAGTGACTGCTGTAGGACCCTGTTATTCCAGATGCAAATGTTTTTCTTCAAGGTGTGCATCTGCTCGGGATATTCTTCACAATATCTTTTTGCTTTTTAATTTTTGCCTCTTCTTGCTTCAAGATCTGAATGCTCCTGCTCTTTTGTTTGTTAGTTAGAGATGTTCAGGTCTAGAGAACCGATTGCTATGGATGCAGTGTTATCAAGAATTATTTTTAAGCCCTTTTTCTATCAAAATTGATTATTAAATGCTTCAACAATGACAATCAGAACTTTTCTTATGTTGATCTCATGGAAATATCCTTCTTGTCACAGTCATACTATAGTGACTTTACTCACTGCCTATAGCTTATGTGACATGGCTTCCTTTTTAATATGAACAGTCACTATAGCTTCTTCATAAATGACTATGCTTTAGGAATACGGCTTTCAAGGCAAACCCTTAAACATGTTCCCTATTGATAGAACCTTTTCTTCACAATTACAAATGACTTCAATACCATAATACATATATTTTGAAAAATATACCTTTCCGATGACAAGAGAAGATGTCGGCTCGCTGTTGATTAGATTCAACCTGGGTATAAATATAAGACAACTTCATCATTGTGGTTATGCATATTCAGAAACTTCACAACCTAGTGGATCACAGGTTCTTTTTCTTCTACTCCATAGGTCGACTCGTTCATTGGTTGACGTAGGTTCGAATCTTGTATATGTCTGCTCAAATAGTTGACCAAAAACTTGTCTTTTGTATAGAGTTGTCACTTCATCGTGAATTTATACCACTGTAGGAGTGCACATATATTATGGATTTATGGCTGTGGGTGAGAGAAGAAAATCTCAGCATCCTTCTTGTAGCCTTCCAATTACGCCTGCCACTCCTTGAGACTATAGTGAGGACAGATCCATACTAGCAAATTGATCACCCACAAATATGTTTCTTGTTGAAGAAAGTGTAACTAGGTTCGGTATTTACAATGTAACTTTGATCTTTGTACTTGTTAAGAAAAAGAAATATATATTTTTTTAAATTATAAGAATGAGTTTCTTGCTCATTCCATAGGTCTAGGAATGTCAAAGAGTCAAAGACATGTAAAGAGCTCTTCTTGAGCATATGTGTAAATATATACTAGTCTAAAAGGCCCTCCAAGACAAGCACAATCCTCCAAAGACAAGCACAAACAAGTCTGCCAGCAAAACGATGAAGAAAGGCAGTCATGTCGGCCTCAAGATAAATATAAATAACAAGTCGACTCACAAAGGAGACAATACTTTCAGTGGACATGTCGGCTCAAATACAGGGACAAACTACTATATAAAGGAGCTTGCACCCTTGCATTTGGACAATGAATTCCTTGCACTCCTCTCTGAAATCTCGGTCAAATTTATGGTTACAGAAATCTTAGATAAAGGTGCAGTACAATGTTTCGGTTAGGAGAAGGATCCCTCTGGTTTTTCGGATAAGGATGACTGCTGTACACACTCACATACTCTTATAGTTTCAAATAAGAAACTCGATAATACCATAGTAATATATATTCTCGACATAGCCATGGCAAGTAAGATCTCGGTAAAGATTGCACTGCAATCATGATGAACATAGTTACATTCTCGGTCAAGGTGCAGTCATGATCCTAACATGGTCATGATCTCGGTAAAGGCTACAATAAGACAATCATGATCTTGGTGGATCAAAAGGCAGCTCTCCAATACATATATCAACATGGAAGATCTAGTTGGTGAAGACTTTGGTGAAGGGACAACAAAGATGTTGCAGTAGTGATGGCTTCGATGGTGCAACAATGAAGATGATCTCAATAGTGACAAAGAAGAGGATTGGTGTCTTGGTCTTGAAATGGCCTAGTAGGTCAAGGATCATGGTCTTGGTATTTGTCAAGTAGAATCTCTATAAGAAGAATTTTGTGCGGGTTTTCCTCTCCAAGAGGGAGAGGTTTTGGCCCTAGCAAAAAGCCAGCATCTTGAGTTCTTGTATTTTGGTAACTGTTTGATGAAGTAAGAAATACACACACTAATGATATCAAGATAAGATTGTGCTAATAAGCAAAAAGTTAAAATACCTCACAAATAGTTATCATGCTAAGAAGAATCACATTAACTACATTTGCCCTAGATTCTTCAACATGGAATCAGAGCTAAGGTGCTGAAGTCAAATGGAGGGCAACAAAAGAGACATACAAGGATCTGTCTCCAATGACATCAAAGTAGGTTGAAAGGATTAAAGGAGCAAGTATACAACAAGCATGTCTATAACAGTCATGGAGTATCAACTTCAGTAATTACAGTCATGCACTCAACTCATGCTCAGTTTGACAGAGTATACCAGTGATCCTCACTTCTTGATCAATGAAATTTCTCCATGCCATAAAAGATAGTCTCAGGTATACATATATATTGTAGAAGTAATCCAAGGAATACCTCTCATTACATCATTGTCTCAATATAGTTATTACATCAAGGCAGTTTCAGTGATGAGACAGTCTATCTATACAGTGCCACCCACAGTTTAGTTATGTTATTCATTGACAAGTTTGGGCTCTCAATACATTGCCTCTCTACACAATGCACATAGACATCACTGTGCAGTGCCATACCAATATACTTGTCACAGTCTCGAATTCTGTCTATGATTATGATCTCAATAGCATGGTGCTCGGATCAAAACATAGTATCACTAACATGTCAACAATATGTTGAAGTCAAAAGTACCTTAAAAATGAATTGGGAAGGTCGTGAAGCAGTCTCGGTGATGTCAAGACCATTGATGTCATGGTGCTAGAAGGCCTCCAAGGAAGTCGTGATGAAAGGATACTAATGATGGGCAGCTCAAGCAAAAGAAGCATCAAGGTGAAGATCTCCTCTTCACACACCAAGTAAGTATCTTTCAATTTTATAATCAGATTTGGTTAAATGATTTCATGATTGCAAGGGGATTTATAAATCAGTTAGATAATCGAAAGTCCTTGCATAGAATAAGGAGGATTGTCATAATCCTCATAGAAAAGAGAAATCATTGATATCTATGAAAAGGTCTATGAAGGTCAAGCATTGCTTGAATCCATCAAGAGATTCATAGGATTCATATGATATCACTCAAAAGTCCTCTCATACCGAAATAGCAGAAGAGGAGACATAAAGAGAGATATATGAAATGCTAGATATACTATTGGAAATTAAAGTAAGGAAGGTCACTTAGACCTACACAATAGTAAAGGTATTAAAGAATGAAAGAATAACTTCATGAAGATCTAGGAAAGATGATAAGAAGGTAGTCATCATTGATGAGCAAGGTAAAAAATATCAATGAACAAAGAAGGTTACCTCACTCGACAATTTGTGGTCTCTATGCTAGATAGAAAAAGACAAGTTGCAGTCTATAGTATTAAAGGATAAAAGAATTCAACCTTGTGTAGAAAGGAAAGGCAAGGTTGGTCCTCAAGCAAAGACAAAATAAGTATAGTTAAGATTCAATGCTATAAAAATATTTTGAAAGCTCATATCATTGAAAGATGGAGGAAGCTAAAGAAAAGGGCCAAGGAAAGAGGGAGTATCAAATCTCTCCTCTGAGTAAGATAGTATCCCTCACAAAAGGATCCTATCATAAGCTCCTATATCTTGTGTTATAAGATATGACAATGATAATAAGATGCATCATGGCATCATGAAAGCATTAGAAGCAAGAGCTCGCGACATCACCATGGGAATCATGAAGGACAAAAAGTATAAAATCCATGATAGTCAAACATGAAGGATATAGCTCTTGGGAATCTCATTGAACATTAAAGGAAAGAAAGATGTCATCCAGGGCAAGGCTCATCATACATCAAGAAACATCTGCCAGATGGGGATATGCAAGATCCTCAAGGTTCTTTGATGGAATCCTCATTGGAGGGTTCACTAATCTAGAGAGGAAGCAGGTGTTTCATCAGGAACTCCAACTCATGGAATTCATGGGATAATTGTGTGATGACATTGAAGATCTCTTCAATCAAGGAAGCTGCTGGAAGAAGCCTAGATGACCTAAAGGTAAAATGAGGTATGTATGCTTGTATTTAATATTATAATGTCATGTCATATGGTTGCAGGTAACAATGGATCATTACTTCTATCTTGAGAAGCATGATCAAGAGAAAAAGGATCTTCTCCTCTGAAAGAATGCAGGAAGGCATAAGTCACACTAGATGAAATCAACATAATATGTCCTCATATGAAGTATGAGGTAGTTGACTAAGAAACTTTGATCAAAAGCTCTGAGAAATGGAATGTGTGAGGAAGAGATCGTGAGATATGCAACGATGATGAAGGCAATCAACATCTAAAAGACCAAGAAGATTTGACTAGGAAACCTCCTAGAAAGATATAAAGACTCTGATGAAAGAAGACCCTTGACAATGGATATCCTTGGGAGATATGTCAACAAGTGTGCAGGATGTTGATACCTACAAGAAGATGTCATGATGAAGAGCCATCTCGTAAGGTATGATTTAATTTAATATGATGTTTTGATTTCTTGAATAATATTTGGATGAGTTCATGTAGGGCTACTAGAACAAGACTTGTAAGTACAAGTACAACCAACATTCATGCGATGGATGGAAACTCCTGAAAGAAGCATGGAGAGAAAAGAAGTAGCCATATGAATAATGTTTTAGATGTATGCCAAGAAGGCCACTTTCCATGAAGAAAGGAATGACATGACAGAAAAAGAAGGAAAGTGATCGATGGCTGTTGCCCTACAAGGAAGAAGCTCAACTAAATTCCATGGCATCAAGGAGAGAAATTGACCAATCAACTGAAGAACCCACGAAGAAGAAGCTGCTCATGTATAAAAGAGTCCCTAGCTAAGAGTAAGCTATGACAGGTCCCTGATCAAGAGGGAGTTTGAAATAGATCACCCTTGATTACAAAGGAGTGACAATTGTGTTTTTCCATTTCATGTGTCATGCACTAGACCAAGACTAACAATCGTAAGTCTAGATGAAGGCCATGAATGGAAATGTAGACACATGATAGACACAACATTCTTGTCTTCATTTGGGAAGAAATAATGGGAGGATTGGGTAATAATATGGCATCTGATACTCTTTGAGGATGTGTAGGGCATCCAAGATAAGAGTAGGCAAGAGGACCGATATTCTTTGAGGGCTGGGAACCCAAGATAAGAATAGTCCTAAAAGGTCATACTCAGTGAACACTCGGGTGGGTATGTACCTTGAAATACAATGATGAAGGTGTCTATAAATCACTGGTCTCACCAACATTGTAACTCATGGTCTCATGGAGAGATGGCGTTGTTAGTCAAGGCCTTGCACTATGACAATGCTGATTGATATGATGCTATAAAGATGGGATTACCAATCTGATTCTTCTTATGAGAAATTATTCAGATTGAGAATAACCAAGTACCATTATAAATACCTCCCTAGTTAAGAGGGAGTGTTGAAGAAAGTGTAACTAGGTTTGGTATTTACAATGTAACTTTGATCTTTGTACTTGTCAAGAAAAGAAATATTATTTTTGTAAATTATAAGAATGAGTTTCTTGTTCATTCTATAGGTCTAGGAAAGTCAAAGAGTCAAAGACATGTAAAGAGCTCCTCTTGAGCATATGTGTAAATATATACTAGTCTAAAAGGCCCTCCAAGACAAGCACAATCCTCCAAAGACAAGCACGAAGAAGTCTACCAGCAAAACGATGAAGAAAGGCAGTCATGTCAGCCTTAAGATAAATATAAATGACAAGTCGGCTCACAAAGGAGACACAACACTTTCGGTGGACATGTCGGCTAGAATACAGGGACAAACTACTATATAAAGGAGCCTACACCCTCGCATTTGAACAGTGAAATCCTCGTACTCCTCTCTGAAATCTCGGTCAAGTTCAGGGTTACAAAAATCTTGGATAAAGGTGCATGACAATGTTTCAGTTAGGAGAAGGATCCCTCTGGTTTTTTGGATAAGGATGACTGCTGTACACACTCACATACTCTTACAGTTTCAGATAAAAAACTCAGTAATACCATAGTAATATATATTCTCGGCATTGCCATGGCAAGTAAGATCTCGGTCTTGCATAGATCTATCCAACTCGAACTAGGATTACTTTTATGCACAGTTAACAAGACTTATGCTCAAGAGGAGATCTTGTTCTCCTTATGTTCTGAATAATCCTTCAATGAAACTAGTGATATGAACCTTACAATTTTGGACTTTTGACAATGACTTTCAATGGAGATTTTTTTTTTTTTATGCTCAAAACTTTGAAGAGGATTCGACTCCTTTTCTGAAGTTATTTTGTCAACTCGGATTAGCTTGATCCTTTGCTTATAAAATGGTTATGGCTTGACTGACCTAATACTTCTTTAGATAATTCATACCTTCAACCAAACCTGTAGCAAATTTGAATTCCAGTTCAGACTTTCAATCTTGCAAAATGGTGCTTTTGTGCCTTTGTTCTTATGCTAAAGATTTTGGCCTTCCTTGGGCTTATTGACATGCCATTTGCTCCTTCAGAAATCGCCTTCTTGTACCCTCGATATCACTAGATGGATCTGCGGCCTCTTTAATCTTCAATCTGCTAGTCAGAAGGTGTAGATTAGGGAGAACTATTAGATTAGCCTTTAGGTTCTTATGATCAAGGCTTATAAACCCTCCAAATCAATTCGCTCTTGCATTGTATAATGTGACCTTGTCTCTGCAATTCGGGCTAGAATATGTGCCCAAAAATTTGCTCTAGACGTCCCCACAAATTCGGTCTAGGATTATAGTATTCCTTAAGAAGTGGTGAAGCTGAACTGATCTTCTATCTGCCCACTATTCAAAGCCCTAACTCTGTTACCATGTTGAGAAATCTAGGGCATACAATTAAGGTATTTAAAATTTGATTTCTCTTTTATTCTTGACATTTTCTTGTGACGTTATTATTATCATTTGGTTCTGTTATATCATAAAGACAAATGCCAATAAGAAGATCACGACACAAACACAAGAACACCAAATGTAGGCTACTAGTAAGGGCCAAAACCTCAATTAGAGAGGAAAACCCACAAAATCTCTTCTTACAGAGTCTGTTCAATGAAGACTTCCTACACCATGACCTTAACCTTGATCAAACCCCAAGAGATGAGCCAACCGTATCCCAAAAGATGTCTCTGCAAAAACCAGACTGAGGAAACCCTAGATCCTCCTTCAAACTCACACATGTGAGCACCAAAGACAAAATTTTGCTCCCTTCCACAGATTCCATGGCCTCCCAAGAATTCGGTCTTCTTCTCGCACAATTTCGCTAGATCAGACTCTTCTCTTCTTCGATAGAATCAGAGATAACTTGTAGTTCAATGTATGCCTCAAATGAGGTGAGGTTCTTCTTTTTATAGGCCTCCATGAGGGCGAATTAGGCCTCTCTAGGCCGACCTGAAGAGGGGTGGTTGACTCATCACTTGGAGGCTTCTAGACATGAAATATTACATTACCTATTTTTCCTTGTTACATGGGCCCTCCAAGGGCTAAAACATCATGACCTTGACTCTTAACTTGACAACACGACCCCTAGAGCACATAATGGGTGCTTTGACCTAGGACCACTATATAATGGGCAAGAAACCCATTTCAATAAAATAATTTTTCTTTTTACAATTTTTTCTTTTCTTTTGACAAGTACATCAATAATTACATCAAGTCACGACTCAAGAACAATTATGAAGATCGACACTAGTTACATTTCAACAACTCTAGACTATTAAAAAAGATTGAATATATTTGCATAATTAGTTACATACCTATAGCAGTTCAATAAGTATCCAATATTTCTTGCAACTTTCTTGCTTCCCTTACACGACCATTAAATAACAAGAAGAAATCATTAACAAATAATAGATGATTTAACAATATTATCCTACCAGTTCTGACTCCAACAATTATTTCTAATCTTTATCATCTGTATAACTCTGCTCAAACCTTTAGCAACTAGCAGGATCTATAGAAAGGATAAGGGTACCTTGCCTCAGCTCCATGTTGGCCTAACATTTTTGAGGCTGAATCACTAATAAACACAACAAAAGAGACAAAAGTTATACAATCCATTATCCATTTAACCGCTGTAAGATTAAAACCAACATGTAGAAGCTAGCCAAATGGTTTTGTCCTATGCTTTGAATAATTGTAATTTCATTTTAAATTTCTGTTGAAACCTGGCACCTGATATTTTATTAACCTAACAGATTACAGATCTATTGAATAGATGCAAAACTAGGTTCTTAACACAATTAATGGAAACAAAATTACAACAACTCAATCACAAGTGACACAAACATATTCTGTCCAATCAATAGTTCGTCATTAATAACTCGGAACCTACTTGGGCTCCCATCCCAAGATAATGATCCAATTGAAGAAACTACAATTACAACATACCCTAGATCTGATCCAACAGATCAGACCCTAGATTTGTCCTCGATCTCCTTAGCTAATTTGGATCTCCAATGCCGCACCGTCATACCTTCCTCGGACTCAATACACTTGAGTATCACACTCCTCACTTGAGAAAATCCCTCTCTCAATGGTTAGTGTTGCTGTATGGTGTATCTTTCTCTTTTCCTTAGCCTTTGCTTTTATAACTTTACATTGAGCTAAATCCCTAAATCTTGATCTCAAGTGAGGTGAGTATCACACTCCTCACTTGAGAGAATCCCTTTTTCAATGGCTTGTGCCACTGTATGGTGTGTCTTTCTCATCTCCTTAGCATTGCTTTTACAACTTTACATTAAATCCGTAAACCTCAATCTCCAAAGTGATTGACGACAGAGATTAGATCTTGCCTCACTTGAGATTAACGGTTGATATTAAAACATAATCACTAAAGTAAATTATTTTACTTTTCCTAAGTTTGTTTAGCTCAATTAGCCAACATAATTATGTGCTTTCCTAGGTTAGACTTAGGCTAAGTTACAATAGCAACTTGCTCATACTTGAGCAAGTGTCCTAGGGAGACTTTGGGTGAGTTTCTGCGTGCCTAGACACTTAGGCCTTGTTAATTTTTAGGGCTAGATTTGTTCTCTACTGTAGATATTTGCAACTTTAACCTTTTTCAATATTTTCACATTACATTCACCCCATAACATCATATCATCATTAGCAATTATGTAGAGAGAACAATAATCATCAACCAATGCAGCGGAATAGTAAAGAACAACAAAAGAAAAGCATACACAATAGAGACACCGGGATTCAGGTAAGAGACCAAGAAACCCCACAATGGGGAAAACCCAACCAAATTCTTCTTCTTAGATATTCATCGATTATTCAGCTGAGATACAAAGTACAATAAGAATGAGATTCATCAATCACATCAGGTCTCTTAGGCCCAACCTAAGTCAGTTCACAACTACGTTTGTGAACTAAATGATCTGATCTCTAGAGAGCTGTTTCCATAACACTGTCACAAGAGGTAACATCCATGTCATAAGAATAAGAGTCATCACTATTAGAGGTCATTACTATCATCATCACTGTAATGAATCAGTGCTGTCAAATGTCATCAAATGTTATCAAGAATCATCTCTGTCAAGAGTCATAAGAGCAGGTGCCATCACTGTCAAGTGTCATCATCAAAGATATACTGCTATCAAGGGTTACTTTCATCATAAACAAGGTCATTGTTATCATATAAGAACAAGGTCACTGTCATCATATAAGAGCAAGGTCATTTTCATGTCATTCATCTAAATCACTGTTGTTAAGGGTACTATCTCAAGATACTGCCCAAGCGAGCCACAAAGTATCATGTCATGGAGTATAGTGTTAGCCAAAGATGCAAGCCACAATGAACCACATGGAAATACAATACAGTTATGTGAGCCATAGAAACATTTAAAACGAGTCATAGTAATACGATGCCACTATATATAAGTGATGTCAAGTGCATGCCAAGAGCGAGTCACAAAATTTCTTGTAAAGTGAGTCATAGAATCACTAAAATGTGATCCTTAGAGATCATATGCGAGCCATAGCCATAGAATTATATGAGCCACCATAAAAGAACGTAAGCCACTGTTGATGTGATCATTAATTCGAGCCACTGTGATGAGTTGCAATCTCAGAGTATGAGCTCATATATATATATATATATATATATATATATATATATATATATATATATATATATGTGCCACAAAGAGGTGTGAGTCACCTGTGATATAGAACATGCAAGATCTGAGCCACTGAGTATTTGTGCTAGAGATGTGAGTCACTTGTCTTAAGTGCGAGCCATAACATAAACCAGAGATATGAAAAAGTGATCCACAAAGCCATAGGAACAGTGCAAGATTCAGATCATAAGTGATATGAACCTAAGAGAAGAGTGTATGTCATTGTAATGCCACAATGTATGCCACTGTATGAACCATCAAACTACATACAATACAAACCACTGTAAATACGAGTCATTGTGAGAGATGCGAGCCTCAGAGCAAGTCACAGTAGTGCGAGGCCTATAGAATGAGCGAGCCATAGTATAGTGCGAACCATGAGAGCGAGTCACAGATAGTGAATGCGAACCTTAGAGAAACAAACCTAAGCCACCATAATAGATGCAAACTACAGTAGAAGTATTCAAGCCACAGAAGAATGAGCAAACCACAGTAAATGCGAACCATAGTAAGATAGCGAGCCATCACAGAAAGATATGAGCCACAAAAGTCTGAGATCTTTTTCAAATGAGGGAGGATTATTGAAAGGACACGACCATTGCGGGAAAGTTGGCTTGTGATTGAGGTTGACTTATGGAGGGAATCTTGAATTTGAATTTGCTCAACAAAATTTCAATATATATTTTAATGATTGCTTACCACATTAATAATAATAAGAGGAGTGCCCAACACATTAATATTAATATTACTTTTATTCATTTGAATTTTCCTTTAGGGAAAGATGGTCTCTCCTTGGGGTTATTGGATTCCTATGAGGTCTAGTTGCCCAATTTTCAACAGGTGTGTGCAGAAGCATCTACCTGAGCTACAAACATCAACACTTGCTTCTGTTGATTTTTCAAGTGCAATAGATACAAACATAAATTTCTAAAATATTGATTCTTAATTCTAATGATTTAAGATCTTATTTTAATAATTCTAGTTTACCATTAGGCAATTACACTTCAAAAATTCAACTATAAAAGCATAAGGATAGTAGAAATCACAATGCATGAAGAGTACACAAGATCTACCCTAGGAAAATCCACTTGGGGGAAAAACCCAACAACCTTAGAGAAATTCTTTAGTTCAACAAGTGATACATCTAATGTTGCTAGTCAACTATGAGATTAAAGAAACCAACAAGTTATGGTCAAACCTTGTTAAGCAACCCTCTAGTAAAGTCAATTCAAGTCAAACTTCTTCCCTTCTATTTTGGCCCTCTCTGATCTTCATAGGCCGAATTTCAGTCTCCCATAATATGCCCAAAAACTCGGCCTACCCAGAATATGCTACCCAGAAACTGCCTAGAAATTCACACATGCGAGTTCAAGGGAGAGAGAGATAGATGCTAGAGATGAATTCATCCTTCTTGTCCTTCTTTGTCCTCCTTCGCTTGGATGCCCAGAAATTGTCTTGTCTTGTATGAGGTCGAATGGTGCCTTGTGGAAGAGGTCGAATGCTCTATATATAGTGTTCTTCCTTTGAGAATGGGTGTGTCTCTTTACTGGGGCCAACTTGACTCGAGGGAGGGACGACTTGACAAGTTTGGAGCCAAAAATTCAATCTTTTCTCTCTTAAATCTAACATGAACAACACGTCTTATATAAATTCTTTCATGGGCTAAATAGTGAAAGTAATATGAAGAACGTGTCTTACAAATTCTTTATACATTACAAGGGCTAAAATATAAATTATGAAGACCGACCATAGCTACAAAATTCAACACTCCGTCTTAGCTAGGGAGGTATTCATAATGACTAGATAAATGTTCTTCATGTTGAAAAATTTCTCTAAGAAAAGGTTATAACAAATCATAAATAGTATCAACATCATTCAACTACCATAATTTTGGCCAAATAACGTTGACACATGGTAAACCAACAACATCAATAGACTACCATAATTCTGGTCGACACCTCTTACCCATGGTGTATCCTCACCATAATCCCAGTCGGTACTCTTGACACACGATACATCATTTGTATCAACTAGTCACCATAATTCTGGTCTATCAGACACGTGGTATACAGACAAGTCTTGGTTCACCATCATTCTGGTCAATATTTGACATACAGTGAATCTCCAAAGGCCACACCCTATTTGAGTAATTCAGGGCCTGATGCTAATTGATATTGATACTGAAGGGCCACACTCTATCTGAGTAATTCTGGGCCTCTTCCTAATTTTGGTTATTGTACAGGAAGAAAGACTGTCCTCTCTTGGACCATTCTTCTTAATTTTGGTCATATATGCCACAAGGAGAATGTCAGTGCAACGATGCTATCTCATTAATACTCCTTGTCAATGAGAGAGGCATTCTCAATGAGTTCAAGCTTGTCCCTGAATTATACAAACTTTGCTCTGGATAGAAGCTTTGTAAAAATATCAACAATTTGCTCATTAGTGGAGACATATTAGAGCTTCACTGCTCCCTTCTGCACCATGTCACAGATGAAGTGGTACTTGATCTTGATGTGCTTCTTCCTGTCATGGAAAACTGGATTCCTTGTTAGCTTCACACAACTTTTGTTATCACAATATATCATGGTCGGCTTGAGCACATGATCAAATAGTCCCGTGAGTAACTTTCGAAGCTCCACTGCTTCACAACTCACTAAACCGACTCCAATTTATTCTGCTTCTTACTCATCCACAAAATCAGAGCGGAGCCCAAACTGAAGCAACCTCTAGATGTACTCTTTCTGTCTTCACCACTCCCTATCCAGTCTGCATCTGTATATCCTTGCAGTTGTATATCACTGTTTGAGACATATCTCAAACAATAATCAATTTTACCACACAAATATCTCAAAACATGTTTTGTTGCAATCCAATGTTCATGTTTAGGGTCCACCTAGAACTCGCTTAGAGTATTCACTGCAAAGCAAATGTTTGGCTTGGTATTAACCAAATACATCAACGAGCCAATTATCTCCCAGTACATCTCAATGGATCTACCAAATCTGACTCAGAGTCTCTCAACTTTCTCAGATTTGTCACCATGGGAGTCGCCATCAATTTACAGTCCATCATTCCAAACTTATGTAGGATCTTGACAACAAACTTTCCTTCACCAAGTAAGATTTCACCAGGGTTTTGCCATACTTCTAGCCCCAAATAATAGTGCATCAACCCAAGATCCTTCATATCGAATTCAAAAGCCAACTCCCTCTAGTTCCTTTCACAAATAAGTCATCAACATACAATAATAGAATCATAGGTTCATTCTTCTCGACCTTGAAATAAAGGTTTGGATCAACATCACTTTTGGAGAAACCAAGTCTTGTTAGGTAGCTGCCAATTTATGAATACCGGGATCTTGGAGCTTGCTTAAGTCCATACAATGCTTTCTTCAACCTACAAACATGAGACTCTCTTCCATGAACCTCAAAACCTTGAGAGGTTGTTCTATGTACACTTTTTTCTCAATCACACCATTGAAGAAAGTCGTCTTTACATCCATCTGATGTAAATTCCAACCCATAGAAGAAGCAGTAGAAATAATAGATCTAATGGTAGTGTACTTGGCAATTGGAGCAAAAGTCTCATTGTAGTCCTCTCCCTCTTTCTTGGAGAACCCTCTAGCCATGACTCTTGCCTTGTATTTGTTAATGCTACCATCCACTGCATGCTTGATCTTGTATACCCATTTGGAGTTGACCATAGACTTCCCTTTAGTTCTTAGCACAATTTCCCATACATCATTCTTCATAATTGATTGGTATTCTTCTAACACCGCATCCTTCCATACTTGCTGGCCAGCTACTTATTCAAAGGTGGAAGGTTCAAAATCAATAAGATTAGTCATTAAAGCTGCATATCCAGAATACCTCTTTGGTCTCTTGCTTTCCCTGAAGGCGCCACGTGGTGCCGCATGTCCTTTTGTGTTAAAATTTGACAGCTTAGGGATGAATTTCTCCTAGGAGAAATCATATCTTTTAGTTCCGTTTGAACTAGCTATAATAGAATTTCATTTCGAATAAATTCTAATATGACTTTCCAAAAATAGTAAGTCACATTGCAATTTGGAAGTGACTTTCCAAAAATATAAAGTCATGTCTAAATGATCAAGGATTATCTTGACATATGGAATCCACTTTAAAATCAAATCAATCATGATTATACAAGTCAAGAATTAATATTTTTATCCTTACTAGTATTATTATTATTATGATACTAGTATTTATAAAATAGTCTAAAGTCATTCATCTTTAATGGATTAATAAAAATGGATTCTCTCATGAAATAAGTAAATTAAATTGAGAATCTCTTACTTGGCAAATTGAACTCTCCCTTGGAATAAAATAGTAACTCCACACTTAAGAGAATGTAATTCTCCCTCACTAATTCAATGTATGACAAAAGTGTAACTCCTCATCATTAAATGCACTTATAACTCCCTCATTCAATTCGATTTGTAACTCTCACCAAATACTCTCTCTCTTCTTCATTCGAATTGTAACTCCTCAAGACAAGTGTACCTCTCTTTCTATTCTTGGGATGAGTTACACTTCTCCTCAAATAACTCCTCTCTCATAGAATTCAATTATCCTATTATTGACTCAAGGAATGAATTCATTTTGTAACTCTCATTTCTCATCTATTTAAGCAAGAGCAAGTGAGAATTGAGAGTAACATGTTCATTGTGAAGAAGGAGAGCTAGATTTGAGTGTGTGCAAGAGAAGTGTGAGAGTAATCGAAGAGTAAGAGCAAAGGAAGAGCTGGAGCAAGTATGTAGGACAAGATTTAATCAAGAGGAGTAGGCGATTTTCTAGCAAAGAGCAAGAACACTTCAGCTGCAACTTGATCTAACATTAGTGACTTTATTCATTTTCATTCTCTCTCTTTCTGTACTTTGTTGAACAATTGAAGAAATCTAATAAAAGAAGAATCATTTGGGTTTTCCCCTTGTGGGTTTGCCCTGGTCATTGGACCCAACTCTCAGTGTCTCATATTTTTGCTTGGCTCATATGATTCTTAAGTTTATGTTCTATTTACAATTGTTTTTCTGAAAAATTGTGAAGAAGAAATCTGCATTTTAAGTAATTGTAACAACATAGTACATTCCGTTTTCTGCAAAGTACATTCAACTTTCTGCAAAGAACATTCAGTGCCATTCAATTTTCTGCAAAGTATATTCAATTTTCTGTAAGTACATTCAATTTTCTGCATAAAACTTTCAAGTTTCTGCAAAGAATTTTTAAATTTCTGCATAGAACTTTCAAATTTTAACATGGTATTAGAGCCTCGGTGAAGACAAGTTCAAGGAGATCAGAGATCACTTGAGGATACCCCACTTGCTGCCAACGTTTTCTGATTGAGATGGATTCGTCTTATTTCAAGATAGAGGAGAAGTTGAATGATGTTTACTTTAGTCCATGGAAAGTAAGGGTAGATATCACTCTTGAAGAACACAAAGTTTTGGAGTACGTTGAAGACACAATAACTAATCCACCAGAGAATGCAAGTGTTATTGTCAAATCCAAATATAAAAAGGGTGAAATCAAAGCTAGAAAAATTATCCTTGATTCTCTCAGTGATCATCTCATTACTTATGTTTCTAGTTTGAAGAAAGCTAAAGAAATGTATGACTAATTAATTGACATGTTTGCAATTAGTAACTTAAACCAGATTATTGCTTTGAAGAATCAGTTGAAGAACATCAAGATGAATAAAGGAGAAACAATTCAGGGATACTTCCTGAGAATGACTAAAATCAAGAATCAAATGTCAACAATTGGTGAAGTTGTACTCGACAAAGAAATGGTGTTGATTGCGCTTGGATGCCTTCTTCCTGTTTGGGAGAATTTTATCACCACCATAACGACATCAACACTAATCCCACATTTGATGAGCTCTTGGGAAAGTGTATCCAAGAGGAGGCCAGAATGGTCTCCAAGGAGAGAATTTCACATCATGGAGAAGGAGAACTGACTGCATTTTAAACCTATGACAAGAGAAAAAAGGTAATAAAAATAATTCTGCTTTCAAATCAAGTAAAGGGAATATAGACATGTCAATAGTTAGATGCTTTAACTGTAAAAAACATGGTCATTTTTCTCGTCACTGTAAAGAAAGAAGAAGAGATCCTAGATTCAAAAGCAAACCTGATTATAGAAAAACTCTTCTGAAAATAAAAGAAAATGACATCTTAAGAAAATAAGAAATCCAAGATATAGAAATAATGCAGCATAAACTCAATCTAAATACTTTCTTGTTTCTGCTGTTTCCAGTTCTTCTTTTGCAGATTCATTTGATAGTTGGTTACTTGATAGTGGTGCTCCCAAACATTTTACTAGTTACAAAGATGCACTCTTTAATCTAATTGAGAGGGAGACTAATTTAAATGTTATCCTTGGAGATAATTCTACTCACCAAGTTAAAGGATATGGTTTAGTTTCATTTCAATTAGATGGTAACAAATCTATTTTTCTACAAGAAGTTTTGTATGTACCTAGTTTGAAAAAGAATCTTGTATCCATATCTGCTCTAGAAGATAAAGGAATGAAAGTTGTTTTTATTAATGGAAAAGTTCTAACTTGGCCTTTGAACTCAAGTATGAGAGAAGCCTTCACTCTTGGATCAAGATGTGAAGGGCTTTACAAAGTCAATGGTAAACCCATTCATGCATTGGTCCATGATATCGATCTTCAGTGTGAGCTATGGCATAGAAAATTTGTTCACCTACACTACAAAGCCTTACCTCATGTAAGGAAGATGGTTTCTGGAATGCCTGAGATCAGAATGGATCATGAAGGAGTTTGCCCAGGATGTGCAAGTGGAAAGCATATAAAGGGACCATTCCCTTCAAGCAGAACAAAAACTAGTTAGGTACTTTAGCTCATACATTTTGATTTATGTGGACCTATGCCTGTTACTTCTCTTGGTGGCTACTTGTATTTCATGATTTTTGTTGATGATTTTTCTCGCAAGACATGGATATTCTTTTTGAAAAAGAAAGGGGAAGCATTTGACATGTTCAGAGATTTCAAGGCTTTGATTGAAAATCAAACGGGAAAGCTGATCAAAGCTTTCCGATTTGATAATGGGGGAGAGTTCACCTCCAATGAGTTTAATGATCTTTGCAGAGACGCTGGAATAAAGAAAGAAACCACTATGTCGTATAATCCACAACAAAATGGTGTGGTTGAGAGGAAAAATAGAACCATTATGGAAGCAGTTAGAGCCATGTTGCATGATCAAAAGCTATCGAAGTTTCTGTGGGGAGAAGCTGCAAATACCACTGTTTATGTGCAAAACAGAACTCCTCATTAAGCCTTAGACAATAAGACTCCTGAAGAAGTCTTCATTGGTTAAAGGCCTGATGTGAGTCATTTGAGAATCTTCGGCTGTCTTGTGTATTTCCATATGCTGAAAGAGAAAAGGAAAAAATTGGAAGCTTCAGGTAATAAATGTATGTTTGTTGGTTATTGTGATAATTCAAAAGCTTATAAATTTATGTATCTGCTCAAAGAACTATTGAGTTGCAGAGATGTAACATTTGATGAAGATGCAACTCTTAGAAAAGCAAGAGACTCTCCTCCTCCTGCCATTGCTGAAAGACAAGTTGTTAATGAAAAGAGCTTGCATTTGAGTCTGAACTGGAACCTGAGAATGAGCTTGTTGATAATCCAATGGGTTCCATGGATCCTCTAGATCCTCCACCACATGATCCTCCTACCAGAAAGAGACCACTATGGCTACGAGATACCTTGCAAGACGCTGAACAACATGCTGCCCCAAGAGGAATGTTCAGAGAAAGTAAGAAGCCAAGTCAGTTTCAAGGGTATGTTGCTGCCATGAGCAACATCATTTAGGTAGAACCATGCACCTTTGAAGAAGCTGCAAAAGAACAAGTCTGGAAAGATGCCATGACTGAAGAATACGAGTCCATCATCCAAAATGATGTCTGGGAAGTGGTTCCTAGACCTCAAGGTAAATCTGTTGTCACTTCCAAATGGTTGTTTAAGATTAAACATGGTGCAGATGGTAGTATTGAAAAATATAAGGCTAGATTTGTAGCTAGAGGATTCTCTCAGAAAGAGGGAATAGATTATGATGAGATTTTTGCACCTGTAGCTCGATATACTACTATTTGATCTGTTGTTGCCTTAGCTGCTAGCCAAGGATGGACTCTTCACCAAATGGACATGAAAACTGCTTTCTTGCATGGCTTCCTCAAGGAAGAGGTATTTGTGGAACAACCACAAGGCTTTGAAGAGCATGACAGGGAAACTCATGTATGCAGATTGAAGAAAGCCTTATATGGGTTGAAGCAAGCTCCAAGAGCTTGGTATGCTCGCATTGATAGCTACCTGATAAAGCTTGGTTTCACAAGAAGCAGTGCAGACCCAAACCTCTACTTCAAGACAGTCCAAGGTATACCTTTGATTTTGGTATTGTATGTTGATGATTTATTCTTGACAGGAGGAGAACCTCTTATCCTCTAGTGTAAGAGGGAGTTAGCTTCTGAATTTGAAATGAAAGACCTTGGTTTGATGCATTACTTTATGGGACTAGAGGTCTGGCAAAGACCTGGTGAAATTTATCTTTCTCAAGGAAAATATGTTGTTAAGCTTCTTGAAATATTTGCTATGGTAGAATGTAAGTCCATGCATATTCCTATGGAAATGAACTTTAAGAAATTATGTGGCAAAGCTGCAGGACCCTATCTAGCAAATCCCACAGAGTATAGACAACTCATTGGTGCTTTGATGTTTTTGGTAAACACTAGGCATGATATATGCTTTGTTGTAAACACTTTAAGTCAACATATGATTGATCCCTTTCATGCCCATTAGATTATTGCAAAACATGTACTCAGATACTTGCATGGAACTATAAATCTAGGATTGAAATATATTGCTAAAAATATAAGACTTCATGGATATATTGATGCTAATTGGGTAGGTAAATTTGCTGATAGAAAGAGCACTTCTGGGTGTTGCTTTAGCTTGGGATCTGCCATGATCTCTTGGATGAGTAGAAAGCAGAGTCTGTTGCACTAAGTACAACTGAAGCTGAGTACATTGCTGCTAGCATGGCTAGTTGTGAGGTAGTTTGGTTGAGAAAGATTTTTGGGAACTATTTGAGCAAGTTCCAGACACAACAGTTATATATTGTGACAATAAGAGCGAGATTCGTCTTGCAGAAAATCCCGTGTTTCATGACAAGTCCAAGCATATTGAGATCAAGTATCACTATATTCAGGATATGGTGCAGAGAGGAGCAGTGAGGCTCCATCACATCTCCACTGATGATCAAATAGCTGACATTCTTACCAAGCCTTTATCAAAAGGGAAGTTCTTGGTTTTTAGAGAGCAACTTGGACTTATGGATGTGACCCTTCTAGGAGGTGGTCACAACTGATCGAGAACACTAAGCTGCCTTTCCCCTTGTTAGAGTTCATAGGATTAGGGAATGATATCCAAAAGCTCCTGAGGATGAGGGACCTCTTGTGTAGTGTGTGCCACAAGAGTAGGCCTTAGTATGCATCTGGCACACAGTGTGGGACATGGGAAGAGCGACCTATCTGGGCAATAGGTGTATTGAGACTTGTCTGTGTGACTTGTCTAGGATGCAGATGTTCCACCACTTGACACTTGGTTGTGTTTGATTCTTGTATGTGTGACTTGTTTGAGTCTTGTCTATGTGATGTTTGTGTTTTTATCGCCTATTTTTTTGAGATGAAAATTGGTCGAGTATAGTCCTTGTTTATGTGACATGTGATGGTTCTTTCCTTTACAAATTTGTGTCAAGTGGATGATTCTTTTTTAAATTGCGACTTCATTGTTACAAATTTTATCAAGCAGAGTTGAAGTAAGATGAATGAAAGAGATCAGATGAAGCATAGATCTTTGATGCAGAAAGAAATTCCTCCCTAGCTCAGAGGGAGTGTTAAAATTTGGCAGCTCAGGGATGAATTTCTCCTAGAAGAAATCATATCTTCCAGTTCCGTTTGAACCAACTATAATAAAATTTCATTTCTAATAATTGTAATATGACTTTCCAAAAATAGTAAATCACATCTCAATTTGGAAGTGACTTTCCAAAAATAGAAAGCCATGTTTAAATGATCAAGGATGATATCGACATATGGAATCCACATTAAAATCAAATCAATCATGATTATACAAGTCAAGAATTAATATTTTTATCCTTACTAGTATTATTATTATTATGATACTATTATTTATAAAATAGTCTAAAGTCATTCACCTTTAATGGATTAATAAAAACAAATTCTCTCATGAAATAAGTAAATTAAATTGAGAATCTCTTACTTGGCAAATTGAACCTCTCTCTTGGAATAAAATAGTAACTCCACACTTAAGAGAATGTAACTCTCCCTCACTAATTCAATGTATGACAAAAGTGTAACTTCTCCTCATTAAATGCACTTGTAACTCCCTCATTCAATTCGATTTGTAACTCTCACCAAATACTCTCTCTCTCCCTAATTCGAATTGTAACTCCTCAAGACAAGTGTACCTCTCTCTCTATTCTTGGGATGAGTTACACTTCTCCTCAAGTAACTCCTCCCTCATGGAATTCAATTCTCCTATTATTGGCTCAAGGAATGAATTCATTTTGTAACTCTCATTTCTCATCTATTTAAGCAAGAGCAAGTGAGAGTTGAGAGTAACATGTTCATTGTGAAGAAGGAGAGCTAGAGTTGAGTGTGTGCAAGAGAAGTGTGAGAGCAAGTGAAGAGTAAGAGCAAGGGAAGAGCTGGAGCAAGTGTGTAGGACAAGATCTAATCAAGAGAAGGAGGAGATTTTCCAGCAAAGAGCAAGAACACTTCAATTGCAAGTTGATCTAACATTGGTGACTTTATTTGTTCTCATTTTTTTTCTCTCTATACGCTGCCGAACAATTGAAGAAATCTAATAGAAGAAGAATCATTTGGGTTTTCCCCTTGTGTGTTTTTCCTTGGTCATTGGACTTAACTCTCAGTGTTTCATATTTGTGCTTGGCTTTCTTCATATGATCCTTCCGTTTATGTTCTATCTACAATTGCTGTTTTGAAAAGTTGTGAAGAATAAATCTGCATTCTAAGTAATTGTAATAGCATAGTACATTCAGTCTTTTGCAAAGTACATTCAGTTTTCTGCAAAGTACATTCAATTTTCTGCAAAGTACATTCAGTTTTCTGTAAAGTACATTCAGTTTTCTGCAAAGTACATTCAACTTTATGCAAAGTACATTCAATTCCATTCAATTTTCTGCAAAGTACATTCAATTTTCTGCAAGTACATTCAGTTTTCTGCATAGAACTTTCAAGTTTCTACAAATAATTTTTAAATTTCTGCATAGAACTTTCGGATTTTAACATTTTGTTGCCTGCAAGGTAGATTTAAGCCAAGCTCGCCTCTTCCTGATCACAGGAACAACAATCGAATCCATTGGTTCGCTAGGCCCTTCTGGCTCTTCTTTATGATCTACGAGATGTTCTGAAGAATTGGATGGACTAAAACCTTCTTCCTTGGGAGCATCATGTTCTTCGTCCTCATCAAAATCCATGGAAACTTCTTTAGATTTCCAATAGACAACATTCTCATCAAAGTTCATATCTTTGCTCACTTCAACTTGTCTCTGTCCTGGAACATAGATTCTATAAGCCTTTGATGACTCACTGTATCCAACGAATATTCCTTTCTTTCCTAAAGGATCTAGCTTCTTTCTCTTATATTTGGGTACATGGATGTAAACTGGACAACTAAATATTCTCAAATGTCCAACCCGAGGTTTTTGTCTAGTGAATGCTTCTTTAGGAGTCTTGTTTTCCAAAATTCGATGAGGACTTCTATTTTGGATATAAACAACTGCCATCGATGCTTCACTCCATAGGAACATAGGTAAGTCTTGATCATGCATCATTGCCTTAACAAATTCTTCAATGGTTCTGTTCTTTCTTTTAGCAACTCCATTTTGTTGTGGATTGTAAGGGACTATCAACTCCCTCTTAATCCTAGCTTCTTTACAAAAGGCAATGATCTCCTTGGAGGTATATTCTCCTCCATTATCATATCTAAGGATCTTGATTTTCTTTCCCTTCAAGTTTTCTACTTCAACCTTAAATTCCTGAAACTTGTCAAAAACTTCATCCTTCATTTTCATGAAGTAAATCCATGTCTTGCGAGAGAAGTCATCAATAAAGGTTACATAGTACAAAGAGCCTCCAAGATATTTCACTAGCATTGGACCACATACATCAGAATGAACTAGATCCAAAATTTCCTTGGATCTACTTTCGTTGCTTGGAAAGGGCTTCTTGACATTCTTCCCAAGTGCACATCCTTTACAAACTTCTTCATGTTCTACTTGCAAATCTGGAACACCTGAAACCATTTGTTTTAAAGTAGGCAAAGCTCTATAGTGAAGGTGTTCATATCTTCTATTCCAAAACTCACATGGATTAATGTCATTATGTACTAATGCTTGAGTAGGTTGTTTCAGGACTCTATACAACCTTCCTTCACGAACTCCAATTACTCTAGGAGAATCAATACTTGAGCCCTTGGGCCATACAATAACTTTGCCATCAATAAATGCTACTTTATCTCCCTTATCTTCCAATCAAGAAATTGAAACCAAATTCTTTTTCAAACTTGTCACACATTGTATGTTGCTAAGATGAATGTTTTCACCTAATTCCAGCTCAATAGAAGTCTTCCCAATGCCTTTTGCTGCCTAACTATTGTTGTCTCCGAGTTCTACCTTTTGGGATAATCTTCTTTCCATTTGACTTGTGAAGTTGTTACGATCTCCCGTCATGCGTGTTTGAAGCACCACTATCTACTAGCCACAAATCATCGTTATCTGCAATAGAACCTGTAAGAGTAGAAAAATAGAAGAAGTCTTTGGTACTTGAATCTTCATTCTTAGGTTTCTTTGGAAGTTCATCCATGTCTATTGTGGTAGCATGTTGCTTTTCCTTTCTTTTTCTATCATTTGATCTTTAAGGACAATCACTTCTATAATGATCAAATTTGTGACAATGATAGCATTGAACTTTAGACATATTATTCTTCCCTTGAGGAGCAAGTCTTCTTCCTTCAAGTCTTCTACCTTCATTTCTTCTTTGGAACCCAAACTTCTTTCTTCCTCCAACTTTCTTGAAACATGCTGCATATGCTTGAGAGTCACCTTCATTAGATCTTTGAATCTTTCCTTTTGATATGAGCCTTGATTCTTCTTGAGTACATGCAATCCATAGTTCTTCAACCTTTCGAACTTCCTTTATGGCACATATACCTGATGCAAATGATTCCTATGAATCTGGTGGACCATTAAGTGCTATAATCGCTAGTTCTTCTTCAATAATGATTTCGTCAATTGCTTGAAGTTGACCTCTTAATTGATAAATCCTCATGAAATATGAAGCTATGGTGTCATTTCTTGTCATTCTAACATCACAAAGCTCATTCTTCAAATTCATTGCTTGACCAATGTTGTTGATAGTGTATAATCCAATTAGGGCATCATACATCTTCTTTGAGTATTCAAGACTTGCAACATAAAGAATCGAATGATCTTTGATAGAGTCCACAATGATGCTCATCGCTGTGATGTCATGGTTCTCACATTTTCTTTTTCCTTCATTATCTTGAGGTTTAGGGACCTTGTCTTTCACAATACCCAAGAGATCATTCTTTGTAAGAACAAGATCAATATTTGTTTTCCAAGCCTTGAAATTTGTAGCTCTTCTAGTTTGTTCTTAGACTTCATAGAGGAACCCATGATCACAAATATGTAGATAGATTGCAAATCTAGGTATTCTTCAAGAGTGATCTGTAATGTCCATTCCGTTATCAAAGCTCTGATACCATGTTGATTTTTCAAGTGCAATAAATACAAGTACATTTTTTTGAAATAGTGATAATTACTTCTAGTGATGTAGATCTTCCTTCAACAATTCCAATTTATCATTAAACAATTACACTTTAGAAATTCAACCTAAAAGCATAAGGACAATAGAAATCAAAATGCACAAAGATAACACAAGATTTATCCTGGGAAAACCCACTTGGGGGTAAAACCCAACAACCTTAGAGAAATTATTTAGTTTAACAAGAGATACATCTAATGCTGCTAGTCAACTATGAGATTAAACAAATGAACATCCTATGGTCAAACTTGGTCAAGCAAACTTCTAATCAAGTCAAGTCAAGTCAAGTCAAACTTCTGCCCTTCTATTTTGACCCTCTTTGATCTTCCTAGGCCGGATTTCGGCCTCCTAAAATATGCCCAGAAACTTGACCTGCCCAGAATATGTTGCTTAAAAACTCACATGTGAGAGTTCAAGGGAAAGAGAGATAGACATGAGAGATGAATTCGTCCTTCTTCTCCTTTGCTGGGATGCCCAGAAACTGTCTTGTCTTGTGTGAGGTCGAATGGTGCCTTGTGGAGGAGGTCGAATGTTCTATATATAGTGTTCTACCTTTGCAAATGGGTGTGTCTCTTTATTGGGGCTGACTTGACTTGAGGGAGGGAAGACTTGACAAGTTTGAAGCCAAAAATTCAAATTTTAAATTTCAAACTTTTCTCTTTTAAATCCAACATGAAGAACATGTCTTATATAAATTCTTTCAAGGGATGAACAATGAAAATGACACGAAGAACATGTCTTACAAATTATTTATACATTATAAGGGCTAAAATATAAATTATGAAGACTGACCATAGCTACAAAATTCAACACCTTATAGTGAGTGAGGTATTTTTGCCGTGTGGAACTAGCTTTGGCATCTGCTTCCATGGTTACTCCCTTTGAATTGGAAGCCTTCCTTGCAACCTAGTTTGGAATTATCCTCGAAGATTTGCTCCCCTTGGACTTGTTCCTAGAAGCCTCATCTCCCAAACATCCCTCTTCACCATGGATTTTCTCCAAGCCCACTGGTTTGTTGCCATAGCCCCATATGCTAAGTCCTTTTAACGTTGCTACTGGTCTATTGATCTGCTAGGATTTCCCTTGTGGATTTGTCTTAGTCCTTTTAGAACCCACTAAAATAATCTGCCGCCAAAATATGGATTGGTACAGTCTCACTCTCTCCTCTGAGGGTTGACCTTTGCCGATCCTAATGGAAAACTTGGTGTTGTCTTTTGTACTCCTTTGTACCTATTTCCACCTCGCTTGCACACCTAAGTTAATGTGGGAAAATCCTCAACCCCACTAGGTGTGGCCTTGGTGGCAAAACTCAAAGAAGGGGTTGTCACTTAATCCCAAATCTTTCTCTCTAGGCTCTCTCCTAACTAAAGCCAAGGGGGTGGACCCTAAGGAAGGTTTCTAAAGGAAAGACTTGTTGAAAAAAACAAGTTCTAGGAGACTAAGGGCAAGGCAATCACTTCCCAATGCAACTTGATTTAAAATTAGCAAGTATAAGAGTTAATGAACAATGTAAAAGATAAATTCGATTAAGATCAATATAGCATTCAACAAAAGTAAAGATGACAAACCAGTGCCTTACAAACAATGCTCAAGTAAAGATTATATGCTTGCAAAATGGAAATAACACTTCAAGTTACAAGGATAACAATGCTGCAAAACAAGTGTTAGTACAAGATGATAGCATAAATTGAATTATGAGCAACAAAATAGATCTTGCAAAGATGAATGAAACTTCTACTTCTACTTCAAAGTGACGCTCAAATGAAATGGGACAATATCAAAGGACAATGAGCAAGTTATATAGCAAGTACAAGATAAGTACAATGTAATGTGCAAGCAAGATATAATACTCACAAATTAACAATATGCCAAATGAGATGATGTTAGATAGATGAATGCAAAACTTAAACTATGCGAAATGCAAGGATCTTGGTTGATTTTAATTAAAGGCCTAGTCTATGGTGAGAAATCTCTTTTCAATTTCTTACAACTAGGTAAAGATTGGGGTGAGTTGCAAGGAGGATAGGCTGAGGAGTCACAAGTCCATCGTTAACGATACCCTTTCTAAGTTCCTTGCAATTCACGTGCCTTCGTTCCTAAAGGGCTCGGCCACAAGTGAACTGCGAGGTCGGGTGTTTTAACCTTATTCCGCACTCAAGTGAAAGAAAATTAGGAAGACTTATCCTAAAGTATTTTATACAACCAAGCTTATGCTTGCAGGTAGATTTTAGAAATTCAAGTCTAAATCTAATATGAAAATGAGATGCTTAAATGTTAATGAAATGTCTTCAAAGAGATATAGTGATAACAACATGCTTCAAATAAAGAGATAGCAAATGAAATTGTGATTAAGATTACATTAAGCACAATATGACATAAACTTTGTAACAATGATCAATGAAGCATGTACCAATTACTCAATGAAAACAATGCCAATGAAAGATAAACAACTCAATAGTTGAAATACTAACTCAATTGCCTTGAAATGAAAATGCTATATAAAAATGTATCTTCACTTATAATGTGACATGTTATGAGAATTAAACCAAGTGAAAGTTGTATCACAAAGCACAAGAAAATATAGGCTAATGAGTTGCTCAAATTTGTAAATGGAATGTAGGTTGAACAAATGAACCAAGTTAAAATAAACAATTAAATTGTTAAAACTAGATTGTGAATAAATGAAGTTAACAAACTACAATGAACTTGCAAAATTTGCTCCAAGTGTAGAGATTTGCTCAAAGTAAACTTTACAAATAAAACAAGTTGCAAATGAGTTGAGCATGAAACTTGAGGTAAGTAAATGTTACAATGTAGATGAAAACTATGCTAACATGAAATTGCAACTAGATTGTAGAAGACATTAAAGTGTAATAAAAGCTAAATGAAATAAAATGGAAAACTTGTTAAGTGAACAATTAGCATATGATCATGAAAATTAGCTTGACAATGAAAGAGAGCATTAACAAACTAAAACTAACTTCAAGAAAGAAATGGAAAGCTAATGAAACACCAAGAAAGAAAGAGACATTCTCTCAAAAGAGAGAAGGGGATGGATGCCAAGGGGAGGGTTCCCTAAAATCCAAAGAAAAATAACGGTTTATTATTATGATGTTACAAAAGGATAGCCTTTGACCATGAGAAAACCTCAAATCTTGAAGGAAGACGTTACAAATGATATTAAATCTTTGAAGGAGAATGAACCTTCCCTCAGAAAACGACGAAGAAAATACACAAGGTTAGAGGAAATGAGGTACAAAAGGAGGATCCTCAGTACAAGTCTGAAATTTTAAAGGGTTTTTACTCCAATCACAACCACTTAGAATGAAGGTACTCGTGCAAGGAAAAGAGGGTGAGCCTCCTCTAAGTGATCGCGGCCTTGACTGATATGAGAGGCTGCCTTTAGATGCTTGCTGTTTTGACAGAGGTAGGACAACAACCTCCTCACTGTTTTGACAGAGGTAGGACAACAACCTCCTCACTGTTTTGACAGAGATATATGGCAGCTTTCTATTTGATCACAACCAGGGAAGAGAAAGGCCCTCAAGGGCTCAAGGCCAAGAGAGTTTTATAACAATAAACACATAACCAAGAAAAATCATATCATATCCATGGAAGAAGAACACCACAATATGAACCCCAAAGTCTTTATTATTGCATCAAAATGTGAATGCACAAAGCAGTATAGTTTCCCCAAGCATAAGAGCTCGTTTTTTCATGATTACATTAGAGCCCGTGGCTCATTTAAATAAGAGAAACTGGAGAAAATCCCAATGTAGAGCCAATTGACAAGTGGAGAAGGCTGAAATCTTAATGCCAAGTCAAATTTGATGATGAGAGCTTCCAATGCCAAGTGTAAAATCAATTTCCTGTTGTGGCAGCATTTTCCTTCTTTATCCCATGTGCAAAATTCGTTTCTCCTTGCTGTTGTGACAAGTGTGGATGCTGGTGGGTGGAATGGGAGAGCAATCCCACAAATTTCTCAACAAAAATGCCACAAATCTATGCTGTGATGCCACCTCTCCAAACTGAGACCAAACTGCCCTGCGTGGAGCTCCAATTTGATGTGCAGTGCCCAAGAGTGTTGTGCATGTAGGTTGAGGCAGGAAACAACGTACAAGTGTATGGTTGGTAAAATATTATGGAGACAATACTCAATAATAATCTCACCTAAATTTTTTGACAATTATTTCCAAGCTATGTGTTGATTTTCCTTGGATATTCAATTTAGTAAATCTAGCCCACAATTTTAATTTCCCATGTGCCATAACTGTTTGATGATGTGTGTGTCCACTCAACCTCTAACTTGTCACTTTGACCCACTTTTAACTTGACTTGATTTTCCACTTAATTTCCATCTCATTTGGCATGTAGATTTTTTTTATGTTTCTCCACTTTTTTATTTTCTGGCTAATTTATTGCTACATTTTCCCCTAGACTTAGGAAAATTGGGGTTTTTTTGGGGGTAAAAGTGGTTTTCACCCATCAAGGTGTGTCTTAATAGAAATTTGAAGAGTAGAGGTCCAATTTTGACTACTCATACCCCCTACAACTTCTCCAAACATCACTTATTACAATTTTATAGTTTTTTAATTATAAAATCCCGTTTGACGGGAAATTTTAATAATTTAAAAAATGACACCTAGACCTAATAAAATTCCATGAAATTTTACGAGTGATCTAACATGGTAATATACATTGACTCTAGACACTAGGACTCACCTAAGGTCTTACTATCAAGCTGCACTCCAGCTTTGGAGTTATATCTGGGAGTAAAACCTCAATTAATTATTAAGCGCTGAAAAACACAAATAATTAATTAAGTGAAAAAGACTCCCTAGAGTGAACTCATTTGATAGCAAAGTCCTAAGTTACCAGGCCTATTACATGACCTTATTTCATCATGTTAGCATCACTTTACAATATCCCTGTAGGGCTGCGGAATCTAAGTACAATCAAGAAGAAGAGAGAGATGAAGGGGCTTAGAAGCCTTGATGACATCTGGAATTCTATAAGTGCAAGAATGCTTTGACATCCTTGGGCATGGAGTCTTCAAGTGTACTTCAATGGTCAATAATAGCCTATGAAATCTTGTTGTTGTCACTGTGTTGTCTGCGTACACTACTTTATTGTCAACTACACATCCCTTGTGTTGGAGGTACAACATCCCACAACTACTTGATCATGCCCAACGTGACACTCTACGGGCGACATGATCCTATGCAGCTTGGTTAGTGCACCCATGAATTTGGGCAGTTGTTTGAGCTCCTTACGGTTTTTGAGTTACTACTTGCGGCTCAGCCCTTTAGATCCTACCACCCATGTCGACTTATGACTCTTTTGGCTTTGGCTTCGTGCCTGTTAAACTTTGGCATTGTTTTTTCGAATTGTGTGACAACCCAAACAATGACTTTGCCTATCGCAACCGGCAGTTGCACCACCTGCAACACCTCTACCAACTACCACGACTTGGCTGGTAACCCTTGTTGCGGTTGCCTCTGCCACCTTCTCCTTATGTTGATTTGTTGCTCCATGCTAGCACTTGCTCACTCTGTTCAACTTGAGCTCCGATGCCCAGTGCTATGGACGTCCCCCCAATCGTGTTCTTGCATTTTGTACTCTACTCGTTGATCTGCCTCCCTGCTCATGTCACAAGGGCCCGATCTGCTTGGCGGCTTGTTAGTCGGCTAGTTCTTTGTGCACGAACTTGTCTACATCACATCCAATCCTCTTCACATACTTTGCCTCATGCTTCCAGCTTTGCGGTGGCTCCCTACATGGGCCCTACTTGACCTATCCTCTTGCCTCGCAACACTTAACTGTCTTCCTCAAGCCTGATACTTTGTCGTAGCATCACTACTCTCGCAACTGTCTAGCGACCCTCTCGCATAGTGTTGGCACGACTTGGTTCCATCACGACTTGCCCTTGATTATCTGCTGTGACTTCATCTCTATTCTTGACAACACTGTTGCCCTGTTAGGCTTGGCAGGTGGCTTGGGGATAGGTTGGTTGTTGGTTGGCTGGCAACTTTCGGCCACCACAGCCGTCAGCCTGTTCTCCCCCTTTTTATTTAAACTTTATCCACGTTATGCGGCTTCAGTTGCCCTGCATTTTTTTTGAAACATTAATTTTGAACTTATCTCCTTTAACCTGACTGCTTTTACATCATATGGATTTTTTCCTCAGCCTGCACGACCCTACAATTTCAACCTGCAAATAAATTTTTTGCGCCTTGTACGATCAATACTAAACTCGACTCCAATGATTCCTGTACAAATCTGGCTTCCTATGTGATTAAGAGTTTCTAGCTTTGATATCATGTTAAATTTCCATTGAACCTAGCACCTGTCACTTTATTAACCTAGTAGATTACAAATCTACTGAATAAATGCACAACTAGGTTCTTGACACAATTAGTGGAAGAAAAATTACACCAATCTCAATCACAAATGACAAACAATTTTTTCCTAATCAACAACTCTTCATTAATAACTTAAAACCTACTTGGCATTCCATCCAAGGATAATGGCCCTGTTACCCACCACCTGTGAGTAGTATACATGGGAGATTTTTTTTCTCTTAGATGGTCCTTAGCTGGTAGCCAACAACGCTTTGTAGCCCCACATAGCCCGATGTGTCATTTTCTCCGCCACCTGAGCCAACCATGTGGTCCCTCGCTTGTCTGTTATGAATGTTTGTTTGAATGTGGGCCTCCCAACCCAAAAGGTATGGATTTTCATTAGTATAATTTAAGTAGTTTTCCTTACTTGTCATGGGCACTTTGGGGCATGAATTGGTGGGGGGATTCGGTAGAAAGAGTGGGTTAGGTTTGTATTCTTGTTTCCATTTCCTGATTTCGTGGTTACCCTTGTATTCTAGTCCCATGGGATCTCCTTTACGGACCATTAGCTTTAAGGTTGGCACTACTTGGGAAATCCCGATTTTGGTTGCGTGGTCCTGCTTCCCGACACCACCCACACTGCTCTCCTTCCACTCATCTTGAACCCATTCATCTCTTTTCCCATCTGGGTCCACATGTGTCCATTGGGTCCACATAGGGTTAGTCTCCCCCTCCCCTTCTCCACACCTTCGATAGGGCTGGGAACAATGCCCAGAGGTTGATGCAACTAGAAAGAGAGTAAAAATCATAATTTGTCCACTTTCAATAGGAAATGTACTACAAAATGCAAAAGATGGCTAGGACATACAAATTTAGCACGTGGGCAAAAGCTGAACATGAGCTCTACCCTTTATTCATGGCCATCACCTTGGTTCCTATGGGCCCTAGATGAGCCCCCTCCATCATTAAGGAACCCATGATTGTCCCAACCCCATGGTGGGCGATGAACTACCCCACCTCGAAGGGGGTATCCACTGCTACATATTACACATCACGCTCTCCATCCCCTGGAGCCCCGAGCAGTTATGAAGAAGGGGGGAAAACAAAGGCCTAGGTAACTCATGTACCACAATTTGCTCCCCCCTACATTCATATGCCTAGGTGTGGGCTTCCCTTCTTATAACTGCCCAATTTACCTTGACATGTGGTTTGGACGCTTCCCTTGATCCCCATTCCATTCCATCATTATATCATTTGCCACCTACTTATTAAAGGATGTACTATGGACATGCCACCCCCTTTAGAGGTTGAAACCACCTAATAGGTCCTTGGTTAAACCCCTTTTGAGCTCAGAGACACTTGTACTTGCCAAAGCCCACTATGGAAGGACATGCCACCATGAAATGCCCCATTGATCCCATAACTTGTAAGCATTATTTACTTGATTATTCTAATGAGTTGTTGTATTGGAGGGCAAGGGGACGCATTGGATCTTATGCAGGATTGCAGGTGGGTCTTCATTTAGGACTTGGTATCCTTATACAGGGTCCTAGCTGTCTAGAGGGCCACATTGGCACCTGTAGGGTGAGCGTTGAGAGAAATGGATTTCCACCATAATAGATACTACTTCATGGATCCCCAACAGTGTTCATTGATTGCTCATGTTCCACCTTTTGGATGAGGATGATGCACCTGGTCCACCATGCCCAACTAGCTCCATAGTTGCACCATATGCTTGGCAGAGGTTCTAGGATGCCTCTCGATGCAAATGGAGGGTTTATGTCATCACTCCAGCCCTTACGGATTGTTTATAGGCATATTGGTCCATTTGGAGACCCATGAGATGTCCTTGTGCCCCCACACCCACTTGGGAGCACCATAGGTTATGGATTTGATAACAAGGGGCCAACCCCTTGTCCACTATGTTTGGAGTCCTTTTCTTCATCATGGCACCCCTTGGGCTTCTTCAAGCCTCCTCAAAGGCCCAATGACTCACTTTGATAATCATTCGACACTCTTGAGAGGCTTATTCATGGGTTATTGAGCTATTTGGTGGGCTTGTCACTAAAAGTACTTGTTATTTTGTACATTATTTTATTCTAGGGGCTAAAGTAGGCCAAAATAAGCTAAATCGAATTCATTAGACATTGTATAAATAGTTAATGAATTGATTCATTCTCTCATCATCACTTGGATCGATCATATTCTTTTGTGAGATTTTTGCTATTATTCTCTTTGAAGGACGAAATTGGATGGATGGATGAATTTTGATGTTTGGATATCTTCATTTTTGTCTTGGAGCTTCTATATTGGCATATGATGATGATTGGATATACTTGTTCTCATATGTAAGTGCTCTTTTAATGCTATTTTGTCATTCTTTTCTATGTCACATAAATGATGTTGGGATTTTCGCTATACTAGGCCGAAATTTTGTTGCTTCTCTTGGATGAAAGGGTATAAATTTGTCTTTATTAGCGTTGCATCATGTTATGGGCCATGTTTGAATAAGTGAATGTTCCTAGAGATATTTCATTGAAATTTATCTTGACAAGTCATCACATATTGCACATTGAAGTGTAAAGACATTGAAGCAGTTTTCCTCATGCTCTAATTGTCATGCGAAATTGTTCTAGAGGCCTCCTTGACTGAATGAAACCATCCTAATCATTGGAATCTTCTTGACTCCATTTCTCCCAAAGGAATAGGTACTGGTCTTCCATAGGTGATCACCATAAATCATACTCTTTATCACCTCTCCTTCTTCTAGTCCTAGCCTCTATAAGGGACCTAGGGCATCACATTTCTCACAAACTGCCCATAAAAAACAATCGATCTCCTAGCCTCTATTGCGACATTGTGTCTCCTGGGGGCCCTTCAATTTTGAAGCCATTCCGACGGTGGGATCTTGAGATATTTCAAGCCCTAGCTCTGAGATTGAATCTTTCCCTTTGATTCCCTTGGCTAGTGTCCTCATTGAGATCATTGTGTTGAGATTGTTGAAAATTCTTCCTTTGATCTCCTTCTCCTCCTCAATTAGGTCAAGCATACCCTTGATTGATCAATTCCACCCCCTTGACCTAGTTGTGGGTCCACTTGGTCCCGTGTGGTCCCATAACTTTTGGAAGGTAATTCTACAAAGACCATTTGAAAACCAAGTCTTCATAAGGGTTTTTAGGACTAGGTCCCTCCTTAAGAAGTCTCATTCCCAAAACCTAGCCCCTAAGACCCTCTTGGCCCTTCTTAGAGAGCCTTTCATCTTGCCTCTTGGGCAAGCAAGCCATATATTGAGCCTCTCTTGTGAATAGGCCTCTTTAGGAATCACTCTTTTCCCTTTATTGACCCATTTATCTAGGTGATTCCCTTCATACTGGGTCTCCTCCCATTGGTGAAAGTCCGTAAAGAGTAGGGAGATTTAGCTGAGGTGATAGTGGGCTATTTCTCCATTGTTTCCCTTGACCTAGCAGTTGCCCCTCTAAGATCCCCTTCTATGACCCCTACTAGTTTGAGCAGTAACATTTTGGCGCCATTGCCTGGGAGAAAGTAGGTCTACCTCCCTAGTGAATTGTTGAGGAATTGATTCATAATCGACATTTCTAATATTCCTCTAACGACTCCATCCATTGTCCAATCCCCTAGTTTACTTGAAGGTGACAATATTCCTCCTTTAATTAGAGCTACTGCAAGAAGGGGAGAACGAACTCCATCACATGTTAAAACTGCCTTTCTCCATGAATTTGAAAAGGTCAGTGACACCACCCCAAAAATGGAAACTAGTTCTAACACTGACCGTCCCAAGATGACCAAGAGTGAGAGGCATTTGGTTATTGTCTTCGCCCCCTTGAAGTTGATTGATGACCCTAAACCATTACTTGAAAAATACAATATGTGGTTGCCCAAATTCAAAGGCAATGCTACCATGAGTGCTCGTGATTGTTTAAGAATTCTATTTGCACATGTCTCCTAGGATTTTTTATGAAGATAGGCTTATGATGCTTTTTGCTTTATCACTTGAAGAACAAGCAAGAGAATGGTACCTTAGTCTTCCCCCAGCATGCATAGAAGATTCTAACCAATTTAAGGACCTATTCATGAGAAGATGGTCATGCAATGCCCAAGGAACCTTCAACATTGATTTTTTTTATCAAATAACTAGGGGAAGGGCAGATATCCGGTAATTCATCCAAAAAATTGATAGGGTAGTCAGGGATATCCCTGATCATTTGAAGCCCCTCGATGCCAACATTCTTGACAAATTCATCAAAGCTGTGGGTGGCCACCTTACCTATGCATCAAGAGATAAGAAAACTTCAATAGTGACTGAGGCTAAAGAGATAACAATGAAGGTTGAAGAAAACCTACGAATCTCTAGAGTAGATGTCAATGACCATCCCAAGGCAAGGGTGAAGGCCAAAAGGGAAAAATCCAAAGATCAACACGAAGAAACCCTTCTGGCCATCCTCAAAAAGTGGAAAAGCTTAGTGAAGAAGTGAATTCATGAGATAGGATTTACATGAACAAAATCACTGCCTTGGAAAGGGCCCAAAAATCTAGCTACATTCCAAAAGGGAAACCCTTTCCTAAAAAGCAAAATGAAGAGGACAAGCCAAGTTCATCTCAAGTCCCAAACACCTTAGCTCTGCCTAATGTAGTGGAGCAAGATTCATCTTCCGAGGATGAGCAAAGTGAAAAGGACGAAAGTGATGATGAAGAGGTAGATGAGCAGGCTAACCTTGTAGAATTCGATGTCTTCAACATTTTGTTAGGGGGTTCATACACTCATCCTCCCATTAGTGAGGTCACCTTTAAAGAAGAAGAAAAGGAGCCCATTCTTAATGCTGATGATAGTGGAAGATTCAAAGGGGTTCAATATTCACGAAAGGACAATAATAAGGGCCCCACAACCTTTAAGGAACCAAGCAAATATGACTCAACTCCCAAGCAAGTCTCTCCTAAGGAACCTCTCCCTAAAATCCTCCTAAAAAGGATCCCCCAAGGAAAGAAAACACCAAGAAGAAAGAGAAGGGCAAAGAGGTTGGGCTTAACATTGACATAGAGACTACTATAGGGAAAATAACTATACCCGTTCCTTTGAAAGAGATTGTGAAACTTCCAAAGCAACAACAACAAATTAAGAAATCCCTAGGTTTTGAGGAGGAAGAATTACCTGAAGACTTGCAAAACATTCACCTTCCTGATCTTAACCTTGGGTATGAGCCATTCATGCTTACTTTGGCCATCAACGACCTCCTATTGCATAATTGTATGTTAGACTCAGGGGCTTCCGCAAACATCATGCCTTTAAAAGTAATGAAGCAATTGGGTCTTAACATCACTCGGCCATATAAGAAGGTATGTGGTTTTAACTCTAAGCTTGTGGAGGTGGAAGGTCTCATAAAGGACCTTAAGGTTTCTTTGGCTAGGAACCTTGATATATCACTTCTCATGGATGTTGTGGTCATAGACATCCCTGATGTGTGGGGTATGCTCCTATCAAGGAAATGGGGAGCCATTGTTGGAGGTCATCTCCAAATGGACTTGTCATATGCCACTATCCCGCAATCTGATGGAACTCCCTTCATCCTTTATAGAGAGCCTACTTACCCTTCTCATGTGATTAAGCCAGGACCAATCCCATACTACGAGACACATGAGATCGAGAAGCCTTCTCCCATTCTCCCTTCACAAGAAGTCTATATTCTCAAACGACCGAATCACAAAACAAGCAAAAGGTGGAAACCTAAAAAAGAATATAAGGTTGGGGACTTGGTCTTGGTTGATAAAGACCTAATGCCAGTCAAGATCCACGAGAAAGTTGGGGAGGACTATTATTACATTGCTAAACTCAACGATGAACTATGGCCACAACCAGTCAAGTTAAGTCGTATCACCCCTTTCCTCGACACTTGACATTGTACTATATGTATGTTAGAGTAGGATGCATTGCATGCTAGTTTTCTCATTAGAACTAACATCATATGATATTTCCCATGGTAGAATAGTTGCATTTAGATTTAAATTTGCGTATTTTATTTACTTTTCTATTGATTTTACGGCCAAGCATGGGTAATCATAAGACGCCACAAAAGCATGCTTCCCCGTGTGCTTGGTCTTTGATATGTGTAGATAATGTGAAAATTCCACAACGGGAACCCCTACTGCAACAATTGATGATATTACTCCTATTTGTTAAATTCCTTCAAACAAATTACTTGCAGTTTTCTACGGAAAATATCGTAATACATACATTGCAACCTTCACTTAATTAAATTATAAGTGGAAACAAGAGTCTGAGCAAGAAAGAAAATACAACACAAATGACATGGTTATTTTTGGACAAATGTCCCCGAAGAAACCCAATGCGGGAAAACCGGTGCAACAATTCTGAGGGTTTATTATTATTAAGCAGTAGAAAATTCTGAATACATCTCTGAATACCTCTCAGGTTATTCAATTACAGAGAGAGAAATACTAGCAAAAAGAATTGTGAGATTACCTCACACTATCATTGGAAATCCTGGCTGATCTAGCCCTAGAATGATTGCCCTCGGATTTTCTGGCTGCCTCTGTGCAGTATCTGCGTCAGCCCAACGTCAAGCTCTCTGGGGACAATGTCAATCCTCTGGCTGGTCGATTTGCTTCCCAGGAGATTCAATTTCTGCCTCCCGGTCTCACACCCCGGTTCCTGGCTTTTGAAACTCGAATTCCCTCTGCAAATTTCGGATTCCCTCTTGGCTTTTGTGCTGCCTCTACGTGGCTCTGCGTTAGCCCCTTTGGCTCAGTGCTGTCACTGCTGGATTACTCTCTGCTGATGATTCTTCGACTGAGAAAATCTCTCTCTCCAGATGCTATCCCTGCCCCTCAACTGCAAGAAATCTCCTCAATCGAATTTCCTCTTGAGAACTTCTCACTTCAGAAAATTGATCTCTTGATCTCTCGGTGTGTTTTCCAAATGACCCTCAAGCCCCTTCTTATATCTTTGTGTTGGACAACCAACGACCTAGATTAACTCCTAATCAAAGGCTCATATCATTTTGGCTTGATCTCCGTCTTCTTCTAGAAGTTATACCCACAATTACATTAATACCCATTAATATCTTAAGTTACCTAAGTTTAGACTAAGAAACTCCATTAAAAATATTAATTATTTTAATAAAATCGCTTTTGGGTGGAATTTCCCAAAACGCTTTGTGGGTTCTTTGGAATACATGTGCCCAAGCCTCCCTGCAAATTTTGAGACCTAGAGCACATCGGATGGTACCTCAAATCAACAGATAACAAGTATACGGTAACCAAGAGATTGCTGGTGCTCCCATGACCTCCCGTTCAAGTAGCTTCGTACACTTTTCCAAGAGCTTATGTCCTAGTTGGAGCCAGATGTTACCCACCACCTGTGGGTAGTATATATGGGAGAAAATTTCTCTTAGATGGTCCTCAGCCGGTAGCCAACAACCCTTTGTAGCCCTAGATAGCTCAATGTGCCATTTTCTCTGCTACCTGAGCCAACCATGTGGTCCCTCGCCCATCTATTATGAATTTATGTTTGAAGGTGGGCCTCTCAACCCCAAAGGTATGGCTTTTCATTAGTATAATTTAAGTAGTTTTCCTTACTTGTCATGGGCACTTTGGGGCATGAACTGGTGGGTCGATTTGGTGGAAAGAGTGCGTTAGGTTTGTATTCTTGTCTCCATTGCCCGATTTCATTGTTACCCTTGTATCTTAGTCCCGTGGGATCTCCTTTACTGGCTATTAGCTTTAGCGTTGGCACTACATGGGAAATCCCGATTTTGGTTGCGTGGTCTTGCTTCCCGACAACACCCACATTTCTCCCCTTCCACTCATCTTAATCCCATTTATCTCTTTTCCCATCCGGGTCCACTAGGTTCACATAGGGTTAGCCTCCCCCTCCCCTTGTCAACACCTTGTGTAGGGCCTGGAATGATGCCTCGGAGGTTGATGCAACTAAAAAGAAAGTAAAAGGCATAATTTGGCCACTCTCAACAGGAAATGTACCACAAAATGCAAAAGATGGTTAGGACATACAAATTTTGCACGTGGGCAAAAGCCAAACATGAGCTCTACACCTTATTCATGGCCATCACCCTGGTTCTTATGGGCCCTAGATGAGCCCCCTCCATCATTAAGGAACCCATGATTGTCCCAACCCCTGGTGGGCGATGAATTGCCCCACCTCAAAGGGGGTATCCATTGCTACATATTACACGTAGTTATGAAGAAGGGTGGAAAAACAAAGGCTCGGGTAACTCATGTACCACGATTTTCTCCCTCCTACATTCATATACCCAGGTGTGGGCTTCCCTCGTTATAGCTGCCCAATGTACCTTGACATGTGGTTTGGATGCTTCCCTTGATCCCTACTCCATTCCATCATTATATTATTTGCCACTTACTTCTTAAAGGATGTACTATGGACATGCCACCGCCTTTAGAGGTTGAAACCACCTAATAGGGTTCTTGGTTAACCCCCTTTTGAACTTGGAGACACTTGTACTTGCCAAAGCCCACTATGGAAGAGCATGCCACCATGAAGTGCCCCATTGATCCCATAATTTGTAAGCATTATTACTTGATTATTCTAATGATTTGTTGTATTGGAGGGCAAGGGGACATATTGGATCTTATGCAGGATTGCAGGTGGATCTTCATTTACGGCTTGGTCTCCTTATATGGGGTCCTAGTTCTCTAGAGGGCCACATTGGCATGTGTACGGTGAGCGTTGAGAGCCATGGGTCTCCACCATAACATATACTGCTTCATGGATCCCTAACAATGTTCATTGATTGCTCGTGATCTACCTTTTGTATGAGGATGATGCACTTGGTCCACCATGCCCAATCGACTCCATAGTTGCACCATATACTTGGCAGAGGTTCTAGGATGCCTCTTGATGCAAATGGAGGGTTTATGTCATCACTCCAGCCCTTACAAATGATTTATAAGCATATTTGGTCCATTGGGAGACCCATGAGGTGTCCTTGTGCCCCCACCCCCACTTGGGAGCACCACAGGTTTTGGATTTGATAGCAAGGGGCCAACCCCTTGTCCACCATGTTTGGAGTCCTTTTCTTCATCATGGCACCCCTTGGGCTTCTTCAAGCCTCCTCAAAGGCCCAATGACTCGCTTTGATGATCATTCGACCCTCTTGAGAGGCTTATTCATGGGTTATTGCGCTATTTGGCGAGCTTGTCACCAAAAGTACTTGTTATTTTGCACATTATTTTATTCTAGGGGCTAAATTAGGCCAAAATAAGCTAAATCGAATTCATTAGACATTGTATAGATAGATGATAGGTTGATTCATTCTCTCATCATCACTTGGATTGATCATATTCTCTTGTGAGATTTTCGCTATTCTCTTTGAAGGACGAAATTGGATGGATGGATGAATTTTGATATTTGGATATCTTCATTTTTGTCTTGGAGCTTCTATATTGGCATATGATGATGATTTGATATACTTGTTCTCACATGTAAGTTCTCTTTTAATGCTATTTTGTCATTCTTTTCTATGTCACATAAATGATGATGGGATTTTCGCTATACTAGGCTGAAATTTCGTTGCTTTTCTTGGATGAAAGGGGATAAATGTGTCTTTATTAGCGTTGCATCATATTATGGGCCATGTTTGAATAAGTGAATGTTCCTAGAGATATTTCATTGAAATTTATCTTGACAAGTCATCACATATTGCACATTGAAGTATAAAGACCTTGAAGTAGTTTTCCTCATGCTCTAATTGTCATGTGAAATTGTTCTAGAGGCCTCCTTGACTGAATGAAACCATCCTAATCATTGGAATCTTCTTGACTCCATTTCTCCCAAAGGAATAGGCATTGGTCTTCCATAGGTGATCACCATAAATCATACTCTTTATCACCTCTCCCTCTTTCTTCTAGGCCTAGCCTCCATAAGGGACCTAGGGCATCACATTTCTCACAAATTTCCCATAAAAAATATTCGATCTCCTAGCCTCTACTGCGTTGTTGTGTCTCCTAGGGGCCCTCCAATTTTGAAGCCATTCCAACGGTGGGATCTTGAGATATTTCAAGCCCTAGCTCCGAGATCGAATCTTGCCCTTTGATTCCCTTGGCTAGTGTCCTCATTGAGATCATTGTGTTGAGATTGTTGAAAATTCTTCCTTTGATCTCCTTCTCCTCCTCAATTAGGTCAAGCATACCCTTGATTGATCAATTCCACCCCCTTGACCTAGTTGTGGGTCCACTTGGTCCCGTGTGGTCCCATAACTTTTGGAAGGTAATTCTACAAAGACCATTAAAAAACCAAGTCTTCATAAGGGTTTTTAGGACTAGGTCCCTCCTTAAGAAGTCTCATTCCCAAAATCTATCCCCTAAGACCCTCTTGGCCCTCCTTAGAGAGCCTTTCATCTTGCCTCTTGGGCAAGCAAGCGATATATTGAGCCTCTCTTGTGAATAGGCCTCTTCAGGAATCACTCTTTCCCCTTTATTGACCCATTTATCTAGGTGATTCCCTTCATACCGTGTCTCCTCCCATTGGTGAAAATCCGTAAATGGTAGGGAGCTTTAGCTGAGGTGTCAGTGGGCTATTGCCCCATTGTTGCCCTTGACCTAACCATTGCCCCTCTAAGATCCCCTTCTAGGACCCCTGCTAGTTTGAGCGATAACAAGCACAATTGAAGAAAATACAATTACAACATAATTTGGATCTGATCCAGCATATTAGCCCCTAGATTTGTCCTCGATCTCCTGAGCTGATTTCGAAATGTTGCACCCTTGGACCTTCTTCAGACCTGACACACTTGAGTATCACATTCCTCACTTGGGAAAAACCCTCTAGAAATTGTTAGTGCCGCTATATGGTGTGTCTTTCTTCTCTCCTTCACCTTGTTTTTATAACTTTACATTGAGCTACATCCCAACCTTTCAATCTCCAAAGTGAATGATGGTCGAGATTAGATCATGCCTCACTTGAGATCAATGATTGAGATTAAAACATAATCATTAAAGTAAATTATTTTACTTTTCCTAAGTTACTTTAGCTCAATTAGCCAACATAATTAATTATGTGTTTTTCTTAAGTTGGACTTAGGCTAAGTTATAGTAGCAACTTATACACACTTGAGAAAGTATCATAAGGAGACTTTCGGAAACTTTTGCATGCCTAAACACTTAGGCATATGTAGAAGTAGCTCCCTGACCTACATACATCAACATTTCATAACCATAACATGATAATTCTTTGTATTCATTGTGTGAAGGCTCTCTTGAGCTGACCCTTGTTGATGTTTCTGCAGTTTGTAGCATCAGGCAGACATTCTCCCAGGAGGTCATGCTGATTTGACTAGGGGGTAATGATACATTCACCCATGGGGCTGTTGAAAAATCAATGCTAGTAGGATTAGGGTTAGATTTATCTTTCTTGATAATTACTTGTGAATTATGTTGGATTCTTTTACTTATTTGTTATATTATCTTTCATCAAGCAATTACCAAATTATGTGTGCATGAAGATCACAAAATCAAAAGACACAAGATGTAGGCACTATGCCAAGGAAAAACCCCTATCCATGGGAAAACCCAGTCAAAATCTCTTCTTGCAGTAGTTTTCCTCGAGATTCTTCAACCTAGACAAAGATCTCCTCTACACCAAACCAACTTCTTCTTCTTCGATCCAACTTTCGACCTAGTAGCAACAACACTTTGACCCTAACAACTTCGACTTGTCAGCTTCCGGCATCAGCAACAACTTCGACTTGGCAGCTTCTGACATCAGCAACAACTTCGACTTGGCAACCTTCTGGCATCAGCAACAACTTTGACCTTGACAAGGAGACTTCGATCTCCTAAACCAGCTTGTGCGAGAGAGAGAGAGAGACACCAAAACTTCGATTTTCTTCTTCCCTTCCTTCTTGACCAAACTCGCACTCCTTTTAGCCCCTTCCTTCAACTTCGCATTTTTCCAGCTTCCAGCTTCTAGCTTCAGATATCGAACTATGCTTGAGAGAGTGAGATGCTCGAACTGCCTTATATATATAGTATATACTATATAGCTATCCAATGAGGTCGAATTGCCTTCCTTGAGGCCGACTTGGTGTGGAGGTTACATAATTCATTTTTGACTCAAAAATAATTCTTTTTACATCGTTCGAAAGCCCAAGAAGGGTCTCATAAAATATACAATGACTCTAATGACTCTTTATTAATCCTAGAAGTCCACAATGGGGACTTTGACTAATAAAATGATGACCCAAGCATGAAACCCATGCTTTAATAAGTCATTGTAACAATAATAAAAATTCTTTTGACAAATATATTTTATGAAGACTAAACCTAGTTACATTTTTCAACAGGGGCCATGCTGATTTCGCTAAGGGTGAATGGCCCAGGGCAGTCTTTCTCCCATTAGCCTTAGTGTCTGCCTTGGGGAGATTGGCCCACAATACTCACATTGCTTGCTCCGGGATGGAGTGATCTATTTTTTTTATAGAGAAGGCTTGATTTGTTTATTTAATGGGGGTTTTCACCCACTTGTGGAACAAACAATTTTAATGTAATTTTGAGTTGTCATTTAGGCTCATTAAGTGAAGGGGTTTCTTGTGATGAGGTGCCTCTTAATAGGTCTCCACTCAACATTAGAGCTCTAAATAAATAGATGTGCTTGTGAGGAAACACTCATCAACATAGCAAGCTCATTCATCTTTTCTAGTGGAGGAGAAATTCAGCTAAGGATAAATCATTCATGTTTCATCTTTCTTCATCATCATCATTTCTGCTCTTGAAGAGGATGCACGTGTGAATCCGAGTTTGATCACAGTTCGTACACCTGCACGTGTGAATCTGAGTTTGGCCACAGTCCGTACACCTGCATGTGTGAAGGATTTGACCAAGTCTGACTAGGGTTGACTGTGGATTGTTTGACCGAATTTGACTAGGGTTAACTGTTGACTGTTTGATCAAGTTTGACTGAGATTGACCATGGACTGTTTGATTGAATTTGACCAGGGTTGACTGCATATTGTTTGACTGAATTTGACGAAGGTTAACCGCAGATTGTTTTATCTATTTTTACTAGAGTTGATTGCAGAGTTTGACTGCAGTCCACAAGTGCGAATTTGACTGTAGGCAGCATGTCTGAGGGTTTGACCGCAAAAGTTGACTTTTGACTAGTTTGACTAGTGTTAACCAACATTTGTTTGACCAGGTTTGGCTGGTGTTTTGACTTGTAATGTTGGCATAGATTTCTAGACAAATTTCTGATTTGTAAACCTTGCTGAAAAGACAATTTCTCTTGAAGAAAAGATCGCTGGGTTTCTCCCAAGATTGGGTTTCCAAGGGTAAAAATATTCTGTCTATTGTGCATGGTGTATGATCTTTATTGTTTCCACTATATTTACAATTGAGATTTCTGTGTATAATTATTCAATGATATCAGTGGCATGAGAAACACTGTTTGAAAATCATTAGGAAGTAATTATTAAATCATAAAACTGTATACTACTGCACATGCTATAGAATTTCAACACTCCTATGGCTTCAAATATCCCTCTTCTAGCTAAAAAAACCAAACTGTTTTGTTAGATGCCCAATGAAAAGGTTTTCTTAACTTTCGCTGCCAAAATCTTAGCTATAATTTTGTAAACACAGTTACAAAAGAATATAGGCCTAGGCCCTAAACTCATAAAATATTTCAGGCTTATGCTTTTTTGGAACTAAAGCTAGGAATGTGGACTTGAGAGCTCCTAATAACTTGCTATTACTTTTGACTTCTTCAATAACTTTGAGAAGGTCCTTTTCCACTAGATCATGGAACCTAATAAAAAACTCCACAGGCCAACCATCTGACCCCAGGGTTTGATCCTTCTTGAAAGATGTTAACACTGATTTCCTTTCCTCGAAATTTTTTTCCATCAACATTTGATTATCTTTTTCTGTTACAAACTTGGGGAAACAGGAAGGTAAACTCAAAAGTTTAGCTATATTTATCCTATTTGGCTCTTTGTAAACTGGCTGAAAGAAACCCCTAACTCTGCTATCTTTGGGAACTACTAAATGCCCTTCAACATTTTGCATTTCCCATATTGTGTTGATCCTCTTCTTGTGATTAGCATAATTATGAAAGAATTTTGTGTTTTCAGCTTCCTTATCCAACCATGCAACCTTGGTTTTCCTCCTCCATTCCAACATCTTTTCCTTCATTTCCAATTCCTTTAACTGCAATGTCTGCTCCTCCCTAAACATCTCTTCCTAACTCCTTTTATATATATCAAATATTTCTATCTTAACTAATTTGAGATCCTTATCCATAATATTTTGTTTATTTTGAAGCCCAAGATGTCATAACACCCTTTACCTTCTCTAAAGTAGCTGCAAACTGAAAATTAGTTATTTCCCTAAATTGCACATCATAATTCACCCACTCTTTCTTGACCATCTCTTGGTAGTCCTCCTCCTACATCCAAATAGGATTGAAGGTGGAAGAGCTGGCTGGCTTACAGTCCTAATTCTACATTTGGATTTTGGATCTGAATGGGCAAGTGGTGTGACTCGTGAGCCTCCCATTGCCTCCTCCTAGGATCTAGTTTTGTCTATTTCATTTAAGAGAAACTTAGAGATCAAAAGTCTATATAGTCTTTTGGATACTCCATATAGATTATTCAAATCTACTAGTCTTTTCAACATAGCAGACTCCTCCCATGCCTTTGCTTTGCTCAAAGTAAAATTGAAGTCCCCACCTATGTTGACCTTTTCTTCCTAAAGAGAAAAACCCTTCCCAAAAAACTTGTTTATCATCACAAGGACCATAGCAATTAATTATTGATATCTTTTGATGTAAGTCCTTGATCTGGATTGGATCATTATATTGTTTTTTATCCATCTTGAAGCTTTTAGAGTGGAAAAAGTGGAGGAATCACAAGACCATTTTTACCAGTAGGACCTAGTTGGGCAAATTGGGGTCTGAAACCTTATGGGAGCAGTTAGAGGCATCAAACAGTGTTTTTTGGGGGTTAAAACTTTTCCCTTTAAGCACAACAACTTTTCTTTCTATTCTACACACAAATACCTTTCCAATGGCTCAAGAATCCCCTCAATTAAAGTTTGTATGCGAAAGTTATGCCACATGAAAGCTGACCTTCTTGATTTGACCACCATAACTCGAGGATGTCACGCCAGCCCCCATTATTAATGGAAAATGGGCTAGAGATGTGATCATGATGAATAAGGCTCTAGAAGAGTCAATATTGCAACTCTAATTAAGAGTTGAATGAGTCAAATTTAACCACTAGTAGGCTATCAAACTGTGTTATAACTGTGCCACTAGGAGGAAAGGGGGTTCCATTCTCTCCTAAAAGGGTTTCCTAGGTTATATCTTGTGTTAATTTGTGGTTTGAGTTTTATTTCATTATTCTTTATTTTTTGCATAATTAGAATTTGCATGCAGACAAAATAACAATAATTAACAAATCCAAAAATCTAAATAGAAATTAATCCTCACAGTGCAGATTTTCGAATTTTATAATATATCTTATGAGATATGTTGTGACGAATTGTCTAGTGGAATATCCACATTAGTTTATGGATCATATTAGTATTAGAGCCATGTTTCTTTGGGTGTCTTGTGGGGAGTTGCAAGGGATCGAGATCAATTAACCTGAAAGTCACAAAACCCCAGTCATGTTTGACAAATCTGTGAATAACCCTCAAGATCCCGCAAAAGAGACATTTGTGCAATTGGAAACACAAGTTGAAAATATAAATCGTAATGTGAGCCTCCTCATGGCAGCCTTGACCAAGAATCTTGTGCTATTTAGAGAAGATGGGGGTTCTAACACAAAGGTCCGATTAGAGGGGAGATCAGGAGATCGGGAAGAAACAAAGATGTGTTAGGATATTCCGACACATAGGATATAGTTAAGTTCAACTTGGTCTAGTATAGAGTTAGGTTAGAGTTAGGTAAAGTGTGTTTCTTTACCGTTGTACATTTTGTAACTTACAATCCGACGGTCACGATATGTAGTGATCCGACGGTTCACTCTCACCTCGGTATTACCGACACTTGATCCGTGGCTTGACACCCGATTGGTCCATGAGTTCTATTTAAAGCGCATGGAGGGTCATTGTTCGGGTAATCCGTGCATGAGAGAAGCTTATGTAAATTTTCATTCTTTGATTAATAAATTGCCTGTAGTACCCACGTTGGGACAGGCCGTGGACTGTTTCCCTCCTTGCACTTTGAGGGTTTTAACCACGTCAAAAATACTGGTGTATTGATTTGAGATCTGGTTGTGAGCGGTGTCCTTTTGGTATTCTTTCTGAGGAACTTACCCTGTAAATTCCTACATGGTATCGAGCTATTTGAGGGCCGCGTCCGTTGGTGATCCAAATCTGAAGCCGGTAGAACTGCATGCGGCTGTCGTTTCCTAGATCTGCTGTTTCTGACTGCTTTCGGGCCGAGAGGACTGCTCTGTTGCGTTCGGAGCATCTGTTCCAGTGAGGAACCCCTTTCGTTTCACGCGAAAAGGTTTCCGGTAGCCCTAGCTGCGTCATTTTTCAGATCGGGAGGTATACAGTGTTTTTTTTGCAGTTTACTGTTATTTTCTCTCTGCTTATTTCGGTCTCAGTTTATTTAGCCTTTTTTTTTAACCGGATCTATACCTTTCATTTCTGCGTATGCTCTTTGCCCTGCGACTCTGTGCGATCTGGGCAAATCAGAAACAGAAAGGAAGGATTTTTCTCATGCGTATGCTCTTTTCCCTGCACCTTAGTGTGATCTCGGAAAATCAGAAACATTGAGAAAAATATTTAGTTTTTCGGCTAAAGCTAACTTTGAGATTTTTTTAAAAATTTCTAGTTTTTTGGCTAAAGCTAACTTCGAGCCGCAAGGTTCGTTTTTCTTTGCATATTCGTGTTGGGTTTTGTGTTTTGTGTTTTGTAGGGAAAAAGAGCTTTCTCAAGGCAAGCACGCAAACCAAGGCCCCCCCCCCCCTCTCTCTCTCTCTCTCTCTCAAATTTTTTGTATAGATCAATTGGTTCAAAGCTATTTTAAGAGAGTAGAGGTCTTGGGTTCAAGTCTCCATTTTGTGGGGGCGGATTTTTTCATTCCCGCACATTCGCGCACTTTGCCGGCAACGTCAACAATTTTTTTTCAAAAAGCCATAACTTCTTCATCCGGAAGCCTTTTTCAGAGCCGTTTTTTTTAAAACCCCTATTTTTTCGAGATCTATCCATTGGAACACTTACTTTCAGCATCTTCAGCTTCAGTTTTTTTAAAAAATGGAAAGTCCATGCCAAGTCATTCTTGACAGCACTAACTACTTCCAATGGGTAGCCTACATGGAAGATTTACTTAGAAGTAAAGGTCTCTTCAGAATAGCCACAGACCAAGAGAAGAAACCAAAAGATGAAGACAAGGTGGCAAAATGGGAAAATAGACAAGATCAAGCACGTGGTTTGATAGGGATGTCTATTTCTCCTGATCTTAGATTCCACATTGCAGAACTTGAGACTCCTCATGAAGCATTAGAAAAACTTGCTAAAGTTTTTGGGATTAAAAATGAAATTAGAGCCCATCAACTTGAAAATGAGCTGCTTACTTTGGATCCTAATAATTTTTCTTGCATTGAAGATTTCTTGTCCAAATTCAAGACCCTTAGATATCTCTTGGAAGGTGTTAAAGTTAAGAAAGAAGATGGTAACCTTATTTATTCCATCCTTACTAAGTTGGGACCAGCCTACTCTGTATTTGTTTCCACTTTCCATTCTACAAGGGAAGCTTTCATTTGTCAAGGACAAGACTACAAGGCCCCTTCCTTTGACTCCTTTTGTGATTCCTTAATAAGAGAACAAGAAAAACTCTTACACCTTGGTCTTCTTAATCTTGGAAACTCTTCCACGAAAGCGTTAGCCGCCCAGCAGCAACCAAATTCAAAGAATCCTAAGAAGTCATATCCTCAAAAGAATGGTCCTAAACCATCTCAGCCTCAAAATGAAAGATCATTTCAGCAAAATGATAAGACCAATAAAAACAAATGGAAGAAGACTGATAGACATTGTAACTTTTGTAATCGAGATGGCCACTTAGAATCTAAATGCTTTAAGAAGATGGAAGCCTTGGAAGCCGCAATGAAGAAACATAACATCCATGTGGAGCCTACTTCAACTTCAACTTCCGGAATGGCACTTTCTGCATGTCATTGTCAATCATCTCAGTCTGGTTATGCATTAAATGTATCTTCTTCTTCTTCTCATTCTCATGAGTGGCTCATTGATTCTGGAGCCTCTTGTCACATGGCCAAAAACCAAGCCATGTTTTCTTCTTTAAATGATTGTAACACCAAAAATATATATATTGGTGATGATAGATCTCTTAATGTTGTAGGGACTGGAACTGTTCATCTAGACAATGGTCAGTTTAATGATGTATTATGTGTTCCAACCTTATCCTGCAACCTTCTATCTGTCTATCAGATAACTCATTCAGGTGAAGGTAAAATTGTTGAATTTTCACCTCATGATGTTGTAATCAAGGATCTAAAAGATCCTAAACAGATTCTAGCTACTGGTCTTGCTGATGATTCCAAAAGGTTGTATAAGTTTCACAACTTTGGGTCATCAAATCTTCCCTCAGTATTTGTTGCTCATAATGATGAAGTGAGCAAACTTTGGCATGAGCGATTTGGTCACTTAAACTATCGCTCCCTTCAGCATCTATGTAAAGAAAATATGGTGACAGGTCTTCCTATGGTATCTTGCAGAGATGGTGTTTGTTCCGGATGTGTACTCGGAAAACATCATCGGGACAGTTTTGACAAACGTGCCTCTTGGCACGCCTCAGCCCCTTTACAGCTTGTGCACAGTGATTTATGTGGTCCTCTTCCTGTTGCTTCATTCTCTGGCTGCAAGTACTTCTTAACTTTCATTGATGATTTCTCCAGACGCACTTGGGTATACTTCTTAAAACTCAAGAGCGAAGTATTTAACACCTTTTTGGCCTTCAAAGCCTTTGTTGAAAAACAATCTGGACATCAAATTCTTAAGCTAAGAACTGATAATGGTGGAGAATATGTTAAAAACACATTCATCAACTTTTGCACCGAAAATGGAATTCAAATGCAACATACTGTTCCATACACTCCACAACAAAATGGTGTAGCTGAAAGGAAAAATCGCACCTTAAAGGAAATGGCTAATTGTATGCTGCAATCTAAAGGACTCAGTCTTAGTTTTTGGGCCGAAGCAATTAATTGTGCAAATTATATAATCAATCGCACTCCTACTAAGGTTCTAGAGAATATCACTCCAGAAGAAGCTTGGAGTTCCATTAAACCAGATGTAAGTCACTTTCGTGTGTTTGGAAGTGAAGCATGGGCCCATATTCCAGATGAAAAGCATAAAGCTTTAGAACCTAAGAGTGAGAAATGTACTTTTGTTGGATATTCTGAAGATGTAAAAGGTTATAGACTTATTCCATTTAAGTCCAAAAATGTTATCATTAGAAGAGATGTAAAATTTGATGAAAATAAATCGGCCTGCGAGCCTAGTCCGGCGGATGTGCCACCTCTTCCTATCTCTTCTACTTTTGAAAACATTTCTTCTTCAGATGATGAAAGCGAGGATGATAATCCTCCCCCACCTTCTCAGGATCCTCAACTTCCAAGATGGGTCCGTGCTACTCGGGATGCAGCAGGTGATCTTGCCGGTGATCCTACAGATCAGCGACGTACACGTTCTCAGTTTGAAAGAGCCTCTTCTTTACTGGCTCAAGCTCCAGTAAATCATGATCCTGACACTTTTGCAGAAGCTTCAGGCCATCCACATTGGGAAGCAGCTATGAATGAAGAATATCATTCATTGATGACAAATGATACATGGGATCTTGTTCCTCTACCAAAGGGACGCAAACTTGTTAGATGTAAATGGGTTTACAGAACCAAGTATGGACCAGATGGGAAAGTTGATAAACATAAAGCTCGTCTCGTTGCTAAGGGCTTTTCACAGGTTGAAGGCATTGACTACACTGAAACCTTCTCCCCTGTTGCCAAAATGAACTCTATCCGCCTTGTTCTTTCCCTTGCTGCCTCTTTAAAATGGGAAGTCCATCAGATGGATGTTAAATCTGCCTTCTTGCATGGGGACTTGCAGGAAGAAATCTATATGGAACAACCCATTGGCTTCATACAAACAGACTCCAGCCTTGTTTGTCGACTTAAGAAATCCCTTTATGGCCTCAAGCAAGCTCCTCGGGCTTGGTATGCCAAAATGGATAGCTTTCTTTTAGAATCTGGCTTTTCTAGGTGTCATTCTGACAATACTGTCTACACCAAGAAAGTGGGCAACTCTCTTATCATCCTTGTTCTTTATGTTGATGATCTTATTCTTACTGGTAGTGATCCCAACCTTATAAACCATGTGAAGTCCAGCCTTAAAAAGAAATTTGAAATGACAGACTTAGGACACTTACACTATTTTCTCGGTCTTCAAGTCTTGCAATCCCAGGAGGGTATTTTCCTTTCCCAGTCCAAGTATGCTTGTGATATTCTTCGTCATTTTCACATGGAAGACTGTAAGCCAGCCCCTTCTCCCTTTCAGTCTGGAGTCAAACTTTCAGTCTCTTGTACTTCTCCTGAAGTTGATGCTACCTTATACCGTCAACTTGTCGGAAAACTCTTGTATTTAACCCATACTCGTCCTGATCTTTCCTTTGCTGTTGGCCTTGTTGCTCGTTTTATGCAAAACCCCCGTGAAAGTCATTGGAAAGCAGCTAAAAGAATACTTCGTTATGTTCGAGGTACAGTACAGTTTGGGATTCATTACAGTGCCAAAGCAGCTCCTCTGTTAGTTGGTTTCACTGATTCTGATTGGGCTGGTGACCCTGATGATCGGAAGTCTACTGCCGGTTATGTCTTCACTCTTGGTTCAGGACCTATTACATGGGCTTGTAAGAAACAGGCTGCCATTTCTCTTTCGTCAGCAGAAGCAGAGTATCGTGGTGCCGTGGAAGCTAGTAAGGAAGCCTTGTGGCTTCGTCAGATCCTATCAGAGTTTGGCTTTGAGCAGCAGCATCCAACCACACTTTGGTGTGATAATCAAAGTGCCATTCAGCTATGCAAAGATCCAGTCCAGCATCAGCGCAGCAAACACATTGAACTACACATGCACTTCATCAGAAAGCTCATTCATGACCATGTTCTTGAAGTGCAATATTGTCCAACAGATGATCAGGTTGCAGACATCTTCACAAAGGCTCTCACAGAGGCGAAGTTCACTAAACTTCGATATATGCTTGGAGTTCAGGAAGTTGTCACTAAGGGGGGATAGGCTCTAGTGCCTCCTTCCTTCTCCTATTGTGTCATATTTGTAAATCCTTCAATCCTATCCCAAGTTGTTCTTAAGGGGGGATGTTAGGATATTCCGACACATAGGATATAGTTAAGTTCAACTTGGTCTAGTATAGAGTTAGGTTAGAGTTAGGTAAAGTGTGTTTCTTTACCGTTGTACATTTTGTAACTTACAATCCGACGGTCACGATATGTAGTGATCCGACGGTTCACTCTCACCTCGGTATTACCGACACTTGATCCGTGGCTTGACACCCGATTGGTCCATGAGTTCTATTTAAAGCGCATGGAGGGTCATTGTTCGGGTAATCCGTGCATGAGAGAAGCTTATGTAAATTTTCATTCTTTGATTAATAAATTGCCTGTAGTACCCACGTTGGGACAGGCCGTGGACTGTTTCCCTCCTTGCACTTTGAGGGTTTTAACCACGTCAAAAATACTGGTGTATTGATTTGAGATCTGGTTGTGAGCGGTGTCCTTTTGGTATTCTTTCTGAGGAACTTACCCTGTAAATTCCTACAAGATGGAGCCAAAGAAAGAACCCGAAAAGATCAACCCAGTTTGAGTGTTGTGACCCATTGCAATCCCTATTCAAAATGGAAACAAAGGTCGACATCAACATGTATCGAGGTGAGATTGACGCTCTGAAGCTAAATCACTCGTTATAGCAATTATAAGTTTATTTTAGTGTTCATCATATAGAGGAAGAATAGAAAATTTCGTTTGCTTTATTGAAATTAGAGGGCCATGCCCTGACCTGTTGGAAAAACTACACAGAGACCTTGAGGTTGGAGGGAGATCCTCTAGTGACTAAGTGGGAGGATTTCAAAATCCTTACAAAGTCACAATTTTACCCTATTGTGTAAGTAGAGGACTAGTGGATTTGGTGGCATGAGTTTAGGCAGAAGTAGGGGTAGAGTGTATAGGAGTACACCACCGAATTTAGAAAATTGGCCATAATGTTGGGTATCTCCCCAAAGAACCGAGATGCACTCCTCAAGTACCTGGGGGCTCTACACAATCTGTGGAAGCAAGTGATGTTGTTCAAGCCCAAATTGGTGGATGAGGCTTGTGTAAAGACATAGTACCTAGAGGACATAGGCCAGAGGAAATGGCAATCAAAAGGGTTGAAGCAAAAGGAGCATTCAAATGCTTCTAAGGAGGGGAAGAAGAAGCAGAAAGGGGGAAAGACAAAAAGGCGGAAGCCACAACAAACCATCACAAAGATCCTAGCAACCATTGCGACCACTGTAACATTGACGACCATAAAAAGGAGAAGTGTTGGGAGTTGCATTCAAAGCTTAACTCAAAGAAAAAAAAGAAAGAGGCAAAGAAGAAGAACCTCATGGCCATTGATTCAAGCAACCGGGTTGAAAGCATCTCGGATGTGGACAAGAAGATCGTTTGTACATCAATGCAGAAAGAGGTGAATTTGAGTAGCTTTCATCAACAAGAAGAGAAAAAAAGAAACCAATCTTTTCCATATAAAGACACAGGTTAAGAAGAGAAAGATTGATGCTCTGTTCGACTTAGGATCACAGATGAATCTCGTTGCTACAGAGTTGGTCAACAACTTGGGATTAACAGTTCGTGATCATCCAAGCCCATATGCATTGGGATGGGTAAATAAAGATGCAAAAATAAAGCTAACCAAATAGTGTAAAATCAAATTTGGTATTAGCGTTGATTTTATTAATGAAGTAGAACTAGATGTAATTCCCCTTGATGTAAGTGGAGTGGTGTCTGGAAGACCCTATATGTACATGCTAGATGCAATCTTTATGCAAAGAGCTTCAATATCGCCTCATCAAGGATGGCAAATTGTTCACCATCAACGTGCACAAGGGCAAGTTCAATATTTCGTTGGTAAGTGCCAACCAAGTCAAGACACTGATCAGTTCTAGCAAGAAGTATGTTTTATTGTTTTTAAGAGAAAATCAATGTAGAAGAGTTAGTGAAAAAAAAGTCATCCCTAGAGGGGTGTACTAAGAAACAAAAACATCAACTTGAAGAGTTGCTACAAGCATATAAGGATGTGTTTTAGGAGCCTAAAGGGATACTGCCCGAGATACTACCCAAGAGGGAAGTGGAGCACAAGATCTAGCTATTATTGGACCCTCCATTGCCAAACATTGGGTTGTACATGTAGTTTGTGATAGAAGCAAGTGAGGTGAATAAGCAATTGCAACAACTACTAGAACAGGGTGTCATTCGACCAAGTACCTCACTATGTGGGTCACCCATCATCATTGTGCCAAAGAAGGATGGGGTTTGGTGGATGTGTATCGATTATAGGGTGTTAAAGTATGGATAGATGATTTGTTGGATCAATTGTAGTAAGCCCAATACTTTACCAAGTTGGACTTAAAATATGGATATCACCAGGTTTGACTTAGAGAAGAAGATACTTGGAAGACCGCCTTCAAAACTAGGAAATATTTGTATGAGTGGTTAGTCATGCCATTTGACCTATGCAATTCACTGGCTACATTTATGAGGTTGATGAATGATATACTGCGCCATTTTATAGATTCATTTGTTATTGCCTATTTGGATAATATACTAGTATATAGTGCTACGTAGGAGGAGCACATCTCACATTTGACATAGGTGCTAGAGACATTAAAGAAGTATCAACGGCTAGCAAATCTCAAGAAGTGTGAGTTTGCATAATAGTGTTTGGTGTGTTTGGGGTATGTGACAAGTGGAGGAGCGTCAAAGATAGATTCTGCTAAGATGGAGGTCATCATGAAGTGGTTGGTGCCTATTAATGTTTCTGAGGTTAAGGGTTTCATTGGGGAAACATTGTACCTGAGGAAATTCATAGCCTTGTTTTCAGTGGCAGCAACATCACTCCATGCCTTAACAAGTGGCAAGAGTTTCTAGTGGGGAAAGGGTCAACAAAGGGCCTCTGAGGAGTCAAAGAAGAAGATTAGTCAAGCACCAGTTCTGGCATTACCAAACTTGCAACCACCCTTCAAAGTGGAGATAGATGCGAGTGGGTATGCTATGGAAGTAATTTTGATGTAGGGAGGAAGGCTTGTATACCACCATTCTGAAGTATTTCATGGGGCAATTATCAACTACCCTACCTATGCGAAAGAGCTCTATGCTTTGATGCAAGTTGTGAAGAAGTGGAAACACTATCTAATGAGAAAAGAGACTGTAATCTACATGGATCACCAACCACTACAGTACTTGCAGGCCTAGAGTAAGCTACAATAGACAAGGGATTACAAGTGGATGGGGTTTCTACAATAATTTCATTTAGTGATCAAGTACATGAAGGTTAGCACAAACAAGTTGGCTGACATGCTTTCAACCATGATGCATACAGAGAGGCGTATTCAGAGGGTGAGGACTTCAAGGAGGTGTTATAACAGTTGTAGAGCCAAAGTCTTGTGCACGATAGTGACAACATAATTGACTGCCATCTCCAGGACAAGTTACTTTACATGCTGGATAAGACATGCGTTCCTAAAGGTGATCAACTACAATTGATTAGAGAGGCTCACACCTCCAAGGTTTCAAGGCACTTTGGTATAGGGAAGACAATGACCAACTTGCAAATGTATGTTTATTGGTCCAAAATGCAAGAACCAGGTACCTAGGTTCATAAGAGAATGCATCCTTTGGTATTAGTAACCCTAGTAATAGGAAACAGGGTCTATATCATCCCTTACCTGTGCTCGCTAGTCCTTGGGAAAGCATTTCCATGGACTTCATGGGAGGTTTACCAACAACTAGGAAGGGACATGACTATCTTTTCGTGGTAGTTGACAACTTCAACAAGATGTGTGTCCTAATCAATGTTATCAGAACCAGACCGATCATTGAACTAGTAGACCCCTCAGACCAGGAACCAACTGGAATCGAATCAGAAATAGTAAAAAAGACGGGACCAAAAGACTGGTTGACCAAAAATACATAAATTATTTAAAATTTATAGAAAATTCAAAAACTTATATATTCATGTGCATCCATATAAATTCAAACCATTTATATACAAATATGAAAAATTTCTAATTGATATAGCAAGTAAGAGTGCATAATACCAAAATAACACTTAGTGCAATACATCTTTGAAACAAAATACATCAAAATATAGGCTCTAAATGGCCTGTGGAGTCCAAAAATAAGCAAAGTGGAGTCCAAAAATAAGCAAAGTACTAAACTACAATACCACTAAGTATTAATCGTCATCGTCATCCTCCCCCTCATTTTCATCTTTAGACTTAGTAGATTAAGAATCTATAGTGGGATTTCAACTTGATTCCCCTGGCCCTAAAGGTGGAGGTGGGTCCAAGTCCATCGAAGAAAGATATTTATTGTCAAATGTTGGTTCCCGAGTCTCCACAACCCACTTTGATGATGGATTAAAGTCATCCAAAGTTATGTTGCTTGATTTAGGTGCCTTGTTCAACAATTGGTTTCACCGGAACTTGAGGTTTTACTAAACATAAACCATGTCATTCAACCATTTTTGCTCCAAACGGTTCGTCTTCTTGGTGTGTATCCACTCAAAAATACTCCAATTCTGTTCACACCCCATATTTGCATGTTCGGCCCAAGATCCGATTTGAAAATCTTTGCAAATCAGGGCATTGGCTACCTAACTATTGCCACCAATATGCTGCAATAAAAGTTGAAGGAAAATAAGTATTAGCAAATGACTTTGAAAGTTTGAAACTTGGACTAAACTTTTGAAGCCTTTTAATGAGTAAGATAATTTCAAAACTTTGACATTTCTTACTTGGTGGATTCGTTGTTCTACTTTTTATAGCCATAGACATGCCAAAGGTACTGTTACTCTCATGGAAATTAAAGAGCTGGCTATGTATCTGGTCCTAAGTCTTGGGATTTTGAATCATGGGCTCAATGGATTTGTATAATCCCTCTTTTACCTCTCCATCTACTTCAAAATCTTTACTATAATGGTACCTTCAAAGTTCAAAAGACAAACAAATTCATCGATTGATTTTGAATGTTTGGCAAAGCCTTTCTAAATTCTAGTGAATAATAGAACTTATAAATTTTCCAAACATTCAAAATCAATCGATGAATAATAAAACTATATAATAGCCAACTGCATGTAAAGGTCTATGGAGTTGTTTGTTCCATCTTTCATCAATGATTTTTCATAGAGGAAGATACTTTTGTCTTTTATCCCCATATGCTTCCTTTATTGCCTCTTTGGCCTAATCCATGGCCTCATAAACAAAACCCATGGCAGGTTTATCACCATCCACCATCTGCAACACTCTCACAAGAGGCTCGCTAAATAGCAATATCTCTTCTCCAAAAAGATTTTCAAACACTTTGTCAGCCACCTCTTTCCCTTCAGCCTTTTTGCTCCACTGAGAGGCATTCCATTCATCAAAAACAAACATCTTCCTTAGGTTGCCTTTTTGCTGAACAAGGGATTGCAACAAAAGAAAGTTTCTTGCAAATTGTGTGATGATTAACCGAACAAGCTCTTTACCCTTAGTGTGTTTCCTCATAAGGTTCAAAACCCATGAGTGGTTGTAGATGTATCTAGTGATGGATTTTGCTTCTTCCACACACTTCTTCACCCACTCAATTTTACCAATGTCCTCAAGCATGAGGTCCAAACAATGGGTTGCACATGGAGTCCACCAAATGGTGGGGTGTTTTTCCTCCAACATCCTTCCAGTTGCAACATAGTTGGAGGCATTCTCTGTAATCACTTATACAAAATTTTCAACCCCGACTTCCATAACCACTTCATCCAAAATATGAAATAGTAACTGTGCATCCTTTACTTGATCAGATGTATCTAGAGATTTCAAAAACATGGTGTATTTCAGGCAAGAAATTAATAAATATAAAAAAGTGCGGGATCTTTCTTTAGTCCATCCATTAGACATTATTGTGCACCTTGTTTTGGTCCATGAGTTCTTGAACTCTGTAAGGTACTCTTCTATTCTTTGGACCTCATTTTGTAAAAGTGACCCCCTAATATCATGAAAACCAGGGCCTTTGAAGCCCAAACCACATGCAACTATAGCATCAATCATAGGCTGATAATATGGAGAATTAGTAGCATTGAAAGATATGTCTGCATCATACCACCATCTAGCAATGCATTCCCAAGCAGCCTCCTTCTCTATCTTCTTCCATTTGGCATCAATGGTGGGTTGAGCACTAGGGGTGGTGTGAGGTACAAAAAGAGTCAAGATTCCTTGCACGTGCCCTTTTCAAACTGGATGAACTAGGGCCAAAAGCATGCTCATCTCCAAGTCTAATAGGGAAACTAGAGGAATCTTCAAAACTTGGGATATGTGCTTCAAGATCAAGGTCCATGAAAGGAGCATCATCTTTTTTACTTTTGCCTATGTCCTTTTTAACTTTCTTGTTCTTGCTCTTTTCTACTAGGAAGGCTTCAATCAAACCCATCATATGATTTTTTAGGTCATCAGAGACTTTCTCACAAGGTTCTACTTGGCCTCTCAAATGAGCTAAGTGTTCCTTAATCCTATGGATCCCCCACCTTTAATGACCTTCCCATAGTAGTTGCAAACTTTTTCCCCATCATCATTCAAATGACAATGTAATCATGCTGGATCATTCTTGTTTTTAGGGGCCATGGCAACCTTTACAGCAACAAATACAAATATGCATTCAAAGCCCTAGCAATTATTGTTTTTTAGGAAAAAAAAATTAAGATAGAAATACAAGAAAAAATAAAATAAAAATCTGCATAGAATGCCCTGGCAATTCTTACTTTCTAGGGTAACAAAAAATATTTTTTAAGAGAAATAAAGAGAAAAATTTGAATAGAAATTTTTATAGGAAGCCCTAGCTTTTTTTAATTTCTAGAAAAACAAACAACAATTTTTAACAGAAAAATAGAAGAATATTAAGTGCCTTGACATACCTGGAGAAGCCTTCCAAAAGTTGACAACAATAGCAGCTCCAAACAGCAGCAAAAAGGAGCTCCAAAAAACAACCCAAAAACACTTTGTCACCTCCAAAATCAATGAAAAGCTAGCCCACAATCTTTGACAAAAAATCTTTTGAAGCAGCTCTGAATCTCTCTAAGTAACTCTCCATCTGAGCCCTTCAACCAGCTCTCCAAATCTGCACAAGAAACTCCTGAGAACAGCCCTGCAAAATAGCAAATATCTCTCCAAAACCCACTCAGAATCTCAACTCAAGAAATACAAAAAACTTGAATGAATAGTGTGAGTGAAATAGAGGGGGGGAGGGGTCTTTAAATAAGTTTGAGGGGGGCTTGTGTTTCCTTTTTTGTGGGTCAGTAGTCAGCTAAGGGAAATAGGAAAATGAAGTTTTGGCCCCATGTGCTGTGCTGTACTGTACGTGGCTGTACTGAACCTGCCAAAAACTGTCTGTTTAACTGGTCTAACTGGCTCTGCCCTCCAACTGGTCTGACCGGTTCGGTCCAGTTCTGATAACATTGTTTGGAAGGATGAACGAAAATAAATCAATGCAATAGATGTCATTGAAAAAATTGTTTGAAGATAGCTTTTTTCATCCTTGTTTGTGTGTGTTTTTTTCCAAAGCATCTGCTATTCTGAAATCTGTCCATCTCCTCTAAAAGACATATCTCATCTTTATTTGTATCCTCCCACATCAGCCACCTTATGGGTGTTTTAACAAGAAGCAAAAAGACATAGGTTGTCCATAACTTGCAAATAAAGAACCTCTAGCTAAGAAGCAAAAAGACATAGGTTGTCCATAACTTGCAAATAAAGAACCTCTAGCTAAGAAGCAAAAAGACATAGGTTGTCCATAACTTGCAAATAAAGAACCTCTAGCTATTTATTTTGAGTGTGATGCTTAAACATAGTGGTGGGCATTACAGAACTTTTTTTGATGTTACTTCTTGCCTTGTAGGGAATTCTGATAGTTTTGGCCATTATTGGTATTGAATGAATTCTCTGTTATTAATACTGTAGAAGATGAATCTTACCATTTTCGGCTTCCAAAGGAGTGAGAGAAAGCATAAAACCTCTCAGTTCTGTGTATGCATATTTGTTGGGTGTTGAGTTATTTGTTTGATGAAATTGAAGAGTGCCTTACCTTCGAAATGGTGAAAGTAAACTTGTCAAATAGTTCTGCTTTTAGTAGTATAGCTGTTGCATGTAGTGACAGCATTATAGTTAAAAAAACGAGTTGATCATGACATGTTGCTCTGTCGATACACAGCAGTGGTCATCTTGTATTACTCAAAACAGGTCTAATGGTTGGCTTATTCAGGTTTATGAAGTTGAGGCTGGATCGTGTTCTAGAAGGAGAGTTTGAAGCTGAGACACTTGAAGAAGCATTGTCATCAAACCCTGTGGAGCTTAATTTTGGAAAGCCTGAAAAGTGGACGGCACCATACTCCAAGTATGAGTATGGATGGTGGAAGCCTTTTCTTCTTCCACCAAGTGAATAGATAACAGTGAGAACCATTGAAGCTGCATAACACTTGTACACGAGGCCATCTATCATAATGAAAGACGAGACCTTTTGATTCAAGAGCGTGTGACAAGATCTAGTTATTTGCCTGTGAAGATACATATGCATGTGACTGCAATCCATGTGCAACCCTATTTTAGTGTGCCTCTCAAATATATGCGAGATCTATGGAGTGGCATTTTGTTAGTTCAAACATTCAATTTTTGCTTGGTATTTATCTTGCATAGCACAAACAACTATAACATTTATCTAATCTCTCGGAATTCTCTTCAGAATGCAATAATAAATCCTCAGTATCCATCTACTTATATATAAAATAAAATTATATATATATATATATATATATCTGTGAATCATAAAGGAAATTGTCTTCATGACAGAATGATTTAACAAAAATATCTTAGAATTCAGGCCAGAGCATGAGTAACATGGCGAAAATCTTCTGATAAAGATGCATGATTAGATCACTCAAAATTCACGCTGGAATGTTGCTATAGTAGCAAGGAACATCTTCTGAAAATTATATACACAAGTCTCATTTCTCCTTAAAAAGCAAAATGTAATTCTACAAAACAACTGGCTTTTATTTCTTTGCATGATTGGATCTTCAACATAGACAATATCAATGAACTGAACCATCTCACTGTTTCTGAATAATTTTCCTGGTTTGCAAATCATCTGCTATGTTTGGGCATGATACCTCTGTTAGTGACATCACGTGTGTGCAGCCCAAATTAGGGCCAAAAAATGTCAAAGCATAAGGCACAAGGATAGCAATGTATCAACTAAGCCTTCTCAAGCTATGAATTTCATGCAATAAGTTCTTGTAGCTAAAATCCCAGGACTATCACGGGATTTCAGTTACCTCTGGGTTATTTTGTAATAGAAATATGTCCGATTTCAAGCTGTAATAAATCTTCTAAAGCATTTGTTGTATCTAAATATTCCATATCTTCTTTTTCTCACATTATTCGGTATGGCCAAGGAATGTAAATCATGTAGTTAACTAATAGAATTTTGTTTTATTTCTATAAACAAGGGAGGCTGCATGGCAGCTAGTCCCTTCCTTGGGGATTTTGTTAGAAAATTTAGGAAGCGTCTCAAGTTCATAGTGCTGTTATATCATCACTAGTCCCGTAATCTCAAGTGTTTACACAAGGCTATGTGAGAGTTGACCTATTCACAGAGATTGAATACATTGAATACCTGCTTACTCCACACTGTATACAGTCTAGATAGTCTCTTGATTACACTATCATGATATACCAATATTGTACAGGTATTAGTGTTCCATATGATACAAGCTTATCTATACTTAATCTCTCACTGTTTCTACCTTATTGAGACGTATCTAGATACCTGCTTGCTTCTATTCCCATATAGTGGTCATACAACAATCGTTATCTGATACTGGTAAACTAAGGCATATATGCTAAGTAAGTTCAATGTAAGGAATCAAGCATGCAGGTGCATACTTTTTTAGCCTGCTCTCCTTGCGTCCATTACCTCAACTACGTGGACAACTTACTTATTGGCGTTTGCGGGGTCAAACTCATCAAGCAATAGATAGTACTAGACAAGCTTAATGCCTTTTTTTGGGCATCTCACTTAAACTGTATGTGGACGGTCATCTCAATCTATTTGCTCCATTACCACGAATTGGAAACAATATAAATACTATACAAGAGAATAAAAAAGTCCCGATTAAGCCTATTGTGGACCCGGACGCTCTAGAGGAACACCAACAAGCTGTAATCAAGCTCTATAGTCACAAGTTAATTAGTCATCTCGCTTTTAATTGCAAATGCCATAATTCTAACAAAATGAAGGACATATTGACACATGCAGAAGCACACGACACATGCCCACAATAACACATGCAGAAGCACATGACAATGTGACTGGTTTTTGATCCCTTTCCCAACAGGATGGGAAAACAAAGACAATGGATAAATGAAGAGACGAAACAAATGGGAAAAGAGAGGCAATGGATAGACGAAGAGACGAAAATGGACATGCATACAAATTCACTTTCTTCAATGATACTCATAGACAGGAGTTGGAGCTGTTCAAAGCCAAGATAGATTTTGGGGCATTGTGCGGGAAGTAGATTGGTGTTTTTCTGAGTTTTGGGTTCTGCAGATTGAATTTGGGCGAACGGTTTATGGTTAATTGAGAGTAAGAGCTTCAGTTCGAAAAGGTCAAGTAGGTTGTGTTAAGCTAAGAGTGTGCCTGAATTTTCAATGGCATCTCTATTTTGATTAACAAGCTTTTAGGGTTGGTTTCTGGCATGGGATTGAGGTCGGTTTTACGTTTAGACATGGTGGTCTGTGACTCCCACCCGAACACTGGAAATTCGAGCTACCCTTTAGATTATTTTCTCTCTTCTGTGTATGCGGTGAAAGGCGCTCTGTCGCCAAGGGCGCTCGAATCCGTCATTCGAGGGGCAGTGAAAGATATAGTATTAAATTTTTTGATGCCAAAATGGGAAGTCCATCAGAAGGAGAAGAAAATGGTAAGTCATCAAAAACAAAATCGAATCAGAATGATTTTTCAAACAGATATTGACATTTCCCAAGATGAGAGCCCTTTGGTTGATGAAGAGAAGCCCTGCACGAATTGTTTTCTCACTATTGTAACACAAACTCTTCTTTTGGGAAATTTCTTGCAAGCCATTCCAAACCATTTTAGATCTGTAAAGAAGTTCTTTCCAAACCATTTTAGATTTGTAAAGAAGTTCTTTGGAACGCATACTTGTGATACAACTAGTGTTGGTTTCAATCTAATGGAAGAAAGAGACAGGGGTAAGACTAAGATGATGGTCGCATTGGTTTTAGCCTAATAGCACAACATCCACAGTTGAGTAGCTCAGTCGACTCAGCTCCTGCTATTACTCGCATCAGAGGGTTTGTCATTTGAACTGTTTCTAAACCTCTTGTTGGAATAATGGGGATTCAAATAACAGATTGGCGTCAATTCTACCACGAATGGGGATTCAAATAACAGATTGATTGTAGTGGAGTTGGGGATTCTAATTTGGTTGCAGTGGAGTTCGATACCAGAAAGAGCAATGCCAATGACATTCGAAGCCAGATCCACCACCGGCAGTAACTTCTTCGAAGAGGTGAGGCTAGCTTCCACCGCCTTGCTTTTGTATCCATAGCTAGTAATCATTCCAGTTTTATCTCACCTTGTTCATTGTATCTCACCGCAGAAACACAGCCGACTCTATCCACTGTATCTCATCTTCGAGAGGGTTTCTTTACCACTCCTATTTCTTTACCACTCCTACTGCTGAGCAAGGACAACCCATATCAGAAGCACATAATAAGAATGAAGAAGAGGAAAGGGCAATAGTAAGGACAACCCATATTAGAAGCACATAATAAGAATGAAGAAGAGGAAAGGGCAGACAACAGGAAGCTTACCTTCGGATACATACCAACCGAACTGAGCCTTTGGGTGCATCTTTGCTTCTACAAGTCTGTCGGGTCATCATTTCGGTCAACCGCCTATGCTGCTGGTGTGACTATAGTATGCTAAAGAAGCCACAAAGAAAGGTAATTATCCTTATCCTTACATTTGAATTCGGTATCCAACAACAATTCGGTATCCACAACAATTCGGTATCCATAGTTGTTGCAGAGACATTTGAATTCTGTATCCATAGCTGTTGCAGAGAAAGGTAATGGTAGCAGTTTCGGTACCCATAGATGTTGCAGAGAAACTCTCCTCTGGCCACGCGCATCTTCATGCAGCCCTCCTCTCCTCTCACCACACGCATCTTCCTCTCGCCACGCTCATCTTCATGCAGGCCACACAGACCACCTGTCTGTCTAAAATAAGACAATTGAACATCCCAAGCATTAGGCATGCATGATATCAGAGAACATCCCAATCCCAAGCATTAAATGCCTAGCATTAATGCTAGCATTAAGTTGATCTATAACTGATCTATCAATGATAAGAAAAACATAAATATATATAACCTAAGTTTTTGCCTCCCCACCTCGAGAAGAGGCCAAATAAGATAGTAAATCACTATGTATCTAAAAACTTTCATTATAATCCACGAACTGATGGTAACAAACAACTCAAAGACAACTCAATTAATATTAACATCATGGTTTTCGATTACTATAGTCCCTGGCCATTGCCAGATGGCAGGGACTAATAAAGATATTGTTAATGAATTTGGTATTAAGTGTTTCTATTCTATTTTAAATAGAGTGAGAAAATCTATTTTAAAATAGTTAGAATATATATTATAATTTAGCTTTGATATTCTAATTTCGTTGTCAAAGTAGTGGTGGGTACATTTATTACTAGTTGATATTTGTGAATGTAGATTGACTCATCACCATAATTTAAGGAAAACCATGTGACTTGGAATAACTTATTGTTGGTTCATAAGGTTGTAGGCTTTCACTTTAGCTAAATGCCTATGGGTTTTGGGCCATTAACTTGTTTCCTTACATTTCAGAAAGACGCATTTTTAGCCAAAAAAAAGCTCTTTTAGGTTATACTACCAAGCCCTAGGTGTTTCATTCTATAAACAAAGTGAAATAGAACAATGTTAGTATTACACTTAAATTTCCATATGTATAATTATAAAGTTATATTTAGAATTTTGGATAATTTTATTGATATTGGTAAAGCTTAAGATTAATAAAATTTGCAAAAAAACCTCACAAATAACTTGTAAGCTATAACTTAGTTTGGTTTAGAAATTTTGTTACTATTGTTTATAGTTGGGATTTAGTTTTCAAATGTCATAGGAACGGTTATTTTTAAGTTGTTTTATCTTTAATGAAAGTTTTAAAAAATGGGAGAAGATTTAAACGAAAGAATGAAATAATGTTAGTTGCACCTAGCTTTTTGTGAACAACGTATTCTTGAAGTTGGGGGTGCTTTATATTAGTGTTTACAATTACGAGTTAAAATATGAAATGAACGAGGAATAATGGTCAACAATAATTGCAAGTTCTTTAAAACTTGAAATGAAATAAATTGAGTGATGGCCATTGACGACGATTTTTTCCCTAATAAATGCATCTTTAATGAATCTTGGATCGGAATTTTTAATGTGCTACCTCGAATATAAATTTGCAGTTGCACATACCATGCCAAGATCTCTCTCACATTACAACATGGTGAAATAACATATAAAGGTAGACTAAAGGCATTAACATACAAATGAATCCTATCCCAAAGAAGCAAGAGTATCTATGGAAATATTGAAATAGAAGAGATGATTAGAAAAAAGATGTAGCACTAGCAAAGTACTCTTTGCATGAATAGTAATATATCATATCATTTGCACAAGAATATCAACCACCCAGTTCTACAAAAGGGACAAGGACACGAGTGCCTACTCATGATATGATCCAAAAAACAAAACAAAATGACAATGGTTTGCTGCAAAATAAAAATAAATCACTCATTGAAATTGAGAATAGATGAAGAGAATGTGATGAGCATGCCACACATGCAATCTCCATCTCCATTTCAAAAGTCAAAGTTCAAATATGTATAATGTTGTATGAGTTAGTATGTGAAAATCCAATTTGAAGAAAATAGATAATTAAAATAGACAATAAAAAGGGGGAACGAATCACCATTCATCCATAAAAATAATTAAAAAAAATAATGATGAAGACCTCCATTCTTAAATTAAACACAAGCAATGCCAATGTTATTGTTGATTTTGATAGATGGAGATTATGTCTCTCCTCCCTCCTAATTATATCAAACAAGCCAAATTTTCCACTTCCCTTCCCTTCCCTTTCCACAATAAACTCCATGTATCCTTTACCTCTTGCTTCTATCTCACTTCACCTCTACGATCAACAACATGTCAAGGGAGGAAAGGACATGAACATTTGGTTCACATGGAATGGGATATTAAAGTTTAAAATAAGTGAATGTTTTTATTATGGGCACACCCCATGACTTATCTTTAATTATAATTAAATAATATAACAGAGCTTAATACTTTTAATTCAACAAGTGATGAAGAAATTTGGTTGCATATTATTAGCCAAATAGATCAGAGTATCTATCTTCTCCACATGTATCATGTTGAGTGTATTTAGCTCTTTTTTATTTTATCAATATAATAGTTTCACATCATCTAATTATCTACCTAGTTATCTAATGAATTCATTAAGTATTCAAACACTTAATCTTAGAGTTGAGGATATATATCATTTATTTGGGCCTTGAGTAAAGTTTAAATAGAGTGACGCGACATCCACTAACAAGAACAATTTGATAGCCAAATGGACATGGCATAATGACAACACATGTACAACTAGACTACACAAGGTGTCTTGATTTTATGAAGTATCACTATGTGAAACAAAGTCACATTCATGTGTATGACATATATTGTCAAGATATAAATCATATTACTCAGGCTCCTAGAAAAACATTATTTACCTTGGCTTCATCTTAATAAAATTCATAATTTACTCAGGGTCCTAGAAAAACACTATTTACCTTGGCTTCATTTTAATTCGACTCATAGTATTATATTCATTTATGAGCATTTTCTTTTTTCTTTTTATTTTCTTTTTATGTTTTTTATTATTAAAGTATATATTTTTTTGACACGACATTAGATTAGGTTAAAACTTGTCCACTGAAGCATTGAACCAAAGTACTAAAAAAATGGGATTTTATCAATACCATTGTGATAGTAATGGATACACTGTATATGGATCTCTAAGCTTTGAGCTATTTTCTAATTTATATATTTTGTCTCTTACATAAAGGACAAATGAAGGTTTGAGTTTTGAGAATGTTGATATATATAATTTTTTTTTCTTACGCTAATGTGTTGTTCAATGGATATAACTAGCAATTGCACAAGATATTGCAAAGCAAATGCTGTAAGGTGGTAGCATAGGAATCAATATCATAGAAGAAAGATGTGACTATAGTACTCTATAGGGAGATGGGAGATAGGGGTACACTACCTACGTAAGTAAATGTATAAACCAAATATGGTGTCATCATTTGCTATGGTGGCCAATTATGCGAGGCGTGGATTTTACGAGGAGGCACTGGCCTTTTACTGTGATATGCAAAAAATAGGTACCCAACCTAACCATTTCACATTCACCAGTGTTCTCTCCGCATGTGCTAATTTGGTAGATCTGGAACTTGGCAAAGGAGTCCACCATGACATAATTACCAGTGGACTGCAGTGTAATGCTATTGTGGGGAGTGCTCTTATAAATATGTATGGTAAATGTGTTTACATAGAGAACGCACAACAAGTGTTTGACAGAATGCCTAAACGAAATGTAGTATCTTGGAATATTATGATATCAAGGTTTGTAGAGGATGGGAAAGTAGATGAGGCCATGAAACTTTTTCTTCAAATGTCTGAATGGGACATGGTTTCACGTACTGCAATACTTGTTGGATATGCACGTAAGGGGTATCTTGATAAGGCTATGGAGCTCTTTCTGCAGATGCCGACGCACATAAAATGTTCAGTAAAATGTCTAAATGGGATGTTGTCTCTTGGACTTCTATTATTGTAGGATATGCTATTCACGGATTTGGCAAGGAAGCCCTTCAACTATTTGAATAGATGCAACACTCTGGCATAAAACCAAACAATGTCACCTTTGTTGGTGTTCTATTTGCATGTGGCCATGCGGGTTTAGTAGACCATGGTTGGAAATACTTCTATTCCATGAATCAAGATTACAATATCATCCCTACAATAGAGCATTATTATTGTATGGTTGATCTTCTAGGCCGCGTTGGGCACCTTTAATAGGCAATTTTTTTTATCAGCAACATGCCATTAGAACCTGATGCAACTGTATGGGGGTCTTTTCTCAATGCATGCATAATCCATAACAATATAGAGCTTGCTAGATATGCACTAGCAGACTGACTTTTTGAGTAAAACCCCCAAAATTATGCACATTATATGCTGTTTTCAAACATATATGCAAAGTCTAAAAGGTGGGATGAAGTAGAAAAAGTAAGAAATTTTATGAAAGACCAAAAGGTGGAAACAATACCAGGGCATAGCTGGATTGAGATCAATAACAAGGTATATTCATTCCAAGTAGGAGACTGAATACACTCACCAACACCAGAGATTTATGTGCAATTGGAGTAATTGGATGAAGATATGGAGATAGGTTATGCGCCTAACCCAAACTTTTTGCTGCATGATGTGGACGAGGAGCAAAAGAAGCATGCTTTATCTCATCATAGTGAAAAGTTAGCCATTGCATTTGGGCTTATTAATACTTCTCATGGCTGGCTATTCAAGAACCTTCACATTTGTGCTAACTTCCATTCATCTTTTCAAGGATGGACTCTGTGCTTGTGGAGATTATTCATGATGTTAGGGAGATAATGATTCAACATCAACTTGTGTGGCAACAATTAGATCTCTTAGTAGCTTTGTAGAGGTAAGCTGGCTTATTTATGATTGATTGTGTTGTTAAGAGCAATGTTTGAGATTGTCTCCCTTTATGTTGTAGTGTTGAAGCTTGAAATTTTATGAATGTCAGGTTCAATGAAGCAAGGTATTCCACCCATGCACAAATGGTTTCTATTCCTACTCTACTTGTCTACACCTAACACAATCACCCCTAGCATGTGTCTAATAGTGGGTTTATTTGGTCACCTGGGAGAAAGTTCAAGTGCATGGAGGGAGTGGTTGTGCATGATACATGAGGAGTTCATCCCTACATAATGAATAATTTATGATTGATTACTTTTTAAAGAGCACTGTTTGGGAATGTCTCCTTTATGTTGCAGATATTGAATCTTGATTTTTTTGTGATGCTTGTCAATCAAGCTAGGGATTGCACCCATGCACAGATGGTTTTTATTCCCACTTTACTTGTCTACACCTAATTCAATCATCCCCAACATCTGTATCTAACAATGGTTTTATTTGCTTGTGAGCAAGAAAGTTCAAGCACATTGGAGGGAGTGGTGGTGCTTGAAGACATTATAAAAGGGGATGATACACAAGGAGCTCATGCCTATTGAATGAAGAGCCTATGATTGACCTTTTCGCTAAGGGCACTCTTTGGAGTTATTTCCTTTAGATTGTACTATGTAGATGTTGGAGCTTGAATTTTTTTGTGAATGTCCGGGTCAATGAAGCCAGGGATTCCACCCATGTACAGATGGTTGTTATTCCTACTCTATTTGTCTACACCTAACTCAATCACCCCCAACATTTGTATCTGATGGTGGGTTTATTTTCTTGTGAGGGAGAAAGTTCAAGCACAACGGGGGTAGTGGTTGTGCAACGTGCTTAAAGCCTAGAAGACATTATAAAAGGGGATGATACACAAGGTGCTCATGCATGCAGAATGAAAAGTAAATAGATCTTGTGCACTACCCTTGAGAAGGATGTGATGGGATTCTACTCTGCCTACTGGCTTGGATTCCTGATGATGGGAGCTACAAATATTAAATTTAAGGCGTGTGTGAGTGATGGTAGGGGACATATTTTTGTATTTTCTAGGGAAGTGACAGCTTCTGGTGAACAACATTGTTGGCTCAAAATTGTAACAATTACGACACATGATAGTTTGTAGAATGGATTAACGCTTTATTGTTAATGTTGTTGTTGAGTGATTTAATTGTGAGTTAAATCCCTGTCATTAAATTGTTAACCCGGGGTTCATGAACTAATGAGGTATACATGTACTATATGTACTAGGTGATTATTTCTCAGAATGTATTAATCTAATGCAAGAAACTTGAAACTAATTACAAAGAAAATAATGAAACAAAATGAAAAGAAAGTCCCTCTCTCAAGCTTGTTCTCTCTCAAAGACTAGCTCTACGAAAACCAACAATTCTAATCTAAGCATGAAATGAAAAAGTAATTTAATTTAGTAGTCTATGAGATTACTAATGCGAGATTACTAGTGTGCCAATCCAATCCAAACATAAGGAAAGTAAATCAATCTTAACAAAACAACATTAATGAAATAAACATAAAGACATAATCAAAATAACATAAAAGAAACTAAATTAAACTTGCATGAAATAACATAAATATTTACAACAAAGGAAAGAGGTGCGCAAACTGCAGTTGATGGGGGCCCTCCATTCCTCCACAAACACACCGAACGATTATCAAAGCTTGGAGATCAAAGCAGAAAAACGTATTCCATAAAATGAAGTTGGAGAAAGTTCCAAAGGTATTACATTAATCAAACTCTCTTCCTCTCTATCCTCACTTTACAAATAACATTAATCATTTATTCTCCATTATTCTCTATTCAATAATATCTCATATCTTGGATGGAACACCTTTGAATGAAGGAAGCACTCCTATTTATACAAAAACTTAAGACAATTAATCAATAAATGTAGATACACAAATATCTCCTAGATCCACAATTATCTCTTGTGGTTACAATCAATTACCTAAAAATATGAGATACAAATCCTCACACATATTTAGGAGACACATATCAAAACATCCATGATTCTTTGTTGCTGCTGGATCATGGAATGTGAAGTGAAAAAAATAAATATGATCTTCTTCTTTCTATTCGTCGTATGAATAGACGATGAATTTGATATGAAATTGGAATCTTTATTGCTAGGACAATTCTACTGTTGCTGAACTTTGGAGTTGAGTCTTGCTTTATTAAAACACTGCTGCAAGCTGCTGAAATCATATAATCTTCATTTATTCCCACTTAGTGGCATAATTCTTACCTATGTGAATAGATGTGTCGATATCAAACATAGAAAGAAATTGTTGGACTACTGACCATTAATGAACACCATTAACCAACACGAGACTACTCACCATTGATGTCAATGAGAGTCAAGGTGCCTAAGTACATCCTACTAGGTATGAATATATGTGTCGTAGTTGAGTCACCTGGAAGATATGACAAACAAGGGGCATTGATGTATTCTCACTATTTACTGGCGAGATAATTTGCCATTAAGGCATACAAGCCTCAAGGTACTAGAAAGATCTATAGTCTTGATCCCAAATGATGTGTTAGATTCGATGGGTCAAGACATGTTAGAAGGGAGGCCTTAATGAATACTCCATCATCCAACGCGAGTGTAAAATAATAATTTGAAGGACCATAGATGAAAGATTTGCATTATGAAGCAAGGTTTATTTGACAAAAAGGAAGAGGAAAATGGGGTGACTCAACATTGTAAGGGAGCTGAATGACTTTATTTTTGGGTTAAGGGTGAGTGAAAATGAGGTAGGACAGAATGAAGATTGTAAAGGGAAAAAGAGTTTTGAAATTTAGTAGTAGGGAGATGGAAATTCATGGATGGACTGTAAGCTTAGAAAAAAGAAAATGAATAAGTTCATAATGACATTAGTGACATTTTGAAAGGTTTATTTGAGAACAATTGACATGGTGGATGTGATCAAGTTATCATCTTCAAGATTTCTTTTGGAACATGCTTTTCTTTAAAAAATGTGGTTTTTGAAAACCACCCTTGCATAAAGTAGTCTTATTATCGTCCTCAAACTTGAAAAAAAAAATAGCACTAATTTGCAATAAAATGTAAGATCTGCAAAAATTCACAAATAATGCTTAATGAAATAGATTCAAGGAAGAACGAATTGCATTTTTACCTGTCGACAATGGTACATTTAGACTATTTTTCTTTCTAGATGCCTATTTTGAGTGCTTTAAAAAAATAGATTAGATTAAATGCATGAAAAACATGATCGGATAATTTTATCTCTATTTTCAGGAAGTTTTGAGGTCCATTTGTTACAAAAAAATGACCATTCTTTTAGTCTCAAATGTAGATGAAAATTATTCCATGGCGTAGATCTCGACAAGACCTTTCCAACGATGCTTGAATAGTAAAAAAGAAACACAGTATGAGAAGTTATGGTTGTTTGAAGTTTTGGAAAAAATGCAGCTGGGGGTGCCAAGTGGCAGCACCAGAGGGTGCCATGTGGCAGCGTCTGAAAATGCCACATGGTAGTGTAAACAGATGCCACTTAGACTGTTCATATGCTGATGTGAATGATGACATGATAGTGAATGGTGACATGGCAGTCAATGATGATGTGGTAGGTTGAATGGATGGTGCCTAAGCATTTCGTGGGCAAATCACAAGCTGCCATGTGGATGAATCATGCGCTGCCATGTGGTAGTCCAAATTTGACCAAAATATAGTTAAAGTCCAAAATATATGGGGGCAAGATTTGAAAATGAAGCCTCATCCAAACAAGTCAAAGGACTTACCATCAAACCACCCAAGTTTATTGTGAAATAAAGTGAAAATATTTATTTTTAAAGTATATTTTGGCAATTATGTGAGTAAAAGGTGACTTAAAGAGTGGAGTGGATTGGGTTTGACCCCACAACCTATGGTAGAAAAATTGAATCTTAACCATTGTGCCCCAACTCATTATTATGATATGAACAACATTTGAAATGTTTTTTTTTTTTTGTTGCAGGTTGCTACAAGCATTTTACAACAAACTTCGTGGGCTCGTTTCTCACAAACTATCCATTGGATTTTTCTCAAATTTTGTAGATAGGTTCCTACTGTTCTTATATTTATGCATACCAAAAATCAACACCATCCAATGGACATATCACGATATATAATCGAAATCCCTGTATGATAATGTGTTTCGACAATTTTGTTTCAAAATTCAAAGACAATTTTCTCACAAAATACACGTCAGATTGAGCTGAAATTTTGTAGGAAGGTTCCTATGGTCCTAGTGCTTCCGCACAACAAAAATCAAATCCATCCCATGCACGGATCTCTAGATATAAGTGAAATGGTTGAAGGTTTATTTGGCAACAATTGACATGGTGGATGTGATCAAGTTATCGCCTTCAAGATTTCTTTTGGAACATGCTTTTCTTTAAAAAATGTGATCTTTGAAAACCACCCATGCATAAAGTAGTCTTGTTATCGTCATTGATCTTGGAAAAAAAAACTTAACACTAATCTGCAATAAAATGTAAGATCTGTAAAAATTCTCAAATAATGCTTAATGAAATATATTCAAGGAAGAACAAAATGCATTTTTACCTGTTGACAATAGTACATTTTAGACTATCTTTCTTTCCAGATGTTTGTTTTGAGTGCTTTAAAAAAAACAGATTAGAGTAAATGCATAAAAACATGATTTGATAATTTTATATCTATTTTTAAGAAGTTTCGAGGTCCATTTTCTAAAAACGAAATAACCATTTTTATTGTCTCAAATTTAAATGAAAATTATTCCATGACGTATATCTTGGCAAGACCTCTCCAACAACGGTTGAATTGTAAAAAACAGACACTGTATGAGAAAGTTATGGTTATTTGAAGTTTTGGCAAACATGCAGTGAGGGGTGCCACGTGGTAGTGTCTGAAAATGCCAAATGGTAGTGTAAAAAATGCCACGTGGATTGTTCAGATGTTGATGTGAATGATGACATGATAGTGAATGGTGACATGTCGGTCAATGATGACATGGCATGAATGCATGGTGACTGGGCATTTCGTGGGCAAATCACAAGATGCCATGTGGACGAATCACAGGCTGCCATGTGATAGCCTGAATTTGACCAAAATATAGTTAAATTCCGAAGTATACATGGGGCAATATTTGAACATGAAACCTGATCCAAACAAATTAAAGGACTTACCATTAAGCCACCCAAGTTTATTGTGAAACAAAGTGGAAATATTTATTTTTAAAGTATATATTGGGCAATTATGTGAGTAAAAGGGTGGCTTGACAAGTGGAGTGGATGGGGTTTGACCCCACAACCTTTGGCAGAAAAATTGAATCTTAACCATTATGCCACAACTCATTATTATTATATTAATAACATTTGAAATGTTTTTATTATTGTTTTTGTTGCAGGTTGCTAGAAGCGTTTTACAACAAACTTCATGAGCTCGTTTCTCACAAACTGTCCGTTGGATTTTTCTCAAATTTTGTAGACAGGTTCCTACTGTTCTTATATTTATTCATACGAAAAATTAACACCATCCAATTGTCATATCTTGAGATATAATCAAAATGGCTGTAGGTGATGATGTGTTTAAACAATGTTTTTTCAAACTTCAGAAACGATTTTTCTGACAAGCTGTACATCAGATTGAGATAAAGTTTTGTAGGAAGGTTCCTATGGTCATAATGCTTCGGTACAACAAAATCATATCAATCCCATTCACGGATATCTAGATATAAGTGAAATAGATGAAGGTGATGATACTCATTTTCTCGAAAATCGTGAAGCGGATTGGGCTGAAATTTATAGGGATTGTTCATTAGAATATTATGCACTTTCTATACAAAAATTATGAGAACCCAATTCCTAATTTGTGAGATATCTTCAATTTAATTTCTGCATTTTTTATTTTATTTTGTTTTTATTTTAATTTTTAATTTTTTTAAGATAAAACTACATATTTTTATTTAAGTGATACAAATCAAATTGAATGAAATTTTTGTTAGCAAATGGAGACAAATCAAATTGAAGATTGAAGATGAAAATTAATTTAGGAATTTTTGACATCATCAAAAACTTAAACCATTCCTGAAAATTTTCAAACCCATTTATTCAATTCCTACTTTTCGATCTTCCAGGTCGCAACAAGGCGCAAGAAGAGAGCATACTTTGAAATTTAACAATTATTTTTGCGTTTTAAAATCTGAAACTTAGAAAGCATAAGAAAAAGATCAGACCTAAATTTTTTAGCTCTTCCTCTTTCATGAATGTCCATTTTCATCATAAATATTCCTGCCAATAGTTAGTGAATGAAGTGGCTCTTACTGCACCACAATGAAATCACAAAACAAAAACAAAATCATGGTTTTATTCCTTTATTCTACCCTACTCTACCTAAAAAAAATGAAAACTTTTCTTCAAGTATATGCATATTTCCAATGTAACCATCTACGAATCAAGATCTCTAATGTGCTCATATCCAATTCTGAAAAATATATCTCTATGTCCTCTAGGATATGAGAGACCAATTGTACTTTTGGTGACAAGATTTGTTGAAGAATGAAGGAATGTTGTGGCCTAGTAACTGCTTGGAACCAATCTTCAATGTAGTCCTTTCTTTCCTGGTTCTCTTCATTAGTTATCATGCCTTGAATTTCTTCTAGAAGCTGCCCTTCATTCTCTAAAGGGTACCAAGGATTTGGAGACAAACATGCTAAAAATTCTTCAATTTCTGGCTCAAATGATTGCTTTTCATCAGGTGTAGTCCATTGGATCTCTTGTTCTTTTACTGCTTCTTGGGATGCAACTTTATCCTTGGTGGCTATTTTGGAACTAGGACAAGGGCTTGAGAAGACTCTTATAGGGGCATATCCTTTTCTTCCCAACAAATTCTTGAGCATCATTTTAGTTCCTTTGCTGGTCTAGAGATCTTGCTTCACAAATGGATTAGTATTGAGACTCTTACATTATCCAAAAATAATTGAAATTCATGCACCCCATATGATTTTAATATGCTTTTAACCATGCATCTAAGAATGAATGCAACTATCATGAGTTTGTCTAAACTTTCAAAATAAGCACCTATGTATACCTCCCCAACAACGACGCCAAAATGTTGGGTGATTTAATTGTGAGTTAAATCCTTGTCATTAAATTGTCAACCTGGGGTTCGTGAACTGATGAGGTATACATGTACTATATGTACTAGGTGATTATTTCTCATAATATATTAATCTAATGCAAGAAACTTGAAACTAATTACAAAGCAAATAATGAAAGAAAATGAAAAGCAAGTGCACACGTTCTCTCTCAGTCACTTTCTCTCTCAAAGACTAGCTCTACGAAAACCAACAATTCTAATCTAAGCTATGAAATGAAAAAGTAATTTAATCTAGTAGTCTATGAGATTACTAATGTGAGATTACTAGTGTGCCAATCCAATCCAAACATAAGGAAATTAAATCAATCTTAACAAAACAACATTAATGAAATAAACATAAAAACATATAATCAAAATAACATAAAAGAAACTAAACTAAACTTGCATGAAATAACATAAATATTTACAACAAATGAAAGAGGTGTGCAAGCTGCGGTTGATGGGGATCCTCCACTCTTCAGCAAACACACTGAATGATTATCAAAGCTTGGAGATCAAAGCAACAACATGTATTCCATAAAATGAAGTTGAAGAAAGTTCTAAAGATAGTACAATAATTAAACTCTCTTCCTCTCTATCATCACTTTACAAATTAAATTAATCATTTCTTCTCCATTATTCTCTATTCTATAATATCTCATATCTTGGATGGAACACCTTTGAATGAAGGATGCAGTCCTATTTATACAAAAACTTAAGATAACTAATCAATAAATTTAGATCCACAAATCTCCCCTAGATCCACAATTATCTCTTGTGGTTACAACCAATTACTTAAAAATATGAGATAAAAATCCTCTCACACATCTTTAGTAGACACATATCAAAACATCCATGATTCTTCTCCTTTGAATGTGCTTAGTCAATGATCCAAATATTCTACAAATATTCCACAAATCTTCATGAGTTGAAATTGAAATTCGAATTTGTGGTTGAATGGCCAAACAAGACTCTTCTAGAATCTTCAAATAGGCCTACAACATCATAAAACTTATCCCAATGCTAATTTCCTAATATTTAATCATAAATTCTCTTAAAATACAAAAAATAAATGACTTGGAAAATAATAATGATAAACCCATATGATCATGCAAATGGTATTAATGCAGGGTTATGGAGCTGCAAAATATGGTAAAGAACTACGAAATATGGTAAAATGATAGAAATGAGGGTGAAATATGATGACATTTTGGAGGCTCAACAGTGATGCTAGGACTTTCAAATGGTCAAATGTTCAATGGCAACTATATACTTACAAGATTTTGTCAATATTTTTTAATTTCTTTTGATTTCTGGTTGTGATTTCCTAATTAAAGATGTGAAGTGTATTTCCAAAACTTAGTTGTTAGAAATTTCCAAACTTTTATCATTATTTTGAGTGGGTGGTTAGTCTAATGTTCCTACTTGAGCAATTAGTCCAAGTAATTGATTCCAATGATATTCTTAATTGCGCAGTTAGTTGGCACCACTATTAACATACATGCTAAATTATTCTGAGAGTTAGACTCGTTTAAGGGCTTAATAAGGACTACAACAATGAGATGCAATTAAATTTAATTTGCAATAAATTTCTGCCTCATTCCTTATCTATTATCCCCTCTCCCTATGCTAATTATCTTGATTAACAACCCCTCAGTGGGGATAAAGTGGAAACATAACTCAATTTAGAAAGGAAAATAGTCCTCATGACCAATTTTGAGGAAGTTCCTGTTAAAATTCCATTATACGGTAAGCAAATTTGCAAACTACATACCCTACACCCTAGAAATTCCATGAACTCTCAAATCTGTTGTTTGTATTCCATATCAATGAACACATAGCTAATTTAATATATGAATCGAAAATCAGAAATGTACAACACTCAAAATTCCATATATTAACTCGAAACAAGAGCTCACATTTTTGTCTCTCTTACTAACACTCTAAGACTTGTGTAGAGAGAAAACAAGGAAGCTTCTAGAAAATAGGTTCGAAGAAACAAATAAAACTAATAGTTCCACAATTATTTTCAATGGAGCTTCAACCAATCTTGCACCCTTCCATTTTCCGAAAGATTGAAGAAAGAAACAGAGGAAAAAAGTTACACACTCTTGAATGTTAAACATCCTCAACAAGGACATGTAATATCAATGATCGTATCTTTAGAAAGTTTAAAGAAACTTCTTGGAAGATGGGTCTAAGTGTGATAGTTGTAATTAGCTACCTTGGAGAAGGAGTCAAAATTTAACCCATACTGTGAATACCCAAAAAAAATGAAGCACCGCTGAAGAAGAAGCATGCTTTATCTCATCAAAATGAAAATGTGGCCATTTCATTTGGGCTTATTACTATACTTCTCATGGTTGGCTATTCACGAGCCTTCACATTTGTGCTAATTTCCATTCATCCTTTAAAGGATGGACTCTGTGCTTGTGGAGATTATTCATGATGTTAGGGAGATAATGATTCAACATCAAATTGTGTGGCAACAATCAAATCTGTTGGTAGCTTTGCAGAGGTAAGTTGGCCTATTTATGATTGATTACGTTGTTAAGAGCACTATTTGAGATACATTGATTTTAGGAAAGGCGGGAACTGTGCTCTGCAACCAACAATGGCGATCGCTCCTTCTCGACTTGCAGGGACTTTCTCCCAGGCTCACAATCGATTGCTCGATGGAGAACACAAGGTGGCAGGCCTTCCCTCTCTTCGGAGAATTGAACCACGTCAGGAAGAGGTACCAACTCCTTTTTTTCATATACAAGATGGGTTTTTTTGGCTTAAGCCCCTACTTGCTCTCGAGCCTCTCAGCGGGGGCAATGTTCTCCTATTTTCTTTGCCCGAGCGTCTATCACAACTTCTCCTGCCACTGCCTGGTTGGACGGTGGCTTGGGCACAGAGAAATCCAAGTTTTGGTGCCGACATACCACTTCCTGTCCTGCATCCGCCTCCCTCTATCTTCTGTTTTTACACCAACAGGCTGCTGCGTGCATGGTTTCGGGAGTTTGGTCTACATGTGTCCGGGGTCCAATCTGCTCTGGATATTTCCTGTGCGCGGGAAAGGGTATAGTCTACAGAGGGCCACATTTTTCCTGGAGCTATGATAGAGCACTCAAATAATGACCCTAATGAGCCAAATCTGGAAGTAGCAGGATCCGGAGAAAATACAAAAACCTGGAATATAGTGTGTCTTGTAGAAAGTTTGCCCATATCAATGGATTGTAGCCCCAAAACGCCTGATGCGTCACGCATAGGTGAAGAATGGATTAACATTTTCGTCAAAAAGACTGGGGGCAGCCATCATTGTATGAGGCTTAGAAAGGGGCTGAATATACAGGAGCTAAAGAAGGTAATACGGAACCAAATTGGGATCCCCACCATTTACCAAAACCTGATTTTCTCTGGTCGCTGTCTACAGGACCCCCTCTCTCTTCAGGATTATGGTATCAACAATGATTCAACCATTTACCTAAATCTGCGTCTGCGTGGAGGTTGCAATGGAGACAGCTCAAAAAACTCTGGCTCTTTTTGTGATGCAGTCAAGGGAAAAGGCAAATTGTAGTAGAAAACAACACCAACACCAGAGTTACCAGGTCCATACATAGTGGAACAAAAAATGGAATCCCCTACGCTCCAAGTGCATCTTCCAGAGGTAACTGAACTACATATAGAACTATCCAATAATGCTGTCATTTGTAGATTTAATGGTTACTGGCCAAAATCCAATGATCTGCATCATTGGATTTACAACACATGGACAACAAACTGTGATATACATTTATGCTCTAAGGGATTTTTCATTGTTGGCTTCAGCTCAACCCAAGATAGAGACAGTATTATCAATCAGGGGCCTTGGTTTTGGGGCAACGCTGGCCTCTTCATCACTCCTTGGTTTGATGATTTTGATGCAAACACTATGAAAATTTCCACAATGCCTGTTTGGGTGAGGCTCCATAACCTCCCTCTACACTTTTGGCATTACAAAGTTTTATCAGCTATTGGGAATTCCCTGGGGAAATTCCTAAAAATAGATGAAGACAGAGTCAGCAAGGGAATTGTCACTTTCGCCAGAATTTGTGTTGAGGTGGACCTGAGTCAAGGACTGCCTGATCACATCACATTGAACTACAACAATTCATTGAGGACTCAACCACTCGACTATGAGAATACTGCTTTCAGATGCCGCAGCTGCCTGCAAACTGGACACCTCCAATATAATTGCCCGCTGACCAGAAAGGACACCAAAGGAAAAAAGAAACAACAAAAAAGGCCTAAAGGCTGGCAGCACACTGATCTGATGGAAGAAGAGGAGGACTTGCAGTCAGAACCGCCAGAGAACCAAACGGAAACTGGTTTATACACAGGTCAGCAAATTAATCAAGATGATTCTGCCCCAGATACTCATATGGAGCCAAAAAATATACATCAGCAACCAGAACCTCAGCTGGAAGTTAGTGGAATAAAAAGAACTCATGGATCGGAAGGATCTGAATCCGACAAAGAGATACCATTGAACACACCGGAAAACCAGCTGGCCATTATTTCACCCACTTCCGAATCGGAGGGTTGGAGGAGGGTGGAGAAGAAAAAGGGCAGAAAAGCATAGGCCTGCTGATTTTTTTTATTTTTATTTTTATTTTTTTTATTGTAACTTTTTTGTCCTCTTCATGGACAACTTTCTGCATATGCTTATAGCATCTACTACATGTAATTTTGTCATATGAATAAAATTATGGATTTTTTCCTTGGAAAAAAAGAGCACTATTTGAGACTGCCTCCCTTTATGTTGTAGTGTTGAAGCTTGGAATTTTTTGAATGTCAGGTTCAATGAAGCGAGGTATTCCACCCATGCACAAATGGTTTCTATTCCTACTCTACTTGTTTTCACCTAACACAATCACCCCCAACATGTGTCTATTAGTGTGTTTATTTGGTCACCTGGGAGAAAGTTCAAGTGCATGGAGGGAGTGGTTGTGCATGATACACGAGGAGTTCATGCTTGCAGAATGAATAGTTTATGATTGATTGCTTTATGAAGAGCACTGTTTGGGAATGTCTCCTTTAGGTTGCAGATATTGAAGCTTGAATTTTTTGTGATGCCTGTCAATCAAGTCAAGGATTTCACCCATGCACAGATGGTTGTTATTACAACTTTACTTGTTTTTACCTAATTCAATCATCCCCAACATCTGTATCTAACTGTATTTTTATTTGCTTGTGAGCAAAAAAGTTCAACCACATTGGAGGGAGTGGTGGTGCTTGAAGAAATTATAAAAGGGGATGATACACAAGGAGCTCATGCCTACTGAAAGGAGAGCGTATGATTTACCTTTTCGCTAAGAGCACTCTTTGGAGTTATTTCCTTTATATTGTACTATGTAGATGTTGGATCTTGAATTTTTTTGTGAATGTCCAGGTCAATGAAACCAGGGATTCCACCCATGTACAAATGGTTATTATTCCTACTATGTTTGTATGCACCTAACTCAATCACCCGCAACATCTTTATTTAATGGTGGGTTTATTTTCTTGTGAGGAAGAAAGTTCAAGCAAAACATGGTAGTGGTTGTGCAACATGCTTAAAGCCTATACGACATTATAAAAATGGATGATACACAAGGTTCTCATGCTTGCAGAATGAAAATTAAATAGATATTGTGCACTTCCCTTGAGAAGGATGTGACGAGATTCTACTTTGCTTATTGGCTTGGATTCATGATGATGGGGCCTACAAATATTAAATTTAAGGCGTGTGTGAGTTATGGTAGGGGACATTTTTTTGTATTTTCTAGGGAAGTGACAACTTCTGGTGAACAACATTGTTGGCTCAAAGTTGTAACGATTATGACACATGATAGCTTGTAGAATGGACTAACAATTTATTGTTAATGTGATGCTAGGACTTTCAAATAGTTGGATGTTTAGTGGAAACTATATACTTATAGGAATTTTTCAATACTTTTAATTTTTGGTTGTGATTGTCTAATTAAATATGCATGTTCCTTCTCTATTATCCCCTCCTCCTATGCTGATTATTTTGACTGACAACCCCTCAGTGGGGATAAAGTGGAAACATAACTCAATTCAAAATGGGAAATAATCGTTATGCTAGATCAATGAACATTTAGCTAATTGAATATATGAATAAAAAAGTAGAAATGTACAACACTCAAAACTCCATATATTAACTCATAACAAGAGATCACATTTTTGTCTCTCTTACTAACACTCGAAGACTTGTGTAGAGAGAAAAAAAGAAGCTTCTAAAAAACAGGCTCAGAAAAACAAATAAAATTAATAGTTCCATAGTTATTTTCAGTGGAGCTTCAACCAATATTGCACCCTTCCATTGATTGGAAAGATTGAAGAAAAACAGAGGAAAAAAGTTACACAATATTGAATGTTAAATCTCCTCAGCAAGGACATGTAATATCAATGATTGCATCTTTAAAAAGTTTAAAGCAACTTCTTGGAACATGGGTCTAAGTGTGATAGTTTTAATTAGCTACCTTGGAGAAGGGGTCAAAGTTTAACTCATGTAGTGAATACCCAAAAAAAAAAACTAAAGCACCACAAATATCATCAAATTTTGATTTCCACCCAATGGATCATTCATAAAGAGGAAAAAATAGCATATAAAGTCTAAAATTGAAATGCAAATTAGACATAGGATATTTTACAATTTCCCAAGGAAAGCTACAATACATTTGACAAGCTTGAAATTTAAAAGAAATCATCAAAAAATAAACATTTAAAATGTGAAATAATATAAGATTGAAACACCAAGTTGACATAGGAAAAATATGAAAAATCAAATATCATGGATATAGCTCCCTTTGAAGCTTGAACTTTGCAACATAAACTTTGGTTCTGGTGTTTGATGTAACCAAAAGATAGGACAAAGGCACTTGCATTGATAGAGACAACTACAAAGTTGTGTAGTAATATGCATCCAGTTAGCTGCATTTTGAATTTAATTTGTTCTGTGATCACCTCCCACAAGGATTCACAAATTGTGAGAACACAACACTTGCGGTTACATCTTCTAAATCATCATCACTTCCACCAACATCTCTGTCAATAATGCTAGTATCAAAAGTATCAGGGTCTAGGCAACACAAAGGAACATGATGCATGTGCCCTTAATATATTCTACATAACTGTATCTCTCCTCCAAAACCAAATCCACTAGCGTTGCGTGTTCACTTTGCCATGAATCTTGTGTAAACATCCCAAGGTAAGGAAATGCTGCACCAAGGTATGGATCCACTATGTGTCATATCCATTGCAAGAGAACATGTTCCAAACAACAAGCAAATTCTCACAACTATCCCTCTATGGGATGTTGAGAACTCCAAAATTCCACACGCTCATTAATGAATCTATAAATTGAGAACTTTCATACAAGATTTGAAGTCACACTAAAATTGGACCAAAAGGCTCAGGCTCTGGGTAGCACAAAGGAACATCTGCGATATGATTTGTACTATTCTCATGCAGATAATTTTGCATGGCTTTGTCCTGGAGTTGAAATGCATATTCTAAGTTCCATAAAACATCTCCCATGGCAGGCCTGTCGATGCCTTGCTCTTCCAAGCAATTTTCGACAGTCTCCCCAAGATTTTTTAGAGAACTGGGATTGATGGTCCCAATAAGGTGAGAGTTAATGATTTTTTCAAGCTTTCCCTTTATATGCCAGTGCATTTTCCACTCTGCTATATTGACTTGTTCTTTGGGAGTAACAAGGTTAAGAGTTGGCCTTGCACACAAGATCTCCAGTAACACTACGCCAAAAGAATACACATCAGATTTCTCTGTTAGTTGCTTCCTTATGAAGTATTCAGGATAAAGGTACCCAAAAATACCTTTCACTACAATACTTACTTGAGTTTGATCCAGATCGGGTCGAGTCTTTGTATGTCCAAAGTCTGCCACCTTTCCTGTGAGCCCGTTATTATGGAGATCTATGAAATTTAGATAAGTGCAAAGGATTCACGATGGGAGAATCAGATTGCAAGATTGACCAGATATTAGAGCTCCGTCGGTATCTCGTCTGTTAAGCAATTTGCCAACAAGTTGAGGGAGTGTAAATTGGTCCTGTTGGAAATGAAAGGCAAGATTGTTCTGCTGAGGCCAAATCCCATGACATAGAGCTTGAAAAACCTCTCATTATTGTAGGTCACACCTTTGAGCTCCGACACGGTGACGTTACAAGGGTTTTGATCTTGTCTCCTGTCCATGGTCACACCTTCGAGCTTTGAGATGATGACGTTGTAGGGGTTTTGATCTTGTCTCTAGTCCACTGCGTGAGATTGGGTCCATAAACCTGACACCCTGTTGGGTTAAGAGGCATTGTCAGTATTTGGCGAATAAATATCGATAGAGAAATGGAAGTCTAGAGACATTGGCTATTATACATATTTCTAAGCTTGGTTTCTTCCGTCGATGTATCAAAGTCATTGGTCCTTCGAAAGGAGCTTTGTTCCCATTATTTCCTCCAAAACCAGGGTTCATTAGTGCTACCATCTCTGCTAATCAACCCCCTTCACTGTCTCCCCACATTTGGGATTTGAGCCGTCAAACGCAAATGCGAAGGTCAAGCTTATCATCGTCGAGGGTTATATGGAATGTATTGTAACTGTATCAATTGGAAACATTTGAAACTGTATCAATCCAATGACACATTATTTTTCAATCGCCTAACATTCAATTTGACAGTGCAGACTGGTATAGAGTGGCAACTAGGAGAGTTCTTCTCAAAGGGGAACACCTTACGATGTAATTAAATAACATCTATTTAACTGCATCATTTATATTAATGACTTTTAGTATCATTATTTATTAATCTTATAAAATTCTTTTTCTTAAACAATTATTGGTTCATTTTGATGGTTTTTAATAGTAGTAACATAAATTTATTTTAAAAGTAGTTATATTCTTTTTTTCCTTTTAATTAAATTGATCAATGAAAAAAATATAATTATAAGGATTAAATGAGTTATGATTTTTTGCCTATATGATATTGATAAGCCATGATATGCTAACAAAGCCTATTTAGAGATATTCTTAGTATTAGTTACACATAAAATGTTGATATTTATCTCAAAAGTAGTTATGCCTTTACAAATGTCACATGAACAAGTGTCATATAAAATGAGCTATGATTTTTTGGACATATGGTATTGATAAGCCATGGTATTGGCCTATAATATTGTAATAAATCCTATTTAAAACTTAAATTTTTTCATAATAGAATAGGGATGAATGTCCATATTTAAGAATTAGATATATATATATATATATATATATATATATTCTTTTTATAATTATTACTAATAAAAATTATAATTTAGTTAATTATTATTATTATTATTTGAGTCTCGACAATATGAGATGTACCATAAAATAATAGTTTTAATAATTATAATAAATTGATACATATAAATAATTACCACTATACAATTTATATAACTACATTCATCTATATTCTTTTAACAAAATATAAAACAATTATTTTTTAACAAAATAGAAAACAATTAATAAATTCTTCTCACTAGTACAAACGCTCATTCATAATATGATCTAGGTCATAATTCCATGACCATTATAAAAGTCTATGCCTTTTAGATCATATCAAGGTCTTTTTATTCCTATTATCTATCTCACCTTCCATCTATCTCACCTTCCATAGTCTCACAACAATGTGCATATGATCTACAAATTATTCTATGGTTAGAGGATTATATCATTGAATTTAGGATGTGTATTACAAATTATTCTATGGTTAGAGGATTATATCATTGAATTTAGGATGTGTATTAGATGCGAGAAGTGAAGACATTACGATTGGAAAGAGCCAACCGCAATCTCTAGGGAAAGAAGATAGGAATATCATATCAAATTTGTGCCTATCATATTCAACTATGTGAGAAAAGATATGTATCAAGGGTGGTAAACAGTTAAAGGAAAGCATGTTTCACCATCACAAAATATGATGGAATTCAATTTCTAACCCTAAAAGTGCAGTTAAATTTCTTACCCATCAAATAAATTATTTTATATTGTGTTGATAAGTGATCAATATTATTATTGTGTCCTATAGGCTAAGCTTGTGACGATTCCACAATGAGTTACACATCCACAATACGAAAAAACCAAGGATTTGTTGTGATAACACTCATTTCATCAATTAAACTTGTACTAATAACATATCTACATTTACACAAGATGTATTTTCCATTGGATGTCATTGTTTAACATTTTCCAAATGATTATAAAATTGGGCTTAAGCACTCACGGCAGTCAAGATTTTATTTTTGTTCTAGGGCCCATATCTTTGCCTGAGATCTTAGAAGGTGGAGATCTATTATATCTTGCATAAATAATCATGTGGAAAAGAGAAGTACCCACATCACCTATATAAGAGCCACAAACCGCAAATAAAACAATAACCAACTGCATCCAACCTAAAAGGCACCAATTATACAGGGTTAATAATTATAATAATAATAATCTGCTATTTTCTTGAATTTTTTCCGCTTCTTAGTTGATGCTCCATTTTCTTTACCCTTTTGATTCTCTTTATTTTCATACTTGATGTTGAAAAATAAGCAGTGAGAGGTAGTCCTAGTTCTATAGTATCTGCAAAAGCCCTGGTACTGAACTTCTCCTGTGAGTTGGATACATGGAAAGACTGCCGAGAGTTGATAGGGTTGTCAACCTTGAACAATGTCAAAACCATCTTGCGTGCACCCGCTCTTGGAGGTTCATAGGTAACGATCTCCTCCCTAAAATTTGCTAATATTGCAGGACAAAGAAACAAAAACATATTCATCCACGTTAACATTACGATCACATGATTCGATTTGTGAACATTGATGTGGAGGTCAAAGAAAGAAATAAAACCATATCATACCTTGCTTACAATCTAGGAAATGTGTAATTAACATGTAGTGCAATGTAGCGATTAATACCGTTATTTTTAAATTATTAACAGATTCTGAATGCGAAATAATCAAGAAGTTGATATGAGATGAGTTGAGGATTATAACATACCAATGCAAATACTCGCCGCTAGGACTGTCAGGATCCGTCATAACATGATAATGTTGATCTATTAATAGGTCCATAGTATACATTTCAATTGGACAACATATAAATAATTATTTAATCATTAAGAAACATATGGACTAAAACACAATTAAACTTACTAGCATTACTAATTTTCTGTTCTTGAAGATTCCCTGGATTTCCTCGGCATCACTATAGTGTTCAACCCTAGTAGGTCTGTGTTGCATTTGGGCAGGCATTACTTGGTCACCTATGTTGATTCGCTTATCATCGTATAATAGGGTTAACTCTATAATAGGATTGAAATCGTCTACATCTGGGAAACCCCCTTCACTGTCTCCCCGCATATGGGAATTCGAGTTGTCAAACGCAAATGCGAAGGTCAAGCTCACCATTGTTGAGGGTTATATGGAATATCTTGTAACTGTATCAATTTGAAACAATTGAAACCATATCAATTAGACACCACAATATCCTTCAATCGTCTAACATTCAACCTGATGGTGCAAACCGGTGTAAAGTGGAAGTTGGGGAGTTCTTCTCAAATGGGAACACATTACAACATAAACATTGACTCATTGCAAAATGTTCATATATAATCTTAACATTTTCCCTACAAAATCACTCATTATAGCCATTTATTTATTTTATAAAATACTAATGCGAGAAAACAAACATTCTTTGTCTCTCACACAAAATACATGTTTTTTTTGGGAAATAGTTGAATTGGACCATAAATCAAGAAATATTATCATATATAGTTTAGTGTTTTTTTTTGGACAAGAAATGGAAGACATTTATATTATAGTAAAAATTGTACTGAGAAGATGTATTTGAAAAGTTAAATCTTTGATGGCCATCAATAGGCTCCATAACATAATTGTAATTTCTAATAAGAGACTTTGCAGTATACATATGAAAGAAAAAAACATTTCTGAAATGAAGTTACTTTATAGTTCATGTAATAGATTCCCAAGTTAAGGATAATAAAACCATTAGGGGAATTTTGAAGTTTAAAATGGGCCTCCTAAGGAAAATAATAAAATAATGGTTAAAATTATAAAATAAGATTTGTGAATTTTTAAAGAAAGAAAGGAAACTACTATTTTTATAGGTTTACTCAAATGCCAAGTTTAGACACCCATTGGATGAGGAATTGAATTTGACATCTAATGACTGCCCACTCTACATACTTTTGAGTAGACCCACATCGGAAAAAATTAAAAATACATGAAAAAACGTGTTCAATGCATTTTTCATGAATTTCAATTTTTTTCGATGTGGGTCTACTCAAAAGTATGTAGAGTGAGTACTCGTTGGATGTGAAACTAAATTTTTCATCCAACGAGTGTCTACATTTAATGTTTTAGTAAACCTATAAGGAGATAAGTTGAAAATACAATAAAAAATGTAGGTTTCTTCTTTTTCCTCCAAAATGTTTTCCCCTAGGGATGACATCATTATCTTGAATCTTATTGGTTCTTTTAAAGTTAATGTTGTTAGTGTGTGTATATATATATATATATATATATATATATATATTATTATTATTTATTACTTATTTTTATTTTTTGAGGCTCATTTTTGATCTCAAAATTCACCCAATGCATTGCATGTGTAAAATCTGGGAGAGAGAGAAGCACTCTATGCATGACTACTAACCCCAGAGTATACAAAGCTATGCAAATTCAAGTATGGGAGGAAACAATCAAATGAAGCTGTTAGAGATGTCTCTGAGTGTCTTGAATGAGAGTGATTTTTCATGCTTACCAATTGTTGATTCCTAAATTCCTTTTGTTGGGAACACATGGTTCCGCATTCATCTTGCAATTGTTGAAGAGCTTGATGATCTTGTGATAAGATATTTAGGGAGGTCTCAAATTTAACAGAGAGTTTGGAATTTCCAATCTGAAGTTGAAAATTTGAGGAACACAAATATTGAAAGTCATCTTGGAGTTGTTGTAACATTACCTTCATTGACATGGCCCCTTGTTTATCCATAGGCACAATGAAAGGAGACTACCACTTTAACAATTGAACCTAAGAAGGTGCTACAACTAAGTATTTATGTCTAAGAGGAGTAAAACTTGGTTGGAATTTAGGATGGAGACTGTGTTGCACACTAAAAAAAGGGCTATAAACTAGCCTATCCATTGCAATAGGTCCCATTGCTAACTAATATCTCATGCAGGAATGATGGGGCATACACCCCATTAATTCCCAGATTACTATAAACAACCTAACTTTGGGAAGAGTGTGGGAACTTATTAAAAGGTATTCCTAAGGATATAAGGACGATGAAGTGATTATAATGAAGTTTCAATTGAATGTTATGCAATCAATTGCACATTTCCATGAAACTTGGATGAGACAATTGTATGATTAGAATATGCATTTAATTAATTATGGGGAGTGGGGCATGTCATGGAATATGGAGAGTTGAACCTTATCCATTAACAATGAGGTTCCCCATTTTGCCATTGATTTCTAGGTTAGCTTGAAAAGCTACTTGGGGATTATTGATTCTGAGAACATGAAAGAAAGAGATATAGGGGAATTGGAAAAGGATATAGGGGACACAAACCAACATCTAAGACAATATGGTGTTCGAAGGAATGGAGCACAAATGAATATGCCTAATAGTGTTCTTGGACTCATCAATGATGATAACACAATGGATAGAGAAGGGATAGGCCAACGTGAGACCTACATACAATGTGTGGAATTCCACTCAATTATTGGTTGTTGTTCCTAGGCTCTAGGCAAATAATAAGACCATGTTTCCTCTTGGGTCAACTTCAACACCCCTATCACACCTACCACTCGATCTCCTTTAGTGTTTATTATAGTGAGATGTAGGTTGTTATTATTGTGTTGGCACACTATTAGATTAATTGGAATAAACACTACTCACATTGGTTATGGACAAGAATGCTAAACCAACATAATGATTCTTGATATTTGGTAAGATCCAACCACAGATGCAACACACAAAATAGATCACATAGGATGAGAGCATGCTCTTCAAAGTTTCAACCTAGGTCATATTTACAAACATCACCCTAAATTTCTAGTAAGACATAGTGTGGTGGACCACACACAAATATGTCCCTTCTTCCATTTTACAACAACATATCAAATAATTCTACAAGATGTTTTTTAACATATTGTAATCGAAAGGAGTAGGGAGTAGAGGATGTGGATGAAAATGTTGGCGATAATATCAAGTTCTTAGTCTTCTTCAAATTGAAATTCAATTTAAAACAAATGGAGGAACATGATGCACAGATAAAATTGGAATCTTTAATGAATCTCAAAATTTCCTAATAAATATGCATACCCTAGCATAGATAATTGTACCACATGTTATTGGGAAAACCATGAAATCATGCTAGGCTGGATTGTCCATAGTATATTTTATCCCAAAAATAATAGAGAGGTTAAGGATTTTATTACTCCAAAAATATTACCTCAAGATATGTTGGACAATGGGTGGAATAACCAAACAAATTCCTAATTCTGATGCCATAGTTGATCATACAAACGATAGAGACAAACGAAAAAGTTACTATACCTCAAACCCTCATAGATTGATGTAGTATAAACCACTTTTTCAGTTGAAAGACTTAATACTACTTGGAGATCCCACTCCAACTCCTAGATCTGAGCCCCTACACACAAGCACAAACAAACAAGGATGATATTTTCCTCCGCAGAAGGAATATTAACACACAACATAAAATTAATGTAATAAATTGATCAAGTTTCTCACAACTTAGACATGAAATGGAGAAGGAAAATAGTTTTTTCATATCATAGTGAAAATATACAAGGAAATATACCTCAGCTATAGCATGTTCTCTCCTTTGATCCCTCGATTATTCTCTTCCCTCAACTTTTGACAAATGGGCTCATTTGAGATACAAGAGAAGACTATTCTAACGATATTTCATTAGCATTACTGAGCTAAATTTCTATGAATTCCCTCTCACCCTTGAGAGTGTATCACTAAATAGGCCTTTAATAGATCTAGGAGGATGTATCTATATACCTAGGGCCATGAGGAGATTGGAATCTTCTTCAATAATTGACCCTCAACCAACTCAGGATAAGGTAAGTCAAGCTGATCTCCTTGGGTTGGACGTGTTATAGAATTTTGACCTCCACTATGTTATGAAACCAACTCACATAATAGAAGAAAGTATAGATCAATGACTTGAGAAATAACCTCTTTGATGGGGAAACCTCCTTTACATCACATAAATGAAAAATTCTTGGATGATACAAATAAAAAGACCTCCTTGGTATATATAGGAGTCTAAGTAAGGCATCACAATATAATCAGAGCCTACATAACAATAATAATATATGGTCACAACAATAACAATAGTGGGCTTCTATGGGTCACACCAATAACAATATGGGTGGGGGATACATGGGAACAACAATAACAATATGGGGCTACACTAACAATAACAATAAGGGGGCTACACTAATAATAATAATAAGGGGGCTACACTAGTATTATAGGGACAAATATTATTCAGGCTCAAATATGATTTTTCCTTCTTCGTCAAGTTCTGACAATATTGTTTGAACTTAGAGCTTGTCACAAATAAATCTATTTAAGAATTAAACATGGAAAAATGGGTGTACTCGGGAGATGCTGCAACTCCAATTTGTATGCCATAGTACCAATATTTTCTAACACTTTGTAAGGACCATAATAATTGGGTGATAATTTATTATCCTTGTTAGCTTGCTTGAGGGACATTTGTTTGTATGGTTGTAGCCTTAAAAATAGTTTGTCGCTTACATCAAAACTTATTTCATTGCGATGCTGATATGCTTGTTGTTTCATTCGATTCTGCACTAGAGTGAGGTTATCCTTTAAGAGTTGGAGAAGTTATTGTTGATGCCTGATGTGATCTTCCACTGCTTGAAACTTGGAATTTTTTTCTTAAAGATGATGTGATGGAGGGTGGATGCTATCCATAAAGTTCCATAAATGGGGTCATTTTTGCTGCAGTATGGAACAAAGTGTTATAACACCATTCAACCAGAGGTAACCACTTGATCCATTGCGTTTGTTTATCAGATACAAAGCAATGAAGATATCCTTCCAAACATTTGTTCACTATCTGAGTTTTCCCATCAGATTAAGGATGATGAGCTATGAGCTAATTGAGTACCAAGACAAGAAAATAATTCCATCCAAAAATTTCCAGTGAAAATGGGATATTTGTCACTTACAATAATCTTTTGGTTTCCATGTATATTTTGAATTGTTTCCATAAATGTAGTAGCAAATGTACTTGCTTTAAAAGGATGAGATAATGTACAAAAATGTGTCTATTTGGTAAGTCTATCAACTACCACCATGATGACACTCTTTCCTTTAGACTTGGGTAAATCTGCAATAAAATCCATTGAGACCTCCTCCCAATGCTGAGTTGGAATGGTTAAAGGTTGTAAGAGACCCGAGGTCTTAATTGTCTTAACTTTATTTTGTTGGAAAACCAAAAAATATACCACAAACTTATGAATATGAGATTTAAGGCCATCCTAAAAAAATTTCTTCTTGACTCTATGGTAGGTTTTAAAAATCCTGAGTGCCCTCCTAAGGGGGATTTGTGCAATTCCAAAAGAATCTTTTGTTTGAGTTGGGAATTATTACTGAGCTATAAGCGATATTTGTACCATAATGAATCATTTTCGAAATAAATGTATTAGATGTATTAGGATCTTGCTGCAAATTTTGAATGAGTTTCCACACCTCTTTGCCATTAGTCCATTCATCCCTGGCTTCAGTTATCCAATCAGGCTGGTTAATAGAAATGGCACAGAGAAATGCTTCCACATCCTCATCCTTTCTTGAGAGTGCATTTGCAACAACATTTTGCTTCCCTTTTTGTAGATGATTTCAAAGTCACAAACCAACATATTTGTGACCCATTTTTTATACTCTTCTAAAGATAATATTTGTTCCAAAAATTATTTAATACTATTGTGATATGTTTTTACCTTGAAGTGTCTTCCCATTAGGTAAGGTCACCATTGCCGTATAATTTGATGTGGAGGTCAAAGAAAGAAACACAACAATATCATACCTTGCTCACTATCAAGGAAATGCGTAATTAACCTGCAGTGCAATGTAGAGATTAATACTGTTATTGTGAAATTATTTAACGGATTCTGAATGTGAAATAATCAAGAAGTTGATATGAGATGAGTTGAGGATTATAACATACAAGTGTAGATACTCTCTGCAAGGAGCGTTAGGATCCGTCATAACATGATAATGGTGATTTATTAATAGGTTCATAGTATACATTTCAATTGGACAACATATAAATAATTATTTGATCATTAGGATATGGAATAAAACATAATTAAACTTGCCAACATTACTAATTTTCTGTTATTGAGGGTTTCCTGGATGTCCTCGACATCACTGCAGTGTTCAACCCCAGTAGGTATGCGTTGCATTTGGGCAGGAATTACTTGGTCACCTAAGATGATTCACTTATCATCATATAATAGGGTTAACTGTATATTAGGATTGAAATCGTCAACATATGGGAAACCCCCTTCTCTGTTTCCCTGCATTTGGGAATCCAAGTTGTCAAACGCAAATGTAAACGTCAAGCTCACCATTGTCAAGGGTTATATGGAATTTCTTGTAACAATTTCAATTTGAAACTGTTGAAAATGTATCAATCCGACGACACAATATTCTTCAATCGTCTAACATTCAATCCGACGGTGCTGGTGTAGAGTGGTAGTTTGGGGAGATCTTCTCAAAGGGGAACACCTTACAATGTAAATACAACTCATTACAAAATGTACAAATATAGTCTTAAATTTTTCCCTACAATATCACTCATTATATCCATTTGTTTGTTTTATAAAATACTAATGTGAGAAAACAAACATTCTTTGTCTCTCACACAAAATACATGTTTTTTTTGGGAAATAGTTGAATTGGACCATAAATAAAGAAATATTATCATATATCTAGTGTTTTTTTGGACAAGAAATGGAACACATTTATATTATAGTAAAAATTGTATCAAGAAGATGTATTTGAAACCGGGTACATCTTTGATGGCCATCAATAGGCTCCATAACATAATTGTAATTTCTAATAAGAGACTTTGCAATATACATATGAAAGGAAAAAAAATTCTGAAATGAAGCTACTCTATAGTTCATGTAATAGATTCCCAAGATAAGGATAATAAAACCATTAGGGGAATTTTGAAGTCTAAAATGGACCTCCTAAGGAAAATAATAAAATAATGGTTAAAATAATAAAATAATAAAATAAGATTTATGAATTTTTAAAGAAAGAAAGGAAACTACTATTTTTATAGTTTTACTCAAATGTCAAATTTATACACCCATGGGATGGGGAATTGAATTCTACATCCAATGAGTACCCACTCTACATACTTCTGAGTAGACCCACATTGGAAAAAATTAAAAAGATAAGAAAAAATGAGTTTAATGCAAATTTTCATGTATTTTCAATTTTTTTTGATGTGTGTCTACTCAAAAGTATGCAGAGTGGGTACTCGTTGGATGTGAAACTGAATTTTGCATTCAACGAGTGTCTACACTTAACGTTTGAGTAAACCTATTAGAAGATAAGTTGAAAATACAATAAAAAATGTAGGTTTCTTCTTTTCCCTCCAAAATATTTTCCCTTAGGGATGACATCATCATATTGAATCTTATTGGTTCTTTTAAATTAATTTTTTTAGTACAATTTTTGTTATGAGGCCCATTTTTGACCTCAAAATTTTCCTAATGCACTGCATGTGTAAAATCTGGGAGAGAGAGAAGCACTCTATGCATGGTTACTAGCATGGGAGTCTACACAACTATGGAAATTCAAGTCTGGGAGGAAAAAATCTGATGAAGTTATTAGAGATGTATATGAGTGTCGTGAATGAGAGTGATTTTTAAAGCTTACCAATTGTTGAGTCCTAAATTCCTTTTGTTGGGAACACATGGTTCCACATTCATCTTGCAATTGTTGAAGAGCTTGATGATGTTGTGCTAGGATATTTAGGGAGGTCTCCACTTGAACAAAGAGGTTGGAATTTCCAATCTGAAGTTGAAATTATTAGGAATGCAAATCTTGAAATTCATCTTGGAGTGGTTGTAACATTACCATCACTAACTCATGGCGCCTCGTTTATCCATAGGCATAATGAACAAATACTGCTAGTTTAACAATTGAACCCAAGAAGGTGCTACAACTAAATCTTTATGTCTAAGAGGAGTAGATATTGGTTGGAATTCAGGATGGAGACTATGTTGAACACTAAACAATGGGCTATAAACTAGCCTATCCATTGCAATTGGTCCCATTTCTAATTGATATCTCGTGCATGAATGGTGGGAGGTACACCCCATTAACTCCCAGATTGCTAGAAATAACCTAACTTTGGGAGGAGTGTGGGAACTTATTAAAAGGTATGCTTAAGGATATATGGACGATGAAGTGATTAGAATGAAGTCTCAATTGAATGTGATGCAATCACTTGCACATTTCCATGAAACTTGGATGGGACAATTTTATGATTACAGGCTGCATTTGATTAATTATGGGGAGTGTGGCATGTCATAGAATACAAAGAGTTGAACCTTATCCATTAAAATGGGGTTCCCCTTTTTTCCATTTATTTCTAGGTTAGCTTGAAAAGCTACTTGGGAATTATTGGTTCTGAGGACATGAATGAAAGATATATAGGGGAATTGGGAAAGGATATAATGCACACTAAGAAATATCAAAGACAATATGGTGTTTGAAGGAATGGAGCACAACTGAAGATGCCTAATAGTGTTCTTGGAGTCATCATTGATGATAAGGAAAGGGATAGAGAAGGGACAAGAAAACTTGAGACCTACATACAAGGTGTGGGATTCCACTTAATTATTTTTAGTTGTTACTAGGCTTTAGGCAAAGAATAGGACCATGTTTTCTCTTGGGTCAACTTCAACACCCCTCTTGCACCTACCACTCGATCTCCTTTAGTGTTTATTATAGTGAAATGTAGGATATTATTATTGTGTTGGCACACTATTACATTAATTGTGAATAAACACTACTCACATTGGTTATGGAAAATAATGCTAAAACAACATAATGCTTCTTGGTATTTGGTAAGACCCAACCACAAATGAAACACAAATAATAGATCACATAGGATGAGAGAATTCGCTTCATAGTTTTGACCTAGGTCATCTTTACGAAAATCACCCTAAATTTCTAGTAAGACATAGTGTGGAGGACCACACACAAAGATGTCCCTTCTTCCTATTTACTACAACATATCAAATGATTCTAAATTTTTATGGGAAAAGATAAGGTGATTTTTAAGATATTATAATCGAAAGGAGTAGAAGACGTGGATGAAAGTGTTGATGATAATCTCAAATTCTTATTACTCTTCAAATTGAAATTCAAGTTAAAATAACTAGAGGAAAATGATGCACGAATAAAATTCGAAGCTTTAATGAATCTAAATTTTCCTAATAAATATGCATACCCTACCATAGATAATTGTACAATATGTTATTGGGAAAACCATGAAAGTATGCTAGGATGGATTGTCCATAGGTATCTTTTAGACCAAAAATAACAGAGAGGCTAAGGATTTATTGCTCCACAAGTCTTGCCTCAAGATATGCTAGACAATGGGTGGAATAACCAAACAAATTCCTAGTTGTCATGCCATAGTTGATCGCACAAATGATAGAGACAAATTAAAAAGTGACCATACCTCAAACACTCATAGGATGATGTAGTGTAGACCACTTTTGCAGTTGGAATAGTTTCTCCTACTTGGATATCCCACTCCAACTCCTAGATCCTAGCCCCTACACACAAGCACAAAAAAACAAGGATGAGATTTTCCTTCGCACAAGGAATATTAACATGCAACATAAACTTAATGTAATAAATTGATCAAGTTTATCGCAACTTAGACATTAAATTGAGAATGAAATTAGTTTTTTTCATATCATAGTGAAAATATACCTCAGATATAGTATGTGGTCTCCTTTGATCTCTCAGTTCTTCTCTTCCCTCAACTTACTGAAAAATTGGGCTCATTTGAGATGCAAGAGAAGACTATTCTAACATGATTTCATTAACATTACTGAGCTAACTTTCTCTGATTTCCCTATCACTCTTGAGAGTGTATCCCTAAATAGGCCTTTCCTAGATCTAGGAGGATGTATCTAGTTACCTAGGGCCATGAGAAGATTTGAAACTTCTTCAACAATTGGCCCTCAACCAACTGAGGATAAGGCAAGTAAAGTTGATCTCCTTCGGAAGGACGTGTTCTAGAATTTTGACCTCCACTTTGTTATGCAACCAACTCAAAGAATAGAAGAAAATATAGATTAATGACTTGAGAAATAGACACTTTGAGGGGGAAAACTCCTTTACATCACATAAATGAAAACTTATTGGATGATACAAATGACAAGACCTCCTTAGTATATATAGGAGTCTAAGGGGTCACAATATAATTAGAGCCTACATAACAATAATAATGTAAGGGCACAACAATAACTATAGTGGGATTCTATGGGGCACAACGATAACAATATTTGGGGGGTGGGAGGCTACATGGACACAAAAATAACAATAAGGGGCTATGTTAACAATAAAAATAAGGGGGCTACACTAATAATGTCAATAAGAGGGCTACACTAGTACTGTAGGGACCTAACATGCCCCTCTCCTTCAAAAAGTGTTCTCCTTAACACTTAAGTAGTTATGGATGTTTTTGTATAAAATTATCATCCTCCCATGTGGAATCTTCAACAGGTAAGTTCTTCCACTTAATGAGATGAAATTGATCAATTTTGATACTGTCAAGTTCTTATTTTCGTGACTTCTTCAGGCTCCATTTGATTTTTACTTCTTTGTCAAGTTCTGGCAATACTATTTGAACTTGGAGCTTGTCCTCGATAAATTTCTTTAAGCATGAAACCTGAAAAACTCGCTGTACTCAGGAAGATGCAGAGAACTCCAATTTGTATGCCATAGTGCCAATATTTTTCAACAATTTGTAAGGCCTGTAATACTTGGGTGATAATTTATTATCCTTGTTAGCTTGATGTAGGGACATTTGGTTGTATGGTTGTAGCCTTAAAAATACCCATTTGCCTACATAAAAAATTATTTCATGGCGATGCTGATCTTCCTGTTGTTTCATTTGATTCTGCGCTAGGGTGAGGTTATACTTTAAGAGTTGGAGAACTTGTTGTTTATGTCTAATGTGATATTCCTCTGCTTGAACCTTGAAATTTTCTCTTAAAGATGATGTGATGGATGATGGATAATATCCATAAAGTTCCATAAATGGGGTCATCTTCGCTGTAGTATGGAATGAAGTGTTATACCACCATTCAACCAGAGGTAACCACTTGATCCATTATGTTTGTTTATCAGATACAAAGAAATGAAGGTATCATTCCAAACATTTGTTCACTATCTCAATTTTCCCATCAGATTGAGGATGATAAGATGAGCTATGAGATAATTGAGTACCAAGTAAAGAAAATAGTTATGTTCAAAAATTTCCAGCGAAAATGGGATATCTGTCACTTACAATAATCTTTGGGTTTCCATGTAGCTTTTGAATTGTTGCCATAAATGCAGTAGAAAATGTACTGGCTTTACAAGGATGAGATAATGCAAAAAAGTATGCATATTTTGTAAGTCTATCAGCTACCACCATGATGCCGCGTTTTCCTTCATACTTGGGTAAACATATGATAAAATACATTGAGATCTCATCCCAACGCTGACTTGGAATGGTTAAATGTTGTAAGAGATGTGGGTCTTAGTTGTGTCAACTTTATTTTGTTCAAAAACCAAACATTCTACCACTAAATTCTGTATATTAGATTTAAGGCCATCCCAAAAAAATTCTAGACCCTATGGTAAGTTTTTAAAAATCTTGAGTGCCCTCCTAAGGGGGAGGTGTGCAATTCCAAAAGAACATTTTGTTTGAGTTGGGAATTCTTACAGAGATATAATTGATATTTGTACCATAATGAATCAATTTCCAAATAAATGTATCATATGTACTGGGATCGTGCTACAACTTTTGAATGAGTGCCCACACCTCTTTGTCATTCTTCCATTCATCCCTTGCTCCAGTTATCCAATCAGGTTGGATAATATAAATGGATTAGAGAAATGCTTCCACATCCTCATCCTTTCTTGAGATTGCATCTGCAACAACATTTTTCTTCCCGTGTTTGTAAATGATTTTAAAGTCATAACCTAACATATTTGAGACCCATTTTTTCTTCTCTTTTGAAGATAATATTTGTTCCAAAAATTATTTAAGACTATTGTGATATGTTTTTACCTTGAAGTGTCTTCCCATTAGGTAAGGTCACCATTGAATTAGTGCATGTAGTATTTCCAACATTTCCTTCTCATAAATAGGTTTGTGTAAATAATTTCCCTTGATTGGATGATTTTAAAAAGTAATGGGTCTTCCTTCTTTCATTAAAACAACATCAATTCCATTTCTTCAGGCATCACATTCCAAAATAAAGGCTTTGGGAAGTCTGGTGTAGTTAAGACCGGTGCTTGGCACATTTCCTCTTTAAGATGTTCATAGGCCTTAGTTGCTTCTCGAGTGAAAAAAATGCATCTTTCTTCAGTAATGTTGTTAGAGGTGCTACTATCATCCCATAATTCTTAACAAACTTGCAATAATACCCTGCCAACCTGATAAATCCTCGAAGATGCTTTAGGGTTGTGGGGATTTTCCATTCCTTAATGGATTTAATTTTGTTAGTGTCTGCCTTAACACCCTCATGAGATACAATATGACCCAAATATTCCACCTCTTATACTCCAAAGAAGCACTTGGAGGTTTTTGGATACAATTGTGTCTCCTCCGATAGTTTGAGAACCCTGTCAACATGTTGAATGTAATCCTTCCAATACTTACTGTAGATTAGTATATCATCAAAAAATACTAACACATATTTTCTAAAGAAGGGTTTGAAAATGGAATTCATAATACCTTGAAATGTGGAAGGTGTATTAGTAAGGCCAAAAGGAATTACCAAAAATTCATAATGATCTTCATGAGTTCTGAATGTCTTCAATTTTCATTCTAATTTGATGATATCTTGAATGAAGATCCAACTTGGTGAAGTAAATTGCTCCATGTAATTCATCCAACAATTCATCAATGATAGGAATACAAAATTTATCTTTAATAGTGAGCTTGTTGAACTCCCTATAATCCTGACAGATATGCATTGATCCATCCTTCTTGTGCACCAATACTACTGGAGCAGAGAAATAACTTTGACTAGGTTGAATTATACTGGCCTCTAGAATTTCTGCAACCGTATGTTCAATTTCACTCTTTTGGGCATAGGGATATCTGTAAGGCTTGATGTTTGGAGGAACACTTCCTAGAAGAAAGTGAATAGCGTGATTGTTTAGTCAATTTAATGTTCTTAAATTGTAAGCATAAATTATTGACTAGGGTAGGTAAACTAATGAAGTAAAAGTGAACTGTATGTGTGAGAAGTTGCTTATGTCGTTAAGGTGATTATGTTACTGTTATCTAAATTAATGTCAAACTCTGGAATCAGTGTTGAGATGATGTTATTATCTATAATAGGATGTTATTTCTAAGATTTGTTAATTGATTACTTTAAATGATATAACCAGAATTAGTTCTAATTGAATTGAGATTTTTAGAATGGTTGAATAATGATCTTAACTATTTTCAAATGAATATATTAAGTTAATATACTTTTCAACTTATCAATTGTTTTTGGATTTTTATGCTGTAGCTAAACAAATCTAATTAAGAAAGCATGAAATGATATAAAGGAAATCCTATTTTATCAACTTAAAAGATGAAATGTGCTTGAGTTCAAATGCTGAGAAAGACTGTCACTCTTATCTACTGCAAATTCATTCAATGCAAAAGTAAAGCAGAAACAAGATTACTAAGATATGAAGTAACTAAACTATGAATGAAACGGAATGAATGAGTTATACTAGGTATAAAGAAAATGATCTAGTTGAGTTATTCTAGATATAAAGCACACGAGATTATTGAGTTATGCTAGGTATAAATAAAACGAGATTACTGATACAGAGATAAATCAAGTGAACCTAGTTGCGAACTCCAATGAACTGCATCCTAAAAATATAAAAACAGAGCATCCATAAATTAAATCTATGAAATAAAGTAAAATATAATTGCAGTGAATCAAAGACCTGATCTGCGCGCAGGGGCCCTCCACGAGGAAGTCAACATATTTAAATCAACAACACATGAAATGTGTGAACCAAGATCTTTGCATTAAACGAAAAAGAGTTTCTACAAGATGCTTCATAATTACATACGGTGGCGCACCCTTAATATAGAGCTACCATTGTTTTTATAGAGTTTTTTTAATTAACAATATGAGAAATTCAAGCTTACAGGTCTTCGCTACAATCTTTATCAAAATCAAATCATATCGCTTATTGTTTGATTTTCTATTGAAAAAGAAAATCGATAATATTTCTTGAAACTCGGACTCTGTTCCAGCACATTATTTTGTAGTTGAATGTCATGGATGACCATGCTGTAGTGCGGATATATTTATGGATTAGATCGAGTAAACAGGAAGAAATTCATGAGAGGATCATTCCCTATCTACCCATATACTCCTTTTCTAAGGTGGTGCACTCGAACCTTGTCAACAAATGAAGTAGTTGTGGATTTGTGGATTAGCTGCAAAATCAGGCCAATTTTGTAGCTGCATGTAAACTTTAATAAAACAATAAGGCATATTGACAACATATGAAAAATAGGACATATAAATGTTTACCTTATCAAAACCTTATGTTTATTTCATTTATTTGGATGATAGCGATAGCAAAAAGGAAGTAAACATGGACAAAAAGAGTGTCAAGATAAAGCGGTTCTTGGACTATACATTCCCCCACACTAGAGGTTTTGTATGTCCTCATACAACACAAAATTGTCATTCTCCTATATACCTTTGCCAAAACATCTAGATTTCACTTTATTCTTCTTCTTGACAGTCACTTCTATCCTTGGTTTCCTCATAAGGATCTTATACTTCATGTTAACGATTTCTCTTTTCATGGCCTTGTTTTCTTTCTTCAATTTATTGTTCTTTTTGTAGCATAGACTTAAGTGAAGAATGAAGTTATCACTCTTGGCAATTTGAATTCCATTTTGTGCCTTTAATGTTTGATTTTCAGTTTTGAGGTACCTGTTTAATATATCCAACTCAAAGATTTATTGTTTCAAGACATTAGATGCTGAAGGTTCTTATGGCTCATTAAACTGGTTACTTCCTTCTTCTGGGCCCTGGATTGATCTTTTGGATGTTGCTTCCTTTCTCTCTAATGATTCTATGTAATCATATATTTCTTGCTGAACATGATCAATACCTAGGATTTGTACCGGACCTATTGGAGGTGAGCTGAAGGGAGGTGGTGATACCCTTGCTGACAGTCTCGGTGATTCTCCTAGAGAGTTCTCAAGATCTTAAAATTTCATTTTTGACTCAAGATCGATATGTTTTACAACTTCTGAGGATGCTTCTTTCATCGTGTTCAATTTGGTGCTTCTCCTCATACTTGTGGTTGGAAATCCTTGAATTTTCTTTTCTTTAGCTTTTGCATTTTCTATTTGAAGAGGGATTATTGTTTGGGGTAAAACCTCAGTTTCCTTGTTGGATTTCTTTCTTCTAAGACTTTCTCTGTTCATTTTCTGCAAGATTTCTACAATTGGTAGATCATCCTCTGATAATTATTGTTGATGTTGTGGTTCTTGTTCTATTATTGTCTCCATTTTTCTCTTTCTTCCCCTTAGGGTTTTTCTACCACTTGATTGTTCAGGGGTTTTCTCTTCAAAATGATTTCTCACTAGAAAATTGATCCAGGTGGATGTTGGTGGCCACCCACCTATCCCATTTGGACCCCCACACATGTTATACTTTTATGTTTTTGCTATTTGAAATAAGTTTTTGCAAATTAGCTATGGAACGTAGCCCATTCTACAGCTAACTGTGTGTTCCATAGCTACTTCCATGGTTGAATAGGTTACAGGTGTCAAGCGAGGAAACTAGCCACATGGGCATATCTAGAATGGTCACGACATGGATCCTATCCTAGTCACCCAGCCTAGATCGAAAAAAAATCCAGCTCAAGACCATAGTCAAAGGTGGAGTCAAACGAAGAAACCCGAGAGCAATAGGACTCTGTGTCCACTCTTCGTGGCTAATTAATAAATCCAACAGTTTTTTGTAGCAATAACTTGAACCAACCACCGGTGATAACAGTTCATGCAACCATCTTGCTAACTTAAAGTCACTTGTAGCTAATCAACCGTTTACGCAGATCTATTGTAATACGTGGAGACCACCTGTAGCTTAATTCTCTCAAAAGACAGTTAGGAATGTTTCTTTAAATATCAGTTGTAAAGCACTGAGAAGGAGTTCAAATTTTTATATGTATTAAGCTCAGACTTATATCTCTGTAATTTTGGAACTTATTTTCCTGTTAATAATATGAAGCCATGTTTGACCAAGTGATCATTTGCAAGAGTATCTTCAGCTAGTTAGCAGCTCAACTCAATCAGTTGCAGAGGGCCCCTGCACTGAAGGAGGTTTTTCTTTTGTTATTTTGTTTATTGTTCAGTTTAGTTTCATTATTTACTTTTAGCAATATTTGTAGTTTAGATTGATTTCCTGTAGTTTGTTTTATTTTAATTCTGTTCAGTAGCATAATGTTAGAATTCGATGGTGCAGTCTTGTTTCTCCTATCTATTTCATAAATGAAACTTGTTTTGTTTTAACAAGGTAAGGTGGAAAAGTAACAAGAATGCATTGTGGATTAGTTTACTTACTATTTGTTTCCTCTGTTATTTATTTCCTAGTTCAGATTGCCAATGCACTGTGTGGATAAATGTTTTTGGTCACCATTTCAAGCTGATATCCATCCTAACTAAATGGTTAAACATTCACTTCACACAAGGATTCAAATAAATTAGTTACTTTATGCATATTTCATTTAGTTTTCTAAACTATAAAGTACAGTAAGTTGCTTGTTTGCCATCTCAAGAAAATTATCTTTCAAAATTGGAGGCTTGGACAACTAAAAGTGCTTTAGTCAGTTTTCATTCTCTGTAATTATTTCAATTTTCCTTAGAACTTCACCCTTTAATTTTGACTTAGGATTAAATGAAAGGATAGGATAAATGCTATGTTTTCCTTCCTTTAACTTAGATTTTGATCAGTTCACCTTTAGGAAATTTAGACTCAGTTTCTCATAATTTCAACTGTACATCATTCGAAATCAAGGAAATCCCCAAAACAAAACAATATAAAAATACAAAATAACAAAGTAAGAAGGGTTAACTAAGACATACAATGCACTACACTTCATCAGATTACGAGCCTCTGTTTATAATTTATGCAAAGAAATTTAGGAAACTAAATTAACTAAACAGTAGCTCAACCCAATTACAATGCTGAGGTGCAAAACTTCCAAACATCTCCTCTTGAGATCAATGGTATTCACCATAGCTCGGGAAGAGTATTACAAAAAAGAGATTCTCCTAATATCATTGAAGGACTGAAAATTTCTCTTATAATTGAAGATATTGCCCCCGAGAATGGGAACACCGGTCGCTGCATCCAACCCTAGGGTTTAGGCGAAAACCTGCAAGCGGCAGGACTGTCGAACCTGGTACTTGCGGCAGAGTCTGGTGAAGCAGAGAACAGGAAGGCGCGTCCATAAGGAACAGGACAAATGATTCCCCCTCAGGGGGAGGGCCAGGGGCCTCCCCCGTCTCCGGACAATCGATCACGGCATACGGCCGACAGGGAGAATGAAAATGGGACCAGCGGCAGCACTATGGATAATAGACAGCAGAAAGGAAAGGATATCGACGCAGAGGAAAGAAATAAAGCAAGTTCTTCAACTTGCAAACCTGTAGCAACCCATAGACCACGGGTGGACTTCCCAAGTGAACGCATCAATGCCAGGATACAGTACATGAGAGATCATGCGCTGATCGGCAAGTTCATAGGGATTTGGCCGACAGAAAGGGCACTGAGAAGTTGGATCAGTACCAAATGGCATCCAAAGGGGGATATAACTCTGCACTTGGGAGCCAAGGGCTTCTTCACCGCAGTGTTTAACTGCCTGGAAGACCGCACCAGGATATTGGAGGGAGGTCCGTATTTTTTCAACTCCGCAGGTCTATTTCTCAAAGGCTGGGTCGAAAGATTCAACCCAGATAAGGAAGATCTGAGCTGTGCGCCAGTGTGGATAAGGCTTTATTCACTGCCAGTGGAATATTGGGAGGAAAAGTCGCTACAAGAAATCAGGAATGCTATTGGTGAATTTGTAAAAGTAGCAGAGGAAACAAAACTATGCAGGTATACATCATATGCTCGGATCTGTGTCTACATGGATCTCAAGCAACCGCTACCCGACACGGTAAGTTTCTTTCATGAAGACTCTGAATGGGTTCAAGTTATAGACTATGAACAGGTGCCATTTAGATGCAGGAAATGCCATGATATAGGGCATCTCTATAGAGATTGTCCTCAAAATAAGATACCCTCTTATCAAGATAATCCTGACAATCAAACCCCAGATGGATTCACCAAGGTAGTTAACAGAAGGAGAGGAAACAAGAAAGCTACAGGCAATCCCAAGGTAAATCCTGCCAATAAGGCAATGCCTACAACAAGCAACAGATTTGAAGCTCTGAACAAGAACGATGAGCAAGATCCGGAAAAGGAACGGGCGCAGGACAAAGCCGACCATCAAAAGCAACCAAGCGAAACATCAGGGCAAGGAGGACAGAAAACCACAAGTCAAGCAAACCTAATCTCTCAGGCCAAAACCTTGCCAGGGCAAACTCAAGGAATGGATGTTGAATACTCGCAACCAAATGAAAAAGTCTCAAATGAGCCCGAGGATATTTTTCAATCGCCCCAAGTCATGGAAGAAGATCTGGAACCCTTAGACATAGGGGAGCTGGACATACTAGGCTTGGAACATGCTTGCAGGACAAGGAACTTTGAAAAAATTCCAGAAACGCAAGTGGACAACCTAGTAGAAGTTCTAAACAGGGCACAGAAGAAATACTCTCTAGGAGTCCAAATAGGTAGTCCATGGGACGGAAAATTTATCACCAAGGATAGTAAGAAGAGAGGCAGGAAAACAACTCTGGAAAGAACCATCAAGATAGGAGAGATACTAGTGGAGTCAGGGAGGTATGCCAAACTGACCAAGTACTTCAATGCAAACCCCCACCCTTCTCAATGAAGTTAATATCATGGAATATCAGAGGGCTCAACAGCCCGAGGAAAGGCAGAATATTAAAAAATATGCTGATGCAAGAAAAACCAAGTATTCTCTTTTTGCAGGAGACGAAGTGCAGCTCAACAATTTTGGAAAGAATAGCAGCGAAAGCTTGGCCAGGAGGGCTAGTCACAGCTGTTGATGCTCAAGGAGCTTCGGGAGGTCTAGCAATCCTTTGGGATGCCCGGATCATCCATCTCAACAATATACAAGCTAACAAAAGTTTCATCCAGGCCACATTCCATCTCTCAGGTACGAACACCCATGGACTGATAACCAATGTTTATTTCCCTCAGGAAACCGCTCAAAAAAACCACATCCTGAATACATTGTCAGATCTCAACAAAGATAGACCGTTCCCTCTGTGGATATCTGGAGGCGATTACAACATGATCGCCAGCATGGAAGAAAAACAAGGAGGCAGAAGTAACACAAACAGTGATGACAACCTTCTAAAGAACTTCATCAACAACAACTGGTTGATAGATATTCCTACAAACAATGGTATCTTCACTTGGACAAATAAGAGAGTAGGGTCGCAGCAAATTGCATCGCGTCTTGACAGATTCCTTATCTCAGATAATGCAACACACGTAGGGGGAATTCACAGCATCCATTCTCCCTATCTCTGGATCGGATCATTGGCCTATTGAGCTCCAATGGAACAGGCCAGGTAACAATCTCAGACGCCCTTTTCGTTTTGAAGAATTTTGGTTTTCTCATCCAGAATTTGAAGAGCTAGTCAGATCAACCTGGCTCAACTTCAATCCAGCCGAAGGTACAAGAATGTCCAGGTTCCAGCAAAAACTCAAGCATCTAAAAAGGGCCATCAAACAATGGAACCACAAAACGTTTGGTAACATCTTTGCCGCCCAGGCCATGCTCAACGCAGAAATGAAGAAAATCCAGCAAACCATTATCAATGAAGGGCGAACGGAGGAACTTACCAAACAGGAACAAGCCATAGAATCCAAAATTTTAGAAAGAGACAAGCAGGAAGAAACATTATGGAGGCAGAAATCAAGAATCCGATGGCTAAAAAGTGGGGAAAAAAATACAATTTTTTTTCATAAAACCACTGTGCAGCGCAGAATGATAAACCACATCACTCATATTAAAAATGAGCAGGGGGAGAAGATTGAAACCCATGATGGCATTGAAGGGGAATTTATTAATTACTTCAAAAAAGCCCACCAGGAGCCCAATATCAATCGAATGTCGGCTATCAACCAACTTCTACAGAACATACCCAGAGTCATAACAGAGGAGCATAACAGTCTGCTCATCAAGCCTATCAGTATGCAGGAAGTTGAAGAGGTCGTTCAACAAATGAAGGAGGGGAAAGCGCCAGGTCCGGATGGCTTTACATCCAATTTTTTTCACAAATTCTGGGATTTGATAAAAAATGAAGTCTGGCAGGTTGTGGAGGAATCCAGGGCTCTCAGATGGATGTATCCTGGTTTAAATGCTACATTCATAGCCTTAGTACCTAAGGGAGAAGATTCCAACACCCCTGACAAATACAGACCCATAGCTCTGTGCAATATGATATACAAAATCATCTCTAAAGTCATAGCAACAAGGCTTAAGCCGATCCTCCCTCTCATCATCTCGCCTGAGCAGTCAGGCTATGTAGAAGGGCGTCAAATAACGGACGGAATCATTCTCACGCATGAGATAATCCATTCCCTAAAGCTAACCAAGAAGCCAGGTATGTTGCTTAAACTAGATCTATCTAAAGCTTTTGATAGTCTCAGTTGGGTCTACATACAAAAAATTCTAATCGCTTTTGGCTTTGCTCACTCTTGGGTAAGATGGATTTACAATCTAATTTCCTCAGCTTTCTTCTCTGTGTTAATCAATGGTACTCCATCGGCCACCTACCGTCCTTCCAGAGGAATCAGGCAGGGCGATCCCTTGTCTCCCTTTCTATTTGTAATAATGGCTGAGGGTTTGGGTAGAAGCATCACGGCTGCTAGGCATGATAGGCATCTAAAAGGGCTCTCTTTTAATAATTCCCCTGTCTACTCCCACCAGCAATTTGTAGATGATAATATGCTTTTTGGCCATCCGTCGGTACAGGAAGCTCGCCTTCTAAAATCCATTCTATCCACTTTCTCTGATGCTTCTGGTGCCCTTATCAATCGAGTCAAATCCCAAATTTTTTTCTTTAATACTCCTGTTTCTACCCAGAGAGCCATAGGGCGTATTCTGGGGTTCACCTGTGCCTCTCTCCCATCCAAGTATCTCGGTGCCCCTCTTATGGCCTCAGCTCTTAAACATTCCTCCTGGAAGCAGTTGTTAGAAAAATTGGAAGCTCGTCTATTCCTATGGACTAATCGAGCTCTGAATATGGCAAGCAGAATAGTTCTCATCAAAGCAGTTCTTCACTCCATGCCCCTGTATCTTTTCTCCATTCTAGCTGCCCCCAAGTGGGTCCTCAAAGAAATCAAGAATCTCCAGCGTAACTTTCTGTGGGGGGGCTCTGGACAAAATCGTAAATGGGCTTTAATTAAATGGGATAAAGTTTGTCTTCCCAAGAAAGCAGGAGGTATAGGCCTTAGAGACCCTGAGCATAGCAACAAAGCGATGGGGGCCAAAATCTGGTGGAGGTGGCTTGCCCATCCTAATACTCCATGGGCTTCCCTTTGGACAGCTAAGTATGCAAGTAACTATCCCATGGAAGAAAGACTGCGTATGACAGAGACAAGTTCGGGATCCGCAATCTGGAATTCAGCCATACAACACAGACATCTCATCCAAGATCACAGTTTCTGGGAGATCAAAAATGGGAACACTGCTCGTTTCTGGGAGGACTCATGGCAGCAATTGCCAAAAATCAAAGACATTCTCCAGGACCTTCCAGCGGATGAGAGGGAGATAAATCAATTGGCCAAAGTCAATCATTTTTGGACTACAGCTACAGCACAAGAACATCGGCAATGGAAAAATGCAAATCAGCTCCTCCCACATAGTTCAGCTCAGACTCAACATCTTCTCAAAATAGAATTACAAAAGAGGCAAATCATAGTCTCAGAAGAACCAGATATTTTAAGATGGGGTTACGAAGAGAAAGGAACTTTCACAACTAAGGAAGCATACAATTTAATCATTCAAGAGCAGATAAACAAAGACAACTTATGGGAAAAAGTTTGGCACAAGTCTAACTGGCCGAAAGTCTCCACATTCCTGTGGCTTCTCTGTCATAACAGAATCCTAACGTGGGATAATCTCAGAAAACGGAGCTTCTCTGGACCATCCATATGTCACATGTGCAGACAGGAGGAAGAAACAACCCTTCATCTCATGCAAAATTGCCAAATTGGAAGGAAATTATGGGAGAAGATTGCTTTCCGCTGTCAAATAGAGGGAAGAGTGCAAGGAGACCTCAAAGGGACCATATGTAAGGGGAGTCAAAACCCATTTCAAAGTAATCTCCTCAACACATTGTGGCATCTCATTCCAGGCTTATTGATGTGGAATATATGGAAAGAGCGTAATAGAAGAATATTTAAAGATCAAACGATGCCGCTAGAAAAAATTTGGAACAAATTCCATCAAAACATTATGGAGACTCTTTCAATCAAAGATTGGTATTTAGAAGACCTTCCCACACTTCCTCAGGAAAAAACAGTATGGGACAATTGGAAGCTGCAGATAAATCAAAAATCAACCACTAGCAAGAACCCCAACAAACAAAGTCAGGAAGCAAGCACTTGGAATCCGCCGCCTGTAGACATGCTCCAGCTCAACTTTGATGGGGCATCTAAAGGAAACCCAGGGAAAGCAGGCTATGGAGGAGTTTTCAGAGACCATAAAGGCAACCCTCTATGCATCTACATGGGCTCGATAGGCTGGGATACTAACAACTCAGCAGAATTGGAAGGTCTATGGCGAGGTCTTAAACTAGCACACGAAAAGAATTTCTTTCCCCTCATCATAGAAGGAGACTCGCAGATCATAATCAGAATGACCACAAAGCTTCAACACGGCTCTCCAATTCATAAGGTAAGCAACAGCTGGAGAATGGCCCAGAGGCTTGAACTAATAAATCACTGGCTTTCTCAGCACCAAGCAATCACTTTCAAACATACCAGAAGGGAAGGGAATAAGCTAGCTGATCTTCTAGCCAACCTCGGAGTGGAGGCTAATGGAAACCACTTTGAAGGTACAATAGAAAGCTTAGCTTCCAGGGACCAAATTGCCAAACTGCAGGAAATTTCCTCTCAGGACAAGTCTCTGATAAGGAAAATGCACCCGGATGCGGGTGTACACTCCAGCAATTAATAATGAAGCATGCCACGCTACCATCAAGCCTGACGGATGGCAGGCAGGCGTCCTCCGGGGTTTGCGTTGATGGTTTTCAGTTAAAGCTCAAGGCAGGCGACTTCACTTCTGTTCAGGCCCGAGGTAAATTCGCATTCAAGGCGAGCATGGCAACTCTGTCCTTGATGCGAACCAGGATTATGGATTTGCGTAATTCTCCCGCGGCAGTGAATGTATCAGTTCTTTATAATGCGCAGCCCGTTCAATTTCATGGCCAAAACTCTCCTGTCGATGCTTGTGTTCTGCTCAGGAATCCTCACGCCTCCAGTGTACTCTGGCTCGAGCGGCTTCTCAGGTCTCTTGCTCTTGGTGCTATGCCGCGTAGCAGGGGAGTTCCGAGACGAGGGGGTCGGTCTGGCATCAGAACTGGCCCTGCTCATTCGGACTTGCAGCAAGCGGTCCCAATTGCCTCTGTTCCTCCCTCATCCACGCTATCGGACCAGGAGAGATTTGTCCCGAATGGCTCATATCAATCCTTCCGCCTCATTTTCCAAAGCCGGCTTATTAGACCAGTGGTGACTGTAAATTTCACTGTGTACATCTCAGAGGAGGAGCGCCACACTCCCAGCTCGACTTCCCCTGCTTCCACAAGTGCTCAGGAAAGCAGCATTCTCCTGGGAGACATGAATGGTCTGGTATATAGGGCTGACTGTCTGTATGAGGAAGCCCCGGTCCAGGAAGAGCCTCCGCCATCCAACCCTGCCAGGGAAGAGGATAAGACCAGCGAACATTCTCAGCATGGATTTGGCTGCCTTCACTTGGTCACGGATTCTCGTGGAGAGCCGATTCTGGATGATGAAGGGTATGTCACTTGGCTTGCCTCACCAAGTCCGGAGAAAGAGGAGCAGCAAGCGTCGCCCAGCCATGCGGTCTAAATTCCATCGGGTGCATATGTCAAGCTTTTTTGAACTTGTGTCGTGGATTTTGCAGCAATTTACTCCTGTTTGTTTCAGTCTAATGCTCCTGGTTGTTAGTTCAGTCAATACAGTTATCATACTCTGTTCTAGAGTCAGCTATGCTAAATGCTTCTGTCTAGTTAAGATTACTGTTGTTTATGGTAAATGTAGTCCGAGTCCAGTTAGTCAGAATGTCAGGGCAAATCAAAACTATGAGGTTTATTTTGTAAAACCGCTTGACCGGTTCGACAGTATTGTCCAGGTTTTTTTGTTTGAGGACTGGCCTCGGCCTCCTCGGAAGGTCTGACCTCTATGTACATATTTTTCACTTTTTTAATATAGAACTAGTCTTTACGTAGAAAAAAAAAATATCATTGAAGGACTACATCCAGAAGAAGAAGATTCCAAAGAGAAGATCAAAGAACCATGGGATGCAATTGATGAAGAACAAACATCAAAATTAGAGATTAAGAAAGCTCCCTCATAGTTACCATCAAATCCTCCATGTATTCAAGATAACAATCAACAAAAAGAGGAAGATTTGAAGCTCATGGTAGAAGAAGACATGAAGAATGATCCAGATCAGCAAAAGGACAAGGGACATCACAACTATATTGAAATATGGTTCCAGACAGTCACTAAGTTGCAACAATACTCTCTTCTTCAATTGTGCTTGTATTCATCAAAGTCAAAGCATTTGATCACTCAAATTCAGGTACCTGGAAAAAAATACATTTCAAGCCTACAAATCAATTTTTCTGTCATCTTGATGTGCACATGGCTCCATTCGAAGTATTCTTATACTTGAAAGTGATTTTGCTTTTCAAGTAGGGTAGTGTAGAAGAAGAAAAAAAATGATGAAAAAAAAAGAAAAAATAAAAATCTCAGGTGAAAACCTTCCTGGAGGTGCTTGAGATTGGCTCATTGATTGAAAACCTCCATGAGGTGGCCAATGGGTTGGAAAAAAATAAAAAAGAGAAAAAAGAAAAGGTTCTAGGTGAAAACCTCCTTTGAGGCACCTAGGCAGATCTACTAGTTGAAAACCTCATTGAGGCAGCTAGTAGGCCTAGAAAAAAAAAAAAGAAAGAAGAAAAATAAAAGAAATCCTTGCTCCATGCATCTCTTTCATGAATGCATGTACTCTTGAACATTTGCAAGCAACAAGAACAAGTTGGTACCAAAAGGAAAATTGTTCATGCCTAGTCAAAAGAAGTCAAATTTTGACTTTCTCCTCCTTTCTCAAATGCTCCAACAGGGCCAAGGTCATGCCAATCCATCACCCTCATCTATTTTCACCATCCACTGATCATTCTCAAGCTTCTACCATTCAGTTTGCTTGTTGTCCTAAAAAACTATAGGATGATCTGTTTTACTATAGGATACAAAAATACATAGAGCAGAAATTTGTTTTTGCCATAACTTGAAAAAAATGCATCCATTCACCAAGTTGTTTATGGGGGAGACGCATATGGATGATGGTGACATGGTTAAGAAATTTCAGCAAATTCCAGTGCACCATTTTCGAGGAATCATCCTCCATCACCTACAACCATTTTTGCATTTTCTTGATATTCGTGCATCCATTTAAAAAGTTGTTTCATGGGGAGATGCATATAGATGCTCGTAACATGCCCAAGCAATATCAGCAAATTCAAGTGCACGGTTTCCATGAAATTGGCTTCCATCACCATCATCCATTTTTAGCTTTTCTCAAAATCCGTGCATCCATTGACCAAAGTATTTTTATGGGGATGTGCATAATGATGATGGAAACATGCTTACAGGGTTTTAGGTCAATCCATTCTACTGTTTGGGAGATCTAGACAAAACAAGCCGTTGTCCTGAAAACCTACAGGATCCTACAAGAAATCCTACATGATACATAACAACACCTACAGGATTGGCAATGAACAGTTTTAAAAGGAAAAAATAGATGTTGGCTTCATGAGGAAGTGATAAGGAGGTAGGCTCTATACTTTCCCACATTTTCCAAGTGAAAAGAATATAGAAAATCCTTCTAGTTTATTGAAAAATATTGCAGTCTAGGGGAATTGTATACACAAAATTTTTAAATTTGGTATCAGACATATACAAACCTCCATCCATCAAAGAAAAATGACAGGGGGAACCCATCAACACAATGAGGATTCATCAGCACCCTCCTATACTAGAGATATTCACAAGGCACAATTGGATGGGTTTCTTTGAAAAATTGAGGGGATATGATGATGAAGTAGCCAGAGATTTGCAGTCAGCTTCAGCATGGAGATCCAGAGGTCAAAGAAGCTCCTCTAGACCTTAGCAACAACATCAGGATAATCAGCATCACGATCCAACACCTGCACATCAAAATCAACTCAGCAACAACATGCAAGTCTCTCCAACAACCATTAGGTAGGTACAGATATGAAAATATTCTCAACCTCTTCTCTTGAGCATATTATAGTTAGAAATTTGTTGTGAATGCATGAGAGATGACGTTTTATAAGCTAAGGATGGGCCAGTAGTCTCAGTTGCCTTCAACTAGTTAATTGCAACTCACTCCTTCACTCATGCAATGTTGAAAAGTCAAATTATGAAGGGTGATGATTTCAAGGAATGAGGATAGTAGTTAAAAGAAGAAATTTTTGCAAAGGGCAACTCACCACAACACTCCAAGCCCTCCATCCACTTCATATTCACTATCTATTCACATAGAGCATCCTCTCCATTTCACAAACCTATACTACTCCCTTTGAGCCCTAGCATCATCATCCAATCCCTCTTCATCATTTCTCATCACTCCCATACAGTTAGAAGATCCTCAAAAAGAATGAATGACTACTACAAGAACGAAGAATGCTGCTAGAAGAAGGAAGAAAGAAAAAACATTATGCTGAAACCAAAAATGGCAGTGCCTAAGACAGACCTAATCAAAATAGAGAACTCCAAGGCCATTAGGCAATCATCTAGGCCACAAGAGAGAAGAAGAAGGCAACAAAAGGAAATGAGGCATCCACCATCAAAATAGAACTAAAACTACAGTGATGAAAAGAGGCTTTTCAAGATCTCTCTAATCTCTTTCTAGATTTTGTCAAAGGCCTAAAAGATGTTATAGAAATGCGAGAAATACATGGGAGTCAAGTTGAGGGCCTCTCCTAGGCTCAGACTATCATTTATGCTCAAAAATACTTTCCTGTAGTTTTAACAGGGTTTCCTGTAGTTTTGACAAGAATTACTACAAGATGTGCTAGTTCTCATCTAAAGGCAATTTGAAGGTGTTAGAGGTGTCCAAATGGCAGAACAAGGTAGCATAAGGTTGATAAGGGTGTGGAAGACCTTGCCAAACTGAAAAATATTCAAGAACTCATCTTGAATAGCGGGAAGAAGGAAAGATAATGGTCTCAAGAAATAGTGATTTTTCTTGGCACAAATATGTTTTTGGCCTTGTCCTTGTAGAACTTGCAGCAAATATTCATATTGCACAAGAGAGAGGCCACCAGGGCCATGGATGAGGCACAACGAGGTCACTAAGTTGCTTAGAGGATGAGCAACACTTTCAGCAGGGGGTATGATGGGCCTCTAAATTAGACATAAATTAAGGCCCATGCCTCTAAATTAAAACATAAATTAAGGCATATGACCGTCCTTCGGCACATTAAACCTCTCTTTCTGCATTAGATAATTTATTTTTAACTTTAATATTTTCATTATGAAGGTTTATGAATGATTTCATATTTGTGCCTAATATTATTTATTTTTGTGGAATATTATGAGAATATTGGGCAAATTATGAAGATTTGGAGGAGGAGATAATTTAGGGACTTGTTCCCTACTACAGGAGGATCAATAATAAAAAATAAATCAACAAGATATTATGGAATTATGGCATAGATTGTGGAACTCCAATGATTGAGAAAATCTAGGAATGTTTTCCATGTCATTTAATGCAGATTCCTAATATTGGGGACCAGATCCACTAATCAAGGGATTTTGGTGGGAAAAATTCCTTCATTCATGGGGAATGATTCATGATCATTTTTTATATGTACCAAGTCAAATTTTCATGGAACAGATTGTGGAAATCCAATGGTTTAGAAAATCTAGGAATGTGTTCACTGCCATTTAATGCAGATTCCTAATATTGGGGACCAGATCCACTAACCAAGGAATTTTGGTGGGGAAATATTCCTCCATTCATGGGGAATGATTCCTAATCATTTTGTATAAGTACCAAGTCGAATTTTCCTCTAGAGATAGGGTTTCATTAGTGTTATTGTGGAGAGAACTTGTATTTTTGCAGCTCCATTATATTTTCTTCCAGGGACGTAATCGTATTGATGAAAATAATGAAGATTGGTGTCATGTTTAGCTTCTAAATCTTGTTATCCTTCATGGGTCTCTAATTTTCCATGGGCTTGGCCATCCCAGGAGTCTCAGAGCCCTTTTGTATCATTTTCTTCCCTTCTTTTCACTTCTTATTCACATGCATCTCTTGTTTTTATTTATTTCTATTTCTACATTTAGAATTAATGATTTCTTGTTGTAGGATCGAGTTAAATGGTTGATGTAAGTTATTTTGCAGGATAAAAAGCATTATTTCATCGTTGGAAAATCTTTGGAAGTTCATAGTAATCATTGATATGGTTGGATTAGTCTTCTTATTCCCAAATCTAGATTTCTTGAACTCCTTTGTGGCAAAGAACAATAAATTTCTGCTATTTTTTTAGAGCATGCTAATGAGCTTCAATCAAGTTGATTCACCTTGTATTAGACCAAAAAAACATTATACCTCATAACAAAAATTACCCCATTGCATTTGCACTTGATTTGGTTAGGAAGTTTTTAGATTTACTAGCTCACTAGTTCTCGAATTTCTAGATTTTCGACTAGTAATGTTTTTCTATTTTTTAGCATGGGTTAACAGAGGTATTTTTAAGTGATTCCACTTGGAATGGGGACCTAAGGAATCCTAGTTAATAACAAAAATTGTCCCATCCAATTTGGATTTGATTTTCTTAGTCATTCGATGAATTATAGTAAATATGTACATCCTATAGGAAATCACTGTAGCATCATGTAGGAAATCTTGTTTTGAGCCCGAATTGAGAAAAATCATCATTGAAGCTGGGATTAGGCCTCTACTTGACCTCCATGACATCAAGACCATTTTAACCCTCTTGCTCCACACTTAGGTCAACATTTTTCTAGTTTTCAAGAGTAGGATTTGATTTCCATTTCTTCTATCTTCAATCTTACATTAGATCTCATCAATGTTTTAAATCATTATACAAAGTTTTCCATATGCATGAAGTAGATAGCTAGCTCATGAAATTATTTTTTCTTTATATAATTGAAATTCTTCTTGTTTGCATGATTTTTGGGTAAATGTCAATGTTTGATGCAACATAGGTGTTTCAGGAGTACAGAGAGATTTCATAGTCAACAACCTCATCCCAACTTCATCCACCCATGGTCCTCACTTTCTTTCACTAAACCCTCACCAATTTCATAATTTCACAAGGAAGCTTCTCCAAGATTTTTGAGCAAATCCAGTCATCTCCCAACTTTTGTTTTGAGTTCTGAAGTGGTCCTAGGCACTCCCTTAACTCATTCCATTCACCAACCACCTTCCCTAAGATTTCCATCACCTTCAACATCCATCCTTTTGCTCTCAACTGTATCTTGTAGGTTTTCAGGGGATCATGTAGGTTTCCAGGGGATCCTGTAGGTTTCTAGGGAATCCTGTAGGAAATCCTGTTTTGAGGCCGAATTGAGGAAAAATCCTCTAGGAAGCTAGCAAAGGGTCCCTACTTGTCTCCCAAGCCTTCTGACCATTCACCATCATCTCCAAGCCACCTGCCACATCACCAAAAGAGATTAACTTTCACACTCTCACATGAAAAAAGACAAAAAGAAAAATAGATTTATTTTATTCATTTACATGCACAATAGTAGAAGGTTTGATGGTTTGAATCTGCATGCTTAGTACAGTAGGATTGCATACATGTTAACTTATCATTCTTTTGAAGAAAAGCCTCTTAGAAGTTAGTTAGAAAAATGGTGTGTCTTAGCATTTGATTTCAGTCTCTTTCCTTGTACTTTATTTCTTGCAATAGGTTAAGGTACCATTTCGAACATTTCATTTTCTTCAATTAGATTAGGATTTGACTTCAGTACATGCACTCCATTACATCATGATAGAAAACGAAGGACACATTGTATGTTGCACATATAGTGTCGATACCTCATAAGTTTGTACGAACCCCGGGTTGATAATTAAAGTTGGTAGCCTTGGGAGTTGCAGCATTCGTGTTGCAATACTAAGGCTCATCATACCACTCGACCATAGACATGGATAAACCAAATATTTCTTTAAGCCAATCATCCCTGTGCCATATTCCAAGCATGAATGTGGGAACTCATTAAACAACCAATCCAAAAACAACCAAGTGAATCTAGAGGCTAAACCACCTCGACCCTCATCAAACCGTGATCAAACCAAAATTGGTGCGTCGATCACAATCGAAATGAACTTCGAATGCCATCTAGAATCCTATGTTAGTGGAAAAACCTGTGAACAATTTATGAAACCAATGTTTTGGACTAGCTAGGTGAGTCCATCATCATGGCAATGAGATTTGTATTTTGAGAAGAGAGGGTCGTGAAATTATGGAGCTATTAATAGTTGTTTAGAAAAATATTTGATATCTTTTTTATTATTAATGTCGGCCTAATTGATTCATAATTATTAATTTATATATATATATATATATATATATATATAATTTTATTTATATATTTATTTAATATTATTAATTTTTAAGTGACAAGTTTTAATGATTGATCATATTTAAATGTATTTATTTGTTGTATATTTAATTATTTTATTTTATTTGTTTATTTATTTATTTTATTTTATTTATTTATTTCTTTTGTATATTTATTATTATTATTATATTTTTTTTAACACATTTATTTATTATTCTTATTCTTAGTTATTTATCTATTAATTTATTATTATTAATCATATTATTATTATTATTATTATTATTATTATTATTATTAGTTAATTATATCATATGTTATATAAATAAGTTACTTGTTATGTATTAGTTTGAATTGAAGTAATAATTTTATTTTATTTTATAATTTTTTTTTACTTATCAAATTTTATTAAAAGGGAGTTAAATAGATTGATTTATTTGTTATATTATTAGATTAATTTAATGCTTTTTCATTTTATTTAATAAGGGTTTCCAGGTGCTACTTAATTTTAGACCGTCATCCCTATTCATGTTGTTGGAGGATTTCTCAATTTCAATTGCCTCTTTCACTCTTCTTTTTAAATAATGGTCTTCCTTGTGAATTAATTTTGCTTGTTCCATACATATATAGTGTGAGGAGGAACATGCGTGCTCTGCTAGACCTGATTTTCCAACCTGTTTCTTGTAATATCATTAATTTGTTCTTTTAATCTTAATCCAAAGGATCTCCCTGTTTCACCTATATAAACTTTTCCGCAAGAGCAGGGAATCGAGTATACTCCTTTGTGATTTTTTGGGTCTATTAAGTCCTTAGCAGACTCAAGCATGTTTTTTAGGGTGTTAGGGGGCGTGAATGCAACCATGATGTTATGCTCGGCGAGAACTTTGGCAATTTTATCTGTGGTTCCTTTAATATAGGGCAAGGAGATTTTAGGGTTTTCAAGAGTTTTGCTTTTATGTTTATTGGTTATGGAATGTTTAATTATTTTTTGGATAATGTGTTTTTGATAGCCATTGTTTAAGAAGACCTTATGGAGATGGTTAAGTTCTTCCTCTAGATGTTCAGGGTCAGAGATTCTGGAGGCTCTGGTGGCTAGGGTTTTGATGACACCAACTTTTTGTTTCAGATGGTGGTGGCAGTTTGAATGAAGATATTTGTTAGTGTGTGTCTGCTTTCTGAATACCTGGTGGCTTAGCTTGCCATTTTTCTTGGTGAGGACATCTAAGAAGGGGAGCTGGTTGTCTTTTTCAATTTCAATAGTGAATTTTATGTGTTTAGAGAGGCTATTTATATGAGATAAAAATACCTTAAGTTTATCCAAACCATGGCTCCATTTAGAAAAAATTTCATCTACATATCTTTTCCATTCTTCAGGGGTAAAGGGGAAAGACATAAGGGCCATTTGCTCAAAGTGTTCATGTATAAGTTGGCAATCAATGGTGATAATGGAGAGCCCATTGCAACACCATGTGTTTGCTCATATATTTTACCTTTGAAACTGAAGTATGAAGATCTAAGGCAGATGCCTATTAGTTCCACAGTTTCAAGGTCTGTTATTTTCTTCAATACTTCTATGGCTTCATCCACTGGAATCATAGTGTAGAGAGACACAACGTCAAAGCTAACCATTAGGTCATTATCACTAATTTCTAGGTTTTTAATCCATTCTATAAAGGAAGCAAAATCTTTGATGTAAGAGTGAGTGTTACCGGATAAAGGTCTAAGTTTGTTCGTAAGATATTTTGCTAACCAGTAAGTGGGTGATCCTATAGTGTTTACTATAGGTCTTAATGGAACACCAGTTTTATGGATTTTAGCCACTCCATAAATTCTAGGGATAATGAAATTCTTAGGTATTAATCTGTTCTTAATAGTAGAATCAAGAGAGGAGTTTTTAATTTTCTTACTTATTTGGCGAAGGATTTTGCTGCTAGGATCCTTGTTCAGAACTCTATAACAGCCACTCTTGTTTAGGTGTTCTTCCATTTTATTATCATAATCTATCCTATCCATGATAACAGTGGCATTTCCTTTGTCAGCTTTTAAGATTATAATGTTTTTGTTATTCTTGAATCCATCACTGTCCTTGAGGAATTTTCCATCTCCTTATCTCTCAGGCTTTACCACAATTCTAAGGCATCATTCATCACCATATGTTACAATACATAATCATCATGATATCATTCTTGAGGTAGGAATACCCATACTTAGCCTATAAGCCAAAATTACATGTACAATAATCATAGTCATGTCCATTGATGACAAATGGTGGAACCATGCTTGAATGACTCTCTGAATGATCATAGTCATCATACTTTGTGATATTTTATGAATCCTAAAAGTTTTAGCCCACATGGATGAAACTATATATGGGGCCTTCTACCTCATCACTCAATAGTGCGAGTCTAACCATGAGAATAAATGAGGTGGAATCAAACATGGTAGACACTATATGATTACAAACCAATAATGTAAATTTTTAATAGATGTGAGATGAACCAACAGTAATGGTAATGGCTCTCAAGGTACTACAATACAATCTGGGTGGTGTGAATGAATGAGTTGAAGTCAAACGCCACATAGAATCTTCCAGTCAAAGGCCAATGATGAAAACTTGTCTCCAAAAGCGAGGACACTTGAAATTGAGGTATGCAAGTTCTAACAAATTGAAGGGAGTTTTTAAGTCAACTTCCTAGTGAATGATATCATGTCGAAAGGAAGTGACTCATTGCAGGAGGTCCTTGATGTATCCCCCATCAACAACACAAAACAGGTATCAAGATATGATGTAGAGCTGGTTCAGGAGATGAAGACATGAAGTAAGGCTTAAGGTATTCAAAGCATATTGCAACTGAGGGTGGAATTTCTCTTGACCATATCAATGATACTAAATGGAGTTGGTAGCATTGACTCAAATACCCATGATGAAGGTGTGAGGCAAGAAAATTTCCCAACCTAAAGCGATCACGAAAATGAAGTGAAAGAGTGTAACGTTCAAGAGTGACTCACTGCCATCAATAGCTAAAATGCCTTGTTTTCCCAATTTCCAAACCATTTCTGGCCAACACTTCTTTATTTTTGACAAGATTGAGGAGGATACCATGTGATTGATCTATAATTTCTTCCCTCAAATGAATACTTCTAATTATTTTTAACAAAACTTGAGAAGGAGTTGTTTGTTCTCATCATGCTTAATGAGTCTATCACTATTTAATAGTTTTACAAGTCCAATGAAGGTATAACTTGAATCATTTTTCATATTTATAGAGTTTGACATAGAGGCAAAAAACAAAATTCGAAGAGGTTCCTTTTCATAAATTTAGTCGCTTGGTCTTGAAAAGGCATAAAACAATACCCAAGAGAACCTTTTAGTCATGTTTGACTAAAGTATTCTGTTTCATAAATAGGTCATCCCAGTTCACAAAAGGGATTAAGCTTATATTGGGCATATATATTTTCATTTACTTTAACGAGTTTGAAAATACAAGTGCTCTGCAATATTTTCATGTGTTGAGGGTTTTAAAAGAGCTAAAAAATGACCCCATGGTGTTCCTTTTCTTAGGTTTAACGAGCTCGAAAGAACAATAAAAGTGTACTCATTCATTAAAATGACTTGTATTTAAATTATAATCTGCATTAAATCCTCCAATCACTTTTTAATCTACTCAAAACACCACAAAATATAAAAATTACATGAAATATGGTAAAAAATTAGGTCAAAATATTTAAAAAAATTGAAACATATTAAAATAATAACTAATTTTGACCTTAAATAGTGAAAAATTAATTCATTTCTTACTATTCCCATTTTTACCAAGTTGAGTGAACTCTGAATGGGTTTTTACCTTTAATATTTCGCAGTTGATTGTGGCCAATCCGATAGACCATTTTGAGTATCGTCAATTCCAGGTAAGGGATCTATATTTTCTCTTCATTTGTGTGGTTTCCATTTCTCGTTTAAAGAATTTTTTAGAAAAAAAATTGAGTTTTTAATTTTAAAAAGTCGTGCTCAGGCCATCGCACCCATCCTATATCATGAGTTGCGATGGGTTAATAAAATTAACACTGGGAAAGGTGAACTAACACACTCACTAGTGGGGGTGAGTGCGATGGGTCACTCTATCCAAGAAAGAAATAGTGCAACAAGAATAAAGGGTTTTTATAAAATTTGATCTTGAGCGATTTTTCTCCCAAAAATTTCAAATGGTTGATTTTATGTGTTCTTCCATGTTATTTTGCAGACATTCATCAGAAAGAAATGGCTTTGACCTGGAAAGAAAGAAAGAATGAGGCTCGAGATTCGTTGCCAATGACCCAACGACAGTTTAGGCTTTCAAAATTTGTGGGCTTCTCAAATTTTTTAAGATTCCAGGCATGAGTGCCTAGTTGGATTTACTAGAGTATTTGGTTAGTTGTTGAGACACACAGGGAAAATACTTCAATTTTTGGGTACACACTGTCATGATAAATTTTGAGGACATCTATTTCCTAACAGGGTTTTCATGGAGAGGAACTCCCATTTCACTATCTGGATTGTGGAGAGGTGGGGAGATAGTGAAGGATTACATTATTGTTGATTTTCAACCTCATGCTAAAATAACCAAGGATCAGAAACTTGAGATAAATGGTGTGTTACAAATTACTCTCAAGAAAATCCTTTTCACTATTACCTGACTGGCTAGTAGCGCTACTTTGCACTTAGCCACCAAGACCCAAATACAATATGCCTTAGAGTGTTTGGAGCCTACAATATTTAACTGGTGTGAAGGGGTTCTAACTAACCTAAAGGAACAACTCAACCGATCAAAGACATGATGACTTAAGAAATTCAGATATGGTTCTATCATAGTATCCTTTTCCTTAGAGAGGATACCATTACTTTGTCCTCAACGGATATCTTGTGAGTTTTCAGGACCTAGAGTGCCTCGTATGAGGAAATGGGTAGATCTGATGTCTCGTCATGGAGGAACACCTACGATAATTTTTACCCCCACCTTCTTCAGATGGTTGCAAAAGAAGCTAATTATGATCAAGGACTACCCATATGATAGAGTTTATTTCCTAAGAGGCTCGAAGCTTGTCTTACCCGAAGGCAAGCAATGGGGTGATGCAGGTAAAACAAAGTCATTTTAAATTTTTTGGTGTTTTGGATTTTACAAATTTTTTAATGTTTTTTTTTGTATGTATCATGGAATAACTAATGGTTTTTTACATGTATATATTGGACCTCTTCAACTAGTAGGCATGTCGCCTATTCATTGAGGAGTACGCCCACATCTTGTATAGGTTGACGCTGCAGGGGTAGAGGAGGAGATGGGTGATCGTAACACGCAGAGATACTCACTGAGTTTGAGCACCATATTGAGGGTTTGACGCATAAAATACCGGACAAAGGGATTAATGACGTCCCCATCTGTCTACAATAGAACACCATAGGAGCACCGAAGTGTATTAGTTGTTTTCTCTGCAAAGTTGCTCAAGAGATTATATTCTGTAGGAAGCATCATAGAGATTAGTCGTCTAGGAGGATTTTTAGTCATATTTTGTCTATATGTTTTCGATATTACATGTCATGTGGCCATATGTGTCTCAGACATAATTTTTGTAAAAACAAACATTATATACAATTTTCTAACTATGTCTTCTAATCTTACTCTACTCTCGCGCACAATTTATGAATATGGTTTTTGTATTTACATGTGTTTCAAATGTATGTACAATATATAATTGGCTAATGTGTCTATTAATGTATTAAGAATCACAAGAACAAGTTCATATTAGATTTAATCAAAATGTATTTCTACAAGGTGAACCCTTAAAAACATGCATAATAAAGTTAGACTTCTTACTAAATAGACATCGTTTAAATGTTGTACCACAAGTTGTGAATTGATTTTGACAACTAAATGGAGAATACCATGGGAAATAGAATAAGATAACAATTCAATAATTGCACTAAACTCGACGATGTCATTAGTTGAGCAACCAATAAAAATCCCTTGTAGACTCACTAACTCATCATTGGGAGCATAGATCTCCCACGGTATGGAAGAAAGGTTCCAAGTACTACGATTAGCACCAGAAGGATAAAAAACATATAGCTAAGGGAATGACGACATCTAAAAATCAGATGAAATTTAAGATGAGCAAATGCCGTAGAAAACTCTAGAAAACCACACTCTAAATACACTAGCAAACCTCTACAATATGTACATAGTGACAATGCGGGAGAAATATTTTAGCATAGTATCTTTTCAGGTGAAACCCATTTCGAGGTTGCTTCAAAGGAATTCCATCAAAGTCAACCAGTTCATGGGCCCCTTCTGCTAGTACATGCTCGACTATATACAAACTTAACCATAGTGATTTGAAATTCCCAACTCCTAATTTGTCAGCTTCCTAGTCATATAAAAGGACTAGGTCACCTTCCGAGAAGGAATGAGGTTTAACATTCTGGTAAAATTGTGTTTTGACACATTTTTTGTGAGCCTCGTCAGCCATTGTAGTGCCGCATCGGGTCTTATCTAGGTAGGCTATGTGCAAAAATTGTTCTTCTTCTACGGACATTGTGGGAAGAAGTTTGATGGCTCATTTTAAGGATGGAATATAACATTCAATTGGGGGAACTAATCTATACCATACACCAACTGAAAGGTTGTGAATCTAGTCATAATTTGGAAAGATGTTCGGTATGCCCATAAAGTGGAAAAAATAATGGTTGGCCAATTCATCTTATTAATCCCTATCATGTGTTGGAGAATGGTTTTCAAAATCCTATTAATTCCTTCTACTTGTCTGTCAGCTTGCGTGTAATAGGGAGTTGAGCTATCATGCTGAAGGCCCAACTTGGAAATAAGTTCAAACATCATGTAATTTCGAAAAAAAAATCCATGATCTGTAATGATGGCTTGCGACACACCGAATCTGGCAATAACATGGTTGAAAAGGAACAATGCACCATTTTTATCTTTGTTGTCAAACGTAGGCATCACTTAAGCTCATTTAGTAAAATAGTCTACAACTATGACAATGTAGCCATGCCCCCTAGTCGAATGAGAATTATGGATCATGAAGTCAATGCCCCATTTGAAAAAAGGTCCAATGATAATAACCAGATGCATAGGAGCAGGTGGAGCAATGCCTTTCTTATTATAAATATGATATGTGTGACATTTTTGCACTGCCAGAATACAATCTCAAAACATGGTTGGCCAAAAATAACTAGCACGTAAAATATTTTGGGCAGTGAGATATCCAGACATGTGTCCACTGCATGCTCCAACATGACAATAATTCAAGGCCTTCCTGGCTTCTTAATGAGTAAGAAAACTTCGAAAAATTGAATCAACACCACTATGGAAAAGATTTTCACCAATTATTATGTGTTTCCAAGCTTGGTATCACATTCGATGTTGAACAGAATGAGTAGTATGAGGATGAAAAGTTTGGGTCTAGAGATAAATGATGATATTTCCTTACCAAGTATTGAAAGAATCAATATGAAATAATGTTTCGTCTAGAATAGAATCATCAATGGTTGATTCTGACTAAGAGTAGAGAAGGTCACAAATCAGTTTAGCGAAGACTAAATATTTCTTAGACTTGGATTTAATGAATTCCAAATCAAACTCTTGGAGGATATCTAGCCACTTCAATTACTTTCCCCCCAATAATTGACATGAAAAAATGTAATTCATCAAGTTGCAATTAGAAACTAGAGTCATCATCTGAAGCAGGATATAGTGGCAATATCTTTGGAGAGCTTGCACAACTGCCAAGCTAACTTTTCAACGTGTGAATACTTGGATTTAGTCTTGGTTAAGTTTCAGATCAGTTAATATATGGGATGCTCATCTCCTATGCCATCTTCTTATACCAGAACCATCAAGATTGTGATAACTACCACAATTAAATAAAGGAAATGGTTGCGTCAATAGTCAGGGGAATGTAGCATAGATGTGTGAGCTAACACATATTTGAAAGCATCAAAAGCGTTATGATAAGTGTGATCCCAATGAAAGGGATCCCCTTTTTCTAGTAAGCTAGTATATCCTTTTGTAATTTTTGCATAGTTAGGAACGAATCTCCGTAGAAAGTTAGCCTTCCCTCGAATTATTTGTAACTAAACGAGTGAAGAGGGAGCATGCAAATCAACGATTTCCTGAATTTTCATAGGATCAATGTGAATCTCGTTCTTCGACACTACAGATCCAATAAGTCAACCAAATTGGACAAAAAGTGCACATTTGTGTAGATTTAACCTTATATTATAATGTAGACAACATAGGAAGATCACATTGAGATGTGTTGGATGATCTTCAAAATGTTTAGTGTGGGTAGGAAAATAATCCAAGTAGGGTTGCACTATATGCTTAATATCATGGAAAGTATAATTCATAGCCATTTGGAAGGTTGTGCCAACATTTTTTAGGCTGAAGTTTGTGGTAGGAAAACGTACACCATGGAAAAATAAAGGTAGTTTTATGTTGGTCTGATGGCAAGATGTTGATATGATTGTAACTGAAGAAACCATCCATAAATGAAAATTTTCATTTCTGGCATAATTGTCAAGGATTTGGTTGATAAAAGTGGTCTGGTACTTATCCTTGGGACAAGCATGGTTGATATCCCTATAACCAACACATACTCTGATCATACCATGTTTCTTCATAACGGGAACTATATTAAAAACTCAATCCCTTAAAGGAATGAGATATATAAAATCAACAAGCAAAAAATTTTCAACTTTTGATTTGATAGCAACAACTTTCTTCAAGTGAACTAGACACAAATGTTGCAGAACAAGTTTAGCATCTAGATAGGTTTTAATATCATGCACTACAATTTTAGGATCTATGTATGTCATCTCTTTGTATATCCAAGTGAAAATGTCATGAAATTCATGAAAAATGTCCTTATAAATCTTAATCTCATCGAGAGAGCAAGATGCACCAATGTGGACATTTTCAACAACTCTTGGTTTGATAAAAATATCAAGGGGATAGTCTTCCCAATATTTTCAAAATACGTTTCAGAATTTACCTCATGAATAGAGATAGAACCTTGAAGTGACTCAGTAATATTGGATGAATAAAAACTGTCAAAATTATTCTCAAGGATTTCATGCAAAGAGGCTCGATGATGATTATCATCCCATGAAATTTCATCTGGCATCATGATCTCCATGATGCTTTTCCGAAGGAAAATATACCGTTAAAAGGGTCAAAATTCGATCTTGAATCTTGGGAATGATCAATGCAATTTACTGAGGCATCAATATTAGGATTTTTCAAACAAGCTGAGTAAATTGATTCATATTCTAGAATAATGGGATAGAGTGGCATATGGTCATCAAATGATTCAATATTATAGATGTTAGGTCTTATCGAAGGATGAGTTGGAATAGTAGAAGGTGAAATTATATTAATAGAGGCAAGTAGATTGGGAATGTCAAGAGTAGGGAGTGTGAAAGTTCCCATTAAAGAGGAACCTTTAAGTAATCCTATCCCAACATGTTGATAAGGTTGTGTGAATTCAACTACAAGTGGAATACTGCCAATGATTTCAGAATCAGTGGTAAAAAATGAAAGTCGATCGATGGCCACAAATTACAATACCCCCCTGGTGAGGGAAACACATCATCCTAAAATAGGTGGAGACCACAACTTCCATGGTATAAACCCATGTTTTTCCCATAAGAGGTTGTAATCCAAGGGTCCATCAATGACTTCGACCTATACTTAGACTGTTTTGTTAGCTAATTCTAGTTGTAATGAATTCCAGATCCCATAAGGTTAAATACTCTCCCATCAAAATCTTTGAGGGTTGATGGTGATTGATTAAGCAATGGAGAACTAATGGATTTCCAACATGAAAGTGACATGATGCAAGTTGAGGCACCTTCATATATAATCATATGATGGATAGTTTTACTTATCATGAAATCATGAAAGATTGAATCCTGAAATCCATATGGAGTGGAAGTTTAGGAGTATGGTTCCCATGATTAAATACAACAATATTTGAATCTGAAGGATCTACTCCTCAAATCATTGTTAGTAAAGATTTATTTTGGGAAGGAAAAGTATGCAACAACTTGAGTGCTGACATAGTTGAAGGAGTCTGAGCTAAATCATCAACTCTGTTGTAATTTTGTGTAGCTCTCGCACGAGGATTAAATGCTGACTTATGAATAATCCTTTAAGAGGTTTAATAGTAAATTCAACATTCAATTTCTCTATCTAAAGAGGAGCATAGGTAGGTTGAGCAGAGATGAAATATTGATCATCAGCCTTCCCAATAGAAGGACTCAGGTTTCCATAGTCCTTGTTCCTTATAGCCACTATGACACCATTCTTATTGCCAATAGTAGATAACGTCATTACCTGGGAAGGGGAGGGTGGGTTCTAAGAAATCATATTTGTTTCCTAGTTTGGGAAAGGGTCTATCAAAATGGCAGTCATAGTGAATACAACTTTTCAAAATCTATTGATCTCTGCATGATGTGGACATTATTTCATGAAATGTTTGTCATTACGAATAAGACATGGTTAATAAGGATTTCACTTCTTGTCAAAAAGCTTATTCTTCTCATTTTCCTATGGATGGTTCTCTTTTCTATTCTTTTCTTCAACATTTTTTTACTTCCAGGTTGTTGAGATTTACCCTTATTGGATTGAACAATATTTATCTCAGAAGTAATCACGGGAGAAGGATTAGGAGGGTTTTGATTGGTCACAGTGGGAGAAAATTTCGAATTAGATTGATTAGAAGATTTTCTCACTGACTATTGGCCAACAAAACCAATCACACCATCAAAAACATGTGATTCCTTCGAAGAGGGAGAAGGTGGAATAATATGCTAGGGTTTTGAAGAATTGGGTATCTTGTCATAGAGAATGCCACATTATGTATAAAACAAATCTAGATATTGAGCACGAGCAATGAATTTCTCTTCAGTAACAACTATGACTTTGGCAATGTCTTTGGTTATAGAAGGAAACAGAGATTTGAAACACTATTCTGCCAATAATCGGTCGAGAATGTAAGATTTGACTATCGATGTCAATGCCTCTACTCATGTATATGATCAGATATATGGGTGCAGTTAGAGTGTTTCAAGGAGGTTAAAATATTAGTTCCAGTTTCATAATGGATGCGTAATTGAAAAAGGGTTAAAAAAGTGGTTTCCTAGGCATTGAATTTGTTAAATGAAGCTCTTGGGAATTCAACATACCACTTAGTTGTCGTATCAGTAAGAGCTCTCTCGAAAAGTAGTAAACGAACAAAATCATCATTCAAGGAGTTGGATGAAAACCATACATTAGAGAACTTTTGATGTCTAAAATGGGCGTCCTAAGAAAGATGTGCAACAAAAATAAAATTTAGAAGAACTTGTTGGGATGGAATCCCTGGGGTTAAATTTTGTATTTCCTTTTTGTAAAAATGTAAAGTCTCTACGACTTATCGAAGCGAAGCGCGCAGATAGTAAGAGTCAAAGGAGATTTAGTCCCTTAGGTTGTTAGGTATTAAGAAGGTTTTGAGACCCACCCATGGTACATGGGCCATGGTATTATAAAATGAAATTATATAAATAGAAGAGTCATAGTGAGTCTAGGGGATTAGTAAAGATAGAAAATCATTCTTTGGGCAAGAAATCTAGCAAAGGAAGATCTATCTCCTGCACTTAGGTGAAGGGGAAGGCTCCTGCAGCTGAGTGCGCTGAAACCTTGGCAAGTCTACAAGCTGAGTGCTCAGGTCCCTATAGTTGAGTGCATAGGGAAGAAGAGTTTCTACTTTGAAGGTCACATCTAATAAAGATAGTTTTGATCCACACTTCACGTATTTGTTTCTCTGTATTTAGTTATGCAATTATGTGTGTTCACTCTGTATCTCAAAGTATAGATTTTAGCCTCGTACAAAAATTACCTACATAAGAATTCTAAAAACAGAAAATAAATAATGGCGAGAGCATAACACATAAAACAAATATACATAGATATTTTCCCCTGGATCCCAAAACTGGGACTACCAGATTGATTTTTCATTATGTTCCTTTCAATGTTACAATACATATATATACATGATGAAGCATCCATAACCTCAATCCATTAACCCTGGATTAGAACATAATTGTAGTTCCCTTGACCAGATCTACGAAATACCATGGACTGAAAACCATCGCACCCAAAACTATGTGTGAAAACCATGCACAAAACCATAGGTAGGTTTTCCCACCTAATATAGGGTCCAAAAACAATTTTCCCATGGCGCTACCCCGGACCCCGTAGAGGGGGGCTATAGCCCCCCTCAAACTCCCTGTGACCCCCCCGCTGTGCATCGATGCAACAAAGGGGGGGATCCACCCACCTCTAACCCCCTGGTTCGACTAGGGGAGCTAGTTGTGGAAAGAATATAACACAATCCAACAGAAAGTGCATGAGTAAATTTTTATCTAATGCACAAAAGTGGTCGATCAATATAAATTATGCATGTTATGACTACTTAATGACCTTCATGAAGATATAATTGTTGTTTATAACATTTATTATTATTAACTGTTTTGGAAGGTTTAGGGTTCGCTAAGACAAAACTAAGCCTTGAAAGCCACAGGAACCCCTCACACAGATGTCTGGATGAAGAAACCTAGTTTTCTCATCCCCCAATACTGATTCGGGTGAGAATGCAGCCCACACTACGTGGGTTGTTGCCAAAAGGGCCAGCAGTTTAGGTTTTTGTTGGTTTGCACAACTAACTTTGAACCTGGGCCATGGCCCCTCAATCCAACAAATGGTTTCGTTGTCAAGACCGGGATCTTGTTGAGGAATGTGTGATAAGTGGTTCCCCACTAAGAAGAAATCAAAAAGTGGATCGATCGAAAGCTACATGCGTTTGCAGCTCAAGAGAACAGGAATATGCACTTACTGAATGAAGAGTGGCTGAACAGTGAATAGATACCTATTCATAGGCGAACATGAAATATTATTCTACTCTTTCCCTTGTCAATTGGACTAGTGGCTATCCAAATTGGCAGATAGTCAAGGTACGTGGAGGCTTGATGGACTTGTCGTGTGGACCCCAGAATTAGTGAAGCACTTGGAGGCTTCATAAAATAACATCGTGCGGGCCATCGACCACTGGATCAGTTGCATTATGGGATGATTCGTCAGTAAGTTCATGATTGATTCATCCACTAGCTATGGTGAAGCAAAGCGTAGGTTCTTCAAGGGACCAAGAGGTAAGTACTTGAAATATCTGAAGACCTGGATTAAGATGATATTGTACAAAAAGTGAGTTATGCCTTTAAATTGATGTTTGGGACTACGCGAAGTGGGAGAGCTGTTGGAAATACTGAGGGGGGGTGAATCAGTATTCTTTTCAATTATTATTTTTATCAGTTAAAAACATTTATATTTGGAACACAGAAATAGATAATAGGAATAGATGCTTTTATTAATGTGATCTTTGCAATAAATCAAGTACAATATATATATATATATATATATATATATATATATATATATATATATGGTTGCAATCAGTTTCCAAGCACCAACCTGGGCTCTTTGTGAGGCTCCAACCTCCAAAGCACCAACTCTGTCATGTCAAGGCACCAAACTTGAATTTAGGAGCACCAACTCCTAAGACACCAATCCTTTCAATTCTAAGGCACCATCCGCAAGGGCTCCAACCCTTTGTTGTAACTGTCTGGATCTGTTTGGTTGTAATTCTCTGCTTCCAACCCTACTGAACCTATGACTTACTTCTGTCCTCCTGTTCCTTCCACTTCTTCTAGAACTTTGGCTCCCTTTTTTTCTTACAGTTCGCCAACAACAATAAACTTTCCTTGTTCTCTTTCTTATATTCCTGATACACTTGAACTTTGGCTTCCTCCTTGCTCGCTCGAGCTTCAGCTTCCTCAATGCTCACTTGATCTTTCAACTTCCTCTGCGCTCACTCTTTAGCTTCCTCTGTCTCTTCGAATTCATCAATACTCACGAGACATGTTAATTATGAAGAGAGGCCATATTTATTATTATTCAAACAATAGACTTATTCTTTGTGACAATCGCAACATTCTTGAATAGTTAGAGTTATTCCTTTAAACCCACAATCGCAATCACAACATTCTGGAGGTCTTTATAAGTCGTGGCCATAGTACAGCCGATGGCTGATAGTCGATTCCCCTGCTGGATGCGATATGATTATAAGTTTTTTTTAATGAATTCATCAGGTCCATAGTAATATCACAATCATAGTTTATAGTGTGCCATCCCTTTATAACTTGCAATGCATAACTCCCAATATAGCGGATGAAACTATCGGACCTGGACCTTGTGGCTATGCCAAAATCACCTATCAAAAGCGTTTATGTGTGTATTTACATTAAAAACCCGAACCATACAAAAACTTAGAATACAAAGGAATACACAGGAAACCCGCTCCGAACACATAAGACGGACTTAAAATGCATTAAAACCACATATACAAATCTCTCGGGTCCACTAATACCAAACCTTTCTGCTTTATTCCTCTTTACCTTTATTATCTCTGACCTCTGATCTCTCTTCATCACTATCGACACATCGGCCCATCACATATCAGCATTCCACCATGCCGTCACTTAACCTTGCCGAAATGTGATCAGCGATTAAATCTCGACCGTCGATCTGGTTTCTGATCCAACGGTCAAAATTTCACCCGAGCATCAGAACTGATCAAAAGATCTCCGTCGTTCAATAACCTTGCTTGATCTAATGGTTGATATTGATTTCAGGTGGATAACTTGCAAGAGGAATACCTGCCCGATAAAGTGGTTTTCTCTCTCTAGTCTCCTACCCCGCGTCGGTCGATGAATGGTATCGGGTGATCAGCCCTAAATACCACTTAAAACCTTGAGTTCACCTTATGAACCCACTTACCGCTTATGGAAACTATGCTATTGGTGGTTAATCTGGACCGTCCATCCTCCAGTTTCAATGATATGATTTAATCTTCATCGTCCATTTCCCTTCATTGGTTTCTTGGCCTTTCCTTAGGAATTTTAGGAAAAGTTTGCATTCTCCGTTAGAGTCAGATATTCTCAGTCTTCCTTTGTTCCATTGTAAAACTCAATTGCGCCTGCTTCCGGCTGATCCTTCCATCCATTCACATGGAAATCCTAATTTCTACATGCCTAGATCCAACATAATGCTCTTGTTCTTACAACTTCCAATATTTTCTGCTCTGATATGTTCCTCTTTGCTTCTTTTGAGGACTTCTTCCTCTCGCTTCTTCTTGGAAACGCGATACTCCCGATATGGCTCCTTCGATGTGGCTGATCCTCAATCTTTCGCTCTTACACTTTCTTCTCTTCTCTTCTTTGATAGCTCTGCTCTGATAGCTTCTCGACTTCATATTTCCATTAATGACAATCTAGATCAACAATACCCCCCTTTGTCATTGATGGCAATATTCTTCTTCTCTCCCCCTTTGACATCAGTGGCAAAGGAGTGCACAAGGACTCCCCCTGTCGAACTGCTTCCCCTGTCCTGCAACATCTTTATGAGTCAACTTAAGTGATGATAAATAGATAACCCCCATATTTTGACGAAGATGTTCAAATTCTTCTCGAGGAAGAGGTATTGTGAAAATATCAGCTATCTGCTCCTTAGTATTGATATATTCCAAGATGATGTTTTGTCCAGCTACTTGTTCACAAAGGAAATGATACTTGATTTGTATATGTTTGGTCTTTGAGTGCATCATTGGATTTTTGCTGAGGCTGATCGCGCTTGTGTTATCACAATAGATGGTAATTGGTTGATTTGTACCTATGTTGACATCTTTTAGAACTTCCTTCATCCATAGTATTTGAGTACAACAATCTGTGGCAGTGATATACTCAACTTCAGCTGTAGATAGTGATATGGATGTCTGTTTTTTACTGAGCCAAGATACTAAACAGTCTCCCAGGAAGAATGCATTTCCACTAGTACCTTTCCGATCATCGACACTTTTGACGCAATCAGCATCGGTGTATGTAGTCAAAGTAAGAGTTGAGCTCTTAGGGTACCAGAGACCAAAATCAAGAGTTCCTTTCAGGTATCTTAGAATTCGTTTTACAGCCAACAAATGGGATTGTTTAGGAGCTGATTGAAATCTTCCCACCATTCCTACTGCTTGCATAATCTCGGTTCTCGTAGCAGTTAAGTACATAAGTGCTCCAATTATTGACCTGTAATGAGTTGAATTTACTGGAGGGGAGTCATCATTTTTTATCAATTTTCAACTTGTGGTCATAGGTGTGCTCATGGGTGCACAATCCTCCATTCCATATCTTTTAAGCATGTCTTTAAGATATTTAGCTTGAGATATAAACATGACTACCGTGGTTTGAGATACTTGTAGTCCAAGGAAGTGAGATAACTCTCCTATCATTGACATCTCGAACTCTTTTCACATATTTTGAGAAAACTCATGGCTCATCTCATAATTATTACTAGCAAAAATTAGATCATCAACAAGTGTGACTAGTAACTTATGCTCATCCGTATTTATGTAGAGATTACTTCCTACCACCCCCTTCTTGAAGCCCTGTTGTTGTAGATAGTGATCCAATCTTGCGTACCAAGCTCTAGGAGTTTGTTTCATCCCATATAATGCCCTTTTCAACTTACAAACAAAGTCTTTTCCTTCTGTTAGATTAAACCCTTCTGGTTGCTCCATGTAGACTTATTCCTTGACTTCCCCATTCAGAAATGTTGATTTTACATCCATTTGATAGATTTTGAATCCTTTTCAGCAAGAAAATTACAAGAACATCTTGATAGCTTCCACACGAGCTACTGGTGCAAATGTTTCTTCAAATTCAATTCCTTCAGTTTGTGAATAGCATTTACAAAAAAGCCTTGCCTTGTTTCTGATGATTTGTCCATCTTCATTCATTTTGTTTTTAAACACCCACTTGGTTCCTATTATGTTTTTTCCTTTTGGACGAGGTACCAACTCCCATGTCTCATTCTTCTCAGTTTGAGACATTTCTTCTTCTATGGCTTTTACCCAATGAGGATTCTTACTTGCTTGAGTAAATGTTTCTGGTTCTATCATGGATAGAGGAGCAACATCATTCTTCTTTGGTGTACTAGTCATCCTTCTTCGGGTTTGCATCCCTTCATCCATATTGCCAATAATCTACTATTTTGGGTGATACTTTTAAGGAAAATTCATCTTTGAAGGGGTTTGATATGGTTCTTTTTCCTTGGTTTTTCTTTGGTCTTTTTCTTCTTTTTTAGGTTCTTCTTCTTCAATGAGAAGAACAACTTCATGTTCTTCAATTTATTTTTCTGGAAGGTATTCATCAATTTTTACATCAATGCTTTCCACTATTTTCTGTAGTCGGTTATTGTAGCACTTGTAGGCTTTGCTTCTTATAGAATATCCAAGAAATATCCCTTCATCAACCTGTGAATCAAATTTTCCTAGTGAGTCATCATTGATTTTTATGAAGCACTTGCTTCCAAAAATATTGAAGTATTTTACTGACGTGGGTCTTCCTTTCCATAATTCATAAGGAGTCTTTTCATTATTTGGTCTCAATTTAGTTCGATTCAATGTATAGACCGTTGTCTCGACTGCTTCTTTCCAAAATTTTGTCTGCAAGTTAGCTGCTATTAACATTGTTCTTGCCATTTCTCGAACTGTTCAGTGTCTTCTTTCAACTACCTCATTTTGCTTTGGTGTTCTGGAAGCAGAGAGTTCTCTTCTAATTCCATGTATTTTATAGAATTCATCAAATTCTTTTGATGTGAATTCTCCCCCTCTATCTATTCTGAGACACTTAATCTTAGAGTCCTTTTCATTTTCCACAAGAGCTTTAAGATTCTTAAAACACTCAAATGCTTTGGATTTATATTTTACAAATACACCCACGTCATTATATTATAGTCAACAACAAATAAAGAAAAGCACCTTTCTCCTTGGAGTTCTGGAATTCTAGTTGGTCCACATAAATCAGCATGAATGATCTCCAAAGTCTTTGATGTAGAGAACTCCTTGGTCTTGTGACTTGTTCTAGTTTTCTTTCCATGTTGACATGGGCCACATACTCCTTTATTTGGATTGAATAAATTTGGAATGTCTGGTACTGCTTTAATCTTGTTGATATTGATCAATTTATCGAAGCTTGTATGTCCAAGTCGCTTGTGCCACAACCAACTTTCATCTGTTTGACTTAAGTAGCATTTATCTTCTTGAATCATGTTCAGAATATAGATGTTGTCTAGTGTTCTAACCCCTTTTGCCGCAAGTTCCCCTGAGAAAGAGTTCCTTATTTCACAGTCTTTGCTGCTAAAGACAACGTTATGTCCTTGATCATAGATTTGACTAACACTCAGGAGGTTGTGTTTGAGCCTGTTTACTAGCAAGTCATTTTGAGCTTTTCGTTTTCCATTAATAAGAGTAACAATTCCTTTTCCAGCAATTTTGGTAGATCCACTTCCAAAGGATACATTTCATTCCTTTTTGTTCAATGAGACAATCTTCCCTTTGTCCCCTGTCATGTGTCTGGAGCACCCACTATCCACAAACTAATGATTTTCATTATTTTGAGCACATAGAGTTAGGCCACATTTATCCGTGTTGGGATTCTCACTTCTTTCTTTTCCTCTTTTGAGTGGGAAATTTTGTTCATTGTGTCCATTATTATTTCATAATAAGAAAATCAGATCAAATTTGGCCAAGGGATCAAAATAATTGTAGGTCTTGATTTGTCCTTGCCGTTTGGGGCCATATGGTTTGTTAATTTGATCCTTCAGTTTTGGTGTGTCATTCTTACAATCCATGCAATTTCTAGCTTGATGACCAAAATTTTTACAATGGAAACAATGCCTAAAAAAAATAGTTTTGTACCTGTTGTAATAGCCATGATTTGAATCAGCATTCTTCCTTGGAGTTACTCCCGCTTCATTCTTTGGATTTGAGATGGGCCTTTAATGAAATATTGTTTTGTATCTGTTGTAACATCCATGATTCGAATCAAAATTCTTCCTTGGAGTTACTTTCTCTTCATTCTTTGGATCTGGGATGAGCCTTTGATGAAATAATCTTTATTCTTTTGGGTTGTTGGAAAGTATGTCGGCATAGCTTTTCACAGTATTCTTAGTACTTGATGATTCTCCTTTAAAACCTATTCCAAATTTGTCATGTTGAGGTTTTTGATTATTTAGGATAGTGTCAAGTATTTGAGAGCTTTTCCAACCCTTTTTAACTTGCTCCAATTCCTTCCTCAGAGATACTATTTCGGCTTCACGTTATTCAAAAGCTTCTTCTTTTTCTTTTAGCTTATTTTTCAAGAGATATTCCCTTCTTTTTGTTTCCTCATTTTCTACCTTGAGAGAAATGTTTTTATTATGTAATTTCTCATTTTCTTCAATGGAACTTATTAACAATTCATCTACATTTCCGTCTAGCCCTGAGTCATCATCATTTGTGAATGCCATGAATAATACTTCTTGGCTTCCAGCATGGTCATTTTATTCATCTGATTCTTCATTACCTCCTTTGCGGTGAGGGAACTGGTTAGTTGATTTCTTTTTGATGACTACAAATTCATCTTCATGAGACTCATCTTGCTTAGAGAGGAAATTCTTCTTATTGAACCCTTTCCTTTTGTATACCATCCTTTTAGAATTTTCTTCATCATCACTATCATGCTTATGAGGACATTTTGTAGCATAATGACATATTTTTCCACACTTGAAACAAATAAGAGGGTATTTAACTTTTAGCTTAGATCCTTTCTTCAGCCTTCGTACAAATTGCGCCAATTCGAATTCAACATCAGAGTCATCACTACTGAAATTTCTTTATTTCCCCTTTTTTTCTTTTGAGGCCTTGAATGTTGCATCTTTGGAACTTGGGTAACCTTTTCCCATCTCATAGGCAATGAAGATTCCATGGAGTTCATCCATCTTGAGAGTATCTAGATTTTTCATTTCTTCTATGGCACTTACTTTGGAGTCAAATCTGTCTGGGAGAGATCTTAAGACCTTTTGAACAATGGTGCTTTCTTCAATGTTTTCTTACAATCCTTTAAGAGAGTTGACCACTTCAGCTCCTCGGAGAAAGTATGATGCAATATTTTCTTCAGCATCCATTTTCAGACTTTCAAATTTCCTTCTATGAGTTTGAAGCTTTGCCTTCTTGACTATGGAGTCTCCATCATATAAGCTAATTAGCTTATCCCATACTTCTTTGGCAGAGTTACAATTCATGACTTTTGTAAATTCAGAATTAGTGATTCCACTAGTGATGGAGTTAAATTCATTTGCATTTGCAACATAGACTTTCCTCTCATCTTGATCTGTTGGAAGAGTGGAAGGAGCTATGTACTCATTTAATACCGAATGCCAAACTTCAGGACCAAGGGACATTAAGTAGTAGGACATTCTTTTTTTCCAGAAACCAAACTTTGTGCCATCGAATAGAGGAGGTCTTCCTAACACTTCTTGATTTCTCATAATGACTAAGAATCCTTCTTCAAGCTGTTAGGTTAATATGAAGAAGCCCACTTTGATACTAATTGTTGGAAATATTTGGGGGGGGGTGAATCAGTATTTCTTTTCAATTATTATTTTTATCAGTTAAAAACATTTATATTTGGAACACAGAAATAGATAACAGGAATAGATGCTTTTACTAATGTGATCTTTGCAATAAATCAAGCACCAACTTGGACTCTTTGTGAGGCTCCAATCTCCAGAGCACCAACTCTGTCTTGTCAATGAACCAACCTTAAATTTAGGAGCACCAACTCCTAGGACACCAATCCTTTCAGTTATAAGTCACCAACCTCAAGGGCTCCAACCCTCTGTTGTAACTATCTGGATCTGTTTGGTTGTAATTCTCTGCTCCCAACCCTACTGGACCTATGACTTACTTCTGTCCTCCTATTCCTTCTACTTCTGCTAGAACTTTGACTCCCTTTTTTTTCTTACAGTTCTCCAACAACATTAAACTTTCCTTGTTCTCTGTTTTATATGCCTGATACGCCTGACCTTTGGCTTCCTCCTTGCTCGCTTGAGCTTCGGCTTCCTCAACGCTCACTTGATCTTTCAACTTCCTCTGCGCTCACTCTTCGGCTTCCTTAGTGCTCACTTGATCTTTCAACTTCCTCTGCGCTCACTCTTCAGCTTCCTCTGTCTCTTCGAATTCATGAATACTCACAGGACACATTAATTAGGAAGAGAGGCCATCTTGATTATTATTCAAACAATAGACTTATTCTTTATGGCAATCGCAACATTCATGAACAGTCGGAGTTATTCCTTTAAACCCAGAATCACAATCGCAAAATTCTGGAGGTCTTTATAAGTCGTGCCCATAGTACAGCTGATGGCCGATAGCTGATTCCCCTGTTGGATGCGATATGATTATAAAATGTTTTTAATGAATCCATCGAGTCCACAGTGATATCGCAATCGTAGTTTATAGTGTTCCATCCCTTTATAACTTGCAATACATAACTCCCGATACGACGGACGCAACTATCAGACCTAGACCTTGTGGTTATGCCACAATCACCTATCGGAATTGTTTATGTGTGTATTTACATTAAAAACCTGAACCATACAAAAAGTCGGAATACAAAGGAATACACGGGAAACCCACTCCAAACACATAAGCTGGATATCAAATGCATTAAAACCGCATATACAAATCTCTCAGGTCCACTAATACCAAACCTTTCCGCTTTATTCCTATTTACCTTTGTTATCTCCGACCTCTGATCTATCTTCATCGCTATTGGCACATCAGCCCATCACATATTGACATTCCACCACACCGTCACTTAACCTTCCCGAAATGCGATCAATGATTAAATCTCAATCGTCGATTTGGTTTCTGATCCAATGGTCCAAATTTCAACCGATCATCAGAACTTATCAAAAGATCTTCGCCGTTTAATCAACCCTGCTTGATCTGACAGTTGATATTGATTTCGGGTGGATAACTTGCGAGAGGAATACCTACCCAATAAAGCGGTTTTCTCTTTCCAGTCTCCTGCCATGCATCGGTCGACGAATGGTATTGAGTGATCAGCCCTAAATACCACTTACAGCCTTGAGTTCACCCGATGAACCCACTTACCGCTTATGGAAACTATGCTATTGGCGGTTAATCTGGGTTGTCCATCCTCCAGTTTCAACGATATGATTTAATCTACACTGTCCATTGCCCTTCATTGGTTTCTTGGCCTTTCCTTAGGAATTTCAGGAAAATTCAGCATTCTCCATTATATTAAGATATTCTCGATCTTCCTCTATTCCACTGTAAAACTCAATTGCGCTTGCTTCCAACTAATCCTTCCATCCATTCACACGGAAATCCTAATTTCTACATGCCTAGATCTAATATAACACTCCTGGTCTGACAACTTCCAATATTCTCTGCTATGATATGTTCCTCTTTGCTTCTTTTGATGAACTCTTCCTCTCGGTTCTTCTTGGGCATACATTACACGCGATACTCCATATATGGCTCCTCCAATGTGGCTCCTCCTCAATCTTCCGCTCTTACACTTGCTTCTCTTCTCTGCTTTGATAGCTCTGCTCTGATAGCTCCTTGGCTTCATATTGCCATTAATTACAATCTAGATGAACAAGAGCATTCAGAAGGAATGAACAATCGGGCTTTGAATATAGTCTGCTATTGGGATCTCCTAATAGCGATGATGAAGGTAATATTCTGAGAATGTCACTAACCGCGCTATAGATAGTAAGTCAGGGTATCGCAGGGATACCTCATCCATCCACTCCACCACCACCTCCACCTCTGCCTCACAGACCTACACTTCCGCCTCCACCTCCACCTCCACCTCCACCTCCATCATTTAACATGGTGAATACAATGAAGATGCCTGTGTTTAGGGGTTTGGGAACTAAAGACCCTGAACAATTTTGGTTCATCACAGATGTTGTATGGAAGGCATAATAGATCATTGATGACAATATGAAGAAAGCACAACTAGTCACATCATTGTAGGATAGAGCGATGATTTAGTACATCAAGTTTTGCATGGATAAACCCAACGCGACTATGCTAGAAACCCAGCAAGCATTGAACACTGAGTTCAAGAAGCCCAAATCTCAAGCCTAGTCTGTGACAGAGCTTAAGGAGATTCAGCAGAGGGTAAATGAGTCCGTGTGGGACTTCGATCAAAGATTAAAGTGTCAAATTCAGCAAGCTAATATGAGCATTACAGATACTCAACATAGAGACTGGTACATTGCTTTGCTCCTACCTCATCTGTGATTACCATTTGTTGGAAATAATACTGAGAGGGGGGGTGAATCAGTATTATCATATCAATAATTTAATTTCCCAAACAGATTTGTATATGCTACTTCAGCTAAGTGAACTAGTGTGTATATGCGACTGTACTTAAGGCAACTAGCTTATATGCAGAGAACTTTTGTTTTACCCAATTTATCATGCATTAAACTTTAACCAGTATATCAGAGATTTATTAGAAAATGCAGTAAAGGCAGAATAAAGCATCACACATAAGAAACACACATGAACACCATGATATAAGGTGGAAACCCAATGTGGGTGAAAACCACTTGCTGCTGTCATCTCTATCTTATTTTAGTAATAAGAAAATCTGATTACAATCTTGTACTAGTGTAGACTTATACCAGTATGCAAGCTTCTACCTACAGAAGGTTACAACCTTCTCTCATTCTCCAGCTTCTACTCGAAGGGAGCTACAACTCCCTAACTCTTGTACTAGCCGATATGTTTACTAGTATGTAGGAAGCCACCTACAGTAGGCTACGACCTTCTTTCTCCCTCCAAGGACCACGTTTCATAAATTTTCAGACTGGATCCATCAACAACATCATAACTGCAATTCAATCATCAAATACATCTGCATCAACCAATCACTTAGACTCAATCATCACTTTCTGAACCAACCACAACCAAATCAATCAAGCACTTTGACAACCCGTTTTTAAATCACAATCTATTTGATCATTCAAAATACTATCACCAGAACCTAAACCAGAACCCAGAAATTTGTATGAACAAAAAGAAACAACTAAAACATACTTTATAAGATATATGCTACTTCAATGTGTCGAACCTGCATGTATAAGCACTTTTCTCAAGGCCAACCAGCATATACATCTGCAAATATTAATTCATAATTATGCAACTATTCTAGACTTCAATTATACCCATATCATAATATTTACAAAATAACACATGTGTCAGTATTCAGATCTAGACTATACATGATCAAACCACATAATGATAATTCATTTTAAGTCTTAACAACCTGATCCATCATTAGGTCTTATCCTTTATCAACCGCTAAGGTTCATCCCTAGTTCAGATCAACCACAGCACCATAAGGCAATAACCTTCATACTAGATCTCACACTTCATCAGATATTCGATACTTACACAGCTAGCCTAATGATTTTCTCCTCCTTTTATAGTTTTATGCCTCTCTCAATACCATGGACCAAAACCACTTAGGACCAATACCTTGGACCAAATACCTAGGGTCAATACCTTGGACCAGATACCTTGGACCAATACCATGGATCAAAATACCATGGACCAAATACTTCGGACCAAAAATTTAGTTTTCCAAGGTATACGCTCTTTTCCTTATGTGAAAGTGCGTGTGTACGTATACACTACTTGTGGTTAGTGAACCTGCGTGTATACGTAGCTTGGTCAAGGTGGACCTACGCATACCTTTCTTTCTTCATTATGTGTAGTCTGATCTGTAATTCTTTGTTGTTAACTTGTTGTACTGTGATATTTCATCTGAGTGAGTTGCCATCAAGGACAACACCTGTATCATAATGCCAACAATATCCCCCTTTGGACTTGATGGCAACAACAAAACCAAGTCACTATCCCCCTTTGACATCAAGGGCAAAGGGTCATGGTCCCCCTTTGACATACATTATGCTAGACATGCTCCCCCTAAGTACATGTTGAATTATCTGATACGCTGAAATGTACTAATTGAGCTCCCGTGATTGAGTCCATGCTCCCCCTGAGCACAAGCAAAGTCTACAAAAATATTTTCTAAAATAATAACATGACTTTATACATACATCACCAATGACCTTCCTATCACCAATGACTCATACATACATCCATCTCCCAACCAAGTGGGGATATACCAAATTTGACTCATCCACCCAACCAAGTGGGGATATACCAATTGTTTATACATGACAAAAACAAGAAATATTACATCATCCATCCCATGTAAAGTGGGGATATAAATTACATAATTTGTCCAAGAGGACCCATTCAAATGTATGAGAAGACATATCACACCCTAGACTTTTACATGACTTGAGTAGCCAATGGTATAAATATCTGAAGCCATAGTTGGACTCAGCAACCATAATGCCAACAATGCTAAATGTACGTGAAGGCTAATGCTCCCCCTGAATCGGTGCTACCTGTGCATTGTTAACAGGCCAAAGATCAAGGCATATTTGTTAGTTGGATAAAATTAATGAACATAGCATATCATCAATATCAGTTAGATTACCCATATCAAAGTCTGCCCCACTGTTTTTCTTGCCTGGAAAACATATACACTCCTTGACCCACAAAAACCCGTGTGTGTATCAATATCAGTTAGTTAATTTAACAACAGGATGATGCAGCAACTACTCCCAAATTTTGTTTGAGATATTCAAATGTCTCTCTAGGCAGTGGTTTAGGGAATATATCAGCAACCTATTATTTGGAGGGAACATATTCCAATTTGACCTTTTGTTCAAGCACTTGTTCATGTAGAAAATGGTATTTGATGGGTATGTGCTTGGTGTTGGAGTGGATGACTGGATTCTTTGAGATATTGATGGCACTTGTATTATCACATAGAATGGAGATGGGTGGAGTGCATGTGATCTGAATGTCTTAAAATGTTTGCATCATCCAAAGTAGTTTTGTGCAGCAATATGTAGCAGCCACATATTCTGCTTCAATTGTAAATAACACAATTGAACTTTGTTTCTTGTTGAACCAAGCCACTAACCTGGAACCCATATAGAATGCACCACCACTAGTGCTTTTTCTATCATCAACACTTCCTGCCCAATCTGCATTTGTACATGCATAAAGAGTAAGATCTGTATCTCTAGGATACCATAAACCAAAGTTCTATGTTCCTTGAAGATATTTGAAAATTCTTTTGACCGCTTGAAGGTGTGATTCCTTTGGATTTGCTTGGAATCTTCCAACTATTCCTACTACATGCATGATGTCAGGTCGGGTACCTATTGGATAAAGCAAACTGCCAATCATGGATCTGTAAGTTGGTTGATGTAGTGCTACTGATTCATCATTTGAGCTGAGACTACATCCTGTTACCATTGGGGTACATACTGGTTTAGAATCTTCCATGCCGTACTTTTTCAAGATCTGTTTGAGATATTTGTTTTGTGAAAGAAAAATACCATATTTATTTTGTTGAACTTGTAGACCAAGATAATAGGTAAGTTCACCAAGCAAGAAAATTTCAAAGTCTTGCTACATTACTAAAGCAAAATTCTGACTCATGGATTCTTCATTGCTACCAAAAATGATATCATCAACATAAACAACAATTATTAGCAATTTATCAGTGTCAATCTTTGTATATAGATTGCTATCTGCTGACCCTTTTGAAAAACCTTGTTGGTGTAGATATTTGTCAAGGCGGTAATACCAGGCCCTTGGAGCCTGTTTTAGACCATAGAGAGCCTTTCTGAGTCTGCATACAAGTTTTGCATCATTTCCAAGAATGAATCCTTCTAGTTGTTCAATATAGACTTCTTCTTCTAAATCTCCATTAAGGAAAGCATATTTTACATCCATTTGGTATACTTTGAATTTCTGAAAGCTAGAAAGAGCAAGAAACATCCTTATGGCTTCAAGTCTAGCAACAGGTGCAAAAGTTTCTTCAAAATCTATAACTTCTTGTTGAGCATACCCTTTACAAACAAGTCTGACCCTATTTCTAATAACTTCTCCATTTTCATTCAGCTTTTTTTTTAATATCCATTTAGTTCCTATGATATTTTTATCATGAGGTCTAGGAACTAACTCCAAACTATTATTCTTTTCAATTTGCTCAAGTTCTTCATTCATGGCCTTGACCCAACATTCATCTTTGCATGCTTCATTTACATTTTGAGGTTCGGTGGAAGATAGTAATGCTAGATAGCTTGAGATTTCTGTAATAGTTCTTCTTTTCTGTACACCTGCCTATTTTTCCCCTAAAATTTGAGTTTCTGGATGATTTTTCTGAACATGCCTGGATGGAGTAGTTTCTTCTACCATTATATCTTCTTCTAGTGCTTCATTGGTTTCTTCTTCAGAATCATTGTGATTTGATGTGGGAAAATAATCCCCATCTTCTTCATTGTCATAATCTTCGGTTTTTATCTGTTTTGGATTTTTGCATGCTTCATCAAATACAACATCAATACTTTCAACAATTTTCCCATGTCTTTTATTATAACATTTATATCCTTTACTTCAGGAAGAGTAACCAAGAATAATACCTTCATCTGCTCTGGGCTCAGACTTACCAATTTTTTCATTAGTCCTTTTGATATAACATTTGCTTCCAAAAACTTTAAAGTATTTTACTATAGGAGTCTTACCATACCAAAGTTCTTGTGGAGTTTGAGTGTTGTTTACCCGAACATTTGCTTGGTTGAGAATAGTTATGGCGGCGAATGTAGATTCACTCGAGAAGGTTACAGGAGTTCCAAATTCATCTATCGTAGCTAAAGCCATTTGTTGAACAATTCTGTTCATTCTTTCTACCACTCCATTTTGCTGAGGAGTCCTTGCAGTGGAGAACTTCCTTTTTATTCCATGTTGTTCAAAAAAGTCAAAGAACTCATCCGAGGTAAATTCCCCTCCTTGATTAGATCTGAGGCATTTGATTTTGCGATCTAATTCATTTTCAACCAAAGCTTTGAAGGCTTTGAACTTTTCAAATGCTTCGTCTTTATGCTTTAGAAGACCTATCCAACACATTCTGGAAAAACCATCAATGAACAAAATAAAGTATTCTTCTCCACGAGGTGACTTTTTCCTTGATGGTCCACATAAATTAGTATGAACAAGTTCAAGAGGCTTACTAGCTGACCCTTCTTTTTCAATGAAGTGAGATATAGTTTTCTTACCGAATTGACATGGTTTGCATATTGTATTTTCAGGAATGCTAATATCTAGAAGATCACGAACAGCCTAGAATCTGCATGCTTTTCTTATTTGAGAAAAGCTTAGATGTCCCAATCTTCTATGCCATAGCCAGTTTTCATCATTTTTGCTTAGATAGCACTGTTGTTGTCCTCCCTTGAGTATGTATAAGTTGTTTGGAGTTCTTGTACCTTTGATCATGGTTTCTCTTGTATCAAGCTCATGAACAACACATCCATTTGATCGAAACACTACTTCATTTCCTTGATCACACATTTGACTGACACTCAACAGGTTATGCTTTAGACCGTCTACATACATAACATTCCCAGGTTTAACCTTTTCTTTCAAGAAAATAGAGCCTTTACTTTTTATGACAGCAGGAGTTTCATTTCCAAATGAGACATTCTTTTCCTTTTCTAAGGCATTATATGAGTGAAGTTTTTCTTTGTCACCTGTCATGTGTTTTAAGCATCCACTGTCGATGTACCACTAATTTTCTTGTCCTTCTGCATATAAGTCTATACCACATCTTTTTGTTTGAGGTTCTTTCCTTCTTCATATTTTTGGATGTAATGGAGTTTGCTCCTTTTGAAATGTTTGGCGAAATTTGCTCCTACAATCAAATTCTTCATGGCCAAAGTTGTTACAGATTGAGCATTCTATTTCATTTTCAAGAAGAGAAAAGTTATTATAGGAAATTTTGTTGATCCCTATCACATTCCTTTGATTTTTTTCTTCTCTAGTCATGATGGTTTTGTAAGCAACACATTGAGCAACGTTTTGTCCAAAATTATGACATGAGAAACATTGACCATTAAATAAGTTCCCGTGATTATCAAATCTATTGACCTGGTGATTGTAGTTTCTATTGATATTCATCTTTGAAGCAAATTTAGTATGATTTACCTAAGGTTGGTTGTGGCTTCTGTTCATCCTTGAAGAAAATTGAGCTTGATTTACCTGGTGATCTACTTTATGCCTTTGCTGACGATTGTCATACTGTTCATTGTTCTTTGTTGCATCAAGATAGCTTTTAGTGGAGGTTGACGGCTTCTGTGATTGAGATGCCTCTTCAGTATATCCCAGACCTGTCTTTATCAGAGGAGAATGCTGCACTTTGATAATTTCATTTAAGGTTTCTGATCCTTTAGAAAATCTAAGATTAAGAGATTTTGTTTTCTCAAGATCCTTTCTTAGATCCACAATTTCACATTCTAGTTTTCCATTGTGTTTTTCTCTTTCAGTAAGTTGGTATGTCAAGGTATCTATAATCATATTCTTTTCTTCTAAATAGATTTCGAGTTTAGAGGTTTATTCATGAAGGTCATCTTCTTCTAAAGCATCCTAGAAATTATCATCGTCATAAGCCATTAGAAGTCTATAGTCATTACTATTTTCATCTTCATCACTATTTGTAAACCATCATTATCTTCATGAGTATAGTAACTCCTTTTACTTACACTTTGTTTTCTATTCCATTTTGCAGATTCCTTCCCTTTATCATATTTATCTTTATGAGGACATTTGGTAGCATAATGACCGACTCTACCACAAGCAAAACATTTGAAGGGTAGTTTACCTCTAAATCTTCCAGAACCCCGTTGAAGCTTCTTGACAAAGTTTACTTCATCTTCTTCTTCTGAAACATGTCCTGATTCATTGAGTTATTCCTTTCGTTTTGTTGAAGCTTTAAATGCAGCTTCTCTCATATCTAATGGGCCTCCTTTTCTCATCTCAAAGGCAGTTAAGATTCTGTGAAGCTGTGTCATAGTGATAGTCTGTAGATCCTATTTTTCTCCTATGGCAGATACTTTGATTCAAAATTAGCAGACAAGGATCTTAAAACTTTCTAAACTAAGGTAACTTCCTTTTTCTTCACCCAGATTCTTCATGCGATTAACAACCTCATTTATACGTAAGAAGTAACTAGCTATACTTTCATCATTGTGCATCTAAAGAGTTTCATATTGAATTCTAAGAGTTTTTAGTTTAGCATGTTTTACCTGAGAGTCTCCTTGGTAGCTTAGGATGATTTTGTCCCATATTTCTTTGGCTGATTTGAGCTGCATAACTTTGACAAACTCTGATTGTGACAGACTTCCCGATAATCTATTGACAGCCCTGGTATTGGTTTCATATTGCTTTTTACTTGCCGTATCTGTAGGAATTGTTGATGGAAATGTATATCCTCCTTCAACGATTTCCCAGACATCCATTCCAAGTGATTGTAGATAGGCTGTGGTTCTTATCTTCCAATAGAAAAAGTTGCTCCCATCAAAGATTGGCAGTTTGATGGATCCCACACTTTCTTGATTACTCATGATGATGGATCTCCCTTCAAATGATCAAGCTTCTTCTGAAGGACCTGCTCTGATACCAATTGTTGGAAATAATACTGAGAGGGGGGGTGAATCAGTATTATCAGATCAATAATTTAATTTCCCAAATAGATTTGTATACGCTACTTCAGCTAAGTGAACTAGCGTGTATATGCAACTATACTTAAGGCAACTAGTGTATATGCAAAGAACTTTTGATTTATCCAATTTATCATGCATTAAACTTTAACCAGTATATCAGAGATTTATTAGATATTGCAGTAAAGGCAGAATAAAGCATCACACATAAGCAACACACATGGACACCATGATATAAGGTGGAAACCCAATGTGGGTGAAAACCACATGCTGCTGTCGTATCTACCTTCTTTTAATAATAAGAAAATCTAATTACAATCTTGTACTGGTGCAGACTTATATTAGTATGCAGGCTTCTACTTGTAGAAGGTTAAAACCTTCTCTCGTTCTCTAGCTTCTACTGGAAGGGGAGCTACAACCCCCTAACTCTTGTACTAGTCAATATGTTTAGTAGTACGTAGGCAGCCACCTGCAGAAGGCTATGACCTTCTTTCTTCCTCCAAGGACCACGTTTCATAAATTTTCAGACTAGATCCATCAACAAAATTATAACTGCAATTCTATCATCAAATACATCTGCATCAACCAATCAATGAGATTCAATCATCACTTTCTGAACCAACCACAACTGAATCAATCAATCACTTTGACAACCCATCGTTAAATCACAATATATCTGATCATTCAAAATATTGTCACCAGAACCCAAACCAGAACCCAAAAATATGCAACGACAAATAGAAACAACTGAAACATACTTTATAAGGTATACGCCACTTCCATGTGTCGAGCGTGCATGTATAGGTGCTTTTCTCAAAGCCAACCAGTGTATACATCTGTATATATTAATTCATAATTCTACAGCTATTCCAGACTTCAGTTATACCCAGATCATAATATTTACAGAATAACACATGCGTCAGTATTCAGATCTAAACTATACATGATCAAACCACATAATGATAATTAATTTTAAGCCTTAAGATCCTGATCCATCATTAGATCTTATCCTTTATCAACCACTAAGGTTCATCCCTGGTTCAGATCAAGCACAACACCATAAGCCAATAACCTGCATACTAGATCTCACACTTCATCAGATATTCGATACTTGCATAGTTGGCCTAATGATTTTCTCCTCCTTTTATAGTTTTAGGCCTTTCTCAATACCATGGACCAAAACCACTTAGGACCAATACCTTGGACCAAATACCTAGGGTTAGTATGTTGGACCAGATACCTTGGACCAATACCATGGACTAAATACTTCGGACCAAAAACTTACTTTTCCAAGGTATACGTGCTTTTCCTTCTGTGAAAGTGTGTGTGTACGTATAGGCTACTTGTCGTCATTGAACCTACATGTATACACAACTTGGTCACGGTGAACCTACGTATACCTTTCTTTCTTCTTTCTGTGTAGTCTGATATGTAATTCTTTGTCGTTAACCTATTATATTGTGATCTTTCATCTGAGTGAGTTTCCATCAAGGACAATGCCTGTATCATAATGCCAACACCATTGTCACAACATAAAATAGGAACACAAGTAGAATTAGTGGAGAGCACCATGAGATTAGAAGCTTCACTAGTGCATGAAAGGAATATAAGGGTACAATAGATTCAGTTGTGGTTGCCGAGATTGCACATGGAGTTACAGAGCCTTAAGAAGGGAAAAGAAGTCCATCTTGAAGTGTGCACAGAAGTTTGGTTCCTGAAGTGCAAAGGCCATGGTCATGATAAGGACCACTATCTAGTTTATCAAAATTACCTTATTAGGGGAGGTCTTGTTCCTCTAAAACCAGAAAACATCATTGGACCGAGTGCAGGGGTAGCCTTATGGTGCGCTATCAGTCATATAGATGGGAAGAACGTGAATAAAAACTGTCATCTCCTACAAAATGTTGTGAAAAATCTGCATCAGTTATTTTGTACTTTTTGTAAATCAGCTGGGCATGATGAGCGCAACTGTTGAAGCTATGAATTGTTGATGGAGCGAAATCCTACATATAGAATGTAGGCAGAAAATCAGCCTCAAGATCATGGTGTGGGTGAAACGCATGGAGGATTCCAGGTTTGAGGAAGAGGACGAGCAGGAGGGGCTGGAAGCGGTCGCAGACAAGTTATCTGTTATAACAGTGGAGAGGTAGGTCATTTTGTGCACGACTGTCAAAACCCAATGCATCCCTCCTATCAGTATTGCCACTGGAGAAGATAAAGGAAAGTGGCTAGAAACTAAAGGTTGAGTACGCAAGGCTACCGAGAAGGAAGTTGGGTTCAATCTAAACCGAGCTAGGGAAACATTTATGGAAGGAAAAAGGAGCTTTGTTGAGGTCTCTACCTCAAAAACTGAGAAGTCTAAAGGAAACAATGAAGCGTGGGACATAGACCCTTCACTATTAGCTACCTTTCTGAAGACTTCTACAAAATTTTTACGTGATAGAAAGGAATAGAAGGGCTCCAAGAGTTGATTGATAATTGTATAAGTAAGGTTAAGACTCCCCCAAAATAGCGTGCAGTTCGAAAGGTGGAAAAAGCAAGAGGCGAACAAGCCGTGAAATGAGGCTAAAAGCGCAGATCAAAGAGTAAGAAATGGATCAGGGAATTCTTGATCTAGGGTCTGATGCCAATGTGCTACCAAAACAAACTTTGGAGAGAATGGGAAGAACTGCATTGCAGTGGTCTCATATTTAGCTACGCATGGAAAATCAACAAAAGATCATTCCTATGGGGTTACGGTTGATATTGAAGTAGTGAAATCCCTGGAAGAATTTGAAGTGATCGAGATAATGGATGATAGTAATCCTTACCCTACACTATTAGCCATTTATTGGGCCTTCAACATGGAATCGGTCATTAATATTAAGAAGCATAGGATGACATTTGAGAGGAAGGGGCTCTGAGTTGTTGTTCCATTGGATCAAACTGAAGGTGTGCAATACACAGAACCAGTCCATGATTATGAAGAAGAGGATGATCTAGTTCAGATATATAAGATCATTGCACATGATGAGGATTGGATCAATCCTAAAAAATATGGATGAATTACATGGGATAGAGATAGCTCCTATACCTCAGATTCTGATGAAGAACTTGAGCATTGGCAGAACATATTACATGAAGTCTCCTCACTGCGCTGCAACATGTTGACAAAATCACTTCACTACATATCCACGAAGGTTCGAAATTATGATGGTTTAGATGATGTTAAATTGTTTTTGGATAAGTTTGAAAGGGAGGTGCTAGAAGAGCATCGATTGTAGGCACTAGATATGGCATTGCGCACTACGCCTGCCCGCTAGTGGGGTACACATAAGGATAAATTCGTTGATTGGAAATAATATAGGCGCATGATGAAGTTGAGGTTCAGGTACGTCAATACCCGTATTATAGGGAAATACACTGGAAAAGACGATCTGCATGAGAATTTGGCACGGTGGACTAAAGCTTGGGGAGAGGAACCTCAACCTAAATGGGTGCACATATTTTGTCACACTTTGGATACCATTCTGATGATATGGTACCTAGAAAATGAGTTGTGCCATGGGACAACTGAGTGGTCTATCTTGAGGGAAAGTTTCTTGTTGACCTTCAATTTTGAGGATGGCTTTGAATGTATTAATGAGGCACTCTAAGAAATTAAGGCTGCAATCTTTAGAATGCCTAAGGAACCAGTAGAATGGGTTCAACCAGACTAGAATATGCAATTGTGCCATGCGCTGGAATGCTATAACGTGACCAGAGAATAAGAAGAAGATGACCCTAGAAATATCAACATTCCAGAGTCTGAGGGACAACATGAAGTTGAAGGACTCAAATCAGCAATCCCTGACATAGCAAAGCCTTTGAAGACGAGACAAGTAAACATTGGATCAGATGCGTAGCTGATGTTTTTGAAAATAGGTGACTATTGGGATGAGGATATAGTTGATAAGGTTGTGGAACTGCTACGTGAATACCAAGACTTTTTTCCCACCAAGTTCTCAGATCTAAAGGGGATAGTAGGGGACCTAGGCATAATGAAGATTACTTTGAAGCTAGAAGTGAAGCTTGCAAAACAATGACCGTACTATTTGAATCCCAAATACAAGGAAAAGGTGTGCAAAGAGTTTGAAAAAATGCTAAAGATAGGGATCATTGAGCCTATGGAGGAATCAGACTGGCTGAGTCCTATGGTAGTCCAGGAAAAGAAGAAGCAAGATGAAATATAGATATGCGTTGACTGGAGGAATCTAAATGATGCGTGCGTCCACAAACCATTTCCAATGTCGTTTACAGATGAATTCTTGGAGAATGTTGGAGGGAAAGAAGCCTACTCATTCACTGATGGGTTCTTGAGGTACCATCAGATCAATATTTTGTCGGAGGATTGCAGCAAGACCACCTTCACAGTGAAATGGGGGTGTTTTCAATACACAGTAACGTCATTTGGACTGAAGAATGCACTTGCGATATGTTAGGCCCCTATACTACTAGTGTAACCCCTTATTGTTATTAGTACAACTCCCTTATTATATTGATGTGCCCATGTAGTTCCCATATTGTTACTATTGTGCCCCATAGAAGCCCACTATTGTTATTATTATGCCCTTACATTATTATTGTTATGTCGGCTCTGATTATATTATGACCCCTTAGACTCCTATATATAGAAAGGAGGTATTTTCATTTGTATCATCGAAGAATTGTTCATTTGTGTAATTTAAAGGAGGTTGCCCCCTTGAAGAGGCTGAATTCTAAGGCATTGATCTATCTTTTCTATCTTTTGTTAGCTAGTTTTATAACATTTGGTATCAGAGCTTTGGATTCTATGGTTTCGTTGTTCCTAATAAGTCATCGTGGCATTTTCACTATAAATTTTTTTCTGCAATGTTTCAGAAGCGAAAAAAAACCCATTTGAGACAAAATCGCAATAAACCTTGGGTCTGAATTGCAAATCTTTTTGCGCTATATTTATGGAGATATGATCTGAGGAAGTTGGTCCTTTTACAAACTCTTGAATTACATTCCAAACAAGTGACCTAGAGAAAATCGTCATAACTTTTGCTCTGAGCATCGGATTGAAGTTTTGTAAGAAGGTACAAAAAGTGGATGGATTGTAGTTCCTTGTATATATTTTTTAGAGCCAAAGGTCGAAACAGTGACACGTGGCACGTCGTACAAGTTCACTCTATTGAACTAGTCTATAATCAGGTCACTATGGGAGATTTGGCATAACTCTTCCTTGGAGAATCCAATTTGGATCGGACTGGTGGCATTGAAAAGAGGATGCAGAGGGCTAATACAAGTCGAAATTTCAGAACTTAAAGATCCTAAAGTACACAGTTACAGTCGTTTCAAGATCGAGCACCTAAAATCAAGAAAAAGAAAGATGAGGAAGTTTGATGGCAAGGATCTGGTAAATTGGATACTTCAGATGGAGCAATATTTTGATCTACATGGTGTACCACTGATACAAAAGGTATGTATTGCATCTTCATATTTAGAACCGGATCAAATTTTATGGTATAAAGGGCTTTGCTCTCATAAACAACTTGTTACATGGTCAATTTTCACGGAGGAAATGATAGCACATTATGAGGATACAAAAAGCAACACCTTATTTAGAGCAGCACCACAACAACTGGAAAGAGTAAAAGGGCTTTGTTACATAGTGGAAAGTAAAATTATGGCAACAAGGAAGTCTACCCCTCACAACTATAAAGATGGAAGTGTTGTTTCTTCTAGCCTTCCACAAACTACAAGGGTTACACCACAACAATTGGAAGAAAAAAGAGAAAAAGGGGTTTGTTACAATTGTGATAGCAAATGCACTAAAGGTCATAAGTGTGCCGAGAAGAAATTATTTTACATAGAGAATGAAGAGGACTTGGAAGAAAATTACCAAGAAACATCAAAAGAAGAGGATATACGCCAGGACCCAACCCCAGAGAAAGAAGAAATGAATCAAACCATATCTTGTAAAGCATTGGCAAGAATTACCACTCCTCAAACTCTCAAGGTAGAAGGACATATCAAGAAGAAAAAGGTGCAAGAAGTGAACGATCACATGAAGAAAGAAGAAATGACTCCAACCATATCTTGTAATTCATTGGTCGGAATTACCACTCCTCAAACTATTAAGATTGAAGGGAATATCAAGAAGAAAATTGTTCAAGAAGTGAAAGATCACATCAAGCATCAAGAAATGAATCCGACCATATCTTGTGAAGGATTGGAAGAAATTACCACTCATCAAACTCTAAAGATAGAAGGACATATCAAGAAGAAAAAGGTTCAAGCAGTGAAAGATCACATCAAGCATCAACAACAAGTTCTCCAACTTTTAAAGGATAATGCCACTTTGGTGCAAAATCAAATGAAACAACAGGTATATCAACATCGTAGTGAAAAATGTTTTGATGCAGGTGATTGGGTATTTTTACTGCTACATCTCAAGAAAGTTATTTATGAGAAGGAAATGTCGGTAATACTATATGCACTTAAGAAATGGAGACCTTACCGAATGGGAAGACACTTCAAGGTAAAAGTGGATCATGATAGTCTTAAATACTTTTTAAAACAACTATTATCTTTAGAAGAAAAAAAAAATGGGTCACAAATATGTTGGGTTATGAATTTGACATCATCTATAGAAAAGGGAAGAAAATTTTTGTTGCAAATGCACTCTCAAGAAAGGATGAGGATGTTGAAGCATTGTTTTGTGCTATTTCTATTATCCAACCAGTTTGGATAAAAAAAGGAAGGGATGAATGGAAGAAGGACGAAGAAGTATGGCCACTTATTCAAAAGTTGCAAAAGATCCCAATTGAAACAATATTGCCAGAAATTAAAGAGGAAGGAAAAATCATATTGGAACCTAGAGCAATCACAAAAACAAGAACCTGACAACTATGAAATCGATCAATTTGAAAGTACCTCATCAAGTGGAAGAACTTACCTGCTAAAGATTCTGAATGGGAGGACAAGAATTTTATACAAAAGCATCAAGAACTACTCAAGCATTGAGGACAACACCTTTTGAAGTAGAGGAGCATGTTAGGCCCCTATACTACTAGTGTAACCCCTTATTGTTATTAGTACAACCCCCTTATTATATTGATGTACCCATGTAGTACCCATATTGTTACTAGTATGCCTCATAGAAGCCCACTATTGTTATTATTATGCCCTTACATTATTATTGTTATGTTGGCTCTGATTATATTATGACCCCTTAGACTCCTATATATAGAAAGGAGGTATTTTCATTTGTATCATCGAAGAATCGTTCATTTGTGTAATGTAAAGGAGGTTGCCCCCTCAAAGAGGTTGAATTCTAAGGCATTGATCTATCTTTTCTATCTTTTGTGAGCTGGTTTCATAACACGATCTTATTAAGGGTGGTAATTGCAGCTTTCAAAAAATTTATCCATATGTTCTTAGAAGTCTACTTTGATGATTGGATTGTATTTGGGAAGGTAAAGCACCACATTGCAATTCTGCACCTTATGTCAGATACCTGTCGTAGACATCAAAATGCCTTGAATATGAAAAATTGCATCTTCTATGTTCCTTATGGTATATTGCTAGGTCATGTGGTTTGCAAGAAGGGATTGATGGTAGACTCTGCAAAGATAACTATTATTGTCAATTTGGAGGCTTCTAAGAACGTAAAATAGTTGCACGCTACACTAGGCCATACAGGGTATTATAGAATGTTTATCAAGGCTTATGCACAAATCACTGCTTCAATGGAGAAACTATTGAAGAAGGACACGACATTATGTTAGGATGAATAATGTTAGAAAAGTTAAGACATTTTAAAGGAGAAAATGGTCAATGTTCCCATTCTATTTTTCCCAGATTGGAAAAGGTAGTTTCATGTTCATGTTGACGCTTCGTGTATTGCACTAGGTGTGGTGCTAACCCAACTAGGTGAAGGCGATATTGATATCCTATAGCGTTTATGAGTAGGAAATTTTCAAAGGCAGAGAAGAAGTACTCAACTATAGAGCGCGAAGGACTGGAAATGGTGTACGCGCTATAAAATTTTTGGCACTATCCGTTAGGCACTCAATTTAAAATGTACAAAGACCGTTTTTCTCTAAAATAATTGGTCAATAAGGCTGTGCTGTGGGGGAAGATCTATAGATAGTTGTTTCTCTTTCAAGAGTATGATTTTGAGGTGATTGTGAAGCCCAGATGATTGAATGTTGGTCTTGATCATCTATCCTGGATTGAGACTAGTGATGAGCCTACTGGTTTTGAAGAAGGGTTTCCTGATGCAAAACTCTTTACTATTTGTGTTGCAGATGATCACTTTGCTGATACAATCCAGTTTTTAACAACTGACACAGCCCCAGAGGGATATTATACATAGTAGAAGAAGGAGTTGGTCGTTCGCGTGGCTGATTTTTCTATGATCGTTGGACACATATGAAATGGGATCCAATGTAACATTGCACTGATATGTACCAAAGTTTTAACGAATAAGCATCCTCGTAGAAGCACATGGAGGAGTAGCGGGAGGACACTATGCAGGTAGAGCAACCGCACAGAAGATCCTACGTGCAGGACTTTGGTGGCCAACGGTGAATAAGGATTCAAAAGTGTATTGTTAGGCATGCAATGCTTACCAAAGGATGGGGAAACCATCGCGGAGGGACGAGTTGCCCTTAAATCCACATCTATCTTTGCAGGTCTTTGATAAATGGGCGATTGATTTTCTTGGTTCGATCCAGCCACTAGGGAAAAAGACCGGAGTGCAATATATCATTACAGTGACTAAATACTTGACATGATGGCCAGAGGCTCAACCAATAAAGGACTGTAGCGTAGCTACCATTCAAAAGTTTATTTGTGAGTTTATCTTGTCTTGATTTGACTGCCCTAAGTTATTAATGAGTGATAGGGGCATGCACTTCTTAAACAAAACAATTGTCATGATGCTTGAAGAATTCCAAGTATATCATCAGAAAAGTATGCCCTCTAACCCTCAAGCTAATGGTACAGTAGAAGCTTTCAATAAAATCCTAGAGAATGCTTTAACGAAGGTTTTCAACGTGAAGGGGAATGACTGGAATGTACGCATACCAAAATACATATAGGCATATAGAACCACTTGTAAGAAGATGACAAGCCAAATCCCTTTTAGGTTCGTCTATGCACAGGAGGCTGTGATTCCCATGGAATATATTGTGCTGATTCTGCAAATTGCAGCACTAACTGATATGGTTGATCGCAATACTATGGAGGAGCGTCTCGCGTAGTTGATGGAATTGGAGGGGGATTAGTTTTTCACAAGGTATCACAAACAAGTGCAAAAGGAGTGCGAAAAGGCTTGTCATGATCGACATATAAAGTAGTGAACCTTCCAGGTTAATGATTTGGTATTATTATATGACAATAAATTTACGAAATTTCCTAGAAATTTTCAAATGCATTGGCTGGGACCCTATGTGGTAAAACAAATTTCAGATGGTGGCATAGTTCAGCTTGGGCAACTGAATGGAGAATTGTTTCTAGGAAAAGTCAATGGTAATCGATTGAAGTTGTACAAGGGTGATCTCACCCCTACACAATGACTATATGATGGTGGGATAGTCTTAGTACTCCACGCAGTTGCAAGGAAGTACAAGACTGTAAACTACATTGCCCAAAAATGGGAAAGACGAAGTAAGAGAGTTGTGCGAGGGAATAAAGTAGGGTGCCTAGGGGAGTTGCGCCATGATGGCTGTGCCACAGAGGTTGGATTCACATAGCCTGGTAAAAACGAAGTTGTTGGAAGCATTGTAGCTAATTGGATGGAAACTTTTCCATTATAAGAAGCAGGTGTTATGTTCCTATACCAATAGGAGTCATAATTTTTGAATGGTTGAGATTAAATCTGTAATATGTACATACCTTTGCTTTCTGCAAATGTTTTCCATATTCAAAAAATAAAAAAACTAAGAAATGTAAAGAGGATATGTCCTAAAATAAAAATCAAAGGACAAAAAGAATCAAAAGGGTCAAAAAAGATGAAAAATATGAACCCCGAGAAAGAAAAATGACCATGAAAGTGTGCAAGTCAAAATGCCACTACTATTTACTTTTGATGCAGAATAAAATATTGTGTGCAACTTGTTACCTTTGCCACAATCGATGGATGGTAAAAATGTTTAAACTTGGCTATTTCATGTGTTTAATTTTATGCTTAGAGATAGAGAATGAAATCTGACCAAATTGTTTAATCTTGGCAGATAAGTAGATAGGTAGATTAAACAAAAGGAGCTCAACTGTTTAATATGAGCCCTTGGATGTAATAACGTTAGACTTAGACAAATTGATTTTGTAAAAGAAAAGAAAAGTTTTGATAAAGGGTTTTCCAGCTTAAGTGCACCCTAATAAAGAGAAGTAAAAATGGTAGGATGAGTAGATGGGTAAGTAAAAGAATGGTTGCAGAATTGTGGTGATTGATTAGATTAGGTCATATTATTCACCTTCATCATTAAAGTTCTAAATATGGATGAAAATTGAGCATTTATCAAAGTACACAAAGTCAATTGATTAACCTCCCTCATTCATTACATTTTCCACTTAACTAATTTCCAAGAAATGTCTTAAAGTACCTAAAATCTTAAGTTAAAGGGGCTCAGAGCATTTCTCTGACTTCTGGAGGGACTGGACCCTCGGCCTAATAACTTATAGGTCCTAAGTACTAAAAGTCCCCTCATAAGCATTCACCCCCTTCAGAGTCACTCATATTCCCCAACAAATCCCTTTTCCCATGAAAAACATCATTTTCTTAAGGAAAAATCATTTTCCCCTAATAAACCCCTTTCTCTAAGGACAAAACTAAGTTATCCTAGAAAAAAGTAATCATTCCCCCATGAAAAGACCCTTTCTCTCATAAAAAATCAATGAACACTTAAAGCCTAAGTATTATGTGTTTACAAACAAACACAAGAACGAAATGCATTATACTTAGCGTTTTATTCATTCTCCACCAATATCATATTAACTTCTAACACTTATATGTATATTAATTCCCAAAGCAATAAAACCCTTCCCCTATAGCTATAATAAAAACCCTTATATGAATATCCCACCCCAGAAAGTTTGAAATACAAACTTTATAAAAACCCTATTCAAATAAAAGAAATTAATTAACTGATCTACGGTTAATTGATAGTCAACCCTCCGCCAATGGAATCAACCCGACACCCTTAATCCGCCATAATCCATTGATTGACATAATCTCGCCACTCTTAAACTTCCACCGGGCCCCTCCATACAACCTCATGTCAAAACCCCGCCCTGATCACCATGCGATCTACCCCATTTGATCCGACGGTTGACAATCATATCGGGTAGCCTCCGAAGGTCGAACTTTATCCACCTAATATGGGTGGTTTCACTTTGGGCCTCGACGCTACGTGTTGCTCGATAAATGGCATGGGACGACCTCCCCCTGAAACCACTCTGGCCCTAAAGCAGTGCGACCCAAACCCACTTACCGCCTCCTGCTAGATGACAAAACATCTCATCCCCTGCTTAATGACAAACGTACCTTTCCCGGCGTACTCGCCAAATTGGTTGATGTTACAAGTAAAACTTAAAAAGTCATTGTTTTTTGTTTTATTATGGAAAACACTCAGACCTCCATGTAACTAACAACCCACGTTCAACCGTCAACCTGCCGAAGCTACTAAATGTCCAGTCCATTCTTTAGTCACGTATGCCTCCTACGAACCATGCACAGTTGCCCATCAACCCGCTCAGAGCAAAAACTAGGTATTTATCCGAATTCACCGAGAAACCTTGTCTAATTCCAAAAAACTATTACTTAATTGCTTAAATTATTTAGTGATTAAGTGGAAAAATTGCCTAGAAACCCCAAACTACTCTGAATTGATCCAATTTGCCCCTATTTTACCTTAAAACCATTTTTCGCATTCTTGAATCCACAAGAACCAAGGATGGCTGCTCTAGTTGCAATGGATGTCCGACCAATTACCACTCCCCACCAGGACTTAGATCATCTCCCTTTGGCAGACAAAGACTTCCAAATCAAAGACACCTCTGTCCATGAATCCCCACTGAAGTTATTCTGCAGGTACAGGGACTAGTACTTAAACCATGCAAACAAAATAGGTCTTTGGGAATCAAATTTGCCCAAATACCAATTCCCTAGAGTTCATATCTTCCCTGAAATTGTCCACTATTGCCATATGAACTACAGTCCCAACCAAAGAGTAGTGATGACTCTTGACCATACTGTATTATTCACCATCACTGCTGAATCCATCAATGAAATACTGCAGTTGCAACTAGGGCAAAACTTGAATCCCATTTCTGTTGGAGACCTACTTAATAGATTCCCTACAATCACCTCCATCAAAATTGCTCAATTATTCCAGGCCTTCATTGTGGAAGAGAGATACATTCCAAAGGACCCTCCCCCATACATGTGGACCATATTCTCTGAACTTGGCCGAGACATCATAGCAATGATATCTAGTGTGTTAGGCTATACTACCAGTGAGTATGTTGGTGATACTATTATAGCTTTCATGTCCATTTACACTCCTGGACAACCCCCTACCATCATGTTTTATTATGCCAAATTCATTGCAGATAAAATGCATGATCAACTCATGAGAATGGACAATGAAAGAGTATTCAAGTACTCAACAGTTATATATCATATTTTCCTATACTATCAAGCTGATAAATTTCCATTCACACTTCAGAAGCTTGATGATAGAGGCAAGCCTAGATCAGTAATCTTCTAGACCCCATTAATCCAACAATATGTTTCTCCATATACTTATACAGATTCCATAGATCTTTTTGTGCACCCAGTGGCAACCATGCTGTTAGGAAGTCCTCCCCCCAGGATCAGTGCAGATATTAGGAGGGTATTACAATACAAAGTGGGAGATTGGTACTTGTACCAAAATCATACTAAAATCAGAATATATGGCTGTGAGTTAGCACCCTACAAACTACCAAGATACCTCCCCATGAGATTGTTTTCTCTCGAGTACTACAATCAAATAATTAATTCAAATGAGGTACATTTTGTAAAGGCCAAGAAGAAAGCTTAACTCAGAATAAAAGACCAGCTTGGCCACTTTATATGCAACAGTAGAGAAGCTGGAAGAGAAGCAACAGAAATCCTTCAAAGGCTCAAACTAAAACAAAGCTTCATATGGACATATGACCCCTTTGACTTCATCTGCAGTAGAAGACAAAAGAACAAATTGTCTCCATATATCCACCATAGAGTTCTTGAGATAGAACAATATGCAAATCAACTAGAATGGGTGGACAACACTTTAGTAGATAGAGATAACACAGAATTCATTGTCAATAATGTGTTGATTGATCTAGAAAGGAGACTTGTTGAAGATTCCTTTGTAAAGGTCCCGGGAGAATCCCAATCCCAAAGTAAACACAGGAACACAGTGAGCAACAAGCAGAAGAAGGACCTCAAGAGCAAGAAGAATCAGAGCAACTAGACATATCAGAAGAGCTGGCTTAGCCAAAACACATCATGAGTACTCCTCCTATTGTACAGACTCCTCTAAATGAGAAGAAGAATCCCAAAGGAGATAGGGTGGAAGCCACTCCTTCTAGAAGGCCTATTGCATAGACTTATGTCAAAAGGAAAAGACTAAATTGATTTTCAGAACAAGAGTTTATAGAGGAAACAGCTGGAACCACAGGTACATAAAGGGCAGAGAGCAGGCAAGCCACTCCCTCTAGAGGAACACAAGAACCTTGCAGTACACAGGCCCAAATGCTAGAAATACAACAGAGCATGGAAGTATCCTCATTCAGGGCTCCAACTAGCCAGGACTAGGACATTAGATAGAAATATAAAGAGATAAAGGCCAGAAATGAAAGGTTGAAGGCTTGGAGCTATGCACAATACCTTAAAATGGCTCCCACTAATCAAACAAGGTTAACGTTAGCCTTTGATGTAAAAGAAGGTAAGATGCAAATGACTTTTATGAAGCCTACCATACAGCAGCTCAAGTCTATAGCAGATTACTTGAAGACATATTTTGAGGTGCTGGCGAAGGATATGCATCCTATTAACCAAATAGAATTGCACAAACACACCGGAGAAATGGTCTATTCCACATTGACCAGCAAGGCCATTACAGCACATCAACTACAAAATTCGTTGAATAATATATCAGCACAATACAAACTACAGAAGGCTTCTTCATAGGCCAAGGATACCAGGATAAAGTCCTTAGAGGACTTAATCAAAGAGTTGGGGCATGATCCCAAGGATGTAAAGGCTGCAGAAAATCTAATCAAAAAGAAAAATGATGACATAGCTACCTTGAAAACGCAGCTCAAAATCCCTCGTCTACATCATCCACAAAAAGTTGAAGTACTAGAAACCCAGAAGGAATAGGGAGGGCTTATGGACTTAGTCCTTAAGCTAAATGATCAATTAAAGGAAATAGAGAAAGAGATAGACAACTTAATTCAGTCTAAATAGAGTGATTTTGCCACCACTCCATAGATTGTTATTCCTACAGTCTCTACAGCAGTGCCTTTTACGTTGGCTACTTCCTTAGCACCAACAGTTCCACGTCACATGTACATCTACAGTGCAGGTACATCTACAGATAAAACAACTAAATTAGTAAAATCCATGTAGGAAATGACCATCCAAGCTACAGAGCTTAAAAGGCTTAGAGAAAAAGTGTCAAGTTTGGAAACTGACTGCAAGTTTGCACAAATACAGCATAAATAATAAGCTCAAAAAAGTCAAATAATGTGTAAAGGATAAAAATCCTTGAAAATTACTTAACATTGACTCTATCAATGATGTTTCGCCATCAATTCAAGTAATTTTTGAGCAGACTAAACTGGTGAAAATGGCCACCGAAGAAATTCAAAAGGAAAGAGAAGAGTTGGGATACAAGCCTGAAGAGGCCAACCAACTGATAACACTCTTGAACAACAAGAATAGGTATCAGTTGGATGAACTAGGCATAGAAGATAGGACAGGAACCATCATATAAATCAAGAAGGTTCTTGCTAAAAGGAACCTTATGCTTAATCTTGAGAAGAAATGCCAAAGCATACAAGGTGATATTGACCAGTTCATGAAAAAGTTTGGTATTTTGAGAGAAAAAGGTCTCCCTGGTCCTATGGTCATCCATGACAAGCTTATGACCCAAGAGGACTACGTTGAAAGACTAAACAAGTTGTCCAACAACCAAGCTAGTACATTAGGGGTAAAAGCTCTGCCCACAGGAAAGGTATTGTATGACAATCTGGAAAAATTGTTCTTCCTAGAGCACGAGGTAAAGCACCTGTTTGTCAACAAGCCTAATTTTTCCAAGTACACCGAAGTTGATGAGACATATAGAAAGATGCTAAATATGAATTTACCTGAAGATGAATGGTGGATAAAATTAACATATTTACTATAAAGTTACTACAGTAAATCTATATGGCAACCAGATAAAATAGGTGAAACATGGTCAAAGTGTAACAGGTATAGGGTATCAGTAAGTTTAAGATATAAAGTGATTCCAGCACATGGATATCAAGCAACTGAAAGAGCCAAATTCAAATGCAATAGCCAGCACAATCACAATAAATGTGATAGCAAGAAGCAGTTTTCCATTTATCTCTATCTTCATGCTTGAAGATATTTTTGATTTCCTAGAATAATTCTTAAACTGTTATGAGATATTTTGTAACATTTTTTGTATAAATACTTCACATTTCGAAGTAATTAGGGTGGATTAAAAGACATTTATGTAGAAATTTCATATCAAGTTAAAGATTTATTGTAATCAAGACTGGACTGGCTTGCTGGATCATGAAATAAAGCTAAAGACATTTCACAAGATTCTTGTGCACAGTGGAAATCAAATAAGTATTATCTCTTCATGTTTATTACTGTTTTCTATTTATTTTTATAAATATTCACATTTTTCTCTATGAAATTTGAATAGTAAACAAGGAATGATATTTCAAAATTAGCTTTAATTCTCTCTATCTTGATTGTTTACTTTCTCACTGTTTTCTGCTAAAATATCTTAGTCTGGGAATTCTTAATTGCTCCCTTACTTCCGTAGTTTCCCCCCTTAGGTCCATAGTAAAGGATTCTTAGTTTCCCTTTGCTACTGATCTCCTTCTATTCTTCATCTTGATCCCGGTTTAAGGATTATTCATTGCCCTTTTACCCTAGCTATGACTACCTCATGCATTTGAACCTACATATTTTCCTTTTGCTATGCTAGCCTGCCCTGTGAACTCCTCCTTTAGTAATTGATCTAATCCAGTTAAGCCACTCTTTGATTGACTCCATAGCCCAATGGCCTGAAGGTTTGCTTTGCCCATCTATTTCCATAAGTCTACCACCCAATCAAAATCAAAACATCGTGAGCACTAAGAACTAACCTGAAGTCCCACCCAAAGCAAAGTTAAATTATAGAGAGAGAGCCTTATCTGGGCTTAGGTTGCCTAGGACCTGAGTCTAAAAGATTAGGTTTGTGGTTACCTCAGATTATTCCTTCTTTTATAACTTCTAGGGAAGACTACTGAGCGATAACATAGTGGCGACCATACTAGGGACATCAAACCCTCAGTCTTAATAAACCTTTTAGAAATTTCAAATTTTTATTTTCAAGCCTCTTAAAGGGTTTATTAGAAGTTATTTCAAAAAATTCATAAAAAAGATAATAATTAGAAAAGGCTTGAAATTTGGCTTCTAAGAGAACTCACTATACAAGGGCCAACCTTGATCCAAATCCTTCCCCTGTATTTGACAATCCCAACCTTATTTCGAGAATAGTCAGAAGACAAGAAAGTTCAGTAAGCCCAAGGCCTTTAATTAAAGCCAATTCCTAACCTAATGAGTGGTGGTTGGTAGAAGACCCCCCTTTTGACGAATATTTTGAGCTTTCTCTATTTATAACCAAGTCTGAGAGTGCACTTGATGACATAGTTCTAGATCCATAATTTACAGCAAAACTTGAATTACAAAGGGAAAACTTGTCAATCGATCAGTACCTTCTAAATTCCCCTCAGTCATCCCTTACTATTGTTAGGATCCCTGAACTTTTTGAAACAACTTCATCTTCCTTTAGTTCACCATCATTTCCTCACATTTCTGAAGTTCAATCCACACCTCCGTTCATACCTTTGCTTCCCCTTCAACCTATCACTACCCATACAAAACCCTCTGTTACCCCAAATCCCCATGTTACCACAACTCCTGTTCTCAGTCCTGCGCAACTCAAAGCTATGGCAAACAGATATGCCCCTCTTGTGATGCCTGCCCCTCAAGGTGTCATGCCACCAGGCTACCAGAGTAAAATTGTCCTATTTGATGGCATTGGACCTTACACAGTACAACAACACACCAGAAAAATGATAGATTATTTTTAACTGCATGAAATTGACATAGGAGATGTCCAAATGAGAATATTTGCCCAAACTCTAGCTGGAGAAGTGAAAACATGATTTTGATCTCTGCCTAATAATAGTATAGATATTTTAGAAGTTTCTTACCAGCAATTTTTAAATAGGTGGGAGAAGAAAATTAACCCTCTTCAAATTCTTTCTGAATATGAAAACAAGAAGAGGGGACCAAACGAAACTGTTCAGGACTAATGTACTAGATTTAACAATGTATATAACACAATGCCTCTTGACCTTAGACCTCCACCTGGCTTAGCCCTGATAAAGTTTCTAGATAGGTTTGACACTGACATGATGTTTCAACTGAGAGAGAGGAATCCCCCAACCCTAGAAGATATGCAAAGTGTAGCAGTTAGTATAGAAGCTAGTCTTCTATCCAAAAGAGCTAGGGTTAGAAACAAAAGAAGAACACCCTTGAAAGATGAAACTACACCCTTTGATCAAAAAATGGATGCTTTAGCCAAAGGAATGGAAAAATTGATGGATAGTATAGAAATCGTTGAAAGGAAACCTCACTGGGATAACCAACAGGCATCTCTAGTGAGGAATCCAAACTTTAGGAAGAACCATAACCAAAATACTGGTAAAAATGGGGCTAATTAGAACATTAGACCTCCTTTCCAAGAAAATTATGCTGAAACTTACCAATGAGAAGACCCTAAGCAAAACACCCAAATTAACTTAATGGGGTTAGATGATGAGGAAACTATCTTTCTGACTCAAGATGACCAGGAATTACACATGCTTCAGTAGTTCCAGACCCAAACTAGAGAATCTTTCGACTACAAGCAAGGGTATGATTCTGCTATCTTCGAAGTGCATAAACAGTATAATTTGAGGAGAAAAAAGAACACTGATGTTCCGAACCAAAACAAGAAAGCAGTACCTAATCAGCCTAAACTCTCCAAATCCTTTCTAGATCAAGTCAGAACCCTCCTAGTCCCACCATTGAAGATGTAACCAATGACCAACCTTCTAATGAGAAACCTTCCACTTCAGTTCCCTTTAAGGAAATAGTGGAATAGTCTCCAGAATCATATTAGAAAATCCAATAAAAAAGACTCAAAACACTGAAAAAAGAAGAACAAACTACTCTAAACCTTGTTGTTAATGTTTCAAATGTTCAAACAGACAAATGCCCTTTTCCTTTCAATTTGGGAGCAGAGGTGGCCAAACCTAAAATCTCAGTTCCTTTAATAAGATTAAAAATGAAACTTACAGATCTCAAATAAGAAAATCTTTAAGCTTCGTTGAGAATGAAGACTTTGTTAACTTATTTGATGACCAACATGAGTTAATTTTCGGTTCTTATGTTAATGGAAAACCAATGGAAGGAGGGATAACACAATCTTATGCCTAAATTTACGCCAAACTCCAAGGATCTCTACAACTTGACATGTCGTATGCTACCATATCAGTCTTTGGACATCCTAAGAAATTGTATAGAGAGACTCTGATGAAGTATGTAGTGAGTACCCAGGAGAGACCTCAAAACTTTCCTATATATTCAATGCATTCTGATATTGATTCTTTCATTCTTTACAATGCTGAATCAAACCAAGAAGACACTTCAAACAAAATTATATCAGAACCAAAAGAAACTACAGTAGAAAAATAAAATCAATGTGTCCAAATTCAAGAGATTTCAGATAATAAAGATGACCTAGATACCTTAGTCAAAGAAGATTTTGTTCCCCCAAATAGTAAGAATTATGAACATGAAATTCTATAGCATCTTGAATTTGATGGGTCATTAAACAAACTAGGTGCAGGAGCAGGAGTATGGATTTACAACTTAGAAAATGATCATTCAGAGGGTCATGCCTATAGATTGAACTTTAAACATACAAACAACATGGCCGAGTATGAAGCACTTATTTTGGGTCTCAAATTGGACAAAAGGTTAGGAGCCATAAGAGTCTCTATTATGGGAGATTCTGAGTTAGTAATAAAACAAATCAATGCTATCTATATGACTAGGGATCCTAGGTTAGGATTTTACAGAGGAACAACTGTAGAAATACTAAATACTTTTTAGAAACCAATCTTGTTGTTATTCCAAGAAAACACAATATGCAAGCTCATAGTCTAGCTATGTTTGCTAGTACTTGCAAGTTGCCATTTCAGCCTAACCATTAGTACACTGTTGAGGTTACACACAGACCTACTATTCCTGACAACTTAAAGAACTGGCAAGTATTCAATAACGATCAACGAATTAACAATTTTCTGACTTTAGATGAAGAATTTGTAAAGAGGAAAGTAGATACTAACATAATATTAGATTCTGATTACACTGATAAAATAGAAATTAACAAAGTAGAAGATGAAAGGATAGATAGATTCCATCCCACAATGTTTACAAAATCAGATATTCAAAACCTAAAACAAATTGAAATTGATGAGGCAATCGACAAAGAATCCGAAGTCATCAATCTTAAGGACAATTTTTTTCCCAAAGGATTAACTACTTTGGAGAACTTGTTTGATTCAAACGATGTCCCTAGAAAGCCGAATATGGAACCCTTAAAATCAGACATAGAGGAGTGTAACATAGGCTCTGAAGAAGATCCCAAACTAATAAAACTTTCAAAGTCTTTACCTCCTAATGAAAAAGTGAAATACATAGAACTGTTAAAGGAATTCCAAGATGTTTTTGCTTGGAGTTATGAGGACCTTAAGTCCTATGACACCAGCATAATACAACACACCATTCCCTTAAAAGTAAACCAGGAGCCTTTTAGATAGAAGTTGAGAAGGATTAACCCCATTCTATTGCCTTATATTGAAAACGAAATCAAAAGAATGTATGAAGCCAAGATCATTACACCAATTAGATTCTCAGATTGGGTTTCTAACTTGGTATCCACAAGAAAGAAAGCTAGAGAAATTAGACTGTGTGTTGACCTCAGGAATCTAAACAAAGTTTCACTCAAGGATAACTACCCTCTTCCCAAAATGGATTACATATTATAGAGGGTAGTATGTACAACCAGAATCTCACGGCTAGATGGGTTTTCTGGTTATAACCAGATTTTAGTCCACCCAGACGATCAGGCAAAAACTACATTCGCTACTCCTTGGGCACTTTCATGTATGTGAAAATGCCTTTTGGGTTAAAAAATGCAGGGGCCACCTTTCAAAGAGCAATGGAAATAGCCTTTGCTAAGGAAATCCATGACTTCCCAGTAATATACATAGATGATATCACGGTATTCTCTAAATCAGATCAACAACACCTGAATCACATAAGGCAAGTCTTCACCAAGTGTAGGAAGTATGGAATTTCTATGAATCCTAAAAAATATTTATTTGGGCCGGAAGAGGGAAAATTACTAGGCCACATAATTTCCAAAGATGGTATCCGGATCGACCCAACAAGAATTAAAGCCATTTTACAGATATCACATCCTAGGAACATCAGAGAACTACAAGCCTTTTTAGGTAAAATAAACTTTTTGAGAAGATTTATCTCTAACTTAGCTGAACAAATTAGATTACTAAATAACATGTTAAAGAAAGATTCGACTATTAAATGGACACTTCAGGCTAAAATATCTTTCATAGATATAAAGATAGCCTTGACACAAACACCAATTCTCATCAGTCCAATGTTTGATAGGGATTTCATCATATTTCTTTCGCCTTAGAACATACCATTGTTGCAGTCCTACTGCAGAAAAATGATCCGGGTTTTGAACAACCAATAGCCTTCTTTAGCGAAGCCCTAAGAGATGCACCTTTAAAGTATAATATAATGGAAAAGCAAGCTTTTTCACTAGTCAAAACGATTAAATATTTCAGATTTTATATCCTATATTCTCATATAGTAGCATATGTTCCCAATGTTGTAGTCAAAGACATCCTAACACAGGATGGACCAGATGGAAAGAGAGGGAAGTGGATAGGTACCATATTAGAATATGACCTAGAAATTAAACCTACAGAATTGATCAAAGGCCAAGGTTTAGCCAAGCTTATGGTTGAATCAAACTGTCAGGCCATAGACATTAATTTTATTGCAGAATTAGGTAATGAAGAGGAGATGGCGACTCCACAGATTAGCTAGGCCTTTACCGACTCACCATGGTATGCTGACATTATATACGTTCTACAAAATCTTCAAGCTCCACCTATGTTATCCAGGACTAAAAGTAGGTTCTTAAAAATGAAATCTTTGAAAGTTTTACATAATTGACAATGCTTTATTTTGGAAAAATCATGAAGGCATCCTTCTTAATTGTTTGTTAAAGGAAGAATCTGACAAAATATTACAAGAGTTTCATGCAGGTGATTGTGGGGGACATCTTTACTGGAATACCATAGCTGGCAAGATCTTAAGAGCTGGCTTTTATTGGCCCACTCTAATTTTTGATGTAAAGAAATTTGTAACCGCATGTCACAAATGTCAGATTTTTGAAGGAAAAAGAAAACTATTACCATTACCTTTGAAACCAATATCTACAAAAGCACCATTTCAACAATGGGGTCTTGAAGTCATTGGTGAGATTCATCCCCCCTCTTCTGCCCAACATAGATGGATCTTGACTGCTACAAATTATTTTACAAAGTGGATAGAGGCCATACCCTCAAGAAAGATTACTAATACTGTCATAATAGGTTTTCTTGAGGCCAACATTCTATCTAGATTTGGTTGCCCAACCAAAATTATCACAGACAATGCAGCAGCTTTCAAATCAAAGAGGATGATTTATTTCTACAAAAAATATCATATAACCCTAGGTCACTCCATAGCCTACTATCCCCAAGGAAACGGACTAGCAGCGTCTTCCAACAAGAGCTTAGTGAATATCATCAAAACATTGTTGAAAGATAACAGGAAAACCTAGGACAAGAAGCTATTAAATGTCTTGTGGGGAGATAGGTTAACCACTAAGAAATCCATTGGTACCAGTCCTTATCAGCTAGTCTATGGAATGGAGGCGGTTTTCCCATCTTCCTTGGGAACACCAGTGATGAAGTTGCTCCAAGAAGTACAAGTTGAGCCAAATGATATTCAAAGGAGGATCAATCAGACAATTCACTTACAACAGAACAGGGAAGAAGTGTATGTCAGATCCCAAGTTGTGCAGGAGAGAATCAAGAAATATTTTGACAAAATGACTAAGGTAGAAGATTTCTACCTAGGAGATAAAGTTTTGAAATGGGTCTCAAGAAGGAAGGATAAAGGTAAACATGGGAAGTTCGAATTCCTATGGAAAGGCCCTTACATCATTTATTCTTTCAGGGGTAATAATGTTTTTTTCCTCAAAGAATTGGATGGTGCAGAAGTAGAAGGAGGACTAGTTAATGGTCGAATGCTTAAGCACTACATAGATCCTAGTCACTGATTTCACTAATCACTTGTACATATTTTATTCTTCAAAAGTTTAGTGTTTATTGGATGGTAATTTTGGAGTTGAAGCCCGAAGAGAAGGTCCTAAGCTTCAAAAGTTTCATTGTCATAAATACCAATAATGCAGCAAAGTAAAAGGAAAAAGTTACAAAGTAAGATCACAGTAATTCAGAACGCCATTGATCTACTAGTTCTTGACAATTCACCAGGAAATGCCATCCCCAAGTGGAGCCACTGTTATGTTCCTATACCAATAGGAGTCATAATTTTTTAATGGTTGAGATTAAATCTGTAATATGTACATACCTTTTCTTTCTACAAATGTTTTCCATATTCAAAAAAATAAAAAAATAAACTAGGAAATTTAAATAGGATCTGTCCTAAAAGAAAAATCAAAGGACAAAAAGAATAAAAAATATCTAAAAGAGATGAAAAAAATGAACCCCAAGAAAGAAAAAAGACCATGAAAGTGTGCAAGTCAAAATGCCACTACTATTTACTTTTGATGCAGAATAAAAGATTGTGTGTAGCTTGTTACCTTTGTCACAATCCATGGATGGTCAAAATGTTTAAACCTGTCTATTTCATGTTTTCAATTTTATACTTAGACATAGAGAATAAAATCTGACCAAATTGTTTAATCTTGGCAGATAAGTAGATAGGTAGAGTAAATAAAAGGAGCTCAACTATTTAATCTAAGCCCTTCGATGTAATAAGGTTAGACTTAGAGAGATTACTTTTGTTAAAGAAAAGAAAAGTTTTGATAAAGGGTTTTCGAGCTTAAGTGCACCCTAATAAAGAGAAGTAAAAATGGTAGGATGAGTGGATGGGTAAGTAGAAGAATGGCTGCAGAATTGTGGTGATTGATTAGATAAGGTCATATTATTCACCTTCATCATCAAAGTTCTAAGTATGGATGAAAATTTAGCATTTATCAAAGTACACAAAGTCAATTGATTAACCTCCCTCATTCATTACATTTTCCACTTAACTAATTTCCAAGAAAAGTCCTAAACTACCTAAAATCTTAAGTTAAAGGGGCTCAAAGCATTTCTCTGACTTCAGGAGGAACCAAACCCTCGGCCCAATAACTTATAGGTCCTTAGTACTAAAATTCCCTTCATAAGCATTCACCCCCTTCAAATTCACTCATATTCCCCAACAAATCCCTTTTCCCAAGAAAAGCATCATTTTCCCCTAATAAACCCCTTTCTCTAAGGATAAAACTTTGTTATCCTAGAAAAAAGTAATCATTCCCCCATGAAAAGACCCTTTTTCTCATAAAAAACCAAAGAACACTTAAAGCTAATGTATTATGTGTTTACAAACAAACAAAAGAATGAAACGCATTATACTTAGCGTTTTATTCATTCTCCACCAATATCATATTAACTTCTAACACTTATATGTATATTAATTCCCAAAGCAATAAAACCCTTCCCCTATAGTTCTAATAAAAACCCTATTCGAATAAAAGAAATTAATTAACTGATCTGCGATTAATTGATAGTCAACCCTCCACCAATGGAATCACCATGACACCCTTAATCTGCCATAATCCATTGATTGACTTAATCTCGCCACTATTAAACTTCCATCGGGCCCCTCCATAAAACCTCATGTAAAAACCCCACCCCGATCACTGTGCGATCTACCCCATTTGATCTGACAGTTGACAATCATATCGGGCGGCCTCCGAAGGTCAAAATTTACCCACCCAATATGGGTGGTTTCACTTTGGGTCCAGATTCTACGTGTCGCTCGATAAATGGCATCAGGCGACCTCCCCCCAAAACCACTCTGGCCTAAAAGTGATGCGACCCAAACCCACTTACTTCCTCCCGCTAGACGACAAAACATCTCATCCCCCGTTTAATGACAAATGTACCTTTCCCCACGTACCCGCCAAATTGGTTGAATTTACAAATAATTCTAAAAGACGCATTGTTTTTTGTTTTATTGTGGAAAACGCTGAGACCTCGATCCAACTGGCAACCCATGTTCAACCATTAACCTACCAAATCTGTTGAATGTCCAGTCCATTCTTTAGTCACGTACACCTCCTACAAAACATGCACAGTCACCCATCAACCCATTCATAGCAAAAACTAGGTATTTATCCAAATTCACCGAGAAACCCTGTCTAATTCCCAAAAATTGTTACTCAACTGCAAATTATTAAGTAATTATGTGGAAAAATTGCCTAGCAACCCCAAACTACTCTGAATTGAACCAATTTGCCCCCATTTTACTTGAAACCCCTTTCCCCATTCTTGAATCCACAAGAACCAAGGATGGCTGCTCTAATTGCAATGGATATCCGACCAATTACTACTCCCCACCAGGACTTAGACCATCTTCCTTTGGTAGAAAAAGACTTCCAAATCAAAGACACCTCTGTCCATGAATCCCCACTAAAGTTATTTTGTAGGTATAAGGACCAGTACTTAAACCATGTACATAAAATAGGTCTTTGGGAATCAAATTTTCCCTAATACCAATTCCCTAGAGTTCATATCTTCCCTAAAATCATCCACTATTGCCATATGAACTACAGTCCCAGCCAAAGAGCACTGATGACTCCTGACCATACTATATTATTCACCATCACTACTAAATCCATTAATGAAATACCGCAGTTGCAACCAAGGCAAAACTTGACTCCCATTTCTATTGGAGACCTGCTTAACAGATTCCCTACAATCACCTCCATCAAACTTGCTCAATTATTCCAGACCTTCAATGTGGAAGAGAAATACATTCCAAAGGACCCTCCCCCATACATGTGGACCATATTTTCTAAACTTGGCCAAGACATCATAGAAATGATATCTAATGTGTTAGGTGGTGAGCTCCAGTATTGTAGCAATAATGCTACAACTCCTGGGGCTTCCTTCTCTAATTTTATCAACCCCATAGTTCGTAACAAACTTGGAAGCGATGGTGCTGTATGCACAAGTACTAGCTCTTGTCGCAGCTGTCACTTGGTCAGCTGGCACAAGTCCGCTAGGCCTCAAGCCAACTTCTATATGTTCTCAGAAGAAGCTTTTTAAATGATGAATGAAGGCTATCTCAAAGGAAATTAACCTACTTTGCAAGAATGAACTGAAAGCCAACCAAACATGGAAACCCTAGTAAACCCTAATCTGACTAGCTTAATCTCTATGATGCAATGGTGGGAATGCAACTTCTAGAAATGATGCCATTACTTCTAGTGACATGAGATGCATGAATTTAAACTGCTTCCATTGAAGAGAACACGTTTTTGTGTTTTTGCTCAAGTGGGTGGAGTTATTATGATTGTGCTTCTTACTGGGTATTGACTGTGCAGGGGTAGTTCGAAGGGAAGGAAGGCTTGGGAACGGTTAGGAGGGCTCTGAGAGGTTCCAGGGGATCCCTCACATCATTCCACAGAAGTCCACAACGTTCAGGTGCTCGGCAACCATGTTTGCAGGCTTCTACAGGATGTCTGCAGGGGATCCTACAGGAAACTCGGGATTTCTACAGGATGTCTGCAGGGGACCCTACAGGAAACTCGGGATTTCTACAGGATGTCTGCTAACTTCTACAGGATGTCCTACAGTCAGAGTTTTGGGTGATGGAGGAGTGAAGGAGCTGTATGGATGGATAGGTAAGATGAAAGAGGAGCTTGAGATGGCCTATGGACAGAGAGATGAGATGGAGAGAGAGTGGATAGAGCTGGTTGGTCGATAGAAGGGTAGGGCAATGGAAGGTCAAGAAGATTGAGCATCGTGGATAATAGAAGGGTTGGAAGGCAAATGAGCTGAACAGAGGATGAGTAGGTGGCTTAGGCATGGTTCAGAAGGATAAGAACACGATGAAGTGGTGCTGTGCAGTGTAAATGAAACAAATCACCCTTATCTTGCATGTAAACGAATGTTCGCCAACCTATTCTAACTGTTTTATTAGGAATCAAAGAACAACAATGTAAGTTGAAAGGAATTTGTGCATGATGCTGAACCCAAGAGTCATTACTCAAGATATAATCGCATGGACAATTCTTCAATCGAAAACATTACATCAATACTTGCATGCATATGTTAAAACAATGTTTTTTGGCAGTTTGCACGGTCTACACTTCCGGTCCCCAAACAGAGGTGAAAGTGAGCATGCATTCAACCTTTTTGGACTCAATGTAACTTCAATCTCCCTAAGCTAATTCTGAACTACTGGAACAACTGCATTCATGAAACTAAACCACATAACAAAACCGAAAGAATCAACTCAGAAAACTGTATTTTTCATTGCATGCAAAGGAAAGAAATGAAATGATAAAAAAAAATACAAGTAACAATACAAAGGAAAGGAGGTCTATTGCTCTCAGGTTGGGCCCTAACCTGAGAGCTATAGCTCCCCTAAGAACTCAGAATCGAATCCAAATCTGACTGCCTTTATTAAAATATCATAAACATGAGTCTAACAACATGCCAAAATTGGCTTACAAAGAGCAAAAACAGAGCTACAGCTCGTAATCCAAAATCTATAACAAAAGTTAAAGAGTCTCATCGAAGGCAACAACCTTAATATTTATACATGATGAGGGCCAAGCTGGCCTCCTCAATTAGTGGAGCTTGGCTGTCCAACTGAAAGTGAACTGTTGTTCTTGTAGAATCCGTTGGCTGCCTTCTAGCTCGGTGGTGATAGTTGTTGGAGCTCGATGTTGGGGTGGAGATCACGAGGGAGGTCATTCAAGGCTGTGGACAATCTCCCTATAAACCCGCAATGCCACCTTGGTTGTCTCCTTGTCTCCATTTGCGTGGTCTTTGCTCCATTTAATGCCAAAAAAACTGAAATCATCATGTATTAGCTACGTAGGCATAATGACTGCCCTTCTTCCTACAAATAACACGAATATACTAAGAAATGATGCATAAGTGATAAAAAATGAAGGGTTGAGCAAGGTAAGTAGGCCAAATGAGCCCAAATTGTTACCAAAATTTGGGGCTCATCATCACCCCCCAGCTAAAATATTTTCTCATCCTTGAGCAATTTTTCTCCAGCTCCTTGTCCTTGGCCGAGAACTAGGCTCCGGAATACGCTCTTTCTTTCCTACTCTTGGTGGCTCTGCCTGTTCTGCCCTTGGTGGTGATGAGGGTGCCGCTCCTTCCCTCTTCTATGTTTCCTTGACCTTGAGCCGGGTTTTTGAAGCCGATTGGTCTAACCTTCCCTTCCAAGTAGTTGTTTTTGGGCTCCCCCTCTCGTAGGTGACCGATATCTTCGAGGGGGACCTCTCACTGGGTGAAGTAGGGGCATCCCCTGTAGTGATTTGGCTGCTGGATGTAGGTTCTAGCTTGCCCATCTTTATTCTCATACTTCTTCGAGCTTCAAAGTATAGAGGGGTCTCCCTCTTTCTCTTCTCCTTGGGTTTCACTTTTTCGGGGCTTCCTGTAGAAGACCCTGTTTTAGTCACTTTTGGGCTTCCTGTAGAAGACCCTTTTTCAGTTAATTTCGGGCTTCCTGTAGAAGACCCTTTTTCAGCAATTTTCGGGCTTCCTGTAGAAGCCGGTTTCGGCTTTCCTGTAGAAGCCTGTTTCGGCTTTCCTGTAGAAGCCTGTTTCGGATTTCCTGTAGAAACGGGTGTCGCCGCCTTGGTTTGCTTTGCTGCATGAGTTTTGCTTTTTGACTTGGTTGCGGTTGCTGTCGAGGCACTCTTGCTGATGTGGACCTTCTCAGCCTTGTCCACTCAGCCTTGCAACCTTTTCTCTCTTTCTGTTAAGATGGGTGTGTCATCTTTCTCCTTGTCATCCTTTTTCTCTTGTTTCCTTTCTTGCTTTTTCCTCTGCTCTGTGGTCGGGGTCTTTTGGCCTTTTTCTTTCTTTACTGCGGCCACTGACTCTTTCTCCTCACTGCTAGAAGAACTGAGCTCTTCGGTTAGCATCTTTATATCCCCATCCTTTGTCAAATTCTGGAAGGCTTCCCATGAGAGAGGAACCTTGTATGTGTGGAGTGCATCCTCCACAAGGAGTTTGATCAGACCATGGTGGGCTAGCTGGTCTGGTATGCCTTCTTTCAGCTTGGTTGCACACTCAATTAGAGACTGTAGTAGAAAGTAAGGGAGACTGAGTTTGTTTTCTACAGGTAGATCCATCTGGTGCCGTAATTCAGTGAGTAACCAAAAATGATACCCATATACAATGCTAAAGCGGCCTTCGTAGGTGATGTACTTCATAATTTGCAGGCTCACTTCATTCCATGGTGGCAGTAAACTGGTTCTACGGACCCCATTTTTGTCTTCTGAGAATTCCTCCTCTAGTGGAAAGAATTCTTTCTTAGCTTGTTGGCTCAATTTCCTTTCCTCTTTATCCCATGGTAATCCCATTGGGAGCTCCGTAACTCGGCTGATGAATTGTGGGGTGAGTTTGAGGCTCAGACCCCTGAAGGTAACGGTGGCCAACGTTTTAGATTTCGGCCTTAGAGCTTGCAAAAACTCTTCTGCCACTTCGTCATCATAGCCCTGCAATTTGTCACAGAAGGATATCCATTGTGCTCATGTGAAGAGCTCCACCACCTCAAGATTTTCTCTTAACTTCGCTGAATCAGTGGGCTCCCTTCTGATGAACCCACCTGGCATGGTGAAAAATTGTTGTGTTAGCTGGAGGTGGCAAATGGGAAAGAAATTTGGTCTACTGGGACAGAGCGTAGGATTATGCCTCTGTCATGCACATAATTCACAAAGCTTACCCCTTGCAAACCTTTAACACAGCTAATTACACTGACATCCTGTAGGACGACAGTTCATGCACGGCAGACAACAATTGCAACAATTTTCTTCGACCAGACTGTAGACGATGATTCTGCCACCTTCCAAAAACCACTGCATGAAGAGTTCAGGCTTACCTTTTTAATCCGCCACCTTTTGACCTGAGGAACCCGACTTCCTGTAGAAACAACTTTCCTGTAGGAGCTGCTTTCCTGTAGGAGCAGCGCGCGATTTCCGGGGGATACTGCAGTGGGTCTGCGCTCTTGCTGTGGCTTTACAGGCGTTCTGATGGCCAAAGACTCGGAGTATCGAACTGCAGAGGGATCCGGCTGATCACTCGAGTCGCAAACGGTGAATGATAAATGCATGAGGTTGATAATCTAGCCGATTAGATTTGAATCGGCAGAATCTGTGGCGCGGGGGTGAGCTGTCCCTGCCGGACCGTTGGGCGACGTCACACCATCATTCTTTTGCAAGTTTACTTATTGCCGCATAATTGCCGCAGATCCGCCACCGCCATTCTCGTTAGAACTCGTTTCTCCCCGAGTGGACGGTTCTCACGTGTCCACTGCCCATTTTTTCCACAGCCACCATTCACACATCCGGCTCGACCAGCTGACTGGTCGACGTGGCCAATCGATTGACCATACAACCGCTCAACCCATCCATTTCACACTTTGCAAACATTTTCAAAGTAAAATTCATGCAATTCGTCGGAAGAAAGGGTCGAGACACTTACCTGTGCGGCCGCAACACGATTGTTCAGGCTTTTGGATGACGATGAGTGGATTTATTTGCTGCTGGTGGATTTGCACAGGCCCGGAGGTTCGTATTCACAGGTCGCTGACGATGGATTTGATGCTTCAGCTGCATGCGCCCGCGTTTCCATTGTATATGGTGTGCACTCTAGCGGGCTTAACTGTTACGGGACTCCTACAGGATGTCCTGTAACAGTTTCTTCCTCCTCGGGTGCATGCTGCACGACGAAGGCAATGGCCCCACGATCATGCTCACAGAGCTCATGGATGGCTGGGATGGATATGGTAAGACATCTCAACATTCTTTCATCTTAAAAATTTCTTCCTTTTGATAACTCAATGATCTACTTTGATGGTGCAGGTAACTTCGTTGCATGGCGACAGGGATGGTAGAAAGAGGTGACAGCAATGTATAAGGGTGACAACAGTGGCTTGCATGCGTCCAAACTGATCCTTGGTCGTTATATCTCCTCATAAAATGAATTATAGGCCGTCCTGAACTTCTACAGGAAGTTTCCTGTAGAAATACAGAACTTCCTGTAGAAAGGTTGCGTTTCCTGTAGAAAGTCTGCACCTTCCTGTAGAAAGTCTGCATCTTCCTGTAGAAAGTCTGCATCTTCCTGTAGAAGACTAAATCCATGATGAAATTGTGCACATACCTTGGAGGAGATGAGTATTCTTGGAGGAGGTGCTGGTGAGGTCTCCTGGCAGCATGATAAGGATCTCTGGCTTTGCATTAAGAGTCCTCCTCACCTTCATAGAACACCTGCAACTTGCATGCATTTTCACATTATGAACTTGCTGTCCCTATCTTTTTGCTTATTGTTTTTTTTTTCTTTTTTTTTTTGAAAGATAACAGGGGTGCCTCAATGAGGTTTTCACCCTTGCCATCTGCCTCAAGCGCCTCAGAGAGGTTTTCACTCAAGGATCTTTTCAAATCTATTTTTTTTTTTTAAAGACAATAGGGGCGCCTCAATGAGGTTTTCACCCCTACCACCTGCCTTGGGAGCCTGAGAAAGGTTTTCACCCAAGGATCTTTATTATTATTATTATTATTATTATTTTTTGGATCTTTCAGGGTATGCCCAAAGCAGAGGCAGAACCCTTCTCTATGACCAACACTGATTTCTCCATAGTTTTGATGAACTCTTGTCTTGAGAGAGGCTTCTTGTAGATCTTCAAACGATGCCCATTGACAAGCATGGGGATGGCTTCCTCATCAATGGTTCGAATAAGAACAGATCCATTGTCATGGCATTTTTCCACTGCATATGGTCCTAGCCATCTGTTCTCAGCTTCCCCTTGAAATCTTTGTATCTGGAGTCATACAACAAGGCCCAATCTCCCGGCTGGAATTGCTTGTCATGGAGGTGTTGGTCATGCCACACCTTTCTCTGAAGTTGAACCACTTCTGAGTGAAGGAGGGCCTGCATCTGGTGCTCGTCCAGTCCATTCAGCTACAATAACCTTTCTTGTTGTGCATGGCTGAGATCTAGACCTAGCTGAGCTGCCATCCTCAAAGTGTTGTACTTAAACTCAATGGACAACAAAGCTTTCTTCCCGTAGACCAGCTCATAAGGTGTGAAGCCGGTGGTGGTCTTCTAGGTGGTGTTGTAAGCCCATGTGGCCTCAACCAGGCGATCTGTCCAATCTTTCCTACTGCTTCTCACCACCTTAGTCAAAATCCCTTCCAATGCTCTGTTGGTGACTTCCACTTGCCCATTTGCCTGTGGATGATAGGGGGTGGAAGTCCTATGCTTGATCTTGTGGTGAGCTAGCAGGTCTTCAATCAAGTTGGATGTGAACTGGCTCCCTTGATCGGTGACCAGCTCTCTTGGGTAGCCAAATTTGTAGAAGATGTTCTCCCTTAAGAACTCAGCCACCTTTTCTTCTCTTGCTACCTTGATTGCTTTAGTCTCTACCCACTTTTTCAGGTAGTCAGTGCACACAATGATGTAAGACCTTTGCCTCGAAGGAGGGTTGATTGGACCCACAAAATCCATACCCCACTTCTCAAATGGCTCAAGAGTCACTTGAGGTTGGAGAGGCATCTCATCCCTTGGAGTCGGTTTCCCCATTCTTTGGCATCGGTCACATTGGCCGATATATCTTCTGACATCTTGATGAAGTGTGGGCCAATAGTAGCCTACCTACAGGATTTTGAAGGCAGTCCTCTTTGCTGCAAAATGTCCTCCACAAGGCCCATCATGACAGGTGAGGAGGATATCAAAGACTTCCTCCTCCCTTACACAATGCCTTAAGATCTAATCAGGGCCAAGCTTGAACAGATTGCCCCCGATCCAAGTAAATGAGGCACTTTTTCTGATGATTCTGCTCTTCTCTCTTGAAGATAGGTGCGGAGGGAACTGTGCTGAAACAAGGTAGTTTTCTATATCAGCAAACCATGGAGAGAGTACTGAGATAGCAAACAGATGTTCATCGGGCATCTGGTCATCCACTGTTCCATCCTCATCTGCAGACAAATCCAATCTAGATAAAAAGTCAGCAACAACATTTTCTTTACCTGGTTTGTCAACAATGGTCAAATCAAACTGCTGCAACAAAAGTAACCATCTAATAATACGATCATTCACATCTGGTTTATTCATTAAATATCTAATTGCAGCATGATCCGTATGTACAAAGGTTTGATAGCCAGTAATATAATGTCAGAACTTGTTCAATGCATGGACCACAGCCAAGAATTCTTTCTCGGTTACAGTGTAATTCAGCTCGGCTTTGGACAAGTTTTGCTAACAAAGTAAATGGCATATGGAAGTTTCTGTTCAACTTGTCCTAAGGCTGCCCCTATGGCTTTGTTTGAGGCATCAGTGTGGATGTGGAAAGGTAGGGCCCAGTTTGGGCCTCTCAAGATTGGGGCTAACACCAACTTGTCCTTTAATTCATTCAAAGCCCTCTGACAATCGCCAGTCTGTTTAAACTCCACATCTTTTGCCAACAGGCCAAACAATGGCGAGGCTAGCTTTTTGAAGTCTTTAATGAATCTCCGGTAATACCCTGCTAATCCTAAGAAACTCCGGACATCCCTTACCTTTTGGGGAGGTGGAACCCTCTTGATGAGAGCAATTTTGTTAGGATCCACTTGTAACCCTTGGCAAGAAATGGTATGGCCTAGCACAGTCCCTTCAGTCATCAGGAATTCACATTTTTTAGGACTAAGGGACAGGTTCATCTCAATGCATTTGGTTAGGACCTTTCCTAGATTGGACAATGCTTCCTGGAAGTTGGACCCATAAGGAGTGAAGTCATCCATATAGATTTCCACCGCATCATGGACCAACTCCGAGAAGATGCTCAAGACAGCTCTCTGGAAGGTAGCAGGAGCATTGCATAACCCAAAGGGAAGAACTCGGTAGGCAAAGGTACCCCAAGGACAAGTGAAGGTGGTCTTATCTTGGTCTTCTGGGCTGACTTGGATTTGGTTGTACCCGGTAAACCCATCCAGGAAAGAGAAGAACTTCTTTCCTGCCAGTCCATCCAACACTTGATCTATGAAAGGTAGAGGGAAATGGTGTTTCTTGGTAGCTTTGTTCAGTTCTTAGTAGTCCACACAGATTCTCCACTTCCCATTTTTCTTGGGAACCAACACCAGAGGGGACACCCATTCACTATCTGAGATGGGGTAAATGAATCCGGCATCCAACAATTTTTGCAATTCTTCCTTGACAATGTCCTTAAGGGTTGGATTCATTCTCCTCTGAGGTTGCCTAACCGGTTTACAACCCTCTTTGATGTATATGTGATGGGTACAGACCGAGGGATGGACTCCTTTCATCTCCTTATAGCTCCAAGCAAAAGCATCTAGGTGACTGGCCAACAGGCTACACAGCTCCTTTTCCTGGGAAGGAGATAGGGAGGAGCTGATCTTTAACGATCTCTCAGGGCCGAAATCCACATTCTTGACTCTGAGAGTAACAGGGTTGGTGGTACAAAGGTCCACTAAGGTGCTGGCTTGGGCGTCCTCCACCAATTTCTCTAAGGATAGTGCACTGGAAGGTGGATTCTGGATCAAAGTCTCAATCAAGTCATCCTCAGTTGGGGGGTCTCTTCTAGTGGTATCTTGGGTGCACAAAGGTGCTAAGTACACCTCATCCTCTTCTCCTTCCTCCAACCACAGTGGTAAGTCATGCTCTAAGGAGGGTTGGGCAGGAGGATATAGGACTAGCTGCTTGGACATAGGATCATTTTTGATGGTCATGTTTCCTGCACGGCAACTGATGTAAGCATCTGCAGTGGCTAACCAAGGCCTTCCCAAAATGAGAGGATATCCAGTAAGCTTTGCCTTGGGTTGCAGAACCAAGAAATCTGCAGGGTATTCCCAAGAGTCGACAGAGACCAAGACATCCTCCACAATCCCTTCGGGAGTCACAGTGGAGCAATCTGCTAGTTGCAGTATTGTCGAGGTCTTCCTCAAGGAACCCTGAAGATTGAGTTTGAGCATGGTATCCCTGGTCATCACATTAATGGCAGCCCCCAGATCAATCAAGTTGTGAGGTATGATGGTGCCATTGATGTGGACATCTACTACAGGACTCCCAGGATCTAGGTACTTTGGGCAGATGACTTGTCCTAACATAAGGTCAGACAGTTGTCCTAAGACATTGATGGTTGAAGCATCTCTCTTTCGCCTGCCTCGTTGTTTAAAACAATTTTCCTTAACCAGTTTGTTGTATATTTGCACATCCTTGATGGCTTGGAGAAGTGGTATTTTCACACACAACTGCTTGAGCTCTCCCAGAAGCTCATCCTCCTCTGGGTTGGGTTGTGTGGTGGCTGTTAGTCTCTCAGGAAAGAGTGGAATAGCCTTTGGTTCACTTTCCTATTGGTCCTCCTCTTCCTCTGGGGGAGGAGGTTGGCGATCTGGAAGAGTCTTTCCAGATCGAAGATTGATCTCCTGGATCTCCACAGCATAGGTAGGACATGATGTTTCCCCAGTGTATACCTACTGGGCCTGTCTATTGTTGGGGTTCAGGTTCGGTTGAGCAGGCATTTGAGGTTGCCTTGGAGGAGCAGGAGGTAATGGTTGAGGTTGAACTGGTGGTGGAGGAAAAATGGTGGGAGGAGTGTTGTACTGGGGCCTCCACCCCGACTGAGGTGCATTCCACTGAGGCTGTGGCTGGGCATGTGAATGATAAGAATGAGTAGTAGGCTGAGTAGGGTACTGAGGTGGATAAGACCATGGAGGAGGCATAGACCAGGAAGGATGAGCACGGGGACCCCAGGAAGGCATAGGAGTCGATTGGTTGGGGCTGTAATAAGCTTGGGGTGCCCCTTGCATCCCCTGCTGGTAAGGTCTAGGTCCTTGTGGCCTCCTTTGGTTGAGGAAATAGAGAGGTTCAGTGGGAGCTTCTGTCCCTTGGTAGATAGCTTTAAACCCAGGTAAGGTTGGGCATTGATTTGTGGGATCGTCCTCCTCACAAACGAAGCACACTTCAACTGAATGCAATGGGCATTTGTTCTTAGGGTGTCTCCTTGCACATCTAGGGTAGAAGACGGCCAAGGCCCTCTCAGCTTCTTCCTTCTTCTGCTGGATCCTGAATGTGTCCAGTTGCATGGTAATGGTCTAACTCACCTCACTCTTAAGATCTTCTAATTGATTTGAAAACTCATGTTTGGAGAAAGGAATACCAGCTGAGAGAAGGTTTCCTCTACCTCATTTCCGGGCTGCCCTAGAGTGGTTTCTGAGCACAGTCTTGATGTCCTCATAAGGCAGCTGGTAAATATCTCCCCCAGCTAACATGTGAAGGATATCTAAAAGGTCTTCAGGGACTCCTCGGAGCAGGACCAACTTGAGGGATTCAGGGTCAAGTGTGCACCTGGCCCGCTTATAGCTAAGTTGGAACCTCTCCTCATAATCCTCTAAGGACTCATCATTTCCCATGGTCATCCGAAAGGTTTCTCCCTTGGTTTCCTTGGACCTACAGTAGTCCCGGTACTTGGTATTGAAAGCTTGTTGCATCTGAGCCCAAGTGGTGATACTATTCCCAGGTATGCCCATGAACCAGCGTAATGCGGCATCCTTAAGAGTTGAAGGGAAGAGTTTCAGCTTCTGCTCATCTTCAGTATAGTCATAGGTTCTACAAAGGACAGCAAACTCAAACAGGAAGGTATCAGGATCTTCAGTAGTCAGTCCATGGAAGTGTGGTAGAGCGGAGGGACTAATGTTTTTCATTTTCATGTCTCCATTGGTCTCTCGGATGGGGAAGGCACCTTCTATTCTCTCATCTTCTCTTCTATTGTCAGCCATGGATTCAGATGGGATGGTCTCTAATTCTTCTTCTGCTATAGGATCTTCGTATATCTCAGGAGGTTCACCTATAGGTTCTTTTGGATCACTGTCACCTAAGAAGAGAGAAGGGTGACTCATTGATGTGGTGGGGGTGTTGGGTAGGAATTTGCCTGTTTTATCTCGGTTCCTACGAGGCATGAAATGGAAAGAGTTTTTGATTTCTTTTGTTTTTTTCTTTGGTACCTGCAAAACTGAAACATATTTATCTACAACTAACTATCTTGGTGAAATAAAAATGCATAATTGAAATGAAAGAAGGAAAGGACTAATCTACTTTTCTCAAATGGAATTGCAGGAATGGAAATGCTAGTCTACGCTTGCAGAATTGAAAGGCTAATCTATGCTTGCAAAATTGAAATTGCGGAATTGAAATGCTAATCTATGAAAGCAGGAAATGTCTATGCTACTTTTGCAGAATGGAAATGAAATAAACTACTTGGCAGAAGGCGAGAGTAAGAAAATAGAAGAAAAGCAACAATTACTAATACTCTGACGCTTCCCCGGCAACGGCGACAAAAGGATGGTGAGCTCCAGTATTGTAGCAATAATGCTACAACTCCTGGGGCTTCCTTCTCTAATTTTATCAACCCGGTAGTTCGTAACAAACTTGGAAGCGACGGTGCTGTATGCACAAGTACTAGCTCTTGTCGCAGCTGTCACTTGGTCAGCTGGCACAAGTCCGCTAGGGCTCAAGCCAACTTCTATATGCTCTCAGAAGAATCTTTTTAAATGATGAACGAAGGCTATCTCAAAGGAAATTAACCTACTTTGCAAGAATGAACTGAAAGCCAACCAAACATGGAAACCGTAGTAAACCCTAATCTGACTAGCTTAATCTCTATGATGCAATGGTGGGAATGCAACTTCTAGAAATGATGCCATTACTTCTAGTGAGATGAGATGCATGAATTTAAACTACTTCCATTGAAGAGAACACGTTTTTGCTCAAGTGGGTGGAGTTATTATGATTGTGCTTCTTACTGGGTATTGACTATGCAGGGGTAGTTCGAAGGGAAGGAAGGCTTGGGAATGGTTAGGAGGGCTCTGAGAGGTTCCAGGGGATCCCTCACATCATTCCACAGACGTCCACAACGTTTAGGTGCTCGGCAACCGTGTTTTCAGGCTTCTACAGGATGTCTGCAGGGGATCCTACAGGAAACTCGGGATTTCTACAGGATGTCTGCTAACTTCTACAGGATGTCCTATAGTCGGAGTTTTGGGTGATGGAGGAGTGAAGGAGCTGTATGGATGGATAGGTAAGATGAAAGAGGAGCTTGAGATGGCCTATCGACAGAGAGATGAGATGGAGAGAGAGTGGATAGAGCTGGTTGGTCGATAGAAGGGTAGGGCAATGGAAGGTCAAAAAGATTGAGCAACGTGGATAATAGAAGGGTTGGAAGGCAAATGAGCTGAACAGAGGATGAGTAGGTGGCTTAGGCACGGTTCAGAAGGATAAGAACACGATGAAGTGGTGCTATGCAGTGTAAATGAAACAAATCACCCTTATCTTGCATGTAAACGAAAGTTCACCAACCTATTCTAACTGTTTTATTAGGAATCAAAGAACAACAATGTAAGTTGAAAGGAATTTGTGCATGATGTTGAACCCAAGAGTCATTACTCAAGATATAATCGCATGGACAATTCTTCAATCGAAAACATCACATCAATACTTGCATGCAAATGTTAAAACAATGTTTTTTGGCAGTTTGCACGGTCTACACTTCCGGTCCCCAAACAGAGGTGAAAGTGAGCATGCATTCAACCTTTTTGGACTCAATGTAACTTCAATCTCCCTAAGCTAATTCTGAACTACTGGAACAACTGCATTCATGAAACTAACCTACATAACAAAACCGAAACAATCAACTCAGCAAACTGTATTTTTCAAGTGCATGTAAAGGAAAGAAATGCAATGATAAAAAAAAAAGACAAGTAACAATAAAAAGGAAAGGAGGTCTATTGCTCTCAGGTTGGGCCCTAACCTGAGAGCTATAGCTCCCATAAGAACTCAAAATCGAATCCAAATCTGACTGCCTTTATTAAAATATCATAATCATGAGTCTAACAACATGCCAAAATTGGCTTACAAAGAGCAAAAACAGAGCTACAGCTCGTAATCCAAAATATATAACAAAAGTTCAAGAGTCTCATCGAAGGCAATAGCCTTAATACTTATACATGATGAGGCCCAAGCTGGCCTCCTCAATTAGTGGAGCTTGGCTGTCCAACTGAAAGTGAACTGTTGTTCCTGTAGAATCCGTTGGTTGCCTTCTAGCTCAGTGGTGATAGCTGTTGGAGCTCGGAGTTGGGGTGGAGATCACGAGGGAGGTCATTCAAGGCTGTGGACAACCTCCCTATAAACCCGCAATGCCACGTTGGCTGTCTCCTTGTCTCCATTTGCGTGGTCTTTGCTCCATTTAATGCCAAAAAACCTGAAATCATCATGTATTAGCTATGTAGGCATAATGACTGCCCTTCTTCCTACAAATAACACGAATATACTAAGAAATGATGCATAAGTGATAAAAAATGAAGGCTTGAGCAAGGTAAGTAGGCCAAATGAGCCCAAATTGTTACCAAAATTTGGTTCTCATCATTAGGCTATACTACCAGTGAGTATGTTGATGATATTATTATAGCTTTCATGTCCATTTACACTCCTGGAGATCCCCCTGCCATCATGTTTGATTATGCCAAATTCATTGCAGATAAAATGCATGATCAACTCATGAGAATCGACAATGAAAGAGTATTCAAGTACTCATCAGTTTTATATCATCTTTTCCTATACTATCAAGCTGATAAATTTCCATTCACACTTCAAAAGCTTGATACTAGAGGCAACTATAGATCAGTAATCTTCTGGACCCCATTAATCAACCAATATGATTCTCCATATACTTATATAAATTTCATAGTTGTTTTTGTGTACCCAATGGCAACCATGTTGTTAGGAAGTCCTCTGCCCAGGATCAGTGCAAATATCAGGAGGGTCGTACAGTTGTCTAAACAACACAAAGTGGGAGATTGGTACTTCTACCAAAATCACATTGAAATAAGAAGATATGGCTATGAGTTAGCACCTTACAAACTACCAAGATACCTCCCCATGAGACTATTTTCTCTAGAGTACTACAGTCAAATAATTAATTCAGATGAGGTAAATTTTTTAAAGGCCAAGAAGAAAGCTTAACTCAGAATAAAAGACAAGCTTGGCCACTTTATATGCAATAGTAGAGAAGCTGGAAGAGAACCAGCAGAAATCCTTCAAAGGCTCAAACTGAAACAAAGCTTCATATGGACATATTACCCCATTGACTTCATCTGCAATAGAATCCAGAAGAACAAATTGTCTCCATATATCCACCACAGAGTTCTTGAGATAGAACAATATGCAAATCAACTAGAATGGGTTTAGAACACTTTAGTAGACAGGGATAGCATAGAAGTCATTGTTAATAATGTGTTGATCGATCTAGAAAGGAGGCTTGATGAAGATTCCTTTGTACAGGTACCAAGAGAATCCCAATCCCAAAGGGAAACACAGGAACACAGTAAGAAATAGGCAAAAGAAGGACCTCAAGAGCAAGAAGAATCAGAGCAACCAGACATATCAGAAGAGCTAGCTCAGCCAGAACACATCATGAGTACTCCTCCTATTGTACAAACTCCTCTAAATGAGGAGAAGAATCCTAAAAGAGACAGGGAGGAAGCCACTCCTTCTAGAAGACCTATTGCACAGATTTATGTCAAAAGGCAAAGGTTAAATCCCTTTTCAAAACAAGAGTTTATAGAGGAAACAACTAGAAACAAAGGACCATAAAGGGCAGAGAGTAGGCAAGCCACTCCCTCTGGAGTAACACAAGAACCTTCGACTACACAGGCTCAAATGTTGGAAAGACAACAAAGTGTGGAAGTATTCTCATTCAGGGCTCCAACTGGCTAGGACTAGGACATTAGAGAGAAATATAAAGAGATAAAGGCCAGAAATGAAAGGTTCAAGGCTTAAAGCTATGCACAATACCTTAAAATGTCTCCCACTAATCAAACAAAGCTAATGTCAGCCTTTGATGTAAAAGAAGGTAAGATGCAAATGAATTTTATGAAGCCTACCATATAGCAACCCAGGTCTATAGCAGATTACTTGAAGATAGATTTTGAGGTGCTAGCGAAGGATATACATCCTATTGACCAAATAGAATTGCACAAACAGACTGGAGAAATGGTCTATTCCACATTGACCAACAAGGCCATTGCAGCACATCAACTACAAAATTCGCAGAATAATATATCAGTGCAATTCCAACTAGAGAAGGCCTCTTCACAGGCCAAGGATACCAACATAAAGTCCTTAGAGGACGTAATCATAGAGTTGGGGCATGATCCCAAGGATGAAAAGGCTGTAGAAAAGCTAATCAAAAAGAAAAATGTTGACATAACTACCTTGAAAACGCAGGTCAAAATCCCTCGTCTACATCATCCACAAAAAGTTGAAGTACTCGAAACCCAGAAGGAACAGGGAGGGCTTATGGATTTAGTCCTTAAGCTAAATGATCAATTAAAGGAAATAGAGAAAGAGCTAGATAACTTAATTCAGTCTAAACAGAGTGATTTGGCTGCCACTCCATAGATTGTTATTCCTACAGTCTCTACAGCAGTGCCTTCTACATTGGCTACTTCCTTAGCACCAATAGTTCCACCAGCTACAACCCTGCCAGTCACAGGTACATCTACAATGTAGGTACATCTACAGGGAAAACAATTGAATTAGTAAAATCCATGTAGGAAATGACCATCCATGCTACAGAGCTTAAAAGGCTTAGAGAAAAAGTGTCAAGTTTGGAAACTGACTGCAAGCTTGCACAAATACAGCAGAAATAAGAAGCCCAGAAAAGTCAAATAATGGGTAAAAGGATAAAAATCCTTGAAAAGGACTTAACATTGCAACAACCACTAGGAGATATAAAGGAGATGCTATGGTCCAACATCATTGACTCTATCAATGATTTTTGGCTATCAATTCAAGTAATTTTTGAGCAGACTAAACTGGTGAAAATGGCCACCGAAGCAATTCAAAAGGCAAGAGAAGAGTTGGGATACAAGCCTGAAGAGGCCAACCAACTGATAACACTCTTGAACAACAAGAATAGGTATCAGTTGGATGCAATGGACATAGAAGATAGGACAGGAACCATCATATAAATCAAGAAGGTTCTTGCTAAAAGGAACCTTATGCTTAATCTTGAAAAGAAATGCCAAAGCATACAAGCCAATATTGACCAGTTCATGACAAAGTTTGGTATTTTAAGAGAAAAAGGTCTCCCCAGTCCTATGGTCATCCATGACAAGCTTATGACCCAAGAGGACTACGTTGAAATACAAAACAAATTGGCCAACAACCAAGCTAGTATATTAGGGGTAAAATCTCTGCCCACAGGAAAGGTATTGTATGACAATCTGGAAAAATTGTTCTTCCTAGAGCACGAGGTAAAGCACCTATTTGTCAAGAAGCCTAAGTTTTCCAAGTACACCGAAGTTGATGAGACATATAGAAATATGCTAAATATGAAGTTACCTGAAGATGAATGGTGGATAAAATTAACAGATTTACTATAAAGTTACTACAGTAAATCTATATGGCAGCCAGGTAAAATAGGTGAAACATGGTCAAAGTGTAATAGGTAAAGAGTATCAGTAAGTTGAAGACATAAAGTGATTCCAGCACATGGATATCAAGCAACTGAAAGAGCCAAATTCAAATTACAACAGCCAGCACAATCACAATAAAAGGGATAGAAAGAAGCAGTTTTCCATCTATCTCTATCTTCATGCTTGAAGATATTTTTGATTTCCTAGAATAATTCTCAAATTGTTATGAGATATTTTGTAACATTTTTTGTATAAAATACTTCACATTTCGAACTAATTAGGGTGTATTAAAAGACATTTATGTAGACATTTCATATCAAGTTAAAGATTTATTGTAATCAAGACTGGACAGGCTTGCTGGATCATGAAATAAAGCTAAAGACATTTCTCTAAAAAATCTGAATAGTAAACAAGGAATGATATCTCAAAATTAGCTTTAATTCTCTCTCTCTTGATTGTTTACTTTCTCACTGTTTTCTGCTGCAATATCTTAGTCTGGGAATTCTTAATTGCTCCCTTACTTCCATAGTTTCCGCCATTAGGTACATAGTAAAGGATTCTTAGTTTCCCTTTGCTACTGATCTCCTTTTATTCTTCATCTTGATCCCGGTTTAAGGATGATTCATTGCCCTTTTACCCTAGCTATGACTACCTCATGCATTTGAACCTACATCTTTTCTTTTTGCTATGCTAGCCTGTCGTGTGAACTCCTCCTTTAGTAATTGATCTAATCTAGTTAAGCCACTCTTTGATTGACTCCATAGCCCAATGGCCTGAAGGTTTTCTCTGTTTCCAAGACCTTTAATTAAAGCCAATTCCTGCCCTAATGAGTGGTTGATGGTAGAAGACCTCCCTTTTGACGAATATTTTGACCTTTCCATATTTATAACCAAGTCTGAGAGTTTACTTGTTGACATAGTTCTAGATCCATAATTTACAGCAAAACTTGAATTCCAAAGGGAAAACTTGTCAATCGATCCGTACCTTCTGAATTCCCCTCAGTCATCCCTTACTATTGTTAGGATCCTTGAACTTTCTAAAACAACTTCAACTTCCTTTAGTTCACCATCATTTCCTCACATTTCTGAAGTTCAATCCACACCTCCGTTCATACCTTTGCTTCCCCTTCAACCTATCACTACCCATCCAAAACCCCCTGTTACCCCAAATCCCCATGTTACCACAACTCCTATTCTCAGTCTTGCCCAACTCAAAGCTATGGCAAACATATATGCCCCTCTTGTGATGCCTGCCCCTCAAGGTGTCATGCCACTAGGCTACCAGAGTAAAATTGTCCTATTTGATGGCATTGGACCTTACACAACACAGCAATACACAAGAAAAATGATAGATTATTTTGAACTGCATGAAATTGACATAGGAGATGTCCAAATGAGAATATTTGCCCAAACTCTAGCTGGAGAAGTGAAAACATGATTTTGATCTCTGCTTAATAATAGTATAGATAGTTTAGAAGTTTTTCACCAGCAATTTTTAAATAGGTGGGAGAAGAAAAAGAACCCTCTTCAAATTCTTTCTGAATATGAAAACATGAAGAGGGGACCAAAAGAAACTGTTTAGGACTACTGTACTAGACTTAACAATTTATATAACGCAATGCCACTTGACCTTAGACCTCCACTTGGCTTAGCCCTGATAAAGTTTCTAGATAGGTTTGACACTCATGGTGTTTCAACTGAGAGAGAGGAATCCCCCAACCCTAGAAGATATGCAAAGTGTAGCAGTTAGTGTAGAAGCTAGTCTTCTATCCAAAAGAGCTAGGGTTAGAAACGGAAGAAGAACACCCATGAAAGATGAAACTACACCCTTTGATAAAAAAATGGATGCTTTAGCCAAAGGAATGGAAAAATTGATGGATAGGATAGAAATCATTGAAAGGAAACCTCACTAGGATAACCAATAGACACCTCTAGTGAGGAATCCAAACTTTAGTAAGAACCATAACCAAAATACTGCTAAAAATGGGGCTAATCAGAACATTAGACCTCCTTTCCAAGAAAATTATGCTGAAACTTACCTTTGAGAAGACCCTAAGCAAAACACCCAAATTAACTTAATGGGGTTAGATGATGAGGAAACTATCTTTCTGACTCAAGATGACCAGGAATTACACATGCTTCAGTAGTTCCAGAACCAAACTAGAGAATCTCTCGACTACAAGCAAGGGTATGATTCTGCTATCTTCGAAGTGCCTAAACAGTACAATTTGAGGAGAAAAAAGAACACTGATGTTCCGAACCGAAACAAGAAAGCAATACCTAATCAGCCTAAACTCTCCAAATCCTTTCTAGATCAAGTCAGAACCCTCCCATTCCCACCATTGAACATGTAACCAATGACCAACCTTCTAATGAGAAACCTTCAACTTCAATTCCCTTTAAGGAAACAGTGGAATAGTCTCCAGAAATCATATTAGAAAATCCAATAAAAAAGACTCCAAACACTGAAAAAGAAGAACAAACTACTCTGAACCTTGTTTTTAATGTTTCAAATGTTCAAACAGACAAATGCACTTTTCCTTTCAATTTGGGAGCAGAGGTGGCCAAACCTAAAATCTCAGTTCCTTTAATAAAACTGATTAAACATGAAACTTACAGATCTCAAATAAGAAAATCTTTAAGCTTTGTTGAGAATGAAGACTCTGTTAACTTATTTGATGACCAGCATGAGTTAAGTTTTGGTTCTGATGTTAATGGAAAACCAGTGGAAGGAGGGATAACACCCTTCTACATTAGCCTTAACATCCACGATAAAATCCTACATAATGCCAAGCTAGACTCTAGGGCTTCACACAATCTTATGCCTAAATCTATTATGGAGAAACTAAACTTGGATATTACTAGGACTTACAAGGACTTGTTTTCATTTGATTCAAGCCAAGTTAAGTGCCTAGGACTTATAAAAGACCTGTGTGTTTCCCTAGTGCAATACCTGCTAAGAACATTCTTATGGACATAGTTTTTGTTGATATACCACCTAAATATGGCATGTTGTTGTCTAGATCGTGGGGTGCCAAAATCCAAGGATCTCTGCGACTTCACATGTCGTATGCTACCATATCAGTCTTTGGACATCCTAAGAAACTGTATAGAGAGACTCTCATGAAGTATGTAGTGAGTACCTAGGAGAGACCTCAAAACTTTCCTATATATTCAATGCATTCTGATACTGATTCTTTCATTCTTTACAATGCTGAATCAAACCAAGAAGACACTTCAAACAACATTATATCAGAACCAAAAGAAACTACAGTAGAAAAATAAAATCAAAGTGTCCAAATTCAAGATATTTCAGATAATAAAGATGACCTAGATACATTAGTCAAAGAAGATTTTGTTCCCCCAAACAGTAAGAATTATGAACATGAAATTCTATAGCATCTTGAATTCGATTGGTCAGTAAACAAACTAGGTGCAGGAGCAGGAGTATGGATTTACAACTTAGAAAATGATCATTCAGAGGTTCATGCCTATAGATTGAACTTTAAACATACAAACAACATGGCGGAGTATGAAGCACTTATTTTAGGTCTCAAATTGGTCAAAAGGTTAGGAGCCATAAGAGTCTCTATTATGGGAGATTCTGAGTTAGTAATAAAACAAATCAATGCTGTCTATATGACTAGGGATCCTAGGTTAGGATTTTACAGAGGAACAACTGTAGAAATACTAAATACCTTTTTAGAAACCAAGCTTGTTGTTATTCCAAGAAAACACAATATGCAAGCTCATAGTCTAGCTATGTTTGCTAGTACTTGCAAGTTGCCATTTCAGCCTAACCATTAGTACACTGTTGAGGTTACACACAGACCTACTATTCCTGACAACTTAAAGAACTGGCAAGTATTCAATAACGATAAACAAATTAACAATTTTCTGACTTTAGATGAAGAATTTGTAAAGAGGAAAGTAGATACTGACATAATATTATATTCTGATTACACTGATAAAATAGAAATTAACAAAGTAGAAGATGAAAGGATAGATAGATTCCATCCCACAAAGTTTACAAAATCAGATATTCAAAATCTAAAACAAATTGAAATTGATGAGGAAATTGATAAAGAATCCAAAGTCATCAATCTTAAAGACAATTTTTTTCCCAAAGGATTAACTACTTTGGAGGACTTGTTTGATTCAAATGATGTCCCTAGAAAGCCGAAGATGAAACCCTTAAAATCAGACATAGATGAGTGTAACATAGGCTCTGAAGAAGATCCAAAACTAATAAAACTTTCAATGTCTTTACCTCCTAATGAAAAAGTGAAATACATAGAACTGTTAAAGGAATTCCAAGATGTTTTTGCTTGGAGTTATGAGGACCTTAAGTCCTATGATACCAGCATAATACAACACACCATTCCCTTAAAAGTAAACCAGGAGCCTTTTAGACAGAAGCTGAGAAGGATTAACCCCATTATATTGCTTTCTATTGAAAAGGAAATCAAAAGAATGTATGAAGCCAAGATCATTGCACCAATTAGATTCTCAGATTGGGTTTCTAATTTGGTACCCACAAGAAAGAAAACTAGAGAAATTAGACTGTGTGTTGACCTCAGGAATCTAAATAAAGTTTCACTCAAGGATAACTACCCTCTTTCCAAAATGGATTACATATTATAGAGGGTAGTATGTTGAACCAGAATCTCACTGCTAGATGGGTTTTCTGGTTATAACCAGATTTTAGTCCACCCAGACGATCAGGAAAAAACTGCATTCACTACTCCTTGGGGCACTTTCATGTATGTGAAAATGCCTTTTGGGTTAAAAAATGCAGGGGCCACCTTTCAAAGAGCAATGGAAATAGCCTTTTCTAAGGAAATCCATGACTTCCTAGTAATATACCTAGATGATATCACGGTATTCTCTAAATCAGATAAGCAACACCTGAATCACCTAAGGCAAGTTTTCACCAAGTGTAGGAAGTATGGAATTTCTTTGAATCCTAAAAAATATTTATTTGGGCTAGAAGAGGGAAAATTACTAGGCCACATAATTTCCAAAGATGGTATCCGGATCGACCCAACAAGAATTGAAGCCATTTTATAGATAACACATCCTAGGAACATCAGAGAACTACAAGCCTTTTTAGGTAAAATAAACTTTTTGAGAAGATTTATCTCTAAATTAGCCGAAAAAATTAGATTACTAAATAACATGTTAAAGAAAGATTCGAATATTAAATGGACACTTCAGGCTAAAAGATCTTTCGAAGATCTAAAGATAGCCTTGACACAAACACCGATTCTCATCAGTCCAATGTTTGATAGGGATTTCATCATATTTCTTTCGCCTTAGAACATACCATTGTTGCAGTCCTACTGCAGAAAAATGATCCGGGTTTTGAACAACCAATAGCCTTCTTTAGCAAAGCCCTAAGAGATGCACCTTTAAAGTATAATATAATGGAAAAACAAGCTTTTGCTCTAGTCAAAGCCATTAAATATTTCAGATTTTATATCCTATATTCTCATATAGTAGCTTATGTTCCCAATGTTGTAGTCAAAGACATCCTAACACAGGATGGACCAGTTGGAAAGAGAGGGAAGTGGATAGCTACCATATTAGAATATGACCTAGAAATTAAACCTACAAAATTGATCAAAGGCCAAGGTTTAGCCAAGCTTATGGTTGAATCAAACTGTCAGGCCATAGACATTAATTTTATTGCAGAATTAGGTAATGAAGAGGAGATGGTGACTCCACAGATTAGCTAGGCCTTTACCGACTCACCATGGTATGCTGACATTATATAAGTTCTACAAAATCTTCAAGCTCCACCTATGTTATCCAGGACTAAAAGTAGGTTCTTAAAAATGAAATCTTTGAAAGTTTTGCATAATTGACAATGCTTTATTTTGGAAAAATCATGAAGGCATCCTTCTTAATTGTTTGTTAAAGGAAGAATCTGACAAAATATTACAAGAATTTCATGCAGGTGACTGTGGGGGACATCTTTACTAGAATACCACAGCTGACAAGATCTTAAGAGCTGGCTTTTATTGGCCCACTCTATTTTCTGATGTAAAGAAATTTGTAACCTCATGTCACAAATGTCAGATTTTAGAAGGAAAAAAAAAACTATTACCATTACCTTTGAAACCAATATCTACAAAAGCACCATTTCAACAATAGGGTCTTGAATTCATTGGTGAAATTCATCCCCCCTCTTCTGCTCAACATAGATGGATCTTGACTGCTACAAATTATTTTACAAAATGGATAGAGGCCATACCCTCAAGACAGATTACTAATACTGTCATAATAGGTTTTCTTGAGGCCAGCATTCTGTCCATATTTGGTTGCCCAACCAAAATTATCACAGAAAATGCAGCAGCTTTCAAATCAAAGAGGATGATTTATTTCTACAACAGATATCATATAACCCTAGGTCACTCCATAGCCTACTATCCCCAAGGAAACGGACTAGCAGAGTCTTCCAACAAGAGCTTAGTGAATATCATCAAAACATTGTTGAAAGATAACAAGAAAACCTGGAACAAGAAGCTAGTAAATGCCTTGTGGGCAGATAGGCCGACCACAAAGAAATCCATTGGTACCAGTCCTTATCAGCTAGTCTATGGAATGGAGGCGGTTTTCCCATCTTTCTTGAGAACACCAGTGATGAAGTTGCTCCAAGAAGTACAAGTTGAGCCAAATGATATTCAAAGGAGGATCAATCAGACAATTCACTTACAACAGAATAGGGAAGAAGTGTATGTCAGATCCCAAGTTGTGCAGGAGAGAATCAAGAAATATTTTGACAAAATGACTATGGTAGAAGATTTCTACCTAGGAGATAAAGTTTTGAAATGGGACTCAAGAAGGAAGGATAAAGGTAAACATGCGAAGTTCGAATTCCTATGGAAAGGCCCTTACATCATTTATGCTTTCAGGGGTAATAATGTTTTTTTCCTCAAAGAATTGGATGGTGCAGAAGTAGAAGGAGGACTAGTTAATGGTCGAATGCTTAAGCACTACATAGATCCTAGTCACTGATTTCACTAACCACTTGTACATATTTTATTCTTCAAAAGTTTAGTTTTGATTGGATGGTAATTTTGGAGTTGAAGCCCGAAGAGAAGGTCCTAGGCTTCAAAAGTTTCACTGTCATAAATACCAATAATAGAGCAAAGTAAAAGGAAAAAGTTGCAAAGTAAGATCACAGTAATTCAGAACGCCATTGATCTACTAGTTCTTGACAATTCACCAGGAAATGCCATCCCCAAGTGGAGCCACTGTTATGTTCCTATACCAATAGGAGTCATAATTTTTGAATGGCTGAGATTAAATCTGTAATATGTACATACCTTTTCTTTCTACAAATGTTTTCCATATTCAAAAAAATAAAAAAATAAACTAAGAAATTTAAATAGGGTATGTCCTAAAAGAAAAATCAAAGGACAAAAAGAATAAAAAATATCTAAAAAAGATGAAAAAGATGAACCCCAAGAAATAAAAAAGACCATGAAAGTGTGCAAGTCAAAATGCCACTACTATTTACTTTTGATGCAGAATAAAAGATTGTGTGTAGCTTGTTACCTTTGCCACAATCCATGGATGGTCAAAATGTTTAAACCTGTCTATTTCATGTTTTCAATTTTATGCTTAGAGATAGAGAATAAAATCTGACCAAATTGTTTAATCTTGGCAGATAAGTAGATAGGTAGAGTAAATAAAAGGAGCTCAACTATTTAATATAAGCCCTTCGATGTAATAAGGTTAGACTTAGAGAGATTACTATTGTTAAAGAAAAGAAAAGTTTTGATAAAGGGTTTTCCAGCTTAACTGCACCCTAATAAAGAGAAGTAGAAATGGTAGGATGAGTGGATGGGTAAGTAGAAGGATGGTTGCAGAATTGTGGTGATTTATTAGATAAGGTCATATTATTCACCTTCATCATCAAAGTTCTAAGTATGGGTGAAAATTTTGCATTTATCAAAGTACACAAAGTCAATTGATTAACCTCCCTCATTCGTTACATTTTCCACTTAACTAATTTCCAAGAAAATTCCTAAAGTACCTAAAATATTAAGTTAAAGGGGCTCAAAGCATTTCTCTGACTTTGGGAGGAACCAAACCCTCAACCCAATAACTTATAGGTCCTTAGTACTAAAAGTCCCCTCATAAGCAGTCACCCCCTTCAAATTCACTCATATTCCCCAACAAATCCCTTTTCCCAAGAAAAACATCATTTCCCCCTAATAAACCCCTTTCTCTAAGGATAAAACTTTATTATCCTAGAAAAAAGTAATCATTCCCCAATGAAAAGACCCTTTTTCTCATAAAAAACCAAAGAACACTTAAATCCAATGTATTATGTCTTTACAAACAAACAAAAGAATGAAACACATTATACTTAGCGTTTTATTCATTCTACACCAATATCATATTAACTTCTAACACTTATATGTATATTAATTCCCAAAGCAATAAAACCCTTCCCCTATAGTTCTAATAAAAACCCTATTCAAATAAAAGAAATTAATTTACTGATTTGCGATTAATTGATAGTCAACCCTCCACCAATGGAATCACCACGATACCCTTAATCTTCCATAATCCATTGATTGAATTAATCTCACCACTATTAAACTTCCACCGGGCCCCTCCATAAAACCTCATGTAAAAACCCCACCCCGATCACTGTGCGATCTACCCCATTTGATCTAACAGTTGACAATCATATCGGGTGGCCTCCGAAGGTCAAAATTTACCCACCCAACATGGGTGGTTTCACTTTGGGTCCAGATGCTACGTGTCGCCCGATAAATGGCATCAGGCGACCTCCTCCCAAAACCACTCTGGCCTAAAAGCGATGCGACCCAAACCCACTTACTGCCTCCCGCTAGACGACAAAACATCTCATCCCCCGTTTAATGCCAAATGTACCTTTCCCCGTGTACCCACCAAACTGGTTGACTTTACAAATAAAACTAAAAAACTCATTGCTTTTCGATTTATTGTGGAAAACACTCAGACCTTGATCCAACTGCCAACCCACATTCAACCGTTAACCTACCAAATCTGTTGAATGTCCAGTCCATTCTTTAGTCACGTACACCTCCTACAAACCATGCACAGTCACCCATCAACCCGTTCAGAGCAAAAACTAGGTATTTATCCAAATTCACCGAGAAACCCTATCTAATTCCCAAAAATTGTTACTCAACTGCAAATTATTAAGTAATTATGTGGAAAAATTGCCTAGCAACCCAAACTACTCTGAATTGAACCAATTTGCCCCCATTCTACCTGAAAACCCCTTTCCCCATTCTTGAATCCACAAGAACCAAGGATGGCTACTCTAATTGCAATGGATATCCGACCAATTACTACTCCCCACCAGGACTTAGACCATCTTCCTTTGGTAGACAAAGACTTCCAAATCAAAGACACCTCTGTCCATGAATCCCCACTAAAATTATTTTGTAGGTATAAGCACCAGTACTTTAACCATGTAGATAAAATGGGTCTTTGGGAATCAAATTTTCCCTAATACCAATTCCCTAGAGTTCATATCTTCCTTGAAATCATCCACTATTGCCAATGAACTACAGTCCCAGCCAAAGAGCAGTGATGACTCATGACCATACTATATTATTCACCATCACTACTAAATCTATTAATGAAATACAGCAGTTGCAACCAAGGCAAAACTTGACTCACATTTCTATTGGAGACCTGCTTAACAGATTCCCTACAATCACCTCCATCAAACTTGCTCAATTATTCCAGACCTTCAATGTGGAAGAGAAATACATTCCAAAGGACCCTCCCCCATACATGTGGACCATATTTTTTAATCTTGGCCAAGAAATCATAGCAATGATATCTAATGTGTTAGGCTATACTACCAGTGAGTATGTTGATGATATTATTATAACTTTCATGTCCATTTACACTCCTGGAGAGCCCCCTGCCATCATGTTTGATTATGCCAAATTCATTGCAGATAAAATGCATGATCAACTCATGAGAATGGACAATGAAAGAGTATTCAAGTACTCATCAGTTTTATATCATTTTTTCCTATACTATCAAACTGATAAATTTCCATTCACACTTCAGAAGCTTGATACTAGAGGCAACTATAGATCAGTAATCTTCTGGACCCCATTAATCCACCAATATGATTCTCCATATACTTATATAAATTTCATAGATGTTTTTGTGTACCCAGTGGCAACCATGTTGTTAGGAATTCCTCTGCCCAGGATCAGTGTAGATATCAGGAGGGTCCTACAGTTGTCTAAACAACACAAAGTGCGAGATTGGTACTTCTACCAAAATCATATTGAAATCAGAAGATATGGCTATGAGTTAGCACCTTACAAACTACCAAGATACCTCCCCATGAGACTGTTTTCTCTAGAGTACTACAGTCAAATAATTAATTCAGATGAGGTACATTTTTTAAAGGCCAAGAAGAAAGCTTAACTCAGAATAAAAGACAAGCTTGGCCACTTTATATGCAATAGTAGAGAAGCTGGAAGAGAAGCAGCAGAAATCCTTCAAAGGCTCAAACTGAAACAAAGCTTCATATGGAAATATGACCCCATTGACTTCATCTGCAATAGAAGCCAGAAGAACAAATTGTTTCCATATATCCACCACAGAGTTGCTGAGATAGAACAATATGCAAATCAACTAGAATGGGTGGAGAACACTTTAGTAGACAGAGATAGCACAGAAGTCATTGTGAATAATGTGTTGATTGATCTAGAAATGAGGCTTGATGAAGATTCCTTTGTACAGGTACCAAGAGAATCCCAATCCCAAATGGAAACACAGGAACACAGTAAGAAATAGTCAGAAGAAGGACCTCAAGAGAAAGAAGAATCAGAGCAACCAGACATATCAGAAGAGCGAGCTCCACCAGAACACATCATGAGTACTCCTCCTATTGTACAGACTCCTCTAAATGAGGAGAAGAATCCTAAAAGAGACAGGGAGGAAGCCACTCCTTCTAGAAGACCTATTGCACAAATTTATGTCAAAAGGAAAAAGTTAAATCCCTTTTCAAAACAAGAGTTTATAGAGGAAACAACTGGAAACAAAGGTACATAAAGGGCAGAGAGTAGGCAAGCCACTCCCTCTGGAGGAACACAAGAAACTTCTACTACACATGCTCAAATGCTGGAAAGACAACAGAGTGTGGAAGTATCCTCATTCAGGGCTCCAACTGGCCAGGACTAGGACATTAGAGAGAAAAATAAAGAGATAAAGGCCAGAAATGAAAGGTTCAAGGCTTAAAGCTATGCACAATATGTTAAAATGGCTCACACTAATCAAACAAAGCTAATGTCAGCATTTGATGTAAAAGAAGGTAAGATGCAAATGAATTTTATGAAGCCTATCATACAACAACCCACGTCTATAGTAGATTACTTGAAGACAGATTCTGAGGTGCTGGCAAAGGATATACATCCTATCAACCAAATAGAATTGCACAAACAGACTGGAGAAATGGTCTATTCCACATTGAACAACAAGGCCATTGCAGCACATCAACTACACAATTCGCAGAATAATATATCAGTGCAATTCCAACTTGAGAAGGCCTCTTCATAGGCCAAGGATACCAACATAAAGTCCTTAGAGGACGTAATCATAGAGTTGGGGCATGATCCCAAGGATAAAAAGGCTGCAGAAAAGATAATCAAAAAGAAAAATGATGACATAGCTACCTTGAAAACGCAGCTCAAAATCCCTCGTCTACATCATCCACAAAAAGTTGAAGTACTAGAAACCCAGAAGGAACAGGGAGGGCTTATGGACTTAGTCCTTAAGCTAAATGATCAATTAAAGGAAATAGAGAAAGAGATAGACAACTTAATTCAGTCTAACAGAGTGATTTGGTTACCACTCCATAGATTGTTATTCCTACAATCTCTACAGCAGTGCCTTCTACATTGGCTACTTCCTTAGCACCAACAGTTCCACCAGCTACAGCCATGCCAGTCACTGGTACATCTACAGTGCAGGTACATCTACAGAGAAAACAACTATATTAGTAAAATCCATGTAGGAAATGACCATCTAGGCTACAGAGCTTAAAAGGCTTAGAGGAAAAGTGTCAAGTTTGGAAACTGACTGCAAGCTTGCACAAATACAGCAGAAATAAGAAGCTCAGAAAATTCAAATAATGGGTAAAAGGATAAAAATCCTTGAAAAGGATTTAACATTGCAACAACCACTAGGAGATATAAAGGAGATGCTCTGGTCCAACATCATTGACTCTATCAATGATGTTTGGCCATCAATTCAAGTAATTTTTGAGTAGACTAAATTGGTGAAAATGGCCACCGAAGCAATTCAAAAGGCAAGAGAAGAGTTGGGATACAAGCCTAAAGAGGCCAACCAACTGATAACGCTCTTGAACAACAAGAATAGGTATCAGTTCGATGAACTGGGCATAGAAGATAGGACAGGAACCATCATATAAATCAAGAAGGTTCTTGCTAAAAGGAACCTTATGCTTATTCTTGAGAAGAAATGCCAAAGCATACAAACTGATATTGAACAGTTCATGACAAAGTTTGGTATTTTGAGAGAAAAAGGTCTCCCCAGTCCTATGGTCATCCATGACAAGCTTATGACCCAAGAGGACTACGTTGAAAGACTAAACAAGTTGGCCAACAACCAATCTAGTACATTAGGGGTAAAAGCTCTGCCCACAGGAAAGGTATTGTATGACAATCTGGAAAAATTGTTCTTCCTAGAGCACGAGGTAAAGCACCTGTTTTTCAACAAGCCTAATCTTTCCAAGTACACCGAAGTTGATGAGACATATAGAAAGATGCTAAATATGAAGTTACCTAAAGATGAATGGTGGATAAAATTAACATATTTACTATAAAGTTACTACAGTAAATCTATATAGCAGCTAGATAAAATAGGTGAAACATGGTCAAAGTGTAACAGGTAAAGAGTATCAGTAAGTTTAAGACATAAAGTGATTCCAACACATGGATATCAAGGAAATGAAAGAGCCAAATTCAAATTACAACAGCCAGCACAATCACAGTAAAAGGGATAGCAAGAAGCAGTTTTCCATCAATCTCTATCTTCATGCTTGAAGATATTTTTGATTTCCTAGAATAATTCTCAAACTGTTATGAGATATTTTGTAACATTTTTTGTATAAATACTTCAAATTTTGAAGTAATTAGGGTGGATTAAAAGACATTTATGTAGACATTTCATATCAACTTAAAGATTTATTGTAATCAAGACTGGACTGGCTTGCTGGATCATGAAATAAAGTTAAAGACATTTCACAAGATTCTTGTGCACAGTGGAAATCAAATAAGTATTATCTCTTCATGTTTATTATTGTTTTCTATTTATGTTTATAAATATTCACATTTTTCTCTATGAAATCTGAATAGTAAACAAGGAATGATATTTCAAAATTACCTTTAATTCTCTCTATCTTGATTGTTTACTTTCCCCCCTTAGGTCCATAGTAAAGGATTCTTAGTTGCCCTTTGCTACTGATCTCCTTCTATTCTTCATCTTGATCCCGGTTTAAGGATTATTCATTTCTCTTTTACCCTAGCTATGACTACCTCATGCATTTGAACCTACATATTTTCCTTTTGCTATGCTAGCCTGCCCTGTGAACTCCTCCTTTAGTAATTGATCTAATCCAGTTAAGCCACTCTTTGATTGACTCCATAGCCAAATGGCCTGAAGGTTTTCTCTACCCATCTATTTCCATAAGTCTACTACCCAATCAAAATCAAAACATCATGAGCACTAAGAACTAACCTGAAATCCCACCGAAAGCAAAGTTAAATTATAGAGAGAGAGCCCTATCTGGACTTAGGTTGCCTAGGACCTGAGTCTAAAAGATTAGGTTTGTGGTTACCTCAGATTATTCCTTCTTTTATAACTTCTAGGGAAGACTACTGAGTGATAACATAGTGGCGACCATACTAGGTACATCAAACCCTCAGTGTTAATAAACCTTTGAGAAATTTCAAATTTTTATTTTCAAGCCTCTTAAAGGGTTTATTAGAAGTTATTTCAAAAAATTCATAAAAAAGGCAATAATTAGAAAAGGCTTGAAATTTGGCTTCTAGGATAACTCGCTATACTAGGGCCAACCTTGATCCAAATCCTTCCCCTGTATTTGACAATCCCAACCTTATTTCAAGAATAGCCAGAAGACAAGAAAGTTCAGTAAGCCCAAGACCTTTAATTAAAGCCAATTCCTGCCCTAATGAGTGGTTGTTGGTAGAAGACCTCCCTTTTGACGAATATTTTGACCTTTCCCTATTTATAACCAAGTCTGAGAGTGCACTTGATGACATAGTTCTAGATCCATAATTTACAGCAGAACTTGAAGTCCAAAGGGAAAACTTGTCAATCGATCAGTACCTTCTGAATTCCCCTCAGTCATCCCTTACTATTGTTAGGATCCCTGAACTTTCTGAAACAACTTCAACTTCCTTTAGTTCACCATCATTTCCTCACATTTCTGAAGTTCAATCCACACCTCCGTTCATACCTTTGCTTCCCCTTCAACCTATCACTACCCATCCAAAACCCCCTGTTACCCCAAATCCCCATGTTACCACAACTCCTGTTCTCAGTCCTGCCCAACGCAAGGCTATGGCAAACAGATATGCCCCTCTTGTGATGCCTGCCCCTCAAGGTGTCATGCCACCAAGCTACCAGAGTAAAATTGTCCTATTTGATGGCATTGGACCTTACACAGCACAACAACACACAGGAAAATTGATTGATTATTTTGAACTGCATGAAATTGACATAGGAGATGTCCCAATGAGAATATTTGCCCAAACTCTAGCTGGAGAAGTGAAAACATGATTTTGATCTCTGCCTAATAATAGTATAGATAGTTTAGAAGTTTTTTACCAGTAATTTTTAAATAGGTGGGAGAAGAAAAAGAACCCTCTTCAAATTCTTTCTCAATATGAAAACATCAAGAGGGGACCAAATGAAACTGTTCAGGACTACTGTACTAGATTTAACAATGTATATAACGCAATGCCACTCTACCTTAGAGCTCCACCTAGCTTAGCCCAGATAAAGTTTCTAGACAGGTTTGACACTGACATGGTGTTTCAACTGAGAGAGAGGAATCCCCCAACCCTAGAAGATATGCAAAGTGTAGCAGTTAGTGTAGAAGCTAGTCTTCTATCCAAAAGAGCTAGGGCTAGAAACGGAAGAAGAACACCCTTGAAAGATGAAACTACACCCTTTGATCAAAAAATGGATGCTTTAGCCAAAGGAATGGAAAAATTGATGGATAGGATAGAAATCATTGAAAGGAAACCTCACTAGGATAACCAACAGGAACCTCTAGTGAGGAATCCAAACTTTAGGAAGAACCATAACCAAAATACTGCTAAAAATGGGGCTAATCAGAACATTAGACTTCCTTTCCAAGAAAATTATGCTGAAACTTCCCATTGAGAAGACCCTAAGCAAGACACCCAAATTAACTTAATGGGGTTAGATGATGAGGAAACTATCTTTCTGACTCAAGATGATCGGGAAATACACATGCTTTAGTAGTTCCAGACCCAAACTAGAGAATCTTTCAACTACAAGCAAGGGTATGATTCTGCTATCTTCAAATTGCATAAACAGTACAATTTGAGGAGAAAAAGAACATTGACGTTCCGAACCAAAAAAAGAAAGCAGTACCTAATCAACCTAAACTCTCCAAATCCTTTCTAGATCATGTCAGAACCCTCCCAGTCCCACCATTGAAGATGTAACCAATGACCAACCTTCTAATGAGAAACATTCCACTTCAGTTCCCTTTAAGGAAACAATGGAATAGTCTCCAGAAATCATATTAGAAAATCCAATAAAAAAGATTCCAAACACTGAAAAAGAAGAACAAACTACTCTAAACCTTGTTGTTAATGTTTCAAATGTTCAAACAGACAAATCTCCTTTTCCTTTCAATTTGGGAGCAGAGGTGGCCAAACCTAAAATCTCGGTTCCTTTAATAGAACTGATTAAACTTGAAACTTATAGATCTCAAATAAGAAAATCTTTAAGCTTCGTTGAGAATGAAGACTCTGTTAACTTATTTGATGACCAACAGGAGTTAATTTTCGGTTTTGTTGTTAATGGAAAACTAGTGGAAGGAGGGATAACACCCTTCTACATTAGCCTTAACATCCACGATAAAATCCTACATAATGCCAAGCTAGACTCTGGGGCTTCACACAATCTTATGCCTAAATCTGTTATGGAGAAACTAAACTTGGATATCACTAGGCCTTACAAGGACTTGTTTTCATTTGATTCAAGCCAGGTTAAGTGCCTAGGACTTATAAAAGACCTGTGTGTTTCCCTAGTGCAGTACCCTGCTAAGAACATTCTTATGGACATAGTTTTTGTTGATATACCACCTAAATATGGCATGTTGTTGCCTAGATCGTGGGGTGCCAAACTCCAAGGATCTCTGCAACTTCACATGTCGTATGCTACCATATCAGTCTTTGGACATCCTAAGAAATTATATAGAGAGGTTCTGATATTGATTCTTTTATTCTTTACAATGCTGAATCAAACCAAGAAGACACTTCAAACAACATTATATCAGAACCAAAAGAAACTACATTAGAAAAATAAAATCAAAGTGTCCAAATTCAAGAGATTTCGGATAATAAAGATGACCTAGATACCTTAGTCAAAGAAGATTTTGTTCCCCCAAATAGTAAGAATTATGAACATGAAATTCTATAGCATCTTGAATTCGATGGGTCAGTAAACAAACTAGGTGCAGGAGCAGGAGTATGGAATTACAACTTAGAAAATGATCATTCAGAGGGTCATGCCTATAGATTGAACTTTAAACGTACAAACAACATGGCCTATGAAGCACTTAGTTTAGGTCTCAAATTGTTCAAAAGGTTAGGAGCCATAAGAGTCTCTATTATGGGAGATTCTGCGTTAGTAATAAAACAAATCAATGCTGTCTATATGAATAGGGAACCTAGGTTAGGATTTTACAGAGGAACAACTGTAGAAATACTAAATACCTTTATAGAAACCAAGCTTGTTGTTATTCCAAGAAAACACAATATGCAAGCTCATAGTCTAGCTATGTTTGCTAGTACTTGCAAGTTGCCATTTCAGCCTAACCATTAGTACACTGTTGAGGTTACACACGGACCTACTATTCCTGACAACTTAAAGAACTGGCAAGTATTCAATAACGATCAACAAATTAACAATTTTCTGACTTTAGATGAGGAATTTGTAAACAAGAAAGTAGATACTGACATAATATTAGATTCTGATTACACTGATAAAATAGAAATTAACAAAGTAGAAGATGAAAGGATAGATAGATTCCATCCCACAAAGTTTACAAAATCAGATATTCAAAACCTAAAAAAAATTGAAATTGATGAGGCAATCGACAAAGAATCTGAAGTCATCAATCTTGAAGACAAATTTTTTCCCAAAGGATTAACTACTTTGGAGGACTTGTTTGATTCAAACGATGTCCCTAGAAAGCCGAAGATGAAACCCTTAAAATTAGACATAGAGGAGTGTAACATAGGCTCTAAAGAAGATCCCAAACTAATAAAACTTTCAAAGTCTTTACCTCCTAATGAAAAAGTGAAATACATAGAACTGTTAAAGGAATTCCAAGATGTTTTTTCTTGGAGTTATGAGGACCTTAAGTCCTATGATACCAGCATAATACAACACACCATTCCCTTAAAAGTAAACCAGGAGCCTTTTAGACAGAAGCTGAGAAGGATTAACCCCATTCTATTGCCTTCTATTGAAAAGGAAATCAAAATAATGTATGAAGCCAAGATCATTGCACCAATTAGATTCTCAGATTGGGTTTCTAATTTGGTACCCACAAGAAAGAAAACTAGATTAATTAGACTGTGTGTTGATCTCAGGAATCTAAATAAAGTTTCACTCAAGGATAACTACCCTCTTCCCAAAATGGATTACATATTATAGAGGGTAGTATGTTCAACTAGAATCTCACTGCTAGATGGGTTTTCTGGTTATAACCAGATTTTAGTCCACCCAGATGATTAGGCAAAAACTGCATTCACTACTCCTTGGGGCACTTTCATGTATGTGAAAATGCCTTTTGGGTTAAAAAATGCAGGGGCCACCTTTCAAAGAGCAATGGAAATAGCCTTTTCTAAGGAAATACATGACTTCCTAGTAATATACCTAGATGATATCACAATATTCTCTAAATCAGATCAGCAACACCTGAATCACCTAAGGCAAGTCTTCACCAAGTGTAGGAAGTATGGAATTTCTCTGAATCCTAAAAAATCTTTATTTGGGCCGGAAGAGGGAAAATTACTAGGCCACATAATTTCCAAAGATGGTATCCATATCGACCCAACAAGAATTGAAGCCATTTTACAAATACCACATCCTAGGAACATCAGAGAACTACAAGCCTTTTTAGGTAAAATAAACTTTTTGAGAAGATTTATCTCTAACTTAGTTGAACAAATTAGATTACTAAATAACATGTTAAAAAAAGATTCGACTATTAAATGGACATTTCAGGCTAAAAGATCTTTCGAAGATATAAAGATAGCCTTGACACAAACACCAGTTCTCATCAATTCAATGTTTGATAGGGATTTCATCATATTTATTTCGCCTTAGAACATACCATTGTTGCAGTCCTACTGCAGAAAAATGATCAGGGTTTTGAACAACCAATAGCCTTCTTTAGTGAAGCCCTAAGAGATGCACCTTTAAAGTATAATATAATTGAAAAGCAAGCTTTTGCTCTAGTCAAAGCCATTAAATATTTCAGATTTTATATCCTATATTCTCATATAGTAGCTTATGTTCCCAATGTTGTAGTCAAAGACATCCTAACACAGGATGGACCAGATGGAAAGAGAGGGAAGTGGATAGCTACCATATTAGAATATGACCTAGAAATTAAACCTACAAAATTGATCAAAGGCCAAGGTTTAGCCAAGCTTATGGTTGAATCAAACTGTCAGGCCATAGACATTAATTTTATTGCAGAATCAGGTAATGAAGAGGAGATGGCGACTCCACAGATTAGTTAGGCCTTTATCGACTCACCATGGTATGCTGACATTATATACGTTCTACAAAATCTTCAAGCTCCACCTATGTTATCGAGGACTAAAAGAAGGTTCTTAAAAATGAAATCTTTGAAAGTTTTGCATAATTGACAATGCTTTATTTTGGAAAAATCATGAAGGCATCCTTCTTAATTGTTTGTTAAAGGAAGAATCTGACAAAATATTACAATAATTTCATGCAGGTGACTGTGGGGGACATCTTTACTGGAATACCACAGCTGACAAGATCTTAAGTGCTGGCTTTTATTGGCCCACTCTATTTTCTGATGTAAAGAAATTTGTAACCTCATGTCACAAATGTCAGATTTTTGAAGGAAAAAGAAAACTATTACCATTACCTTTGAAACCAATATCTACAAAAGCACCATTTCAACAATGGGGTCTTGAATTCATTGGTGAAATTCATCCCCCCTCTTCTGTCCAACATAGATGGATCTCGACCGCTATAAATTATTTTACAAAATGGATAGAGGTCATACCCTCAAGACAAATTACTAATACTGTCATAATAGGTTTTCTTGAGGCCAACATTCATTCCAGATTTGGTTGCCCAACCAAAATTATCACAGACAATGCAGCAGCTTTCAAATTAAAGAGGATGATTTATTTCTACAACAAATATCATATAACCCTAGGTCACTCCATAGCCTACTATCCCCAAGGAAACGGACTAGCAGAGTCTTCCAACAAGAGCTTAGTGAATATCATCAAAAAATTGTTGGAAGATAACAAGAAAACCTGGAACAAGAAGCTAGTAAATGCCTTGTGGGCAGATAGGCTGACCACAAAGAAATCCATTGGTACCAGTCCTTATCAGCTAGTCTATGGAATGGAGGCGGTTTTCCCATCTTCCTTGGGAACACCAGTGATGAAGTTGCTCCAAGAAGTACAAGTTGAGCCAAATGATATTCAAAGGAGGATCAATCAGACAATTCACTTACAACAAAACAGGAAAGAAGTGTATGTCAGATCCCAAGTTGTGCAGGAGAGAATCAAGAAAGATTTTGACAAAATGACTAAGGTAGAAGATTTCTACCTAGGAGATAAAGTTTTGAAATGGGACTCAAGAAGGAAGGATAAAGGTAAACATGGGAAGTTCGAATTCCTATGGAAAGGCCCTTACATCATTTATGCTTTCAGGGGTAATAATGTTTTTTTCCTCAAAGAATTGGATGGTGCAGAAGTAGAAGGAGGACTAGTTAATGGTCGAATGCTTAAGCACTACATAGATCCTAGTCACTGATTTCACTAATCACTTGTACATATTTTATTGTTCAAAAGTTCAGTGTTGATTGGATGGTAGTTTTGGAGTTGAAGCCCGAAGAGAAGGTCCTAAGCTTCAAAAGTTTCACTGTCATAAATACCAATAATGCAGCAAAGTAAAAGGAAAAAGTTGCAAAGTAAGATCACAGTAATTCAGAACGCCATTGATCTACTAGTTCTTGACAATTCACCAGGAAATGCCATCCCCAAGTGGAGCCATTGTTATGTTCCTATACCAATAGGAGTCATAATTTTTGAATGGCTGAGATTAAATCTGTAATATGTACATACCTTTTCTTTCTACAAATGTTTTCCATATTCAAAAAAATAAAGAAATAAAATAAGAAATTTAAATAGGGTATGTCCTAAAAGAAAAATCAAAGGACAAAAAGAATAAAAAATATCTAAAAAAGATGAAAAAAATGAACCCCAAGAAAGAAAAAAGACCATGAAAGTGTGCAAGTCAAAATGCCACTACTATTTACTTCTGATGCAGAATAAAAGATTATGTGTAGCTTGTTACCTTTGCCACAATCCATGGATGGTCAAAATGTTTAAACCTGTCTATTTCATGTTTTCAAATTTATGCTTAGAGATAGAGAATAAAATCTGACCAAGTTGTTTAATCTTGGCAGATAAGTAGATAGGTAGAGTAAATAAAAGGAGCTCAACTATTTAATCTAAGCCCTTCGATGTAATAAGGTCAGACTTAGAGAGATTACTTTTGTTAAAGAAAAGAAAAGTTTTGATAAAGGGTTTTCCAGCTTAAGTGCACCCTAATAAAGAGAAGTAAAAATGGTAGGATGAGTGGATGGGTAAGTAGAAGAATGGCTGCAGAATTGTGGTGATTGATTAGATAAGGTCATATTATTCACATTCATCATCAAAGTTCTAAGTATGGATGAAAATTGAGTATTTATCAAAGTACACAAAGTCAATTGATTAACCTCCCTCATTCATTACATTTTCCACTTAACTAATTTCCAAGAAAAGTCCTAAAGTACCTAAAATCTTAAGTTAAAGGGGCTCAAAGCATTTCTCTGACTTTGGGAGGGACCAAACCCTCGGCCCAATAACTTATAGGTCCTTAGTACTAAAATTCCCCTCATAAGCATTCACGCCCTTCAAATTCACTCATATTCCCCAACAAATCCCTTTTCCCAAGAAAAACATCATTTTCCCCTAATAAACCCCTGTCTCTAAGGATAAAACTTTGTTATCCTAGAAAAAAGTAATCATTCCCCCATGAAAAGACCCTTTTTCTCATAAAAAACCAAAGAACACTGGAAGCCAATGTATCATGTGTTTACAAACAAACAAAAGAATGAAACGCATTATACTTAGTGTTTTATTCATTCTCCACCAATATCATATTAACTTCTAACACTTATATGTATATTAATTCCCAAAGAAATAAAACCCTTCCCCTATAGTTATAATAAAAACCCTATTCAAATAAAAGAAATTAATTAACTAATCTGTGATTAATTGATAGTCAACCCTCCACCAATGGAATCACCACGACACCCTTAATCTGCCATAATCCATTGATTGACTTAATCTCGCCACTATTAAACTTCCACCGGGCCCCTCGATAAAACCTCATGTAAAATCCCCACCCCGATCACTGTGCGATCTACCCCATTTGATCTGATAGTTGACAATCATATCGGGTGGCCTCCGAAGGTCAAACTTTACCCACCCAATATGGGTGGTTTCACTTTGGGTCCAGATGCTAAGTGTCGCCCGATAAATGGCATCAGGCGACCTCCCCCCAAAACCACTCTGGCCTAAAAGCGATGCAACCCAAACCCACTTACTGCCTCCCGCTAGACGATAAAACATCTCATCCCCCGTTTAATGCCAAATGTACCTTTCCCCGTGTACCCACCAAATTGGTTGACTTTACAAATAAAACTAAAAAAATCATTGTTTTTTGTTTTATTGTTGAAAACGCTCAGACCTCGATCCAACTGCCAACCCACGTTCAACTGTCAACCTACCAAATCTGTTGAATGTCCAGTCCATTCTTTAGTCACGTACGCCTCCTACAAACCATGCACAGTCACCCATCAACCCGTTCAGAGCAAAAACTAGGTATTTATCCAAATTCACCGAGAAACCCTGTCTAATTCCCAAAAATTGTTACTCAACTGCAAATTATTAAGTAATTATGTGGAAAAATTGCATAGCAACCCCAAACTACTTTGAATTGAACCAATTTGCCCCCACTTTACCTGAAAACCCCTTTCCCCATTCTTGAATCCATAAGAACCAAGGATGGCTACTCTAATTGCAATGGATATTCGACCAATTACTACTCCCCACCAGGACTTAGACCATCTTCCTTTGGTAGACAAAGACTTCCAAATCAAAGACACCTCTGTCCATGAATCCCCACTAAAGTTATTTTGTAGGTATAAGGACTAGTACTTAAACGATGTGGATAAAATAGGTCTTTGGGAATCAAATTTTCCCTAATACCAATTCCCTAGAGTTCATATCTTCCCTGAAATCATCCACTATTGCCATATGAACTACAGTCCCAGCAAAAGAGCACTTATGACTCCTGACCATACTATATTATTCACCATCACTACTAAATCCATTAATGAAATACTGCAGTTGCAACCAAGGCAAAACTTGACTCCCATTTCTGTTGGAGACCTGCTTAACAGATTCCCTACAATCACCTCCATCAAACTTGCTCAATTATTCCAGACCTTCAATGTGGAAGAGAAATACATTCCAAAGGACCCTCCCCCATACATGTGGACCATATTTTCTAAACTTGGTTAAGACATCATAGCAATGATATCTAATGTGTTAGGCTATACTACCAGTGAGTATGTTGATGATATTATTATAGCTTTCATGTCCATTTACACTTCTGGAGAGCCCCCTGCCATCATGTTTGATTATGACAAATTCATTGCAGATAAAATGCATGATCAACTCATGAGAATCGACAATGAAAGAGTATTCAAGTACTCATCAGTTTTATATAATCTTTTCCTATACTATCAAGCTGATAAATTTCCATTCACACTTCAAAAGCTTGATACTAGAGTCAACTATAGATTAGTAATCTTCTGGACCCCATTAATCCACCAATATGATTCTCCATATACTTATACAAATTTCATAGATGTTTTTGTGTACCCAGTGGAAACCATGTTGTTAGGAAGTCCTCTGCCCAGGATCAGTGCAGATATCAGGAGGGTCCTACAGTTGTCTAAACAACACAAAGTGGGATATTGGTACTTCTACCAAAATCACATTGAAATCAAAAGATATGGCTATGAGTTAGCACCTTACAAACTACCAAGATACCTCCCCATGAGACTGTTTTCTCTAGAGTACTACAGTCAAATAATTAATTCAGATGAGGTACATTTTTTAAAGGCCAAGAAGAAAGCTTAACTCAGAATAAAAGACAAGCTTGGCCACTTTATATGCAATAGTAGAGAAGCTGGAAGAGAAGCAGCAGAAATCCTTCAAAGGCTCAAACTGAAACAAAGCTTCATATGCACATATTACCCCATTGACTTCATCTGCAATAGAAGACAGAAGAACAAATTGTTTCCATATATCCACCACAGAGTTCCTGAGATAGAACAATATGCAAATCAACTAGAATGGGTGGAGAACACTTTAGTAGACAGAGATAGCACATAATTCATTGTCAATAATGTGTTGATTCATCTAGAAAGGAGGCTTGATGAAGATTCCTTTGTACAGGTACCAAGAGAATCCCAATCCCAAAGGGAAACAAAGGAACACAATAAGAAATAGGCAGAAGAAGGACCTCAAGAGCAAGGAGAATCAGAGCAACCAGACATATCGGAAGAGCTAGCTCAGCCAAAACACATCATGAGTACTCCTCCTATTGTACAGACTCCTCTAAATGAGGAGAAGAATCCTAAAAGAGATAGGGAGGAAGCCACTCCTTCTAGAAGACCTGTTGCACAGATTTATGTCAAAAGGCAAAGGTTAAATCCCTTTTCAAAACAAGATTTTATAGAGGAAACAACTGGAAACAAAGGTACATAAAGGGCTCAAATGCTGGAAAGACAACAGAGTGTGGAAGTATCCTCATTCAGGGCTCCAACTAGCCAGGACTAGGACATTAGAGAGAAATATAAAGAGATAAAGGCCAGAAATGAAAGGTTCAAGGCTCAAAGCTATGCACAATACCTTAAAATGGCTCCCACTAATCAAACAAAGCTAATGTCAGCCTTTGATGTAAAAGAAGGTAAGATGAAAATGAATTTTATGAAGCCTACCATACAACAACCCAAGTCTATAGCAGATTACTTGAAGATAGATTTTGAGGTGTTGGCGAAGGATATACATCCTATCGACCAAATAGAATTGCACAAACAGACTGGAGAAATGGTCTATTCCACATTGACCAACAAGGCCATTGCAGCACATCAACTACAAAATTTGCAGAATAATATATCAGTGTAATTCCAACTAGAGAAGGCCTCTTCACAGGCCAAGGATACCAACATAAAGTCCTTAGAGGACGTAATCATAGAGTTGGGTCATGATCCCAAGGATGAAAAGGCTGCAGAAAAGCTAATCAAAAAGAAAAATGATGACATAACTGCCTTGAAAAAGCAGCTCAAAATCCCTCATCTACATCATCCAAAAATAGTTGAAGTACTAGAAACCCAGAAGGAATAGGGGGAGCTTATGGACTTAGTCCTTAAGCTAAATGATAAATTGAAGGAAATAAAGAAAGAGCTAGACAACTTGATTCAATCTAAACAAAGTGAGTTGGCCACCACTCCACAAACTGTCATTCCTACAGTCTCTACAACAGTGCCTTCTACATTGGTTGCTTCCTTAGAACCAATAGTTCCACTAGCTACAACCATGCATGTCACAGGTACATCTACAAGTGTAGGTATATCCACAGAGAAAACAGCTGAATTAGTAAAATCCATGGAGGAAATTACCATCGAGGCTACCAAGCTTAAAAGGCTTAGAGAAAAAGTGTCAATTCTGGAAACTGACTGCAAGATTGCACGAATACAGCAGAAAGAAGAAGCTCGGAAAAGTAAAATAATGGGTGAAAGGATAAAAATCCTTGAAAAGGACTTAACATTGCAACAACCACTAGGACATATAAAGGAGATGCTCTGGTCCAACATCATTGACTTTGTCAATGATGTTTGGCCATCAATTCAAGTAATTTTTAGCAGACTAAACTGGTGAAAGTGGCCACCGAAGAAATTCAAAAGGCAAGAGAAGAGTTGGGAGACAAGCCTGAAGAGTCCAACCAACTGATAACACTCTTGAACAACAAGAATAGATATCAGCTAGATGAACTAGGCATAGAAGATAGGACAGGAACCATCATAGAAATCAAGAAGGTTCTTACTAAAAGGAACCTTATGCTCAATCTTGAGAAGAAATGCCAAAGCATACAAACCGATATTGACTGATTCATGACAAAGTTTGGTATTTTGAGAGAAAAAGGCCTCCCCAGTCCTATGGTCATCCATGACAAGCTTATGACCCAAGAGGACTACGTTGAAAGACTAAACAAGTTGGCCAACAACCAAGCTAGTTCAATAGGGGTAAAAGCTCTGCCCACAGGAAAGGTATTGTATGACAATCTGGAAAATTTGTTCTTCCTAGAGCATGAGGTAAAGCACCTGTTTGTCAACAAGCCAAATTTTTCCAATTACACCGAAGTTGATGAGACATAGAAAGATGCTAAAGATGAAGTTACCTGAATATGAATGGTGGATAAAATTAACAGATTTACTATAAAGTTACTGCAGTAAATCTATATGGTAGTCAAGTAAAACAGGTGAAACAGGGTCAAAGTGTAATAGCTAAAGGGTATCAACAAGTTGAAGACATAAAGTGGTTCCAGCACACAGATATCAAGCAACTGAAAGAGTCAAGTAAAATAGGTGAAACAGGGTCAAAGTGTAATAGGTAAAGAGTATCAATAAATTGAAGACATAAAGTGGTTCCAGCACACAAATATCAAGCAACTGAAAGAGCCAAATTCGAATTACAATAGCTAGCACAATCACAATAAAAGGGATAGCAAGAAGCAGTTTTCCATCTGTCTTTATCTTCATGCATGAAGATATTTTTGATTTCCTTGAATAATTCTCAAACTGTTATGAGATATTTTGTAACATTTTTTGTATAAATACTTCACATTTCGAAGTAATTAGGGTGGATTAAAAGACATTTCTATAGACATTTCACATCAAGTTAAGGAGCTATTGTAATCAAGACTGGACTGGCTTACTGGATCATGAAATAAAGCTAAAGACATTTCACAGGATTCTTGTGCACAGTGGAAATCAAATAAGTATTATCTCTTCATGTTTACTATTGTTTTATCTTTATGTTTATAAATATTCACATGTTTCTCTATGAAATATTAATAGTAAACAAGGAATGATATTTCATAATTAGCTTTAATGTTCTTTGTGTTGACTGTTTACTTTCTCACTGTTTTCTACTAAACTATCTTAGTCTAGGAATTCTTAATTTCTCCCTTACTTCTGTAGTTTCCCCACTTAGGTCCATAGTAAAAGATTCTTAGTTTCCCTTTGCTACTGATCTCCTTTTGTTCTTCATGTTGCTCCCAGTTTAAGGATTCTTCATTGCCCTTTTTTCCCTGGTTATGACTACCTCATCCATTTGAACCTACAGATTTGCTTTTTGCTATGCTAGCCTGCCCTGTGAACTCCACCTTTAGTAATTGATCTAATCCAGTTAAGCCACTCTTTGATTGACTACATACCCCAATGGCCTGAAGGTTTGCTCTGCACATCTGCTTCCATAAGTCCACCACCCAATCAAAATCAAAACATCATGAGCACTAACAACTAGCATGAAATCCCACCCAAAATAAAGTTAAATTATAGAGAGAGAGCCCTCTCTGGACTTAGGTTGGCTAGGACCCGAGTCTAAAATATTAGGTTTGTGGTTACCTCGGTTATTCCTTCTTTTTATAACTTCTAGCGAAGACTTCTGAGTGATAACATAGTGGCGACCATACTAGGGAAATCAAACCCTCAATCTTAATAAACCTTTGACAAATTTCAAATTTTTATTTCCAAGCCTCTTAAAGGGTTTATTAGAAGTTATTTCAAAAAATTCATAAAAAAGAAAATAATTAGAGAAATCTTGAAATATGGCTTCTAGAAGAACTCACCATACAAGGGCCAGCCCTGATCCAAATCCTCCCCCTGTATTTGACAATCCCAACCTTATTTTGAGAATTTTCAGAAGACAAGAAATTTTAGTAAGCCCAAGACCTTTAATTAAAGCCAATTCTTGCCCTAATGAGTGGTTGTTTGTAGAAGGCCTCCCGTTTGATGAATATTTTGACCTTTCCCTATTTAGAACCAAGTCTGAGAGTGCACTTGATGACATAGTTCTAGATCCAGAATTTACAGCAGAACTTGAAGTCCAAAGGGAAAACTTGTCAATTGATCAGTACCTTCTAAATTCCCCTCAGTCATCCTTTAATATTGTTAGGATCCCTGAACTTTCTGAAACAACTTCAACTTCCTTTAGTTCACCATCATTTCCTCACATTTCTGAAGTTCAATCCACAACTCCGTTCATACCTTCGCTTCCCTATCATCCTATCACTACCCATCCAAAACCCCCTGTTACCCAAACTCCTGTTCTCATTCATGCCCAACTTAGAGCTATGGCAAACATATGTGCCCCTCTTGTGATGCCTTCCCCTCAGGGTGTCATGCGACCAGACTACCAAAGTAAAATTGTCCTATTTGATGGCATTGGACCTTACACAGCACAACAACACACAATAAAAATGACAGATTATTTTGAACTGCATGAAATTGACATAGGAGATGTCCAAATGAGAATTTTTTCCCAAAATCTAGCTGGAGAAGTGAGAATGTGATTTATATCTCTGCCTAATAATAGTATAGATAGTTTAGAAGTTTTTTATCAACAATTTTTAAATAGGTGGGAGAAGAAAAAGAACCCTCTTCAAATTCTTTCTGAATATGAAAACATCAAGAGGGGACCAAACGAAACCATTCAGGACTACTGTACTAGATTTAACAATGTATATAATGCAATACCACTTGACCTTAGACCTCCACCTGGCTTAGCCCTGATAAAGTTTCCAGATGGGTTTGACACTGACATGGCTTTTCAACTGAGAGAGAGGAATCCCCCAACCCTAGAAGATATGCAAAGTGTAGCAGTTAGTGTAGAAGCTAATCTGCTATCCAAAAGAGCTAGGGTTAGAAACAAAAGAAGAACACCCTTGAAAGATGAAACTACACCCTTTGATAAAAAAATGGATGCTTTAGCCAAAGGAATGGAAAAATTGATGGATAGGATAGAAATAATTGAAAGGAAACCTCACTGGGATAACCAACAGGCACCTCAAATGAGGAATCCAAACTTTAGGAAGAACCAGAACCAAAATACTGGTAAAAATGGGCCTGATCAGAGCGTTAGACCTCCTTTCCAAGAGAAGTATGCTGAAACTTCCATCTAGAAGACCCTGAGAAAGACACCCAAATTAACTTATTGGGGTTAGATGATGAGGAAACTGTCTTTCTAACTCAAGATGACCAGGAATTACACATGCTTCAGCAGTTCCAAACCCAAACTGGAGAATCATTCGATTACAAGCAAGGGTATGATTCTACTATATTCAAAGTTTATAAACAGTACAATTTGAGGAGAAAAAAGAACACTGATGTTCCGGACCAAAACAAGAAAGCAGTACCTAATCAGCCTAAGAAAGTTAAAGCAACTCCAGTCACAAAAACTATCCAAATCCTTTCTATATCAAGTTAGAACCCTCCCAGTCCCACCATTGAAGATGTAACCAATGACCAACCTTCTAACGAGAAAAATTCCACTTCAGTTCCCTTTAAGGAAACAATGGAACAATCTCCAGAAATCATATTAGAAAATCCAATAAAAAAGACTCCAAACACTGAAAAAGAAGAACAAGCTACTCTAAACCTTATTGTTAAGGTTTCAAATGTTCAAATAGACAAATCCCCTTTGCCTTTCAATTTGGGAGCAGAGGTGGCCAAACTTAAAATATCAGTTCCTTTAATAGAACTAATTAAACATGAAACTTAGAGATCTCAAATAAGAAAATCTTTAAACTTCGTTGAGAATGAAGACTCCGTTAACTTATTTGATGACCAACCTGAGTTAATTTTCAGTCTTGATGTTAATAAAAAACCAGTGGAATGAGCGATACCATGCTTCTACATTAGCCTTAACATCCACGATAAAATCCTACATAATGCCATGCTAGAATCTGGGGCTTCACACAATCTTATGCCTAAATATGTTATGGAGAAACTAAACTTGGATATCACTAGGCCTTGCAAGGACCTGTTTTCATTTGATTCAAGCCAATTTAAGTGCCTAGGACTTATAAAAGACGTGTGTGTTTCCCTAGTGCAGTACCCTGCTAAGACCATTCTTATGGACATAGTTGTTGCTGATATACCACCTAAATATTGGATGTTGTTGTCTAGATCGTGGGGTGCCAAACTCCAGGGATCTTTGCAACTTGACATGTCATATGCTACCATATCAGTCTTTGGACATCCTAAGAAACTGTATAGAGACACTCTGATGAAGTATGTAGTGAGTACCCAGGAGAGACCTCAAAACTTTCCTATATCTTCAATACATTCTGATACTGATTCTTTCATTCTTTACAATGTTGAATCAAACCAAGAAGACACTTCAAACAACATTATATCAGAACCAAAAGAAATTGTAGTAGCAAAAGAAAATCAAAGTGTCCAAATTCAAGAGATTTCAGATAATAAAGATGACCTAGATACCTTAGTCAAAGAAGATTTTATTCCCCCAGACAGTAAGAATTATAAACATGAAATTCTATGGCATCTTGAATTCGATGGGTCAGTAAACAAACTAGGTGCAAGAGCAAGAGTATGGATTTACAACTTAGAAAATGATCATTCAGAGGGTCATGCCTACAGATTGAACTTTAAATGTACAAACAACATGGCCAAGTATGAACCACTTCTTTTAGGTCTCAAATTGGTCAAAATGTTGGGAGCCATAAGAGTCTCTATTATGGGAGATTTTGAGTTGGTAATAAAACAAATCAACATTGCCTAATTGACTAGGGTTCCTAGGTTAGGATTTTACAGAGGAACAATTGCAGAAATACTAAATACCTTTTTAGAAACCATGCTTGTTGTTATTCCAAGAAAACACAATATGCAAGCTCATAGTCTAGCTATGTTTTCCAGTACTTGCAAGTTTCCATTTCAGCCTAACCATCAGTACACTACTGAGGTTAGGCACAGACCTGCTATTCCTGACAACATAAAGAACTGGCAAGTATTCAATAACGATCAAAAAATTAACAAGTTTCTGAATTTAGATGAATTTGTAAATAGGAACATAGATACTGATATAACATTAGATACTAATTACACTGATAAAATAGAAATTAACAAAGTCGAAGATGAAAGGATAGATAGATTCCATCCCACACAGTTTACAAAATCAGATATTCAAAACCTAAAACAAATTGAAATTGATGAAGAAATCGATGAAGAATCTGAAGTCATCAATCTTAAAGACAATTTTTTGCCCAAAGGATTAACTCCTTTGGAGGACTTGTTTGACTCAAACGATGTCCCTAGAACACTAAAGATGGAACCCTTAAAATCGGACATAGATGAATGTAACATAGGCTCTAAAGAATATCCCAATTGATAAAACTTTCAAAGTATTTACCTCCTAACGAAAAAAGTGAAATACATAGAACTATTAAAGGAATTCCAAGATGTTTTTGCTTGGAGTTATGAGGACCTTAAGTCCTATGATACCAGCATAATACAACACACCATTACCTTAAAAGAAAACTAGAAGCCTTTTTGACAGAAGTTGAGAAGGATTAACCCCATTCTATTGCCTTCTATTGGAAGGTAAATCAAAATAATGTATGAAGCCAAGATCATTGCACCAATTAGATTCTCAGATTGGGTTTCCAATTTGGTACCCACAAGAAAGAAAACTTGCAAAATTAGACTGTGTGTTGACCTTAAGAATCCAAATAAAGTTTCACTCAAGGATAAATACCCTCTTCCCAAAATGGATCACATATTACATAGGGTAGTATGTTCAATCAGAATCTCACTGCTAGATGGGTTTTCTGGTTATAATCAGATTTTAGTCCACCCAGACGATTAGGCAAAAACTGCATTCACTACTCTTTGGAGCACTTTCATGTATGTGAAAATGCCTTTTGGGTTAAAAAATGTAGGGACCACCTTTCAAAGAGCAATGGACATAGCCTTTGCTAAGGAAATCCATGACTTCCTAGTAATATACCTAGATGATGTCACGATATTCTCTAAATCAAATCAGCAACACCTGGATCACCTGAGGCAGGTCTTCACCAAGTGTAGGAAGTATGGAATTTCTCTTAATCCTAAAAGATTTTTATTTGGGTTGGAAGAGGGAAAATTACTAAGCTACATAATCTCCAAAGATGGTATCCAGATCGATCTAGCAATAATTGAAGCCATTTTACAGATACCACATCCTAGGAACATCAGAGAACTACAAGCCTTTTTATGTAAAATAAACTTTTTGAGAAGATTTATCTCTAACTTGGCTGAACTAATTAGATTACTAAATAACATGTTAAAGAAAGATTTGACTATTAAATGGACACTTGAGGCTAAAAGATCTTTCGAAGATATAAAGCTAGCCTTGACACAAACACCAGTTCTCATCAGTCCAATGTTTGATAGGGATTTCATCATATTTTCTTTCGCCTCAGAATTTACCATTACTGCAGTCCTACTGCAGAAAGATGATCAGAGTTTTGAGCAACCAATAGACTTATTTAGCAAAGCCCTGAGAGATGCACCTTTAAATTATAATATAATGGAAAAGCAAGCTTTTTCTCTAGTCAAATCCATTAAAGATTTCAGAGTTTATATACTATATTCCCATATAGTAGCAAAGCCCTAAGAGATGCACCTTTAAAGTATAATATAATTGAAAAGCAAGCTTTTGCTCTAGTCAAAGCCATTAAATATTTCAAATTTTATATCCTATATTCTCATATAGTAGCTTATGTTCCCAATGTTGTAGTCAAAGACATCCTAACATAGGATGGACCAGATGGAAAGAGAGGGAAGTGGATAGCTACCATATTAGAATATGACCTAGAAATTAAACCTACAAAATTGATCAAAGGCCAAGGTTTAGCCAAGCTTATGGCTGAATCGAACTGTCAGGCCATAGACATTAATTTTATTATAGAATTGGATAATGAGGAGGAGATGGCGACTCCACAGATCAGCCAGCCCTCTATTGACTCACCATGGTATGCTGACATTATATACGTTCTACAAAATCTTCAAGCTCCTCCTATGTTATCCAAGACTAAAAGTAGGTTCTTAAAAATGAAAACTTTGAAGTTTTGCGTAATTGACATTGCTTTATTTTGGAAAAATCATGAAGGCATACTTCTTAATTGTTTGTTAAAGGAAGAATCTGACAAAATATTACAAGAGTTTCATGCAGGTGACTGTGGGGGACATATTTATTGGAATAATACGGCTGACAAGATATTAAGAGCTGGTTTTTACTGGCCCACTCTATTTTCTAATGTAAATAAATTTGTAACCTCATGTCACAGATATCAGATTTTTGAAGGAAAAAGAAAACTATTACCATTACCTTTGAAACCAATATCTACCGAAGCACCATTTCAACAGTGGGGTCTGGACTTCATTGGTGAAATTCATCCCCCCTCTTCTGCCCAACATAGATGGATCTTGACTGCTACAGATTATTTTACAAAGTGGATAGAGGCCATACCCTCAAGACAAGCTACTAATAATGTCATAATAGGTTTTCATGACGCCAACGTTCTATCTAGATTCGGTTGCCCAACCAAAATCATCACTGACAATGCAGCAGCTTTCAAATCAAAGAGGATGATTGATTTCTGCAACAAATATCATATAACCATGGGTCACTCCACAACCTACTATCCCCAAGGAAATGGACTAGCAGAGCCTTCCAACAAGAGCTTAGTAAATATCATCAAAAAATTGTTGGAAGATAATAAGAAAACCTGGATAAAGAAGCTAGTAAATGCCTTATGGGTAGATAGGCTGACCACAAAGAAATCCATTGGTACCAGTCCTTATCGGCTAGTCTATGGAATGGAGGAAGTTTTCCTATCTTCCTTGGGAACACCAGAGATGAATTTACTCCAAGAAATATAGGTTAAGCCAAATGATATTCAAAGGGGGATCAATCAAACAATTCACTTACAGCAGACCAGGGAAGAAGTGTATGTCAGATCCCAAGTTGTGCGGGAGAGAATCAAGAAAGCTTTCGACAAAAGGACTAAGGCAGAAGATTTCTACCTAGGAGATAAAGTTTTGAAATGGGACTCAAGAAGGGAGGATAAAGGTAAACATGGGAAGGTTGACTTCCTATGGAAAGGTCCTTACATCATTTATGCTTTCAGGGGTAATAATGTCTTTTTCCTCAAAGAATTGGATGGTGCAGAAGTAGGAGGAACAGTTAATGGTCAAATGCTTAAGCACTACATAGATTCTAGTCACTGATTTCACTAATCACTTGTACATATTTTATTCTTCAAAAGTTTAGTGTTGATTGGATGGTAATTTTGGAGTTGAAGCCCGAAGAGATGGCCCTAAGCTTCAAAAGTTTCACTGTCATAAATACCAATAATGCAGAAAAGTAAAAGGAAAAAGTTGTAGAGCAAGATCATAGTAATTTAGAAGGCCATTGATCTAGTAGTTCTTGACAATTCACCAAGAAATGCCATCCCCAAGTGGAGCCACTGTTATGTTCCTATACCAATAGGAGTCATAATTTTTGAATGGCTAAGATTAAATCTGTAATATGTACATACATTTTCTTTCTGCAAATGTTTTCCATATTAAAAAAAAAAAAAAAAAAAAAAAAAAAAAAACTAAAAAATGTAAAGAGGGTATGTCCTAAAATAAAAATCAAAGGACAAAAAAGAATAAAAAAAGGTCAAAAAAGATGAAAAAAATGAACCCCAAGAAAGAAAAAAGACCATGAAAGTGTGCAAGTCAAAATGCCACTATTATTTACTTTTGATGGAGAATAAAATTTTGTGTGTAGCTTGTTGCCTTTTCCACAATCCATGGATGGTCAAAATGTTTAAACTCGGCTATTTCATGTTTTCAATTTTATGCTTAGAGATAGAGAATAAAATCTGACCAAATTGTTTAATCTTGGCAGATAAGTAGATAGGTAGAGTAAATAAAAGGAGCTCAATTGTTTAATCTGAGCCCTTGGATGTAATAAGGTTAGACTTAGATAGATTAGTTTTGTAAAAGAAAAGAAAATTTTTGATAAAGGTTTTGCCAGCTTAAGTGTAACCTAGTAAAGAGAAGTAAAAATGGTAGGATGAGTGGATGGGTAAGTAGAAGAATGGTTGCATAATTGTGGTGATTTATTAGATAAGGTCATATTATTCACCTTCATCATCAAAGTTCTAAGTACGGATGAAAATTGAGCATTTATCAAAGTACACAAAGTCAATTGATTAACCTCTCTCATTCATTACATTTTCCACTTAACTAATTTCCAAGAAAATTCTTAAAGTACCTAAAATATTAAGTTAAAGGGGCTCCGAGCATTTCTCTGACTTCTGGAGGGACCAAACTCTCGGTCCAATAACTTATAGGTCCTAAGTACTAAAAGTCCCCTCATAAGCATTCACCCCCTTCAAATTCAGTCATATTCCCCAACAAATCCCTTTTCCCAAGAAAAATATCATTATCCTAAGGAAAAATCATTTTCCCCTAATAAACCCCTTTCTCTAAGGATAAAAATTTGTTATCCTAGAAAAAAGTAATCATTCCCCCATGAAAAGACCCTTTTTCTCATAAAAACCTTAGAACACTCAAATCCTAAGTATTATGTGTTTACAAACAAACAAAAGAACGAAACGCATTATACTTAGCATTTTATTCATTCTCCACCAATATCATATTAACTTCTAACACTTATATGTATATTAATTCCCAAAGAGATAAAACCCTTCCCCTATAGTTATAATAAAAACCTTTATATTAATATCCCGCCCTGGAAAGTTTCAAATACAAACTTTATAAAAACCCTATTCAAGTGAAAGAAATTAACTAATCGATCTGCAGTTAATTGATAGTCAACCCTCTGCCAATGGAATCACCCCCGACACCCTTAATATACCATAATCCATTGATTGACTTAATCCTACCACTCTTAAACATCCGTTAGGCCCCTCCATAAAACCTCATGTCAAAACCCCGCCCCGCTCACCGTGCAATCTACGCCATTTGATCTGACGGTTGACAATCATATCAAGCGGCCTCCGAAGGTCGAACTTTACCTGCCCTATATGGGTAGTTTCACTTTGGGCCCCAATGCTACGTGTCGCCCGATAAATGGCATCGGGCAACCTCCCCCTGAAACCACTCCAGCCCAAAAGCAATGCGAACTAAACACACTTACCACCTCCTGCTAGACGACAAAACATCTCATCTCCTGCTTAATGCCAAACGTACCTTTCCCCATGTACCCACCAAATTGGTTGACTTTACAAATAAAAATAAAAAACTCATTGTTTTTTGTTTTATTGTTGAAAACAATCAGACCTCCATGCAATTGCCAACCCATGTTCAATTGTCAACTTGCCGAAGTTGTTGAGCATCCAGTCCATTCTTCAATCACGTACGCCTCCTACAAACCGTGAACAATCGCCCATCAACCTGTTCAAAGCAAAAACTAGGTATATATCTGAATTCACCAAGAAACCCTATCTAATTCCCAAAAAATGTTACTCAATTGCTTAAATTATTTACTAATTAAGCGGAAAAATTGCCCAGTAACCCCAAACTACTCTGAATTGAACCAATTTGCCCCCAGTTTACCTTAAAACCCTTTTCCCGATTCTTGAATCCACAAGAACCAAGGATGGCTACTCTACTTGCAATGGATATCTAACCAATTACTACTCCCATCGGGACTTAGACCATATTCCTTTGGTAGACAAAGACTTCCAAATCAAGGACACCTCTGTCCATGAATCCCCACTGAAGTTATTCTGAAGGTACAGGGACCAGTACTTAGACCATGCAGACAAAATAGGTCTTTGGGAATCAAATTTTCCCAAATACAAATTCCCTAGAGTTCATAGCTTCCCTGAAATCATCCACTATTGCATATGAACTATAGTCCCATCCAAAGAGCAGTGATGACTCCGAACCATAATGTATTATTCACCATCACTGTTGAATCCATCAATGAAATACTGCAATTGCAATGAGGGCAAAACTTAACCCCCATTTTTGTTGGAGATCTGCTTAACAAATTCCCTACAATCACCTCCATTAAACTTTCTCAATTATTCCAGACCTTCATTGTGGAAGAGGAATACATTCCAAAGGACCCTCCCCCATACATGTGGACCATATTCTCTGAAATTGGCCAAGACATCATAGCAATGATATCTAGTGTGTTAGGATATACTACTAGTGAGTATTTTGATGATGTTATTATAGCTTTCATGTCCATTTACACTCCTGGACAGCCCCCTACCATCATGTTTGATTATGCCAAATTCATTGCAAATGAAATGCATGATCAACTCATGAGAATGGACAATGAAAGAGTATTCAAGTACTCATCAGTTTTATATCATCTTTTCCTAAAATATAGCGCTAATAAATTTCCATTCACACTTCAGAAGCTTAATACCAAAGGCAACCCTAGATCAGTAATCTTCTGGACCCCATTAATCCACCAATGTGATTCTCCATATAATTATATAGATTTCATAGATGTTTTTGTGCACCCAGTGGCAACCATGTTGTTAGGAAGTCCTCCCCCTAGGATCAGTGTAGATATCAGGAGGGTCCTACAATTGTCTAAACAACACAAAGTGGGAGATTGGTACTTGTACCAAAATCACACTAAAATCAGAATATATGGCTGTGAGTTAGCACCCTACAAACAACCAAGATACCTCCCCATGAGATTGTTTGCATTGGAGTACTACAGGAAAATAATTAGTTCAGATGAGGTACATTTTGTAAAGGCCAAGAAGAAAGATCAACTCAGAATAAAAGACCAGCTTGGCCCCTTTATATGCAACAGTAGAGAGGCTGGAAGAGAAGCAGCAGAAATCCTTCAAAGGCTCAAACTGAAACAAAGCTTCATATGGACATATGACCCCTTTGACTTCTTCTACAATAGAAGACAGAAGAATAAATTTTCTCCATATATCCATCACAGAGTTCCTGAGATAGAACAATATTTAAATCAACTAGAATGGGTGGAGAACACTTTAGTAGATAGAGATAGCACATAAGTCACTGTCAATAATGTGTTGATTGATCTAGAAAGGAGACTTGATGAAGATTCCTTTATACAGGTACCAGGCGAATCCCAATCCCAAAGGGAAACACAGGAACACAGTGAGAAACAAGTAGAAGAAGGACCTCAAGAGCAAGAAGAATCAGAGAAACCAGAAATGTCAAAAGAGCTAGCTCAACCATAACACATCATGAGTACTCCTATTGTATAGACTCCTCTGAATGAGGAGAAGAATCCCAAAAGAGACAGGGAGGAAGCCACTCCTTCTAGCAGACCTATTGCATAGACTTATGTCAAAAGGCAAAGGTTAAATCCCTTTTCAGAACAAGAGTTTATAGAGGAAATAGCTAGAACCGTAGGTACAGAAAGGGCAAAGAGAAGGCAGGCCACTCCTTATAGAGGAACACAAGAACCTTCCACTACACAAGCTCAAATGCTAGAAAGACAGCAGAGCGTGGAAGTATCCTCATTCAGGGCTCCAACTGGCCAGGACCAAGACATTAGAGAGAAATATAAAGAGATAAAAGCCATAAATGAAAGGTTTAAGGCTCAGAGCCATGTACAATACCTTAAAATGGCTTCCACTAATCAAACAAGGCTAATGTCAGCCTTTGATGTAAAAGAAGGTAAGATGCAAATGACTTTTATGAAGCCTTCCATACAGCAGCCAAGGTCTATAGCAGATTACTTGAAGACAGATTTTGAGGTGTTGGAAAAGGATATACATCCTATCGACCAAATAGAATTGCACAAACGGATCAAAGAAATGGTCTATTCCACATTGACCAGCAAGGCCATTGCGGCACATCAACTACAAAATTCGCTGAATAATATATCAGCACAATTCCAACTAGAGAAGGTCTCTTCACAGGCCAAGGATACCAACATAAAGTCCTTAAAGGACTTAATCATAGAGTTGGGGCATGATCCCAAGGATGTAAAGGCTGTAGAAAAGCTAATCAAAAATAAAAATGATGACATAACTCCCTTGAAAAAGCATCTCAAAATCCTTCATCTACATCACCCACAAACAGCTAAAGTACTAGAAACCTAGAAGGAATAGGGGGAGCTTATGGACTTAGTCCTTAAGCCAAATGATCGATTAAAGGAAATAGAGAAAGAGATGGACAACTTGATTTAGTCTAAACAGAGTGAGTTGGCCACCACTCCACAGACTGTCATTCCTACAGTCTCTACAGCAGTGCCTTCTACATTGGCTACTTCCTTAGCACCAACAGTTCCACTAGCTACAGCCATGCCAGTCACAGGTACATCTACAAGTGTAGGTACATCTACAAAGAAGACAGCTGAATTAGTAAAATCCATGGAGGAAATGACCATCTAGGCTACAGAGCTTAAAAGGCTTAGAGAAAAAGTGTCAAGTTTGGAAACTGACTGCAAGCTTGCACAAATACAGCAGAAAGAAGAAGCTCAGAAAAGTCAAATAATTGGTGAAAGGATAAAAATCTTTGAAAAAGACTTAGCATTGCAACAACCACTATGAGATATAAAGGAGATGCTCTGGTCCAACATCATTGACTCTGTCAATGATGTTTAGCCATAAATTCAAGTAATTTTTTAGCAGAATGAACTGGTGAAAGTGGCCACCAAAGCAATTCAAAAGGCAAGAGAAGAGTTGGGAGACAAGTTTGAAGAGGCCAACCAACTAATAACACTCTTGTACAGTAAGAACATGTATCAGCTAGATGAACTGGGAATAGAAGATAGGACAAGAACCATCATAGAAATCAAGAAGGTTCTTACTAAAGGGAACCTTATGCTCAATCTTGAGAAGAAATACCAAAGCATACAAGCCGATATTGACAGATTCATGACAAAGTTTGGTATTTTGAGGGAAAAAGGCCTCCCCAGTCCTATGGTCATCCATGACAAGCTTATGACCCAAGAGGACTACGTTGAAAGACTAAACAAGTTGGCTAGCAACCAAGCTAGTACTTCAGGGGTAAAAGCTCTACCCACAGGAAAGGTATTGTATGACAATCTAGAAAATATGTTCTTCCTAGAGCATGAGGTAAAGCACCTGTTTGTCAACAAGCCAAATTTTGCCAAGTACACCGAAGTTGATGAGACATATAGAAAGATGCTAAAGATGAAGTTACCTAAAGATGAATGGTGGATAAAATTAACAGATTTACTATAAAGTTACTACAGTAAATCTATATGGCAGTCAGGTAAAACAGGTGAAACTGGGTCAAAGTGTAATAATTAAAGAGTATCAGTAAGTTGAAGACATATAGTGATTCCAGCACGTAGATATAAAGCAACTAAAAGATCCAAATTCGAATTACAACAACCAGCACAATCACAATAAAAGGGACAACAAGAAGCAATTTTCCATCTATCTCTATCTTCATGCTTGAAGATATTTTTGATTTCCTAGAATAATTCTCAAACTATTATGAGATATTTTGTAACATTTTTTGTATAAATACTTCACATTTTGAACTAATTAGGGTGGATTAAAAGACATTTCTGTAGGCATTTCATATCAAGTTAAGGAGATATTGTAATCAAGACTGGACTGCCTTGCTGGATCATGAAATAAAGCTAAAGACATTTCACAGGATTCTTGTGCACAGTTGAAATCAAATAAGTATTATCTCTTCATGTTTATTACTATTTTATTTTTATGTTTATAATTCTCTATGAAATCTGAATAGTAAACAAGGAATGATATTTCAAAATTAGCTTTAATGCTCTCTGTCTTGACTGTTTACTTTCTCACTGTTTTCTGCTAAATTATCTTAGTTTGGGAATTCTTAATTGCTCCCTTACTTCCGTAGTTTCCCCCCTTAGGTCCATAGTAAAGGATTCTTAGTTTCCCTTTGCTACTAATCTCCTTCTGTTCTTCATCTTGATCCTTGTTTAAGGATTCTTCATTGCCCTTTTACCCTGGTTATGACTACCTCATCCATATGAAACTGTAGATTGTCTTTTTGCTATGCTAGCCTATCATGTGAACTCCTCCTTTAGTAATTGATCTAATCCAGTTAATCCACTCTTTGATTGAATCCATAGCCCAATGGCTTGAAGGTTTGCTCTCCCCATCTGTTTCCATAAGTCCACCAGCCAATCAAAATCAAAACATCATGAGCACTAAGAACTAGCCTGAAATCCCACCCAAAACAAAGTTAAATTATAAAGAGAGAGCCCTCTCTAGAATTAGGTTGGATAGGACCTGAGTCTAAAAGATTAGTTTTGTGGTTACCTCGGATTATTCCTTCTTTTTATAACTTCTAAGGAAGACTTATGAGTGATAACAGCAAGGAAGGCACATTTATGGGTAAAATCTTTGGAAATCTGCCACCAAGGATGCATTAATGATAGAAATTTGGAGGGAATGGTTGGATCCAAATTCGAATTCACCTATAAATCTAGCATGCCACCCTGCATTCAAACACTTTTCTTCCAACAATTTTTCCTTAAACTTTATTGCCAACATGAGAGTTGTATGTTTGAGAAGGGCTGGGAGGAAATTATATCACAACTAGAGTTTGCTAGCTTGCCTGATTGGCACCATAAGATCATCTTGGAGAGAATGAATGCAACCCCCCCTCCACAACAGAAGCAATGCCCTTTGAAGAAGCACCCTCAATTGAAGAAACACCCTCTGTTCCTATGAGATATATGACTACGGTCCCTAGGTCTCCTAGGTCTAAGCCCTCTATAGCTAACAAGAAGTAGAAGAAACCATAGTAGGTTCTGGTGTAGTAATCACTGAGTAAAAACCCCACGGAAGTTCACCAAAAAGGGAAGATGGATCCGTCACAACAACCGACTGAGCCAATGGATTTGAATGAAGAAGAATTGCATGAAGGCAGTGAGGAGATGGATGCTGAGGAGGATGTTGGCTTATGGGGTCCTGACCCAGGTTCAGAGTTATTTAGCCAAACAAATCCCTCCACTACTGGCCCATTCGACAACATCCTGTGGAGGGCGGACTGAAGTCTCACCCAAAGAAGTATGGGGGAATGTTGGAACCAAGTTTCTACACCCTTGAGATGGTTGTGATGTCGGTTTATTCCAACTAGACCTTGCCTTTGTGCAGGTCGCTTCACGCTCTATTCTAACCTTCAGTACTTTCGCGATCTGTTACCATTGAATTTTGTGCAGCCCTAACCAGGGGCTGAGATGCTTTCGCGCCACTAGGGCAGCGAACTGTGATGTTTCCCAAATTACACCAAGTATCTTACTTATCTTATTAACAAATCTTAATTATCTTCATGTAAACAGATATTCTAACTTGCGTTCACTTAACCAATACAGTTATACACATTCGCACATCATATAAGCATTAGAAGTGAAATTCATACCCAATATAATAGATGCCTAAAACAGGAAATAAAGACGCAGAATTGATAGAAACTTCTCTTTATTAATACTTCCAGATGATTACAAACTCAACTCGCCCTGTGCACTCAGCTGCAGGGGTCTATGCACTCAGCTGCAGACTACTAGGCCTCTGCGCACTCAGCTGCAAAGCCTCTTCCTACGCTACGACCCAAAACTAGACTTTACACTTCAGAGCTATCTCACATATATCTTCATTATTCCATCTTCGATTGATTGTTTTAACTACTTAGAGCTTCACTCTATTTATACAATCCCATGGTCCATGTACCATGGGTAGATCTTCTATAGCCGACATTACATTATCAAAATAAGGGTGGACAACCCTATGAATTTTTAACAACTATGCGCTTTGTGCCCACAAAATGCAGAGTCTTTACATTGAAATTACAAAATTGGACCAAAATCTGGGCTCTAAGCCCCAAAAACTGACCTTGGGGGATCCTACACCCAACAAGCCCCCAACACAAACATCGTGACTCACCCTCGAGTCACTCTGCAGGTGCGGAGATCTTAGCACGAAGACCTCCCAACTCTGATTGGATCGCTGCAAGTTCGGCAGTGCACTGAGCGATTGCTTGGTGGACTTCCTCTACGTGCTGTTCGGTGATTACTACCATTGAACTACTGCCCTGAATCCTCTCCTTAGTTGCTTGCAGTTGCACGAGATTTGCTTCAATGGAGGCTATAATTGTATAAGCCTCATCGATCCATGGATGTAGGCGCACTTTCAAAACTGCCTCTTTATGCCAAGAGGCATCCACCTGCTCCTTGAGTGCCTTTGCCTGATGCATCCTTGCAAGCCTTTATGTAAGGGCACCCGTTTACGTGGTCCCTTTTACCTCATTGTATCTATGTTGTAGCTCACGCACCTATGTTTCTAGGCGCTCTATGTTTGGGTCCTCCTGCATGGTGGTTAGGACCTCGAACGATTGTTCGAACAACTTCATGTAGTCTGTCACTGCACTGTCAACTCTCGCCATTGCTTTTGTGAGCACGGTAGTACGTTGTTCTCTGACCACCAGCGGGGTTGAAGGTTGAGCCTTCAATTGCAGTTCTGTTATATCCAGATTTAGCTCTAGCTAAACCCTAGCCATTTCTGCTCTTGCGTCGCACATCCCTGTGGCTAACTTTCGGATGCGCACCTCCACTGGTTCCTTTGCTTGAATGGAAAACTCTGGGACCATATGGCAGGCTTCCTCCGCAACCTACAATATCTATTTGTTCTGCTCCACTACCTCATTATGCTATAGGCTCAACTGCTCAATTTTGATGCGCTGCTTGCTCATTACCTGTATAGCACAATTCTACATGTCCCAAAGTTCTGTAGTGGCTCTATCCTGCAAGAGATAGAGCGTCTCCCGAGGGAGCACAACTATGTTTAATCCGACCCCTTTCAAGCTACTGACCATAGGCCTATCGACCTCATTTTTTATAATGAGTGCTCCATCTAGTAGAGAACTGTTGTTGTCATCTATATCCTTTGGAACCTTAGCTTTACCCTTTCAAAGAGGAACATATTCCGACAGACTGGTGATAAGGTTCGCGCCCTGGGTTTCGACTTCCGTTTCTACATCCTACTCCTCTACCAAGATTTCTTCAAACTCTTCCTCCTCATTGGCCTCCAAATTAATGGCCTTCTCCATTTCCTCCAGTGTGAGCTTGGTCCTCAGTGGATTTCTGGGTGAGACATGCACTGGTATCATGGCCTAGTTGTTCTTCTTAGGTCTCATTGTGCACGGTGATTTAGGGACCTCAACGATTATTCCGGCACTCTCTGGGGCTTCTACTTGCACAATTTCCTACGTGGCTTATTCCGTTGTCACTAATCCTGTGTCCATGGCTTCTTTGGGTGTTAACATAGTGCTATTCCATAGTTCTCTTAGTGTCTCTGGTAATTTCTCAAACAACGAATTCGGTTTCAGAATATCAAATAAGTATTGGTTCATGAATACCTAAGCGCACAACAAATCAGTTCTCAAATTGCCAAGTGTTGTTTGCTAGACAGCCACTTGTAAGTTATAGCACCTTTCGAACTTGAATTCGACCATTCCCCCCACATTCAATCCACTAATGCTAGATTGGTGGCAAATTTTCAAGAATCTAGCCCATAAATTTCGCCTTAAATGCCTGCCGCTCACTCCATTTGGCCTCAAACCAAGCATCACATCATAAATAGTGACTGTAACAGTTACCTTCTGACATACCTACACACCAACGCAGTTGTCTTCGCATTGTCGCAGACCCTGTGACTCTTTGCTACTGCGTGCAGTCCTGACATCGCGCAATTCCTAGGCAGAGTAGTTTGTAGTCCCACGCCTCCTTTCAACTACCTAGAGCACGAAGACCATGCTTCAGTTAGTTAGTCAGGTGGTCGGGCCACCCGTGTAAGGCTTCAAATTACTGCCATTCACTTTTCCTGTGAAGGAATCGCCATTCAACTTTACCAACTGTATCGCACCACCATTTGTAATCTCCTTAATAATATACGACCCTAACCAGTGCATTCTAAATTTCCTTGGGAATTTATCAAACTTACTATCATACAAAAAAACTAGATCTTTTACCTTGAATGTGTGAAGCTTGATATGTCGGTCGTGCCATGCCTTTTCACGCTACTTTTGGACTTGCTGGTGGAATCTAGCCAAAAATCGTTCTTCTTCGAGCTCTTCCGGCTATGCGAGCCTCTCTTCCAGGGCTCCATGATCCATCATACCTATGAGCACTGTTATGCACAGACTAGGCATGATATATTCCATAGGAATTACGGCTTCCACTCCATAGACAAGCCTAAAAGGTCTCTGTCCCTTTAGTTTCTTGCGTGTCGTCCGATAAGCCCATAACACTACTAGTATGCATAGGTCCCAATCACTTCGTTGCGCATTGCATACCTTGGTCAGTGTGGTTTCCAATACTTTGTTGAATGCTTCTACTGTCCCATTAGCCTGTGGGTGATATAGTGTGCTCTTCTGGTGATACACCTTAAATTCCTCCGTTAACGTGATGATCGTCTCCTTCAGAAAGTGTGTACCACGATCACTCATTAAGATATTCGGACATCCAAATCACATCAGTACATGTTCAAATATAAACTTCACGGTAGTTGCGCCCATGCAATTCTTCACCAATTGTGCTTCTTCCCAATGAGTCAGTACTCCGTCACAGTGACAATATACCTGCACCTATCTTCCCTTGAGGTTTGTTGGGTCCTACAAAATCTAATGCCCATTTTTCGAACGGTTGCAAAGTCATTTGTGGATTCAAAGTCATTTCATTCCTCTGTGATGGTCTACCTGTTCTTTGACATAGATCACATGCCTTGCAATATGCTTTTGAATCCTGATGAAGGGTTGGCCACCACAACCGTGCACGCAGAATCCTCTACGTGGTTTCTCTTCCTGCATAATTTCCTCCACAGCACCCCCATGAGCGTCCATGAGGATGTTGCTTCATTAAAATTCAGGTACACACCTTCGCAGTATTTCATCATTCCCCATCTTGTATAAATGCCCAAAAATGACAAAGAAATGTGTCGTGCGTACCACTAATTCCTTCTTCTGTTGTACAAAGTATCCTTCCAGCGCAGTTCCAGTTGTTAGAAAGTGAATTATATCTTCAAAATGTCCATCTGCGACACACACAGGAAAGAACTGCATGTCAGGTAATCCTTCCTCCAAATTAGTAGGTTCCTCCCTGTCTCAATGCGTGATAGGTCATCTAGTCCCGCGTTCAATCGTCCAAGCTTCACAACAACTTCAAAATCGTATTCTTAGAATAATAAAATCCATCTGCAGATGTGCCCCCCCCCGACATAGGCTTATTGACCAGGTACTTTAACGTGGAGTGATCCATATAAATCTTAAAGTGGCCTCCTAGCAAGTAGTGCCGATACTTCTAGAGTGCATACACCATAGCCAGTCCCTCGAGTTTAGTGGTGGAATAATTCTTCTCTACTTTGGATAACCAGCGACTTGCGAGCGCGATAGGGTGTTCCAAGCCTTCTCTGCCATCCTATGTTAGTAATACCCCCATCGCTATACACGACGCATCGACATGTACATGGAACTATTTCTTCCAGTTTAGGAAGACTAGAATCAATGCAGTAACTGTCTTTTCTTTCAATATGTCCAGGGTTTTCTTATAGCCATTGTTACAGCAGAACATGACATCCTTTTTCAACAATTGTTTCAACAGCGTGGTGATCTGGGCATAGCCTTTGATAAAAATTTTGTAATACCACATATGTCCCAGAGTAGCGCGCAACTATTTCACACTTCTCAGTGCTTCCAAGTTCAAAATCACCTTGTTACACAAAATATTGTCACCATGACTATTTGCAGTCAGTATGGGTCTATCATCATTCATATTGTCCTCAGCAAGTCTCAAACCTCAGCTCTTCATGTCAAGCTTTAAAAATGAGAGAAAGACTTTGAAAATCAATAAAGCTCTGGTTCCACACTTTCTCTTATTGTTGCCTACGGTCCCGCACCCCTTGTTCATGTTACCTGTGGACCTGCCCGCTCTGTCTCTAAAGGAGTGGGTGCGGACCCCTGTGAAAGTCAAAAAGGTGCAAGTTTATTCTTAAAAACTCACTTTGGGTTAATTCTGGATGATTCTAGAAGGAATCTTGACGTGGATGGTTCGCTCCTAGGTGGTTCATGCATCCCAAAAGTAAAGGAGCTAATCCCTTGATGGGAGGAGATTATCCCTTTGAAGGAGGGCTTTATCCCTTTGAAGGTGGACCTAGTAACTTCCCTCCATTGCACTATAAATTAAGGAATTGGGCTGGTTGCTAGGGAGGCTAGAAGCTGAACATTTTTGAGGGTAAATGTTGTTGGAATTGAGACTTCCTAGTTAAGCTTGAGAGGAGAGATTACATAACTTTTGGCTTCATTGTGAAGAGAGTGAAACTTGTCAAAGTAGAGGAGATTCTTGCTGGACCCTAGGAGAAGCTTGTATAACATCAAGGCACCAAGGTTGTAAAGTTCTTCTTTGATTAAAGTTAATACAATCAGATTCATTTTTCTTAACAAATTGTCTTATGTGATTTGTTTCATGAATTCCTTGATCATCATGATAAATATGATTTATTATATTGGCTTTGCAGGTACTATTTAATGTGTGTGCTTGTTTGTGTTTTCATATTCTTTACAAGGGAGCTCATTTGGATCGACGGAGCGTGGCTTCCACAAACTTGCAGTGGACCCAAGGTAGGCCTAAAACACTTGTTTGCCTTTATCTATAAATTTCATATTTAGAGAAAGATAGAATTTGTTTGGTTTGCTTGTCGCTAGATATCATTAGATACTAGGGAGGTCGGTCTTGTCCACAAGAACGACTTATCCGGCCGACAAAATGGCGACTCCACTGGGGACTTGAATTTTTTATTTTTCCTTTGCTTTTACTTTGACTTCAGAAACTGTGTGTTTGTTTCTAGTTTTTGGCTTGATGTGTGTGGGATTGGGTAGGTTTAGTAGACCTTGAATTATTTTTTGTTTATCGTACTTTTGGGAGAGGACCACACCCTCTGCTTGTAACACAGTGCGGACATACCCGCACTTTTGCTTTACACACAGAGTGGTACCGCACCTGGGTAAACTGGGGGCCTGCGGACCCTGTCAAAATTTTGAAAAACTTGAAATTTTGAAAAGCTTAGGATTTGTTTATGTGTTTTTAGCCTCTGCCCAGATCTGCACGTGACTTGTCAGGAAATTTTCTTAGGTTCATTCCATTGGCATTAGGGTTTTAGGTGAAATTCCTAGAAGTTTTGTGTGCCGGGCTTGATTTTCGTTTGGTCTTGTAGTAACTCAGAGCTTAGAAACCTTAGAAACCTCAGATCACCTTGGTTTTTGCTGGCCTTCTTATGAGTCTAACCGTTTGGTAAAATCTGCCTTTGTTGAGGAATCCATCTCGTTTTTCTCTTTGCGAAACTTCGAAAGGACTTGTGTTGAAAGTTTTGGATTTCATTTTTAGAAAAGAAAACATTTGTGATTTTGGACAAATTAGTCCTTAGTTTGCTCATAACTAAGTAAAACATCCTTGAAAAGAAATCTTGTAAGCTTTTACTTCAATTAGTCTTTTAGAATTTATAGATCTCAAGATTAGATTTTTCAATAGTTTTGAGTGTTTTATAAAATTTTAAACAAAAAAATCTCTTTTGAAAAAGTTTGTTTTTGTAGTATTTGAGTGTTTGAAAAGAAAGAGAAATTTTCGTCAGCATAACTAGTTGTCTCGTTTTTGAGTTCATTGGAAAAGACAAAAAGTTCTTCTTTTGATTTGATTGTTAAGGAAAGATTTGTTTTTACAAGCATTTTCATTCTCAACTCTTTCTCTAGCTAGAAATTCATCGAACAAAAATGATTGTTTTTTATCTTAAGTGCATTTTTAGTGATTTGGAGTCGAGTCTTCACACCATAAGTTTCATCTCCGCACCTTTTGACTTAAGAAAAAACCAATAAAAATAACGCTTAAAGTAAAATCTATCTAGTAATCTTTTTATTTCTAGGGCTCTTTACCACCAACATAGCTTAGGCTAGTATCTTGGAGTAGGGAGTAATTAACTCTCCCAGATAGTAAAACAAACAAGTAGTTGTATCTTGTGGTAGGAGATAAATTCCAATTGTTACATCTATGCTCTGGGAAATCTCCTCTTAAAGGAGAAGCACGAGATCATATCTGAACCAGTGTCGGAATCAATCCTTCCTCATTGGGAACGATACTAGATATACACGTATTAAAAACGGTAAACCTCGGATTAACCATTTTCGAGGAGCCTGGGGTCACTTGTTGGTAAACCTTGGATTATGTCAAGGAGCCTTCAAGGGGATTAAGCTTGCTACTCTGCCCTTGCGTGTGTATCAGATCATAGACTATTCCCCCAGGTATATTTGTTTCCGTTGGTAACCATAGTGACCATATTCTATAGGATTCTTTCCTAAGGTGACGGTGGAGGAAGATCCCACTGTACCTGGAGCAGATGCCAGCTAGACTCACTTGGATTTTCTGGGGGGTTCTCTTCACTCGAGATGGTTTAGTGGAGAAACTTGTGCTAGTCTGTTCATTAAGCAGGTTGTCGGGGTAACTGTTCCAACCGCCATTTCTGTATTGAATTCTGTGACGTTGGATTTCATCACCAACTAGTGTTTTCGGTACGGAAAGTTACTGTTTGTGTGTGGTTTGATCTCCTAGATTCTTTAGGCGTGTGATTCAAAATTGTTTGGTTCTTTAGAGACTTTAGGTGGTTTTCATTGACATTTTTCTTTGTTTACGTGTGAAGTAGTTAAAATATTTAATCATGGCTGAATTACCGAGGAAGTCCCGTAGACTTCGTGCTGGGTCCCTATAATACTAGTGATTACCCCATTACTATTGTAGTTATACCCCTTATTTATATTGTTGTGCCCCTATTACCCCCATATTGTTATTTATGTGCCCCATAGAATCCCTCTATTGTTATTTTTGTGGCTTTATATTATTATTGTTAGGTCGGCTGGATTATATTGTGACTCCTTAGACTCCTATATATAGAAAGGAGGTTTTGTCATTTGTATCATCCAAGAATTGTTCATTTATGTAATGTAAAGGAGTTTTCCCCCTCGAAGAGGCTGAATTCTAAGGCGTTGATCTATCTTTTCTATCTTTTCTTGAGCTGGTTTCATAACATTTGGTATCAGAGCTTTGGATTCTAGGGTTTCGCTGCTCCAAACAGGTCATCGTGGAATTTTCGCTATAACTATTTTTCTGTGATGTTTCAGAAGTCTAAAAAAAAACCCATTTGAGAAGAAAGCACGTTGAACCTTGGGTCCAAATTTCAGAGCTTTTCGCGCAATATTTTTGGAGATATGATCTGAGGAAGTTGGTCTTTTTGCAGACTCCTGAATTACATTCAAAACAGGTGACCTGGGGAAAATCGTCATAACTTTCTCTCTGAGGATCGGATTGAAATTTCGTAAGAAGGTACAAAAAGAGGACGGACTGTAGTTTCTTTTGTGTGTGTTTCAATTCAAAGGTTGAAACAGTGACTCGTGGCACGTCGTACAAGTTCGCTCTACTGAACCAGTCTAAAAGCAAGTCACTGTGGGAGATTTCACATAACTCTTCCTTGGAGAATCCAATTTGGCTCAGACTTGTGGCATTGGAAAGAGGACGTAGAAGGCTACTACAGGTAGCAATTTCAGAACTAGATGATCTGAAATTACAGAGATACATCAGATTCAATATCAGCCTTCTATAAAGTGAAAAAAGGTGTGTAGTTTTTTTTTTTAATTTTTGTGTAAGCTTGGTTTAACAGAATTCAAAGGGCATAGTAAAGCATTATTATCGGTAACTGATGCCCCGAGGAAAGAAAATGCAAACACCTAGTAAGGAACCTGAAAGCTCTAGCATGACTCATGAAGAAGAGGAAGAAATGCTACATGATATATCAAAATTACAAGAACAAGTGCAACAAATGTCACGCTCACAAAAGCTAACAGAAGCTAAGATAAGTGGCATGGAATCTAAGATAAAGGGCATGGAAGCTAAGATGGATGATTCAAAGATAGATTTGAAGAGAGACATGGCAGATTTGAAGATAGATTTGAAGACAGACATGGAAGAATTGAAGAAGTTGCTACAAGAAAGGGTCACTAATGGTGAAAAGGTAGTAAAGGAAACTCATGATGAGAACAAAAGAAATGTTAATCATGATTCCATAGACGCTAATGTTGGATCGAAGAATCACCATATTCCAAAAATCGATATGAGGAAGTTTGATGGCAAGGATCCCGCCACATGGATATTACAGATGGAGCAATTCTTCGATCTCAATAATGTGCAAAACACACAAAAGGTACGTATGGCAACTGTATATTTGGAACCAAATCAGTTTGTATGGTATCAATGGCTTTGCTCTCGTAAACAATTTATCACTTGGGCAATTTTTACGGAAGAATTGATAGCACATTATGAGGATACAAAAAGCAACACTTTTTTTAGCCAATTGATAAGTCTCAAACAAAAGGGTTCAATAATGGAGCACATTGAGGAGTTCCAAAAATTGAACATAAGGGTAAAAGATATTCCAGAGGAGCATAGGATTGATGTGTTCATAGGGTCTTTAAAGGATAATATCCAACATGATGTTCGCCTTTGGGAACCTGATTCATTAGAGAAGGCATTCAGGTTAGCAAGAAAAATGGAAAGCAAAATTATGGCAACCAGGAAGCATACCACTCACAACTATAAAGACGGAAGTGTTGTTGCCCCTAGTCTTCCACAACCTATAAGGTTGACACCACAACAATTGGAAGAAAAAAGAGCAAAAGGGCTTTGTTACAGTTGTGATAGCAAATACACTAAAGGTCATAAGTGTGCTGAGAAGAAATTATTCTACATAGATTGTGAAGAGGAAGAAGAAAAGGAGCAAGAAAGGTCAAAAGAAGAAGATATACTCCAGGAACAAAGCCTAGATGAAGAACAAATAAATCCGACCATATCTTGTAATGCATTGGCGGGAATTACCACTCCTCAAACCATCAAGATAGAAGGACAAATCAAGAAGAAAAAGGTAATAGTGTTGATTGATTCAGGAAGCACCCACAATTTTATTCATTGTAGGGTAGCAAAAGAATTGAATTGCTTCCTATATCCAGCACCAGAGTGTCAAGTGATGATTGCAAATGGAGGAACAATAAATTGCTCTGGAAAGTGCCATAATATCAAGCTATCCATGGGAGAATATGTATTGACTAGCCCAATGCTTTCCATTCCAATGGGAGGTGCTGATGTTGTACTAGGAGTCCAATGGCTACAATCCTTGGGTACAATAGCTTTTAATTTTCAAGAACTTTTCATCAAATTTTCTATGGAAGGAAAGGAAGTTGAATTAAGGGGTATTGCAGGGAAACCAGGAAAGATAATCAGCTCTAATGGCATGACAAAGCTTCTAAAAAAGGAGCAAAGAGGTGTAATTGCACAATTATGTTCGCTAGATGTTTCCACATTGGAATCATCTATTTCTCCAGATCTCCAAAAAGTCCTGGACAATCATTCCAAGGTATTTGAGACTCCCAAAGGTCTCCCACCTATGCGTGATCATGATCATGCTATTCATCTGATTCCAGGAAGTGTTCCTCCAAACATCAGGCCGTACAGATATCCCTATGTCCAAAAAAGTGAAATTGAACGTATGGTTGCAGAAATGCTAGAGGCTGGTATAATTCAACCGAGTCAAAGTTCTTTCTCAGCTCCAGTAGTATTGGTGCACAAGAAGGATGGATCATGGCGCATGTGTCCGGATTATAGGGAGCTCAACAAGCTCACTATTAAAGATAAGTTCCCCATTCCTGTCATTGATGAATTACTGGATGAATTGCATGGATCAATTTACTTCACCAAGTTGGATCTTCGTTCGGGATATCATCAAATCAGAATGAAGATTGAAGACATTCCGAAAACGGCATTTAGAACTCATGAGGGTCATTATGAATTTTTGGTCATGCCTTTTGGCCTTACCAATGCACCTTCAACATTTCAAGGTTTGATGAATTCAATTTTCAAACCATTCCTTAGAAAATTTGTGTTAGTATTTTTTGATGATATACTAATCTACAGCAAGTCTTGGAAGGATCATGTTGAACATGTTGACAGGGTGCTACAACTATTGGAGGAGAAACAATTATATGCAAAAAGATCCAAATGTTTCTTTGGAGTCCAGGAGGTGGAATATTTGGGTCATATTGTATCTCATGAAGGAGTTAAGGTAGACCCTAGCAAAATTAAAGCCATTAAGGAATGGAAAATCCCCACATCCATAAAGCATCTGCGAGGATTTCTTGGGTTGACAGGGTATTATCGCAAGTTTGTTAAGAATTATGGGAGAATAGCAGCACCTCTAACAACATTATTGAAGAAAGATTCATTTTCATGGACTCCGGAAGCAACAAAGGCCTTTGAACATCTTAAAGAGGCAATGTGCCAAGCACCGGTCTTAGCTACACCGGACTTCACAAAAACCTTTATTGTGGAATGTGATGCTTCAGGAAATGGAATTGGTGCTGTTCTAATGCAAGATGAAAGACCCATTGCTTTTGAAAGTCGTCCAATCAAGGGAAAGTTTTTAAGCAAAGCTATTTATGAGAAGGAAATGTTGGCAATACTCCATGCACTTAAGAAATGGCGACCCTACCTAATGGGAAGACACTTCAAGGTAAAAACGGATCATGATAGCCTTAAATACTTTTTAGAACAAAGATTATCCTCTGAAGAGCAACAAAAGTGGGTCACAAAGATGTTGGGTTATGACTTTGAAATCATCTACAAAAAAGGGAAGCAAAATGTGGTGGCAGATGCACTCTCAAGAAAGGATGAGGATGTGGAAGCATTGTTGTGTGCCATTTCTATTATCCAACCAGATTGGATAAACGAAGCAAGGGAGGAATGGAAGAATGACGAAGAAGTGTGGGCACTTATTCGAAAGCTACAACAAGATTCCAGTACTTCTGATACATTTAGCTGGCAAAATGATTCGTTATGGTACAAAGATCGCTTATACCTCTGTAAGAATTCCCAGCTAAAACAAAAGATTCTTATGGAATTGCACACTTCTCCCTTAGGAGGGCACTCAGGATTTTTAAAAACTTACCACAGGGTTAAGAAGGAATTTTTTTGGGATGGCCTTAAATCAGATATTCAAAAGTTTGTGGCGGAATGTTTGGTTTGCCAACAAAATAAAGTTGAAACAATTAAGACACCGGGTCTATTACAACCTTTATCCATTCCAAGCCAACGTTGGGAGGAGGTTTCAATGGATTTTATCACAGGTTTACCCAAGTCTGAGGGAAAGAGTGTCATCATGGTGGTAGTTGACAGACTTACCAAGTATGCACACTTTTGTGCATTATCACATCCATTTAAAGCCAGTACAGTTTCTACTGCATTTATGGAAACAGTTCAAAAGCTACATGGAAACCCAAAGATTATTGTAAGTGACAGAGATCCCATTTTCACTGGAAATTTTTGGACAGAATTATTTTCTTGTCTTGGTACTCAGTTAGCTCATAGCTCATCTTATCATCCTCAATCTGATGGGCAAACTGAGATAGTAAACAAATGTTTGGAAGGATATCTTCGTTGCTTTGTATCTGATAAACAGACACAATGGGTCAAATGGTTGCCTCTGGCTGAATGGTGGTATAACACTTCCTTCCATACAGCAACAAAAATGACCCCATTTATGGCACTTTATGGGTATCAACCACCATCCATCACATCATATTTAAGAGAAAATTCTAAGGTTCAGGCAGTGGAACATCACATCGAACATCAACAACAAGTCCTCCAACTCTTAAAGGATAACCTCGTGTTGGCACAAAATAGAATGAAACAACAGGCAGATCAACATCGCAGTGAAAGAAGTTTTGATGTAGGTGATTGGGTATTCCTACGGCTACAACCATATAAGCAAATGTCCCTAAAGCAAGCTAAGAAGGATAATAAATTATCACCAAAGTATTATGGTCCGTACAAGGTGTTGCAAAAGATTGGTACTATGGCATACAAATTGGAGCTTCCTGCAGCTTCTCGATTGCACCCAGTTTTCCATGTTTCATGTTTAAAGAAGGTTATAGGTGACAAGCTCCCAATTCAAACAATATTGCCAGAACTTGACGAGGAAGGAAAAATTATATTGGAACCGGAAGCAGTCACAGAAACAAGAACTCGACAGCTACGAAATCGATCAATTTCAGAGTATCTTATCAAGTGGAAGAACTTATCCGCTGAAGATTCCACATGGGAGGATGAGAATTTTATGCAGAAGTATCCAGAACTACTCAAGCGTTGAGGACAACACTTTTTTGAAGGAGAGGGGCATGTTGGGTCCCTATAATACTAGTGATTACCCCATTACTATTGTAGTTATACCCCTTATTTATATTGTTGTGCCCCTATTACCCCCATATTGTTATTTTTGTGCCCCATAGAATCCCTCTATTGTTATTTTTGTGGCTTTATATTATTATTGTTAGGTCGGCTGGATTATATTGTGACTCCTTAGACTCCTATATATAGAAAGGAGGTTTTTTCATTTGTATCATCCAAGAATTGTTCATTTATGTAATGTAAAGGAGGTTGCCCCCTCGAAGAGGCTGAATTCTAAGGCGTTGATCTATCTTTTTTATCTTTTCTTGAGCTGGTTTCATAACACTTCGGGGCCAACCTCCTGAGTTTTCACCGAGCCAGCTTGAAGGGCTTCGAGCCCTTGTAATTCATAGTGACAGTAGGGTTGGGTCACCTGAAGAATGAGAGTCTTCTTTGGTTGTACATCCTGATTATCAAGTGCAAGCACCAGAGTATATTTTAGAACCTGTTTCATTTTCCGAAATTACTGGTAGTTTTTCTTCTACTAGTGATTTAGCTGAGGAACCTGAAATATCTGAACCTAAAACTGAGCCTGCTGCTACTCCAACATCAGGATTTGCCTCTCCAACTTCTAGTGGCCCTGGATCACCCAGGGCAGAAAGAGTAATTACCCAAAATCTTCCTTCTGGACTTATAGCTATTGAAGAACTTGTTACTCCGGAAGAAGTTATCCCTATCCCTAAAAATCAACCAACTATAGAACTTAGGGAGCATGAATCGATCTTTTACAATCCACCTAGGAGGGACACTTGGTATCTTTCATTGACCAATTTTTTGGAAAACTTGGGACTAATTTTTTCACCACCTCGCATTTCTTTTCACCCAACACCTAGGGGTTATTATCCTCCGTTAAATATGTCACGACAGTCGTCCATGTTTTCTCAATCTCCAGAAACCTTTTTATATGGCAGTCCTTCTGTTCCCTCTGGGTATCAGTCACTTACTGGTACTTTTTCGGGAGCATCTCCTCAACCTATTGAACAAGGGTTATTAACTGGTAATAACGAAACTAAGCCGTTGAGTGTAGAAGATATTCTTACGATGTCAAGTACTATTCCTAATCCGCAACCTCAAGGTGGCCAATTACCGCCTGGGGGGCAGCCTCAAGGTCCTCAATTATCGCCTGGGGGGCAACCTCAAGGTACCAAATTACTGCCTGGGGGGCAACCTCAAGGATAGTACATACCTACGAGATAGTACATTCCTTAAGGTCAACGCCAGACTCAGTATGTACCTCAAGGTCAATCCCAGTATCAATATTTACCTCAAGGTCAACCCTAGTATCAGTACGTGCCTCAAGGTTATCAACCTCAAGGTTAGTACCCAACCCAAGGTTTCCAACCACCTTCTGGTCAATCATTTGTCCAAGGAGCTGGAAATGTACCTTTGAATTCTCAGCCCTACCCTCAACCCGATTATGGTCCTCAATATTCTCAACCTGCTATGGGTCCATACCTCGGAATGAGATTAGTGTGGGATCCATCTCAATCTCAACAGATCTTGCAACCGAATGTGCAGTTGTCATCTCAATCTGGACAACCCTTGGTTTCTGGTTCAACCCAGCAACCTGTCCAATCTACTATTCAAACTTCTGCACCTTCTGTAGTTTCTCAGCCTGGGCCTAGTATGCCTCGTACTCTGCCTCAAACGACTGCTGCAACTGCTGCAACATCTCTTCAATCTACCCCACCTACTTCTGGAGTATCGATAGCTCTGGTTTCTACTGTTCCTCTATCGATAGCTTTCGGTCCTACTGTGCAGCAGCCAGTGTATCAGTATCAACCGTACCCTGGATATACATATCAACAACCTCAACAACCCCAGTATGGTCCGGTTAATCCTGGTTTTTCGGGAGGATATAATATCCCAAATCCAATTCCAATTCCTAGTTATCCTGGATATCCTCCTCCTGGGGTTGGTCTCATGACCCATGGTTTCAGGGACCCTAATCGTCAGTTACCATTCATTGCAACTTTGTACTTGCCTGACTTGTTGCGGCTTACGAACGATCCAATTAACTATCTTTTGTTTTGGCCGCCAATGCCGAATAAGTTGCCTAGTGATATTCCTAAGTTTGAAGGCAAATCAGGAGAGGATCCGTTGAACCATGTGATGACTTATCACCTCTGGTGTGTGTCTAACTCCATTTCAGATGATTCAATCCGTTTAAGGATTTTTCAACACACTCTAATTGGTCTTGTGACCAAGTGGTACATTGAGTTACCACGAGCCTCTTTTTATAACTTTAGTCAGTTAGCTACTTCATTTTTAACTCATTTTCAGTTGCCAGTCAGATAGGACAATGGCACAAAATTATTAACTTCATTAAAATAGTCAACATCCAATTACATTTCGAATCACATTCATGAATGGAGACGTCGACGGCATTTAGTGAAAGAGTTTTTATTCCGAATCAGATCTTAGCAGAATGGTTTGTCAAATATTTATTACCAAAGATCACTGAGGATGTAGCTAAGGTAGGAGTCGTTACTGAGGAGCAATTAATTTCTCAAGCTCAGTACCTTGACTTAGTTTATACGCAGTCAGGTACATTACACGAGAAAATCCCCGACCTTCCTAAACAAAATCAAATAACTGTAGCTCCTTCAGGGTCTCATGCCCCTGATGGTATGATTGGTACAGTTAATACCAAAACTAAGAAGAAATCTTCCAAGAATTCTTCTCCTATCATAACTTTACCAGATTCCCTGACAGGAGACTCTTTGGTGGAAATTTCCGCCGATATTCATGTTGTAGAGTCATCTACATCCAAATCAAAATCCGACGGTAAAAAGAAAGGGAAGAAGAAAAATAAAATAGATAAAAATTTGAAAGAGAAACTGGAAAAAACGGAATCAACTGATGAGAAACACAAACCTCGTTATCCTTATCTCATTTGTGACGAAGAGAATTTTACAAGAAACTGCCCTCATTGCGTTGAGGCTGTGAAAATCGTTAAAGGTTCTCAAACGCCTACTGTTTTGAAGGATCCTTTTCCTAGTCAAGATAGTAAGATGATAGGTTCTTCCTCAAATGCCTCCGAAGAACCCATAATAATGATGTCCCATGTTAGGATTGTGACTCGATCACAAGATTATGGAAGTAAAAGTCTTGTTGGTGGTAAGGAAGCAGAATCTTCTAATTTGAACCCATCAACTTCAACTCTCGGTTCTGATCCACTACAGATCAAGAAACCTAACCCAGACTTAGTAATCAAACTGCCCGCCAAGGGTATACTTCGAAAGTTAGCTTTCAATCCACATGCGGGAGAAGCTCACAACTATAACATTGTTGAAGATTTGGCTATTTCACCTTCAACAATGTCGGCTTTGGAAGTGCTGCAATCATGTCTAGCACAACGTAAATTGCTATTGTTGGCTATAGGAGCTGTTGACATTCAGGACTCGAACCTTATAATTTTCGATCTAGAAAATAGTACACCTCTCTTACCTCATCAAATGGCTTTCCAGATTCCAGTGTTAGTCAAAAACAGACCTTGTTATAGGACTGTGATTAATGAGGGAGCCTCAATGTGTATTATGTCGATCCAGTGTTGGAGATCGCTTGGTTCTCCTACACTTAATCAATCCCCGATGATTCTAAAGGCCTTAGATGGCCATGGGTTCCATCCTTTTGGCATTCTACAGGATTTACCTATAGGGTTTGAAGGAAAAACTGTTAATCTAGATGTGGAGGTGGTTGATGCCCCTCTAGATTACAACCTTCTCTTGGGTCATATTTGGTCTTACGCTATGATAGTTGTTGTTTCATCGGTCTTTCGGCTTATAAAGTTCCCTCATAATGGAAAGATCGTAACTATAGACCAGCTAACTTATTTTTCATCTGACCCAGTCTCTTCTGAAAGTATCCAACATGTCAGCAAAACAACTATCCCTTACAAGGATGTTGGAGTAGGACTAGTTAAATATTTTGGTTTACTAGGAACTTTTCCTTTTCCTCCTATCAACGCATCATCTTATACTGCAACCATTCATATGATTTCGTTAGAAACTATTGTTTATGATGATCCTTGGATCGTACCTTCCGAATCTGAGATAGATTCATTTGGTGATGTTATGCCTTTGAGTCCATATGAAATTGCGTATCAGGCCGTGCAGTCATTTTCCGACCCTTCTTCAACTGAAATTGACTTAATGAATGTAGTCCATGAAGAATCGTTTTCAACATCAAACTCATATTCGACAACGTTTTCCGAACTTGTTCACATTGATGAGCAAATTCGTGAAATCCTGTGTGTTGATGATTTACCATGGGAAGATCTTCATCATAGATCTTTGTTTTTACCTGAGATTGATCACTTTGAAAATGATTTTCATCTATTTTTAAAACTGATTATGTCAAGGAACCTCAAAATCCAATGAAAAATCCTGATTCTGAGTTAAATTTGGGAAATATTTCTCGAACTATTCCTATTGACATTTCGGTTAAGCCTGGAATTGTTGAAAACATTCATATAGGTGCCTCTTGTATGGAAAATTAAATTCAAACATATAAGGCCCTATTTCAAGAATTCCGCGACGTGTTTGCCTGGTCATATGAGAAAATGCCAGGAATTGACCCAGAAATTGTTGTTCATGAAATCAAAACTTACCCGGATGCTAAACCCGTCCGGCAACATTTATGTCAGATCCACCCACGAAAAGCTGCTGCCATTAAAGCAGAAGTTGAAAAATTACTTAAAGCAGGTTTCATTTATCTAATTCCGTTAACAGATTGGGTATCGAATTTTGTTCCCGTTAGCAAAAATCAAGGAACAATAAGAATATGTATCGATTATAGGGATATTAATCGAGCCTATTGGTGGGCTCCAGTATTGTAGCAATAATGCTACAACTCCTGGAGCTTCCTATCTCTAATTTTATCAACCGGGTAGTTCGTACAAACTTGGAAGCGACGGTGCTGTATGCACAAGTACTAGCTCTTGTCGCAGCTGTCACTTGGTCAGCTGGCACAAGTCTGCTAGGGCTCAAGCCAACTTCTATATGTTCTCAGAAGAAGCTTTATGAGTGATGGACAAAAACTAACTCAAAGAAGGCTAATCTATTTGCAGAAAGAAACTGAAAGCCAACAAAGCATGAAAACCCTAGTAAACCCTAATTTGACTAGCTAGGCCCTTACAATGCAAAACTGTGAATGAAACTTCTACCCATGATGCCATTACTTGCACTGAGCTGAAATACATGCATATAAGCTACTTGCATCTGAAAAGACATGTTTTTGTATTTTTTTATTAAGTGGTTGGATTTATTGTGATGATGCTTTTGATTATGGTTTGACTGTGCAGGAGCGATTCGAATGGAAGGAAAGCATGGGCCAGGTCAGGGGGGCTAGGAGAGGCCCTAGAGGATCTCTAGCATCAGCCCACAGAAGTCTACCACGTTCAGATGCTCAGCAACCGAGTTTGCAGGCTTCTACAGGAAGTCTGCAGGGGATCCTACAAGAAACTCAGGGGTTCTACAGGAAGTCTGTGAAATTCTACAGGATGTTCGACCGTGGGAGTTTTGGGAGATGGTGAAGTGATGGAGTGGTATGGGAGGATAGGTGAGATGGAGATGGAACTGGTGATGGCTCAGGAGCAGAGAAGTCAGATGGAGAAAGAGTGCATGCAGTGGGTTGATGGCTGGAAGGATGGGATCAACGAAAGGTTAAGTAAATGGAGCTACGTGAGTAATGGAAGAGCTGGAAGGTAAACGAGCTAAACAGAGGTCAGTTGAGTGGCTTTAGGTGTGGTTGACAAGAAGAGGAGGGTAATGGAATGGTGTGGAGCAGTGTAGATGAAACAAATTGTCTTTGAATGTCACCAAAAACGAGAACTCTTTAACCTACGTTAAATATGCTATTTTGAACCAATGAACAGCAGTGCAATTTGTGAAAGAAACTCGTGCATGGAAGTGGAATGAAGAAGTAATGATCAAGACCAAAGTGCATGGATGGATCTACGACTAAAGTAACTGTTGCATCTTGCATGTACGTGAAAAGATCTGCGTTTGGTTTTGGTGGTTGGTTCAGACTACACCCCAATCCCTAATAGAGATGGCAGTGAGGTCCTTTCAACCTTTTTCTGGAGCTCCAATGAATTATAACTATCCTATTCTAACCTAAGCAACTGGAAGCAAATTCACCATAAACTAATCCTATTCAATCTCATAAAAACTAAATCAGCAGACTGTAAATTCGAATTGCATGTCAAAGTAAAGAAACGAAGTGACGAAAGGCAAATAACATTACAACACAGAGGAGGTCTATTGCTCTCAGGTTGGGCCCTAACCTGAGAGCTATAGCTCCCTTAGAAACTCAGAATGAGATCAAAATCTGCCTGCCTCTATTCATAACCAAAAACTGATGTCATGCCAAAACTGGCTTACAAAAAGAACCAACACCGAGCTGTAGCTCGTACTTCGAAATTACAATAGTAATGCAAAAGTTCAAAAAGCTTCTATCAAAGGCTACGGCCTCAGTATTTATGCAAAATGATAATCCAACAGGTTTCCTTGATTTGTGGAGCTCGGCTGTCCAACTGAAGGTTAAACTGCTGATCCTATAGAACAGTTGTAACTGCTGTTCCTGTAGAACGGTTGGCTGCCTCTAAGCTCGGTGGGGAGATTGGTTGGAGCTCGGAGCTATGGTGGGAATCACGAGGAAGGTCCCCAAGACTGTGGACATCCTCTCCTAAAAACCAGCAGTGCCACCTTACTGTCTCCTTGTCTCCTTTTTTGTGGTCTTTGCTCCCTTTTAATGCCAAAAACCTGAAATCATCATGTATTAGTCACGTAGATAGAATGCCTACCCTTCTTCCTACAAACAACACGAATAAACCAAGAAATGAATGCGTAAGCAATAAAATATGAATGGTTTGAGCAAAGCAAGTAGGCGAAATGAGCCCAAATTGTACCAAAAATTGGGGCTCATCATCACCCCCCAGCTAAACTATTTGCTCATCCTTGAGCAACTTTGCTCTGGCTCCTCATCTTTGGCGGAGAACTAGAGCCCGGAGCATGCTCTTCCTTTCCTGTTTTTGGTGGCCCTGCCTTTTCTACCCCTGGTGGTGACGAGGGTGGCACTTCTTCCCCCTTTTCCATTTCCTTGAGCCGGGCTAGAGTATCCTGTAGAACATTTTCAGCTTCCTGTAGCCGCGTTTTTTCAATCAACAGGTCTAACCTCTCTTGCCACATATTTTTCTTTGGACTCCCTTTTTCATAGGTGACTGTTATCCTTGAGGGTGACTTTTCCTTGGGAGAAGCAGGGGTATCTTCGATGACAATCGGGCTGCTGGACGGAGGCTGTGGCTTGCCCGTCTTTATCCTAACACTTCTTCGAGCTTTGAAGTATAGAGGGGCCTCCCTCTTCCTATTTTCTTTTGGCTTAGGTGGCGTGCTGAGGCCAGCCAATATAGCTGCTGCCTCCCGTGCCAGAATATCCACCTTCTTCTCTTTGGGTTTCACCTTTTCGGGGCTTCCTGTAGAAGCCCCTGTTTTGGTAATTTTTGGGCTTCCTATAGAAGACCTTCTTGCCAATTTCGGGCTTCCTGTAGAAGCCTGCTTCTTTGTTTTCGGGCTTCCTGTAGAAGCCTATTTTTGCTTCCCTGTAGGTACAGGTGTCACCACCTTTTCTTGCTCTGCTGCCTGGGTCTTGCTTTTTGGTTTGGTTGCAGGTGCTGATGAGGTACTTGTGCTGATGTGGACCATCTCCACTTTGTCCTTTCTGCTCTGCAACCTCTTCTCCCTTGCTGACAAGATAGGTGTGCCACCTTTTTCTTTGTCATCCTTTTCCTCATGCTTCTTCTTTTGTTCTTTCTTCTGCACTATGGTCGGGGTCTTCTGGCCTTTTCCTCTCTTTTCCTCGGCCACTGCTTCTTGTTCCTCACTGCTGGAGGACCCCGTTTCTTCGATCAACATTTTAATGTCTCCATCTCTTGTCAAATTCCGGAAGGATTCCCATGAGAGGGGAACCTTATATGAATGCAGCGCATCCTCCATAAGAAGCTTTATCAGCCCATGGTGGGCTATCTGATCTGGTATGCCCTCTTTTAGCTTGGTAGCACACTCCATTAGAGACTGCAATAGGAAATAAGGGATGCTCAGTTTTTGTTCTACAGGAAGATCAATCCGGTGCCTTAATTCAGTGAGCAACCGAAAGTGATATGCATACACGATGCTAAAACGGCCTTCACAAGTTATATATTTCATGATTTGCAAACTGAATTCATTCCATGGTGGCAACAGACTCGTTCTTCGCACCCCATTTTTGTCCTCCGAGAATTCCTCATCAGGTGGAAAGAATTCTTTCTTGGCCTGCTGGCTCAGCGTCCGTTCTTCCTTATCCCACGGTATACCCATAGGAAGTTCTGTAATCCGACTGATATACTATGGGGTGAGCTTGAGGCTTAGGCCCCTGAAGGTTACTGTAGCCAGTGTTTTGGATTTCGGCCTTAAAGCTTGCAGAAATTCTTCGGCCACTTCATCATCATAACCCTGCAATTTATCACAAAAAGATATCCATTGAACCCGTGTGAAGAGTTCTACCACCTCCTGGTTTTCCCTTAACTTGGTTGAATCAGTGGGTTCCCGTCTAATAAACCCACCCGGCATGATGAACATGTTTGTTTTAACTAAAGGTGGAAAATTCAAAAGAGACTTGGTCTATTGAGACAGAGCATGCACATAATCCACAAAATTCAACACAGTCTAATTACACTGACATCCTGTAGAACGACAGTACAAGCACAACAAACAACAATTTCACCGATATCTTTATGACCAGACTGTGGACGATGATCCTACCACCTTTGAAAACCAATTGCATGAAGAGTTTCAAGGTTACCTTTTTCTTCCACCCTTTTTTTACGTGGGGAACCCGCCTTCCTGTAGAACTGCGTCCCTGTAGAGACTGTGTTCCTGTAGAAATTGTGTTCTTGTAGGAGCAGTGCGCAAATTTCGGGGAGGACTGTAGTTGGCCTGCGCTTGAGGTGTGCTTCACTAGAATTCTGGTAGCCAAAAGCTCGGCGTATCAAAGTGCAAAAGAGATCAGAATAGCCACTCGAGTTTGAAGTGGTGGTTGATAAATGCATGCGCACAATCTAGCCGATTAGATTTTGAATCGGCGCAATCCGTGGCGCGGGGGATGAGCTGTCCCCGCCGGACCGTTGGGTGACATCATCCATCATTCGCCTGCGTATTCACTTGCTGCCGCATCCATTCCCACAGATCTGCCGCCGCCTCTTTCTGTTAAACTCATTGCTTCCGACGGGATTGTTCTCACGTGCGTGCTGCTCATTCTCTTTGTCGTGGCCGCCACCCAAACATCCAACTATACCATAACTAGCCGACGTGGCCAGTCGACTGGCCATATGGCCGCTCAACCATTCACTTTTATGCTGTGCAAAAAATTCAAAGTAAAATTCATGCGATTTGATGGAAGGAAGGGTCGAGACACTTACCTACGTGGCTGCACACGATTTTTCCAGTTTTTGGACGATGGTGAGTGGATCTACCTGCTGCATGCGAACTTACACAGACCCGGAGGCTCATGGTTACAGGCTGCCGACGATGGAGTGGATGCTTTGGTTGCATGCGCCCGCGTTTCATTGCAGATGGCGGTGCTGTGAATGGTATCCACTCTAGCAGGTTCAACTGTTAAAGGATTCCCGCGGGGTGTCTCGTAACAGTTCTTCCTCCTTGGGTGCATGCTGCATGACGGAGGATCTGGCCTTTCGATCACGCTCCCGGAGCTTCTGATGCCTATGGTATGAGATCTCAGCACTTGTTTATCTTTGAAAATGGCTTTTCCCGTGAGAACTCATCGATCTGCTTTGCTGGTGCAGGGAACTTGGTTGCATGTCGACAAGGATGGTGGAGCAAGGTAACAGCAATGTGCAAGGGTGCCAACAGAGGCTTGCATGCGTCCAAACCGATCCTTAGTCGCTAGATCTCCTTTTAAAATGAATTCTGGGCCGTCCCAAACTTCTACAGGAAGTTTCCTGTAGAACACAGAGCTTCCTGTAGAAAGTTCAGGCTTCCTGTAGAAATTCTGCACTTTCCTGTAGAAAATCCGCGTCTTCCTGTAGAAAGACTGCATCTTCCTGTAGAAGATTCAAACCATGATAAAATTGCACATACCTTGAAAAAACATGGGTATCCTTGGAGGATGTGCTGGTGAGGTCCCTTGTCATGATAAGGACCCTTGGCTTTGAGTTGAGAGGCTTCCTCTCCTCCATAGAACATCTGCAACCTGCATGCAATTTTACCATATTTTGCTTATTGTTTTTTCTTTTTCCTCTTTTTTCTCTTTTTTTTTGAAAGATAACAGGGGCGCCTCAAAGAGGTTTTCACCCATGCCATCTACCCTGAGCGCCTCAGAGAGGTTTTCACTCAAGAATCTTTTTCAAACCTTTTCCTTTTTTTTTTGAAAGACAATAGGGCCGCCTCAATGAGGTTTTCACCCCTACCACCTGCCTTGGGCGCCTCAGAGAGGTTTTAACCCAAGGATCTTTATTATTATTATTATTATTTTTTTTAAATCCTTCAGGGTATGCCAAAAGCAGAGGCAGAACCCTTCTCTATGACAAATACAGATTTCTCCATAGTTTTGATGAACTCTTGTCTTGAGAGAGGTCTCCTGTAGATCTTCAATCGATGCCCATTGACAAGCATGGGAATGGCTTCGTCATCAATGGTTTGAATAAGGACAGATCCATTGTCATGGAATTTTTCCACTGCATATGGTCCTAGCCATCTGGTTCTCAGCTTCCCCTTGAAATCTTTGTATCTGGAGTCATACAACAAAGCCCAATCTCCCGGCTGAAATTGCTTGTCATGGAGATGTTGGTCATGCCACACCTTTCTCTGAAGTTGAACCACTTCTGAGTGAAGGAGGGCATGCATTCGGTGCTCATCTAGGCCATTCAGCTGCAATAGCCTTTCTTGTTGTGCATGGCTGAGATCTAGGTCCAGCTGAGCTGCCATCCTCAAAGTGTTGTATTCAAACTCAATGGACAGCAAAGCTTTCTTCCCATAGACCAACTCATAAGGTGTGAAGCCGGTGGTGGTCTTCTAAGTGGTGTTGTAAGCCCATGTGGCTTCAACCAGGCGATCTGCCCAGTCCTTTCTGCTGCTGCTCACCACCTTAGTCAAGATCCCTTCTAATGCTCTATTGGTGACTTCCACCTGCCCATTTGCTTGAGGGTGATAAGGGGTGGAAGTCCTATGCTTGATCTTGTGATGAGCTAGTAGATCTTCAACCAGGTTGGAGGTGAACTGGCTCCCTTGATCAGTGACCAGCTCTCTTGGATAGCCAAACTTATAGAAGATGTTCTCTCTTAAGAACTCGACCACCTTTTCTTCTGTTGCTGCTTTGATTGCTTTAGTTTCTGCCCACTTTGTCAAGTAGTCAGTACACACAATGATGTAAAACCTTTGCCTCGAAGGAGGGTTGATTGGACCCACAAAGTCCATGCCCCACTTCTCAAATGGCTCAAGAGTCACTTGAGGTTGGAGAGGCATCTCATCCCTTTGAGTCGGTTTCCCCATTCTTTGGCATTGGTCACACTGGCTAACATATCTTCTGACATCTTGATGAAGTGTGGGCCAATAGTAGCCTTCCTGCAGGATTTTGAAGGCAGTTCTCTTTGCTGCAAAATGACCTCCACAAGGCCCATCATGACAAGTGAGGAGGATATCAAAGACTTCCTCCTCCCTTACACAACGCTTTAAGATCTGATCGGGGCCAAGCTTGAACAGATTTCCCTCGATCCAAGTAAATGAGGCACTTTTTCTGATGATTCTGCTCTTCTCTCTGGAAGATAGGTGCAGAGGAAACTGTGCTGAAACAAGGTTGTTTGCTATATCCACAAACCATGGAGAGAGTATTGAAATAGCAAACAGATGTTGATCGGGCATCTGGTCATCCACCGTTCCATCCTCATCTGCAGACAAATCCAATCTAGATAAAAAGTCAGCAACAACATTTTCTCTACCTGGTTTGTCAACAATGGTCAAATCAAACTACTGCAATAAAAGTAACCATCTAATAATACGAGCATTCACATCTGGTTTATTCATTAAATATCTAATTGCAGCATGGTCTGTATGTACAAAGGTCTGGTAACCAGTAATATAATGTCGGAACTTGTTAAGTGCATGGACCACAGCCAAGAATTCTTTCTCGGTTACAGTGTAATTCAGCTCAGCTTTGGACAAGTTTTTTCTAACAAAGTAAATGGCATATGGAAGTTTTTGCTCAACTTGTCCTAAAGCTGCACCTATGGATTTGTTCGAGGCATCAGTGTGGATGTGGAAAGGTAGGGCCTAGTTTGGACCTCTCAAGATTGGTGCTGACACCAACTTGTCCTTTAATTCATTCAAACTCTTCTGACAATCGTCAGTCCATTTAAAATCAACATCTTTTGCCAACAGGCCAAACAATGGCGAGGCTAGCTTGCTGAAGTCTTTAATGAATCTCCGGTAATACCCCGCTAATCCTAAGAAACTCCGAACATCCCTTACCTTTTGAGGAGGTGGAACCTTCTTGATGAGAGCAATTTTGTTAGGATCCACCTGCAACCCCTGGCAAGAAATGGTATGGCCTAGCACGGTCCCTTCAGTCATCAGGAATTCACATTTTTCAGGACTAAGGGACAAGTTCATCTCAATGCATTTGGTTAGGACTTTTCCCAGGTTGGACAATGCTTCCTGGAAGTTGGCCCCATAAGGAGTAAAGTCATCCATATAGATTTCTACTGCATCATGGACCAGCTCCGAGAAGATGCTCAAGACAGCTCTCTGGAAGGTAGCAGGAGCATTGCATAGCCCAAAGGGAAGGACTCGGTAGGCAAAGGTACCCCAAGGACAAGTGAAGGTGGTCTTATCCTTGTCTTCTGGGCTGATTTGGATTTGGTTGTACCCGGTAAACCCATCCAGGAAAGAGAAGAACTTCTTTCCTGCCAGTCCATCCAACACTTGATCTATGAAAGGTAGAGGGAAATGGTATTTCTTGGTAGCTTTGTTCAATTCTCGGTAGTCCACATAGATTCTCCACTTCCCATTTTTCTTGGGAACCAACACTAGAGGGGACACCCATTCACTATCTGAGATGGGGTAGATGAATCCGGCATCCAACAGTTTTTGCAATTCTTCCTTGACAATGTCCTGAAGGGCTGGATTCATTCTCCTCTGAGGTTTCCTAACCGGTTTACAATCCTCTTTGATGTATATGTGATGAGTACAAACCGAAGGATGAACTCCTTTCATCTCCTTATAGCTCCAAGCAAAAGCATCTAAGTGGCTGGCCAACAGGCTACACAGCTCCTTTTCCTGGGAAGGAGATAGGGAGGAGCTGATCTTTAATGCTCTCTCAGGGCCGAACTCCACATTCTTAACTCTGGGAGTTACAGGGTTAGTTGTACAAAGATCCACTAAGGTGCTAGCTTGGGCATCCTCCACCAATTTCTCTAAGGGCAGTGCAATGGAAGGTGGATTCTGGATCAAGGTCTCGATCAAGTCATCCTCGGTTGGGGGGTCTCTTCTAGTGGTATCTAAGGTGCACAGAGGTGCTGAGTACACCTCGTCTTCCTCTCCTTCTTCCAACCAGAAAGGTAAGTCATGCTCTAAGGAGGGTTGGGCAGGAGGGTATAGGACTAGCTGCTTGGACATAGGACCATTTTTTATGGTCATATTTCCTGCACGACAACTTATGTAAGCATCTGCAGTGGCTAACCAAGGCCTTTCCAAAATGAGGGGATATCCAGTAAGCTTTTCCTTTGGTTGCAGAACCAGGAAGTCTGCAGGGTATTCCCAAGAGTCAATAGAGACCAAGACATCCTCCACAATCCCTTCGGGAGTCACGGTGGAGCGATCTGCCAGTTGCAGTACTGTCGAGGTCTTCCTCAAGGAACCCTGAAGATTGAGTTTAAGCATGGTATCCCTGGTCATAACATTAATGGCAGCTCCCAGATCAATCAAGGTGTGAGGTATGATGGTGCCATTGATGTGGACATCTACTACAGGACTTCCAGGATCTAGGTACTTTGGGCAGATGACTTGTCCTAGCATCAGGTCAGACAGTTGTCCTATGACATTAATGGTTGAAGCATCTTTCTTCCGCCTGCCTGGGTGTTTGAAGCACTTTTCCTTAACCAGTTTGTTGTATATTGGCACATCCATGATGGCTTGGAGAAGTGGTATTTTTACACACAACTGCTTGAGCTCACCCAGAAGCTCATCCTCCTCTGGGTTGGGTTGTGTGGTGGCTCTTAGTCTCTCAGGAAAGGGTGGAATAGCCTTTGGTTCACTTTACTGTTTATCTTCCTCATCCTCTGGGGGAGGAGGTTGGCGATCTGTTAGAGTCTTTCCAGATCGAAGATTGATCTCCTGGATCTCCACAGCATAGGTAGGGCATGAGGTTTCCCCAGTGTATACCTGCTGGGCCTGTCTATTGTTGGGGTTCAGGTTCGGTTGAGCAGGTATTTGAGGTTGCCTTGGAGGAGCAGGAGGTAATGGCTGAGGTTGAACTGGTGGTGGAGGCAAGATGGCGGGAGGAGTGTTGTATTGGGGCCTCCACCCCGACTGAGGTGCACTCCATTGAGGCTGTGGCTGGGCATGTGAATGATATGAATGAGGAGTAGGTTGAGCGGGGTACTGAGGTGGATAAGACCATGGAGGAGGCATGGACCATGAAGGATGAGCAGGGGGACCCCAGGCAGGCATAGGAGTCGATTGGTTGGGGCTATAATAAGCTTGAGATGCCCCTTGCATCCCCTGCTGATAAGGTCTAGATCCTTGTGGCCTCCTTTGGTTGAGGTAATAGAGAGGTTCAGTGGGAGCTTCTGTCCCTTGGTACATGGCTTTAAACCCAGGTAATGTTGGACACTAATTTGTGGGATGGTCCTCCTCACAAACGAAACATACTTCAACCAAATGCAATGGGCATTCATTCTTAGGGTGTCTCCTTGTGCACCTAGGGCAGAAGACAGCCAAGGCTCTCTCAGCTTCTTCTTTCTTCTGCTGGATTCTGAATGTGTCCAACTGCCTGGCAATGGTCTGTCTCACCTCACTCTTGAGATCTTCTAATTGATTTGCAAGCTCATGTTTGGAGAAAGGAACACTAGTTGAGAGGAGGTTTCCCCTACCTCGTTTCCTAGCTGCCCTGGAGTGGTTTCTAAACACCGTCTTGATGTCCTCATAAGGCAGTTGGTAAATGTCCCCCCCAGCTAACATATGAAGGGTATCTAAGAGGTCTTCAGGGACTCCTCGGAGCAGGACCAACTTGAGGGATTCAGGGTCAAGTGTGCACCTGGCCCACTTATAGCTTAGTTGGAACCTTTCCTCATAATCCTCTAAGGACTCATCATTGCCCATGGTCATCCGAAAGATTTCCCCCTTTGTTTCCTTGGACCTACAGTAATCCTGGTACTTGGTATTGAAAGCTTGCTGCATCTGAGCCCAAGTGGTGATACTATTCCCAGGTAATCCCATGAACCAGCTCAATGTTGCATCTTTAAGAGTTGAAGGGAAAAGTTTAAGCTTTTGCTCATCTTCAGTATAGTCATAGGTTCTACAAAGGATAGCAAACTCAAACAGGAAGGTATCAGGATCTTTAGTAGTCAGCCCATGGAAGTGAGGTAAAGCAGAGGAGCTAATGTTCTTCATTTTCATCTCTCCATTGGTCTCTCGGATGGGGAAGGCACCTTCTATTCTTTCATCTTCTCTTCTATTGTCAGCCATAGCTTCAGATGGAGTGGTTTCTAACTCTTCTTCTACTATAGGATCTTTGTATATCTCTAGATGTTCACCTATAGGTTCTTCTGGGTCACTGTCACCAAAGAAGAGAGAAGGGTGACTCAGTGATGTGGTGGGGGTGTTTGGTAGGAATTTGCCTGATCTATCTCTGTTCCTATGAGGCATGAAATGGAAAAGACTTTCTTTTTCTTTTGATTGTTTTTTGCTTTTTTTCCTTTGGTACCTGCAAAACTGAAATAGATTGACCTACACTGACTATGAAAGATGCAGAATTAAACTGAAAGCAGGAAAGAACTAATCTACTTTGCTCAAATGAAATTGCAAGAATGGAAATGCTAGTCTACGCTTGCAGAAAGGAAATGCTAATCTATGAAAGCAAGAAATGCTAATCTATGAAAGCAGGAAATGTCTATGCTACTTTTGCAGAATGGAAATGAAATAAACTACTTAGCAGAAGGCAAGAGTAAGAAAATAGAAGAAAAGCAACAATTACTAATACTCTGACGCTTCCCTGGAAACGACGCCAAAAATATGGTGGGCTCCAGTATTGTAGCAATAATGCTACAACTCCTGGAGCTTCCTATCTCTAATTTTATCAACCCGGTAGTTCGTACAAACTTGGAAGCGGCGGTGTTGTATGCACAAGTACTAGCTCTTGTCGCAACTGTCACTTGGTCAGCTGGCACAAGTCCGCTAGGGCTCAAGCCAAATTCTATATGTTCTCAGAAGAAGCTTTATGAGTGATGGACGAAAACTAACTCAAAGGAGGCTAATCTATTTGCAGAAAGAAACTGAAAGCCAACAAAGCATGAAAACCCTAGTAAACCCTAATTTGACTAGCTAGGCCCTTACAATGAAAAACTGTGAATGAAACTTCTACCAATGATGCCATTACTTGCAGTGAGCTAAAATACATGCATCTAAGCTACTTGCATATGAAAAGACATGTTTTTGTATTTTTTTATTAAGTGGTTGGATTTATTGTGATGATGCTTTTGATTAGGGTTTGACTGTGCAGGAGCGGTTCGAATCGAAGGAAAGCATTGGCCAAGTCAGGGGGGCTAGGAGAGGCCCTAGAGGATCTCTAGCATCAATCCACAGAAGTCTACCACGTTCGGATTCTCAGCAACCGAGTTTGCAGGATTCTACAGGAAGTCTGCAGGGGATCCTACAGGAAACTCAGGGGTTCTACAGGAAGTCTGTGAAATTCTACAGGATGTTCGACCGTGGGAGTTTTGGGAGATGGTGAAGTGATGGAGTGGTATGGGAGGATAGGTGAGATGGAGATGGAACTGGTGATGGCTCAGGAGCAGAGAAGTCAGATGGAGAAAGAGTGCATGCAGTGGGTTGATGGCTGGAAGGATGGGATCAACAAAAGGTTAAGTAAATGGAGCTACGTGAGTAATGGAGGAGCTGGAAGGTAAAAGAGCCGAACAGAGGTCGGTTGAGTGGCTTTAGGTGTGGTTGACAAGAAGAGGAGGGTAATGGAATGGTGTGGAGCAGTGTAGATGAAACAAATTGTCTTTGAATGTCACCAAAAACGAGAACTCTTTAACCTACGTTAACTATGCTATTTTGAACCAATGAACAGCAGTGCAATTTGTGAAAGAAACTCGTGCATGGAAGTGGAATGAAGAAGTAATGATAAAGACCAAAGTGCATGGATGGAACTACGACTAAAGTAATTGTTGCAGCTTGCATGGACGTGAAAAGAACTGCATTTGGTTTTGGTGGTTGGTTCAGACTACACCCCAATCCCTAACAGAGATGGCAGTGAGGTCCTTTCAACCTTTTTCTGGAGCTCCAATGAATTATAACTATCCTATTCTAACCTAAGCAATTGGAAGCAAATTCACCATAAACTAATCTTATTCAATCTCATAAAAACTAAATCAGCAGACTGTAAATTTGAATTGCATGTCAAAGTAAAGAAACGAAGTGCTGGAATGAAAGGCAAATAACATTACAACACAGAGGAGGTCTATTGCTCTCAGGTTGGGCCCTAACCTGAGAGCTATAACTCCCTTAGAAACTCAGAATGAGATCAAAATCTGCCTGCCTTTATTCATAACCAAAAATCTGATGTCATGCCAAAACTGGCTTACAAAAAGAACCAACACCGAGCTGTAGCTCGTACTTCGAAATTACAATAGTAATGCAAAAGTTCAAAAAGCTTCTATCAAAGGCTACGGCCTCAGTATTTATGCAAAATGATAATCCAACAGGTTTCCTTGATTTGTGGAGCTCGGCTGTCCAACTGAAGGTTAAACTGCTGATCCTGTAGAACAGTTGTAACTGATGTTCCTGTAGAACGGTTGGCTGCCTCTAAGCTCGGTGGGGAGATTGGTTGGAGCTCGGAGCTATGGTGGGAATCACGAAGAAGGTCCCCAAGACTGTGGACATCCTCTCCTAAAAACCAGCAGTGCCACCTTACTGTCTCCTTGTCTCCTTTTTCATGGTCTTTGCTCCCTTTTAATGCCAAAAACCTGAAATCATCATGTATTAGTCACGTAGATAGAATGCCTACCCTTCTTCCTACAAACAACACGAATAAACCAAGAAATGAATGCGTAAGCAATAAAAGATGAATGGTTTGAGCAAAGCAAGTAGGCCAAATGAGCCCAAATTGTACCAAAAATTGGGGCTCATCACCTGTCCAAAAGACAATTATCCAACTCCATATATCGATCAAATCATTGATGATTGTGCCGGCAGTGAAATATTCTCCTTCATGGATGGTTTTTCTGGATACAATCAAATAAATATTCTACCTACTGATCAACCAAAAACGGCTTTCACTTGTCCATGGGAGACATTTGCTTATTGCAAATTACCTTTTGGGCTCAAGAACGCCGGGGCAACTTTTCAAAGAGCCATGTCTTACACGTTTCATGACATCAAGCACATTGTGCAACCCTATCTCGATGATTTACCTGCTCATTCATTACATCGAGCTGATCATCTCATCCATTACGAGCAATCTTTATGAGGTGTAGGCATTGTCGAATTAGGCTGAATCCACATAAGTTTGTTTTCTGTATAGAAACAGGTCGGTTACTGGGATTTGTTGTTTCGAAAGTCGGCATTCGTGTCGATCCCTTGAAGGTTGAAGCTATTGTCAAATTGCCTCCTCCTTCGAGTCTTCACCAACTCCAAAGTTTGCAAGGGAAAGAAAACCTTTTACGTCGATTCATTCCTAACTACACCAAGATCACAAAGGGTTTTACCCGGTTGTTGAAATAGAATACTCCATTCTTTTGGGATGAGATAGCTGACAAATCTTTTGATGCACTAAAACACGCATTGACCCATGCACCGTTATTGCATCCTCCCAACTACAACCAGGACTACTTCTTATATCTCGCCGCCTCGCAGTCCACCATTGGAATGGTGTTAGTTCAAGATGATGAATTCGGTAGTGAACATGTGATATATTACCTTAGTCAAACTTTAAATCCAACTGAGCTAAAATATTCACATGTGGAGAAATTGGCATTGGCAACTATTCAAGCTGTCCAACGTTTTCGTCATTACATTTTACTACGCAAAACTACAGTAATTTCCGATTGCAACCCTATGATCTATATTTTGACCAAACAATTGCTAGGGGGAAAGTACTCCAAATGGATTGTGATCCTGCAGGAGTTTGACTTAGAATTTGAAAAGTCAAAGTCAAAGAAATCTTTAGTTTTTGTGTAGTTAATGTGTGACTTCCCACGTGCTAACACGGAAATTGTGGCGGAGGAGCCCATTACGGATGAATCCTTGTTTCTAATCAGCACTTTAGATCCATGGTATGGGGATATCATAGTTTTTCTCCAAACCCAATCCTTTCGACCAGAAATTTCAAGATTAGAACGTCAAAAAATACGATTCTAGTCCCAACAATTCAAAATTATTGGAGATACACTTTATCATCGTGGGGCGGACTTTGTTTTCTGACGTTGTTTATCTCATGAAGAAGTTGAAAGGGTTTTAAATGACTGTCACTCTGGAGTGTGTGGCAGTCATATGTCTGGGTTTTCCATAGCCCAAAAGATATTGCACGCTAGCTATTTCTGGCCGCCTTTGTTTAAAGATTGTATTAACGCAGTCCGAAAATGCCATAACTGCCCAAAATTTTTGATAAAAAAAAATGCACTCCGCCTGCTCCTCTCCATCCTATAATTGTCGTCGGTCCTTTTGAAAAATGGGGTATCGATTTTATTACATGTAACCCACAATCGGCCGAGGGGCATGTTTATATGATCCTTGCGGTAGATTATTTTACCAAGTGGGTCGAGGCGATGCCTACATTTGAGGCAGACGGCAAAACTGCTATGATTTTCGTGTTTAATCATATAATTGCTAGGTTTGGTGTTCCACAAGCGATTATCACTAATCATGGGCATCATTTTCGAAATATTATGATGACTGAACTTACAGACCAGCTTGGCTTGCATCACGATAGTTCAACTCCATATTATCCACAGGCTAATGGTCTGGTTGAAGCCATCAACAAAATTCTAGCCATCATGATCCGACGAATCATTGGGATTCATAGCTCGAATTGGCATAACATGTTATTTTCAGCGCTTTGGGCATATCAAACCTCAGTAAAAAATCGACCGGTTTCACTCCTTTCCAACTAGTTTACGGTTTGGAAGCTGTGTTACCCATTGAATGCAAAATCCCATCATTGCAAATGGCCATAGAATTACTTCCTGCCACTTTCGAAAAGGAAAAACATTTGTTGTACTTGGCTCAGCTAGATGAGAATCGACGTGATGATGCATTAGCAATCGAAACTCATGCCAAACGTATTAAAGCTCAGTATGATCGAAATGTTACCCCTCGTAATTTTTCGGAAGGAGACCTAGTCTTATTGTATGATTAAGAAAATGATAAATTAGGTGCTGGAAAATTCGTACCCATGTGGCATGGTCCTTATGTTGTTAAGCGAAAGCTGGCAAAAGGGGCCTATGAATTGGTAGACTTTGATGGGGTCTCTTTAGGTAAACCCATAAATGGTCTTTACCTGAAGAGATATTATGCTTAAATCTGGGTGTGGAGATTTTTAGTTAGGTTAGTTTTATTTCTAGTTGGTGTGTTTTAGATTAAAAAGTGTGCTTAGCTTAGAGAGTGTTTTTTGTCATTATTCCTGCTTATCTTAATTTTACTCTTGATATTGCAGATTGATGAGCCCCAATTTTTGGTATAATTTGGGCTCATTTGGCCTACTTGCTTTGCTCAAACCATTCACTTTTTACTGCTTATGCATGCATTTCTTAGTTTATTCGTGTTGTTTGTAGGAAGAAGGGTAGACATTTTATCTACGTGACTAATGCATGATGCTTTCAGGTTTTTTTCATTAAAAGGGAGAAAAAGACAACGAAAAAGGAGACAAGGAGACAACGAGTTGGCACTGCTGGTTTTTAGGAGAGGATGTCCACAATCTTGGGGACCTTCATCGTGATTCCCACCAAGAACTCCGAGCTCCAATCCATCTCCCCACCGAGCTTAGAAGCAGCCAGCTGTTCTACAGGAACAGCAGTTATAACTGTTCTACAGGAACAGTAGTTATGACTGTCCTACAGGATTAGCAGTTAAACTTTAGTTGGACAGCCGAGCTCCTAAAATCAAGGACATTTGTTGGATGATCATTTTTGCATAAATACTGAGGCTGTAGCCTTGCAGAGAAGCTTTTTGAACCTTGGAATTACTCTTGTAATTGGAAAGTACGAGATAGAGCTCAGTCTTTGTTCCTTTTTGTAAGCCAATTTGGCATGACATCAGATTATGAATAAAGAAGGCAGATTTTGATCTAGTTCTGAGTTTTCTCAAGGAGCTATAGCTCTCAGGTTAGGGCCCAACCTGAGAGCAATAGATCTCCTCGGTGTTGTAATGTGTTTGCATTTCGTTCCAACACTTTGAGTTTGTTTATTTTCACTTGCAATTCGAATTCACAGTTTGGTAATTTAGTCGTTTTCATGAGCATAGATAGGACTAGTTTATGGTGATTTGCTTTCAGTTGCTTAAGTTTGATAGGAGGATAGATATAATCTCTTGGAGCTCCAAGAAAAAAGGTTGAGGAAGTCTCCACTGCCATCTCTGTTTGGAGATTGGAGTGTAGCCTATACCAACCACAAAAATACGCAGTTCTTCACTTTATACATGCTGCAACATAGTCTCGTTTATGATAGATCATTCCATGCACTTCACTCTTGCACCATACACCTTCATCATTGCTTCATGCACATTCCTCTACACGCTTTATATTGTTGTTCATTGAGTTCATAGCACAGGTAGCATAGGTTAATGAATTTTCATCTTGGTGACAGTCATAAGCCATTTGTTTTATTTACACTGCTCTTCATCGTTCTATTACCTTCTTCTTCGTCTTGATCACGCATACAACCACATCCTTGACCTCTTCTCCGCTCTGTTATCTCCCAAACTCCTCCACTCCTCACGTAACTTCATTCTTTAGACATTTCATTGTTATAACCTTCCATCCATCAACCCACTTCATACACTCGTTCTCCATCCTACTTCTCCACTCCTGAGCCATCACCAGCTTTATTCCTACCTTGCACATCTCCCCCTACCATTCCATCACTCCACCATCACTTCAAACACCCACGGTAGGTCATCCTGTAGCAATTTGTAGACTTCCTGTAGAAACCCATGCGTTTCCTGTAGAATCCCCTGCAGACATCCTGTAGGAGGCCACTCACTCGGTTGCTGAGCCTCTGAACGTGAGGAACCTCTGTGGACTGATGCTAAGGATCTCTGGGGACCTCTCCTAGCCTCCCCAACCTTTCCCAAGCTTTCCTTCCTTCCGTATCACATCTGCACAACCAAACCCTAATAAGCACAAAATCACAATCACTCCATCCACTTAAAGAAAAAAATATAAAAACATGTCTTTTAAGATGCAAGTAGATTAGATTCATGCATTTTCACTTATTAGAAGTAATGGCATCATTGGTAGAAGTTTCCTTCACATTCTTTGCATCATAGAGGTTAGACTACTTAAATTAGGGTTTCCTAGGGTTTTCATGTTTTGATTTGCTTTCAGTTCATTTTTGCCAAGTAGATTAGTCTTCTTTGAGCTAGCTTTCGTCCATCATTTAACAAGCTTCTTCTGAGAGCCTATAGAAGTTGGCTTGAGCCCTAGCGGACTTGTGCCAGCTGACCAAGTGACATCTGCGACAAGAGCTAGTACTTGTGCATACAGCACCGTCGCTTCCAAGTTTGTACGAACTACCGGGTTGATAAAATTAAGAGACAGGAAGCCCCAGGAGTTGTAGCATTATTGCTACAATACTGGAGCTCACCATATTTTTGGCGCCGTTGCCGGGGAAGCGTCAGAGTATTAGCAATTGTTGCTTTTCTTCTACTTTCTTACTCTTACCTTCTGCTAAGTAGTTTACTTCATTTCCATTCTGCAAAAGTAGCATAGCATTTCCTGCTTTCATAGATTAGCATTTCCTGCTTTCATAGATTAGCATTTCCTTTCTGCAAGCGTAGACTAGCATTTCCATTCCTGCAATTTCATTTGAGCAAAGTAGATTAGTCCTTTCCTGCTTTCATTTAATTTTGCATCTTTCATAGATAGTTGTAGATCAATCTGTCTCAGTTTTGCAGGTACCAAAAGAAAAGCAAAGCAAAAGCAATCAAAGAGAAAAAAGAAAGTCTTTTCCATTTCATGCCTTGTAGGAACCGAGATAGATCAGGCAAATTCCTACCAAACACCCCCACCACATCACTGAGTCACCCTTCTCTCCTCTTTGGTGACAGTGACCTAGAAGAACCTATAGGTGAACATCCTGAGATATCCAAAGATCCTATAGTCGAAGAAGAGTTAGAGACTACTCCATTTGAAGCTATGGCTGAAAATAGAAGAGAAGATGAGAGAATAGAAGGTGCCTTCCCCATCCGAGAGACCAATGGAGAGATGAAAATGAAAAACATTAGCCCCTCCGCCTTACCTCACTTCCATGGGTTGACCACTGAAGATCTAGATACCTTCCTGTTTGAGTTTGTTGTCCTTTGTAGAACCTATGACTATACTGAAGATGAGCAAAAGTTGAAACTTTTCCCTTCCACTCTCAAGGATGCAGCACTACGCTGGTTCATGGGTTTACCTGGGAATAGTATCACTACTTGGGCTTAGATGCAGCAAGCTTTCAACACCAAGTACCGGGATTACTGTAGGTCCAAGGAAACAAAGGGGGAAATCTTTCGGATGTCCATGGGAAATGATGAGTCCTTAGAGGATTATGAGGAGAGGTTCCAACTAAGCTATAAGCGGGCCAGGTGCACACTTGACCCTGAATCCTTCAAGTTGGTACTACTCCGAGGAGTCACTGAAGACCTCTTAGATACCCTTCACATGTTAGCTGGGGGGGACATTTACCAACTGCCTTATGAGGACATCAAGACTGTGTTTAGAAACCACTCCAGGGCAGCTCGGAAACGAGGTAGAGGAAACCACCTCTCAACTAGTGTCCCTTTCTCCAAACATGAGCTTGCAAACCAATTAGAAGATCTTAAGAGTGAGGTGAGACAAACCATTGCCATGCAGCTTGATACATTCAGGATTCAGCAAAATAAAGAAGAGGCTGAGAGAGCCTTGGCTGTCTTTTGTCCTAGGTGCACAAGGAGGCACCCTAAGAACGAATGTCCATTGCATTCGGTTGAAGTGTGTTTCGTTTGTGAGGAGGACCATCCCACAAATCAGTGTCCAACCTTACCCGGGTTTAAAGCCATGTACCAAGGGACCGAAGCGCCCACAGAGCCTCTCTATTACCTCAACCAAAGGAGGCCACAAGGATCTAGACCTTATCAGCAGGGGATGCAAGGGGCATCTCAAGCTTATTACAACCCCAACCAGTCAACTCCTATGCCTTCCTGGGGTCCCCCTGCTCATCCTTCATGGTCCATGCCTCCTCCATGGTCTTATCCACCTCAGTACCCCACTCAACCTACTTCTCATCCATATCACTCACATACCCAGCCACAGCCTCAATGGAATGCACCTCAGTCGGGGTGGAGGCCCCAATACAACACTCCTCCTGCCATTTTTCCTCCACCACAAGTTCAACCTCAACCATTACCTCCTGCTCCTCCAAGGCAACCTCAAATGCCTGCTCAACCGAACCTGAACCCCAACAATAGACAGGCCCAACAGGTATACACTGGGGAAACCTCATGCCCTACCTATGCTGTGGAGATCCAGGAGATCAACCTTCGATCTGGAAAGACTCTACCAAATTGCCAACCTCCTCCCCCAGAGGATGAGGAAGATAAACAGGAAAGTGAACCAAAGGCTATTCCACCCTTTCCTGAGAGACTAACAACCACCACACAACCTAACCCAGAAGAAGATGAGCTTTTGGGTGAGCTCAAGAAGTTGTGTGTAAAAATCCCACTTCTCCAAGCCATCAAGGATGTGCCAATATATAACAAGCTGGTTAAGGAGAAGTGTTTCAAACACCCAGGCAGACGGAAGAAAGATGCCTCAACTATCAATGTCATAGGACAACTGTCTGACCTTATGCTAGGACAAGTCATCTGCCCAAAGTACCTAGATCCTGGAAGTCCTGTAGTAGATGTTCACATCAATGGCACCATTATCCCCCACACCTTGATTGATCTGGGGGCGGCCATCAATGTGATGACCAGGGATACCATGCTTAAACTCAATCTTCAGGGTTCCTTGAGGAAGACCTCGACAATACTGCAATTAGCAGATCGCTCCACCGTGACTCCCGAAGGGATTGTGGAGGATGTCATGGTCTCCATTGATTCTTGGGAATACCCTGCAGACTTCCTGGTTCTGCAACCAAAGGCCAAGCTTACTGGATATCCTCTCATTTTGGGAAGGCCTTGGTTAGCTACTGCAGATGCTTACATAAGTTGTCGGGCAGGAAACATGACCATCAAAAATGGTCCCATGTCCAAGTAGCTAGTCCTATACCCTCCTGCCCAACCTTCTTTAGAGCATGATTTACCACTCTGGTTGGAAGAAGGAGAAGAAGACGAGGTGTACTCAGCACCTCTGTGCACCTTAGATACCACTAGAAAAGACCCCCCAACCGAGGATGACTTGATCGAGACCTTGATCCAGAATCCACCTTCCAGTGCACTACCCTTAGAGGAATTGGTGGAGGATGCCCAAGCTAGCACCTTAGTGGATCTCTGTACAACCAACCCTGTTACTCCCAGAGTCAAGAATGTGGAGTTCGGCCCTGAGAAAGCATTGAAGATCAGCTCCTCCCTATCTCCTTCCCAGGAAAAGGAGCTGTGTAGTCTGTTGGCCAACCACCTAGATGCTTTTGCTTGGAGCTATAAGGAAATGAAAGGAGTCCATCCTTCGGTCTGTACCCATCATATATACATCAAAGAGGATTGTAAACCGGTTAGGCAACCTCAGAGGAGAATGAATCCAACCCTTAAAGACATTGTCAAGGAAGAATTGCAGAAACTGTTGGATGCCAGATTCATCTACCCCATCTCAGATAGTGAATGGGTGTCCCCTCTAGTGTTGGTTCCCAAGAAAAATGGGAAATGGAGAATTTGTGTGGACTACCGAGAACTGAACAAAGCTACCAAGAAGGACCATTTCCCTCTACCTTTCATAGATCAAGTGTTGGATGGACTGGCAGGAAAGAAGTTCTTCTCTTTCCTGGATGGGTTTAGCGGGTACAATAAAATCCAAATCATCCCGGAAGACCAAGATAAGACCACCTTCACTTGTCCTTGGGGTACCTTTGCTTATCGAGTCCTTCCCTTTGGGCTATGCAATGCTCCTGCTACCTTTCAGAGAGCTGTCTTGAGCATCTTTTCGGAGCTGGTCCATGATGCAGTGGAAATATACATGGATGACTTTACTCCTTATGGGGCCAACTTCCAGGAAGCATTGTCCAACCTGGGGAAAGTCCTAAACAAATGCACCGAGATGAACTTGTCCCTTAGTCCTGAAAAATGTGAATTCCTAATGACTGAGGGGACCGTGCTAGGCCATACCATTTATTCCCAAGGATTGCAGGTGGATCCTAACAAAATTGCTCTCATCAAGAGGGTTCCACCTCCTCAAAAGGTAAGGGATGTCCGGAGTTTCTTGGGATTAGCAGGATACTACTAGAGATTCATTAAAGATTTCAGCAAGCTAGCCTCGCCATTGTTTGGTCAGTTGGCAAAAGATGTGGAGTTTAAATGGACTGACGATTGTCAGAGGGCTTTAATGAATTGAAGGACAAGTTGGTGTCAGCCCCAATCCTGAGAGGTCCAAACTGGGCCCTACCTTTCCACATCCACACTGATGCCTCGAACAAAGCCATAGGTGCAGCTTTAGGACAAGTTGAGAAGAAACTTCCATATGCCATTTACTTTGTTAGCAAAAACTTGTCCAAAGCTGAGCTGAATTACACTGTAACCGAGAAAGAATTCTTGGCTGTGGTCCATGCATTGAACAAGTTCCGACATTATATTACTGGTTACCAGACCTTTGTACATACTGACCATGCTGCTATTAGATATTTGATGAATAAACCAGATGTGAATGCTCGTATTATTAGATGGTTACTTTTATTGCAGCAGTTTGATCTAACCATTGTTGATAAACCAGGTAGAGAAAATGTTGTTGCTGACTTTTTATCTAGATTGGATTTGTCTGCAGATGAGGATGGAACAGTGGACGATCAGATGCCTGATGAACATCTGTTTGCTATTTCAGTACTCTCTCCATGGTTTGCTGATATAGCAAACTATCTTGTTTCAGCACAGTTCCCTCCACACCTATCTTCCAGAGAGAAGAGCAGAATAATCAAAAAAAGTGCCTCATTCACTTGGATCGGGGGCAATCTGTTCAAGCTTGGCCCCGATCAGATCTTAAGGCGTTGTGTAAGGGAGGAGGAAGTCTTTGATATCCTCCTCACTTGTCATGATGGGCCTTGTGGAGGGCATTTTGCAGCAAAGAGAACTGCCTTCAAGATCCTGCAGGCAGGCTACTATTGGCCCACACTTCATCAAGATGTCAGAAGATATGTCAGTCAGTGTGACCAATGCACAAGAATGGGGAAACCGACCCAAAGGGATGAGATGCCTCTCCAACCTCAAGTGACTCTTGAGCCATTTGAGAAGTGGGGCATGGACTTTGTGGGCCCAATCAACCCCTCTTCGAGGCAAAGGACTTACATCATTGTGTGTACTGACTATTTGACAAAGTGGGCAGAGGCCAAAGCAATCAAAGCAGCAACAGAAGAAAAGGTGGCCGAGTTCCTAAGAGAGAACATCTTCTATAAGTTTGGCTATCCAAGAGAGCTGGTCACCGATCAAGGGAGCCAGTTCACCTCCAACCTGGTTGAAGATCTCCTAGCTCATCACAAGATCAAGCACAGGACTTCCACCCCTTATCACCCTCAAGCAAATGGGCAGGTGGAAGTCACCAATAGAGCATTAGAAGGGATCTTGACTAAAGTGGTGAGCAGCAGCAGAAAGGACTGGGCAGATCGCCTGGTAGAAGCCACATGGGCCTACAACACCACTTGGAAGACCACCACCAGTTTCACACCATATGAGCTGGTCTATGGGAAGAAAGCTTTGCTGTCCATTGAGTTTGAATACAACACCTTGAGGATGGCAGCTCAGCTGGACCTAGATCTCAGCCATGCTCAACAAGAAAGGCTGTTGCAGCTGAATGGCCTGGACGAGCACCCCATGCAGGCCCTCCTTCACTCAGAAGTGGTTCAACTTCAGAGGAAGGTGTGGCATGACCAACATCTCCATGACAAGCAATTTCAGCCAGGAGATTGGGCTTTGTTGTATGATTCCAGATACAAAGAATTCAATGGGAAGTTGAGAACCAGATGGCTAGGACCATATACAGTGGAGAAATGCCATGACAATGGATCTGTCCTCATTCGAACCATTGATGAGGAAGCCATTCCCATGCTTGTCAATGGGCATCGATTGAAGATATACAGGAGACCTCTCTCAAGACAAGAGTTTATCAAAACTATGGAGAAATCTGTATTGGTCATAGAGAAGGGTTCTGCCTCTGCCTCTGGCACACCCTGAAAAAATATCTGAAAAAAAAAAAAAAAAAAAAAAAAGAAAAAAAAAAAGAAAAAAAAAAAAAAGAAATAAAGATCCTTGGGTGAAAACCTCTCTGAGGCGCCCAAGGCAGGTAGTAGGGGTGAAAACCTCATTGAGGCGCTCCTATTGCTTTTCAAAAAAAAAAGAAAAAAAAAAAAAGAGAAAAGGTTGAAAAAGATCCTTGAGTGAAAACCTCTCTGAGGCGCTCAGGGCAGATGGCACAGATGAAAACCTCCTTGAGGCGCCCCTGTTATCTTTCAAAAAAAAAAAAAAAAAAAAAAGAGAGAAAAAAAAAAGAAAACACAATAAGCAAAATATGGTAAAAATTGCAGGTTGCAGATGCTCTATGGAGAAGAGGAAACCCTTCAACTCACAGCCAAGGGTCCTTATCATGCTGTCAAGGAACCTCATCAGTACCTCCTCCAAGAGCACCCATGTTTTTCAAGGTATGTGCAATTTTATTATGGTTTGAATCTTCTACAGGAAGCTGCTGTCTTTCTACAGGAAGGCGCAGTCTTTCTACAGGAGGGCGCAGTCTTTCTACAGGAAGGCGCGGATTTTCTACAGGAAAGTGCAGACTTTCTACAGGAAGGCTGAACTTTCTACAGGAAGCTCTGTGTCTACAGGAAACTTCCTGTAGGAGTTTTGGACGGCCAAAATTCATCTTAAAAATAGATTTCGCGACCATGGATTGGTTTGGATGCATGCAAGCCTCTGTTGGCATCCTTGCACGTTGCTGTCACCATGCTCCACCACCCGTGTCGACATGCGGCCAAGTCCCTGCACAAACAAAGAAAATCGATGAGTTCTCGCGGGAAAGCCATTTCCAAAGATTAAAAAATGATGGAATCTCATACCACATGCATCAAGAGCTCAGGGATTGTGATCGAGAAGCCAGAACCGCCATTGTGCAGCATGCACCCAAGGAGAAAGGACTGTTACGAGACCCCTCGCGGGGATCCTGTAACAGTTCAACCTGCTCGAGTGGATACCATTCATAGCACCGCCATCCGAAATGAAACGCGGGCGCATGCAAGAAAAAGCATCCACTCCAGCGTTGGCAGCCTGTAACCACGAGCTTCCGGGTCGGTGTAAGTCGCACGCAGCAGGTAGATCCGCTCACCATCGTCCGAGAATGGGAAAAATCGTGTGCAGCCGCACAGGTAAGTGTCTCCACCCTTCCTTCCATCAAATCGCATGAATCTAACTTTGAAATTGTTTGCAAAGCGTAAAATTGAATGGTTGAGCGGCCGTATGGCCAGTCGACTGGCCACGTCGGCTAGTTAAAGTGTAATTGGATGTTTGGGTGGCTGCCACGACAAAGAGAATGAACGGCATGCACGTGGGAACACTCTCGTCAGAAGCATGAGTTTAACAGGAAAGGCGGCGGCAAATCTGTGGGAATGAATGCAGCAGCAAGTGAATACGCAGGCGGAGGATGGATGATGTCGCCCAACGGTCCGGCGGGGACAGCTCATCCCCTGCGCCACGGATTGCGCCGATTCAAAATCCAATCGGTTAAATCATGCGCATGCATTTATCATCCAACACTTCAACTCGGATAGCTATTCTGATCTCCTCTGCACTTTGATATGTCGAGTTGTTGGCTACCAGAACGCTGGTCAAGCGCACCGCGAGCGCGGCCAACTACAGTCCTCCCCGAGAATTGCGCGCGGCTTCTACAGGAACGCAGTTCTACAGGAACGCAGTTCTACAGGAGCGCAGTTCTACAGGAACGCAGTCTACAGGAACGTAGTCATCTACAGGAAAGCGGGTGCCTCGCGAAAAAGGTGGCCAATTAAGGAGGTAACCCTGAACTCTTATTGTAACTGGTTATTAGAAGTGGCAAGACCATCGTCCACGGTCAAGTTATAAAGATATTGGTGGAATTGTTGTTTGTTGTGCCGTTGCTACCATTCTACAGGATGTTGGTATAAGTAGTCTGTGTTGAAATTTTGTATGTGCATGCTCTGTCTTCATAGACCAAATCCCTTTTGCATCTGCCACCTTTCGTTAAAACGACCGTGTTCATCATGCCGGGTGGGTTTATAAGACGAGAGCCCACAGATTCAACTAAACTAAGGAGAAACCCGACAGTGGTAGAGCTCTTCACCAGAGCACAATGGATGCCTTTTTGTGATAAGCTGCAGGGCTACGATGATGAAGTAGCCGAGGAATTCTTACAGGCTTTGAAGCCTAAATCCCAGACACTGGCCACAGTAAACTTCAGAGGTCTAAGCCTCAAACTCACCCCAGAACATATCAGTCGGATCACAGAACTTCCTATGGGTCTGCCGTGGGATAAAGAGGAGAGAAAGCTGAGTCAGCAGGCAAAGAAGGAATTCTTTCCACCTGAGGAAGAATTCTCGGAGGATAAAAATGGGGTGAGAAGAACGAGTCTATCACCACCTTGGAATGAAGTCAGTTTGCAAATCATGAAATATATTACTTGTGAAGGCCGGTTCAGCATCGTGTATGCATATCACTTTCGGCTACTCACTGAGTTGAGGCACCGAATTGACCTTCCTGTAGAGCAAAAACTGAGCATCCCTTATTATCTCCTGCAGTCCCTAATGGAGTGTGCTACAAATCTAAGAGAGAGCATACCTGATCAGATAGCCCACCATGGGTTAATAAAGCTGCTGGTGGAAGATGCATTGCACTCATATAAGGTCCCCCTCTCATGGGAATCCTTCCGCAATTTGACCAAAGATGGGGATATTAAAATGTTGATCGAAGAAACGGGTTCCTCTAGAAGTGAGGAACACGAAGCAGTGGCCGAAGAACAAAGGAAGAAGCATGAGGAAAAGAAGGACCAAGGAAAAGGTGGCACACCTATCCTGTCAGCAAGGGAAAAGAGGATGAAGAGCAGAATGGACAAAGTAGAGGTGGCCCACGTCAGCCCAAGTACCTCAACAGCCCCTGCACCCAAAGCAAAAAGCAAAACTCAAGCAGGCAAGCAATCGGAAGTGGAGACACCTGTTTCTACAGGAAAGCAAAAACAGGCTTCTACAGGAAGCCCGAAAACACAAACTCAGGCTTCTACAGGAAGCCCAAAAATCATTGAAAAACAGGCTTCTACAGGAAGCCCGAAAACAAAGACAAAGGCTTCTACAGGAAGCCCGAAGATCAGTGAGGAGCAGGCTTCTACAGGAAGCCCAAAAGCAAAGACCAAGGCTTCTACAGGAAGTCCACAAACCATTAAGACACAGGCTTCTACAGGAAGCCCAGAATTGCAGAAACAGGCTTCTACAAGAAGCCCAAAATTGCAAAAACAGGCTTCTACAGGAAGCCCCAAAAAGGTAAAACCCAAAGAGAAGAAGGTGGATATTCTGGCACGGGAAGCAGTAGCGGTATTAGCTGGCCTCAGCACGCCACCTAAGCAAAAAGACAAGAGGAAGAGGGAGACCCCTCTGTACTTTAAAGCTCGGAGAAGCGTTAGGATAAAAACGGGCAAGCCACCACCTCAATCCAGCAACCCGATTGTCATCGAAGATACACCTGCTTCTCCCAAGGAAAAATCACCCTCCAGGATCACAGTTACCTACGAGAAGGGGAGTCCAAAGAAGAATACATGGCAAGAGAAGTTAGAACAAACTCAGCTACAGGAAGCTGAAAATGTTCTACAGGATACTCTGGCCCGGCTACAGGAAACAGAAAAGAGGGAAGGAGAAGGGCCCTCATCACCAAGGGAGGATGAGGCAGAACCGCCTGAAGAAACAGCAAGAGAACATATACCAGAACCTAGCCCTTCGCCCAATATGAATTCATATTACACCTTTTTAGAGGCGGGCAAAATCATACCACAAAAATTTACTGTACCTCTATTTTTTGAACTAGAGAAAGAAAGAGTCCGTTCCCACACATGGATGCAAATCGCCAAATCAAAGGGGGTGGCGGACATAGGCCCTCTACAGGATCAACTCAGGGAGGTCAGGAGTGAATTCACCATGGCTAAACATGTGGCTAGTTGCCAGCAAGCACTTCTACAGGGAGAAAATCAGAAGTTACGGTTGCAGCTACAAGAACTAAAGGCAGGGGCAGGAACATCCTCCAAGGACATCACAAATGAACAAGAAGGAAAAAAGGAGCTGACCACCAGTCTTGAAGAGCCAATGACACTTCTACAGGAGGCAGAACAGCAGACAAGAATTGAAGTGCAAGCCTTAAAGGAATAGCTGCAACAAAAGGAAGCACAATTGGCCTGCATGGCCAGTTGGGCCATGGAAGCAATTCAGTGTAGAATGCCCGCAAAATCCTATGGATTGTTTTTAAAGGATCAATGGCTTCAGTTCCAAATAAACACCTTGGCCCAAAGAGGTATTGCACACATCCAAAACCCACAACAATTTTCTGAATTATGCACTACTAGTTCGGCAGAAGACAAAGCCAAATTGGCAGAGTTTTACCTCCACAACTTGGCTTTGCCTAATGAAGTCTCATGGGATCCCAACATTGCCTTGGGTGATATGCAATTGATGGCCCTCGCCTCATGGTTAAACCATGAAGATCAAAGAGTAGCTGAAGCAAAATTGGTCATGAACCAAGAAATGAGCAAACCACTGTTCATTAGGCCGGAACTATAGGACCCGGTGGCACTCATCTCAACCCACCAACAGTTGGCTACGGATCCCACAGCTTCCTTGAGGTTTATGGACCAACAAGCCCAGGCCATAGCTCACTTTGAAGACATGGAAAGGTTGTTGGGAGAAAGTGCTGCCCAGGCTTGTGCACGCAGATGGAATACCATGGCCCACAGCTTGAAAATCCGAGAGTACCATACCCCCATCCGGATGAGAGAAGCTTTGGCAAGGGTTGACCTTTACAAGAAGTCCATGCAAAGCCTCCAGGCCAGCTGGATTGGCCTTAAACTCAGCCCACCACTATTGCTAGGATTGACTAAAGGAAATACAAAGGAAAATGACAGTCAACAATGGGAAGAGGTAAACAGAAAAGCAGGGTTTCACATCTACAGAGAGGACCCTACCACAGAGCCTTGGGATGCAAGAGAAGCAGTGAAAGCAATGAAAGATGAGGACTTGGACTAAGTTGCTCAAGGATGAGCAAATAGTTTAGCTGGGGGGTGATGATGAGCCCCAATTTTTGGTATAATTTGGGCTCATTTGGCCTACTTGCTTTGCTCAAACCATTCACTTTTTACTGCTTATGCATGCATTTCTTAGTTTATTCGTGTTGTTTGTAGGAAGAAGGGTAGACATTTTATCTACGTGACTAATGCATGATGCTTTCAGGTTTTTGGCATTAAAAGGGAGAAAAAGACAACGAAAAAGGAGACAAGGAGACAATGAGGTGGCACTGCTGGTTTTTAGGAGAGGATGTCCACGGTCTTGGGGACCTTCCTCGTGATTCCCACCAAGAACTCTGAGCTCCAATCCATCTCCCCACCGAGCTTAGAAGCAGCCAGCTGTTCTACAGGAACATCAGTTATAACTGTTCTACAGGAATAGTAGTTATGACTGTCCTACAGGATCAGCAGTTAAACTTTAGTTGGACAGCCGAGCTCCTAAAATCATGGACATCTGTTGGATGATCGTTTTTGCATAAATACTGAGGCCGTAGCCTTGCAGAGAAGCTTTTTGAACCTTGGCATTACTCTTGTAATTGGAAATTATGAGCTAGAGCTCAGTCTTTGTTCCTTTTTTTAAGCCAATTTGGCATGACATCAGATTATGAATAAAGAAGGCAGATTTTGATCTAGTTTTGAGTTTTCTCAAGGAGCTATAGCTCTCAGGTTAGGGCCCAACCTGAGAGCAATAGATCTCCTTAGTGTTGTAATGTGTTTGCATTTCGTTCCAGCACTTTGAGTTTGTTTATTTTCACCGTCGCTTCCAAGTTTGTACGAACTACCGGGTTGATAAAATTAAGAGACAGGAAGCCCCAGGAGTTGTAGCATTATTGCTACAATACTGGAGCTCACCACAGATGTCGACGTCTCTCCAAAAATACATTGGTTTTGTTGATGGTGCTTGTCGTAATACACGAAACATTTCTTCCGCAGCTTGGGTTATCTATTCGCCCTCTGATGAGTTGGTATCTATGCATGGGGTAAGCCTCGATCAAACAACGAACAACATTGCAGAGTATAGTGCAGTGATTGAGTTATTATCTGAATCCATCTCATTTGGGATTCAGAGTTTGATAGTGAGGTTAGATTCTGAACTCGTTGTATTACAACTTAATAGAGTATATGCCATTAGAAATCCTGTGTTATTGAGATTATTTTTGAGAGTTCATCTCTTGGAACGTGAATTTGACTATATTGAATATCAGCATATTCCAAGATATTTAAATACATTAGTAGATGCAATTGCTTCTCGAATGTTAAGTAGACATTTGCAATAATCATACAAGTAAATTTAAAAACATTCCATAACATGTTTTACAAGATAAGTCGATAATAGTGATATAGTATAACATAGAAGTGTGTCAAATATACATCGTCTTCGATCATAGGTTGAAAAATACCTTATGATCGACAAAAATGATAGTACAAAAAGAAAAAAATGTCATATGAGTCTACAACTGGCGATCATCCCATCATTAGTGATGATCACGATAAGAAACCACTGTACGGGCCACCCTACAAAGGAACCTCCTGAAAGGTCCTAGGACCCCAATCACATAGCACTGTAGCCTAAGAGGAATGTCATCTATGCTGGTCTCCGGAATTTCTGTTGTCAAACGCTCTAGATGACTCTCCAATTCGGCCAAGGTCTCTGTAGATTCGTCCTGTGGAGCTGGTGCTGCTGCAGCTGGCTATTTCCTTCATAGGGCCGGAGAGTGGCTGGTCGTCGTGGACCTACATCTGCATTTGAAACTTTTATTGTCAATTTTGGGACGAAATAAAAACAAAAAAATTAAATTAGGAAATTTTGAAAATGATTTTACCTGAGTCATCCCATTGCTCCCCTGGTGGAAGAGCCATGTCTGGGTCACCACGATAATCTAACCCAGCATAAGGAAAATCTTGAATGGCAAATACTTGGTTCTCCAACCAATGAAAATACTCAGGAGTAAATCGAATGACTTTTGTTCCCTCCTCAGGATGACGGGCCATAACTGCAACCCAACGCATCATTTTGGGCTCTCGGGGAAGTCTGGATCTAATGGTAAGATGTTGTGGGACCAACATTGGGACCCTCTCTAGACCAAAGCTCACAACTAAAGCACCATATCCAAAGGTCTTCAGTTTTCCGTTCTTTGCTCTAGTTAGTTGGCCTTTCATATTAGCCAACACAGCCTCGCACCAGTTGAAGATGGTGCCTCGAAAGTAGTCTACTGCCATCCGCATTTGGGATCCAATGGCCACATGTAGTGCTATGCTTCCGCAGAGCCTGGTAATAGTAAACACAATCACTTTGAGCTTAGGACGGGATATGGTTTTGATATCTATCCCTTTGTCTCTAGTTTAGTCGTTACAGAACTCTAGCCGGAGGCTATCGACAGACTGGCCACCTGGCCTAGTCCCGAATAGAGTCATATGTTCACCTCTCTTAGGCAAACCAGTCAGAAAGTAAATGTATTCCTGCTCCATTTCGAGCTGGTGGCCACCAATAAAGAAACACTAGTCCTGTATATTCCACCTGTCTACCAGCCACTGCAAAAAGTCCACCTCGGCCCTCATGCCAAGTATGGCCCAGAATTTGTATAAACCGCATGCCTTCAATGCATCAATCGAAGGTTGATGATTAATCGCGGTAAGATCCACATCCTCCTGCTCCTGTTCCCACCAATCAAGCATGATTTATACCCTACATTAAATAAAAGGCGGATTAGAATATCTAAAATCAAAGTTTTTGGGTGGAATTTGAAAAAATTAGGTTTAAAAACCTTTGCTGCGGGGACCGCACCCTCTCTATTAGAGACAGTGCGTAGGTCCACACTCTACCTTCACATCAGGTGCGGACCCTTGACTCTCTTCCTTTTACGAAAAAATTTGGGGTCCGCAGGTTTCCTATGCTATGCCTGCGGACCCATGTGCACGAGTTTTTAACCTAGAAATTTCCTAAAAAACAAAATAAAGCCCTAAAAACAATTTTCAAACGGATGAAATGAAAGAGTATGATGATGTGGATTACCTAGAGGAGACGACATTCGATTCCAACAGACGGATTTTCCGCAATCTTCACGGGAAGTTTCTGACCAAAAGCTCTCTTTTCTCACTCTGAAGTCAAACGGTAAAAACGAATTTACAAAAGCCCTTTTTATAAGATTTTTTGAATAAATGAGTTTTAAATTTGTTTATTTTTCACTTTAAAGAGGTAACTTTTGAAGCATGTTTATCTATTTTAAACAGGTACGAGTCATGTTTGAGTTTTTGTGCAGGATAACAGATTTTTCAGGCAAAATTGGTCATTTTCAACAAAAAACATTAGAGTCACCTTTAAGCTCTTTTCTGACTCCTAAAACATGAAAAGATTGCTGAGTTTTTCTTTTTAAGCTCGTTAAAACGGAACTAAAAAGATGGTCCACTTACACCGCTTTTCTGACCGTAAAAAACATGAAAAGATTGCCGGATTTTTGTCGTTTCAAATTCGATATTGGTTATAAAATGACGTGTCATTAATCACTTTTTTACTTTTTCGGATTAGAGGCACTAATTATGAAAAGTACTCCTTGGTCGTAATGATCAAGCGGTTCTCTCAAGTATTATTTTATACGTTTTCGGGCTTGGGAGACACAAATTTACGAAAAAGGACAACCATGGAGTTTTCTGAAGTTTTTTCAGACTCTCTAAAATTGAAAAACGTCGAGTTTCTCCTATACTGGACTTGTTAAAATTTAAAAGGACCTGTTCAATTAAAAACAAGAATGGACCACTCCTTCTTAGGGTTTGAATTTAAACTAAGTTGGACTCATCCGAAGGATGAGCTTATAATCAAGCAAATGTTATCATCCTCAAGCTTGTTAAAAATAAAGAGGTACTTGCCAGAAATGGTGGGGGAAAAGAGAGAAAGATGAGCCTGTTTGTCATACTTTGTAACCACTCTTCAACACGACATTTTTTATTCACCTGGCTTGGGAAATCCTTTGCCTAACAGTTAATCAAACCATATTGAAAGTCTTCAGCTGGTTTCTGGGTATTAAATTTGGGTCAATTGTCACCAAACCATCTGATGTGTCGTTATGTGTTCAAGAGGTCAGTGCAAATAAACCATTCATCTGAAAAATATCTATCATCCATCTTGACCATCCCTGAGTTAGTCCTTGCAACTATATTTCTTCAAACTTGATCTATGATTTCGTGTTGTGGGCTTTCCTACGATGGATTGCTTTCTATTGACTTCAGCTCATTATCTAGAAAGATGATCTAGAAATCATCAGTACCTTGGGATCTGCATGCCTCAATGGCAGGTTTCTCACCTTCGACGATAGGTTGCATCATTAACCTTCGATCAATGGATTCCGTGACATGTTCGACATCAACACATCTATTCACATCTCATGGATTGTACTGAGTACTTTGAGAGCCATTGACATTACTGGTGGTTTCTCTCACACTTGTTAACAGTTTACATCATTGACTGGTAATCAAGTGGTTTCTACCATGTTCGACTTCGACACATTCATTCACATGGATAGAATCGTACTATTTCGGAAAGTAGAAATCAAGACCCTGGATCTAGCTTCCACCATCCAGGCTGCAAGGAATTTTGTATTCATTATATAGTAGACTATTCATAAGCAGATGGTTGTGTCCATACTGTGTCTACATGCGTCTATACTTGTGATGTATTACAAGATCATTCCTATATCAGAGCAGTAGTTAGTTTTCTAGTCAGTTTTGATATGAGTATGGGAATGCCTACCTCAGCGATGATATGATCTCATATATATATTTTGTATTGAATGTTTTTACAGGTTCCAACCGAGCCCTCCACAAGATGATCCTCGAAATGATAAAGTACTTCACTCTTCTTAGATGATAAATGAAATCCTCATCTCCTACACACTTCGCACTTTAGGGGGCAATCTATTACACAAAATATTGTCACCATGACTATTTGCAGTTAGTATGGGTCTATCATCATTTAGACTATCCTCCTTAGCAAGTCTAAAACCTCAACTCTTCATGTAAAGCTTTAAAAATGAGAGAAATACTTTGAAAATCAATAAAGCTCTGGTTTCGCACTTTCTCTTACTGTTGCCTGTGGTCCCACACCCCTTGTTCATGTTACCTGTGGACCTGCCCACTCTGTCTCTAAAGGAGTGGGTGCGGACCCTTGTGAAAGTCAAAAAGACGCAAGTTTATTCTTAAAAACTCACTTTGGGTTAATTCTGGATGATTCTAGAAGGAATCTTGACGTGGATAGTTCGCTCCTAGGTGGTTCATGCATCCCAAAAGTAAAGGAGCTAATCCCTTGATGAGAGGAGCTTATCCATTTGAAGGAGGGCTTTATCCCTTTGAAGGTGGACCTAGTAACTTCCCTCCATTGCACTATAAATTAAGGCATTGGGCTGGTTGCTAGGGAGGTTAGAAGCTGAACATTTTTTAGGGTAAATGTTGTTGGAATTGAGACTTCCTAGTTAAGCTTGAGAGGAGAGATTACATACCTTTTGGCTTCATTGGGAAGAGAGTGAAACTTGTCAAAGTAGAGGAGATTCTTGCTGGACCCTGGGAGGAGCTTGTACAACATCAAGGCACCAAGGTTGTAAAGTTCTTCTTTGATTAAATTTAATACAATCATATTCATTTTTCTCAACAAATTGTCTTATGTGATTTGTTTCATGAATTCCTTGATCATCATGATAAATATGCTTTATTATATTGGCTTTGCAGGTGATATTTAATGTGTGTGCTTGTTTGTGTTTGCAAATTCTTTACAAGGGAGCTCATTTGGATCAACGGAGCATGGCTTCCACAAACTTGCACTGGACCCAAGGTAGGCCTAAAACACTTGTTTGCCTTTATCTATAAATTGCATATTTAGAGAAAGATAGAATTTGTTTGGTTTGCTTGTCGCTAGATATCATTAGATACTAGGGAGGTCGGTCTTGTCCACAAGAATGACTTATCCGGCCAAAACACCTTGATCTTCATGAGGTCTACCATCAGCCCTTGTCTGCAAACCATGTGCCCCAATAGGTTCCCAAAAGGAACGAGAAACAGAAACTTCTTGAGGTTGAGCACGATTTCATATCTTCGATAGGTATCCAGCATCAAGCGCAAGCTCACAACATGGTGCTTAACCAACCCAAATATAGTCCAATCATCAAAATAGACCTCCAAGAGCTTATAAATATATTCCTTAAATGTTGTAACAACCACACGCGAAAAGATGGCCAGTGCATTCTTCAATCCAAATGGCATTACAGTATATTGAAAGCAACCCCACTCAGTCGTGAAGGTTGTCTTGCTCCTATCCTCCGGCGCGATTTTGATCTAGTGGTACCCTAAGAATCCATCAGTGAAAGAATATGCTTCCTGACCACCTACATTGTCCAACACTTCATCCGTGAACAGATTTGGGAATGGATCATGCACACAAGCGTCATTCAATTTTCTGAGATCCATGCATATTCTTATCTCATCCTTCTAATTCTTCTCTTGCAGCACCATTGGGCTTACCCAATAGGATTCTTCCACAGGCTTAATGATTCCTGCTGCGAGCGTTTTGTCTACTTCTACGCAGACCTTCTCCTTGTATTTCGGATTTAAGCAGTAAGGACTCTGCTTAACTAGCTTCACGTCAGGCTTTAACGTGATATTCATTACTCCTAAATCTCTGATTATTCCTTTCAAATCCGTAAACTTGGTCGGGAATAAGTCTTGATACTCACGGAGTAATTTAGCAACCTTATCCATCGTCGTGTTGTCCTAGTAGTCTCTTATCTTCGCGAATTTGGGTTCTGCCTCCGTACCACTGTTCACCTTCTTAGTTTTCACTGGCGCAATTATATCAGGGTTCTCAATCTATGGTCCTTGAACCTCACAGTGGCCTTTTATTTCTGGAATGTTAATATTGTAGGTTTTAAGCCTGTACAAAAATTACCTGCATACGAATTCTTAAACAAAGAAAATAAACAATGCGAGAGCATAACCCATAAAACACATATGCACAGAGATTTTTCCCTGGATCCCAAAACCGGGACTACCAGCTTGATTTTTCATTATTTTCTTTTCAATGTTACAATACATATTTGTACATGCCAAAGCATCCAATACCATGGACCAAAAACCATCGCGTCCAAAAAACATGTGCGAAAATCATGCACAAAACCATAGGTGAGTCCGCCCAACCTAACATATGGTCTAAAACCAAAATTTTCCGGGGCGCTGCCCCGGACCCCATAAAGTGGGGTTACGGGTGCCCTTCACCTGCTTAGTTTTCACTGGTGCAATTATATCAGGGTTCTTAATCTATGGTCCTTAAACCTCGCGGTGGCCTTTTATTTCTGGAATGTTAATATTTTGCGGATCCTCATCCTCCTCTTCAGCAATTACATTATAACATTTCAATGCGTGACTTAGCTGAGTAGCCCATTTAGGTTGAATCAGGTCTAAAGGCTCCTATGGTATCCTAAAGATGGCTGCTTTTACCTCTTGTAGCACTTCATTAATACTGTCCCACCCATCCTCAAAATTGAAGGTCATCATGAATCCTTCACGCAGGATATCCCATTCACCTATCCCATGGTGGAGCTCTGTTTCTATATACCAGTTCATTGGTATAACATCTAGGGTATGACAGAACAGGTGCACCCACTCAGGTTTTGGCTTTTCTCCATAGGCCTGTGTCCACTTGGCAAGATGCGTGCGCGGGTCATCTTTCCCATCATACTTGTCTGCCAGTTGCATCTTAGGCTTCCCATATCGTACTCGCATCATTCTACTACATTCGTGCCAATCATCAAAGCTACCTTTTTGCATACCCCACCATCTCACGCGCATAGCACACAGTGCCCAATCCAAGGCCTAGAAGCGTTGCTTTTCCAGCACCTCCCTTTCAGATGAATCCAAGAAGGTATCTATCTCATTTAGACCATCATAAGTAGGTATATTTTTTGCTTCTGTCGACACGCAGTGTAACGACCTGGTCATCCTGTAGCAATTTAGCTTAGTTACTTTGTTTAACCGATTCTACCATCTTTCTACTTCCTCATCAGAATCGGAAGTGGAGGAGCTCTCGCACTCCCATGTAAGTCATCCATCTGTGGTGGGATTCACCAAGTCTTGGTCTCACGTTGTTATCTTGTAGATGCAATCCAGATCATTATCACTTTCATAGTCACGGACTGGTTCCATATAGCACGATCCTTCAACAGGGTCTAGGGGTATAATTACGTGCAGTGACTTTTTCTCAAAGCTAATTTTTCACTTCTTCAGATTGATTACCCCATTCATATCAGTGGCCTAGTCAATTCCTAGGAGAGTGGGGTAGGGATTTCCGTCATCAACAATCTCTATCACTTTGAAATCTGTCAGCGTGCTCGCTCCCTCAATATCCATAGTTATTCCCTGTAATCGCCCCATGGGTATTATTTTCTGTTGATTCACCATCCTTAGCTGAATTGGATACCATTGCAGTGTGGGTCTCCCCATTCATTCCCTTGTCTGTTTCGATAGAACATTCACATCTGATCCAAAATCTAGAATGACTTGATCCATCTCATATTCTTCGATCTGTGTGGTGAGTCTCATTTCACACCCTGTCCTTGTCTTATGCTTTCCGATCTTCCAGACTATGCATGGTTCTCCTAGAGCAGTCCCAACACATCTATTGATGAGCTCTTGTAACCCTTTTACAACCTTACTGTCACACAGTAACTTCATACAGGTTTCCAGGAAAGTTGTGAGCATGGATGGGTCCATCTTCGGCTCTAGTTTATCTTTGCTTCCTGAAGTGGAGGCATCAGCAAAGCTCTTCTTAGCTTCCATGAAGATTTACTGAGCACACTCCAAATCAAAGACAACCTCTTTCGTCAGGGATTTGTGAACCCAAGTACTGTCTTCTAGTTGTTTCCCTTTGTCATCTCACATTGCGATTCCACTTCGAAGCACAATGTTTATGTTCAGATCTTCCTCACATAGCTCGGACCTCAGCATCTGTAGGTTCTAAGTTGGGGGAGGCAGTAGCACTCCTTTGTCACGTATCCTAGCTATCAATGTAGGACAATCTTCCATATCATGATCAAGCAACGTGCAATATTTGCACAACAGGCATGTTGGATTCATGCAATCACGAGCATAGTGTCCCGACCCTCTGCAATTGTCGCAAATCAACTATTCGCGACCCCTACCAGCTCCTCCTATGCCTCGGCCTCGTTCGTGCCCCTGAAATCTTGTCCGCATCATTCCTTCATTTTGTTCAAGGGGCCATGTTTCAGCCTAAACCCTATTGGTGGGAGTTCTGTCCATTATCAATTCATAGCTTCTGCAAGTACGATCATCATGTCCCATCGACCTACAAAAGTTGCAAAACAACTGTTGCAAAGTTTGCATATACTTCTGTAACAAGTGACAATTGTCCGTGGCATGTTTTCCAGCTATTTGGTAGATCGCACACCACAAAGCAGGCATCGCGCTAGGTCCTGCTTGAGCTTCCGGCCTTAAATGCATTAGTCCTCCTCCTACGAGGTAATTTGTAAAGACTAGGCAGTGGTATTTGTCATGACACTGACTCTTGAATTTTACGCACCACACTTCTTCGCGCACTTCTGGTCAAACTGTCCTATCCTGTTTCAAACTCTGCATCTCAAGGCACAGATTCTTCAGCTACGCGTGGATCTGTTGAACTCCCAGGTTAGGATCTTGCATCGGGGTCTCATGTAGTCTCATGGCAATCTCCAGGGCCTCTGCTTGAGTCATTATCTTTTGTTGTGACAACGCACTCCATAAGTGTGGTAGTAGCGAAGCTACAAACTATTCGCGATGTTGTCCATCTGTTAGATTTATGTTTGCTTCATGAATCGTGCATTTTAGCCTCTAATCTAGCTCCCAAGGCATCTCACCTGGTAGCATCATTATTTCTTTGAATCCAATAATCGATTGTGCTTCAGATTTAGGCTTGCTAAATTCCCTAGTCAGTGCTACTTCGATGTCCACTACTTTCGCATTCAGGTTATCATTGGAGTACTTAATATACCAGGTTAGTGCACGATCCTGCAGGGCGCTAACCAATGTTTCTTTATTTTTATGATCATCGGTAACACCTTGCGCTTCCCATACAACCTTCACTACGAACCAAACCTGGTCCAGATCCTCATTTCCCAAGCCTTTGAACAAAGGCAACTTCACTGTGTTCTCCATACTGAATCGCATTGGCGGTGGTGGTACAGGCAAAGATGGAGGTGATGGCGGTGAAGCTGGTGGTGGTGTGGGTGGACGGGGATTCATAGGATTCTTTGTCTTATCATATGAATAACACTTCACGTAGAGACCTTCGTGAGTTCTTCCTTGTCCCCTAGCGGAGGTGAAATCAAGGGGTTATTTTCTGGACCCTTATTTCCTTCGTTCCTATAAACCTTTCCACTTTGCGTATCCCTGAACATCAAGTTAACTGCATCACCTGCTTTTCGCACAACAACATTTTAATCCAAGTATTCAAATATTTTATGTACTTCCCTCATGGTACTTTGAGAAAGCGTTGCTCTGCCTCACTATAGCTGACTGAAGTGTAAACCGCGAGCTCAGTGAAAAAATCCTCATATAATGCGATCGAGCCAATGATTAACGACGTGCGCGATCTTATCCTCCGATGCTTCCAACCTTCGCATTAGCTCTGAGGTCCACACAATAAGACCATCAAGTTTCCACCTTTCTTGGCTATCTGCTAGCTTCACGATCCACTTGTATAGCTCAGTAGGGAAGGATGAAAAAAAAAATCGTGGATCTCTGTATATAGGTAGTTGTCTAGCCACTCTTTTTTTGACAATCGCAGGTTTCTGTTCTCCTCCATCGCGAACTTGCGAATTCTTTTGTCCAACCAGCCTTCAATTTTTTTCTTAGTTGGATTCCAGTGATACGACATCACACATCACTATGAAGATTCTGGTCTCTGCAACAAAACCTTTTGTTAGATTATGGGGCCCTGACTTAGGTTCAAAGTTATTTAGCCAAACAAATCCCTGCACTACTGGCTCTTTCGGCATCAGCCCACAGAGCACGGATTGAAGTCTCACTCGAAGCATTATGGGGGGATGCTGGAACCAAGTTTCCGCACCCTTGAGATGGTTGTGATGTCAGTTTATTCCAACTAGACCTTGCCTTCGTGCAGGTCACTTCATGCTCTATTCTAACCTTCAGTACCTTTCCGATCTGTTACCATTGACTTTCGCACAGCCCTAACCAGGGGCTGAGATGCTTTCGTGCCACTAGGGTAGCGAACTGTGATGTTTCCCAAATTACGCCAAGTATCTTACTTATCTTATTAACAGATCTTAATTATCTTCGCGTAAACAAATATTCTAACTTGCATTCACTTAACCAATACAATTATACACATTCACGCATCATATAAGAATTAGAAGTGAAATTCATACCCAATATAACAGATGCCTAAAATAGGAAATAAAGATGCAGAATTGATAGAAACTTCTCTTTATTAATACTTCCAGATGATTACAGACTTGACTCACCATGTGCACTCAGCTGCAGGGGTCCACGCACTTAGCTGCAGGGGTCTGCGAACTCAGCTGCGGACTACTAGGTCTCTACGCACTTAACTACAAAGCCTCTTCCTACACTACGACCCAAAACTAGAAATTACGCTTCAATGCTATCTTTCATACATCTTCCTTATTCCATCTTCGATTGATTGTTTTAACTACTTAGAACTTCGCTCTATAGATATTCTCTAGCCAAGATTACATTATCAATATAAGGGTGGACAACCCTATGACTTTTTAACAACTACGCACTCCACGCCCACAGAATGCGGAGTCTTTACATTGAAATTACAAAATTGGACCAAAATCTGGGCTCTAGGCCCCAAAAATTTCCCTTGGGGGATCTTGCGCCCAACAATGGATGAGCTTATGACTCAGCGCCCAAATTATATCCCACCACGCAAGGGCACAACTAAGGTGCCTAAGGTCCTGGACAATGCCAAATTTATGGTTTCTACACTACAAGTGCCCAAAATGGTGGTCTTTGACGGTGCACTATTGGGACGCATTCCGATGCTCAAGCTGGAGGATTGTGATTTGGGAGATCATGAGAAGTTCCCTCAACTTGCGTCAGCGAAATACCTATCAAAAATATATTATGGGGAAACCAGGGTTATGCTATTGGAACCTATGAAATGGGTCGTGGGTGTTGAGAAAGCGGACCTCCTAAACATGCTATGGGTGTCGCACTTCAGTTGCACCATCATTAACATTGTATGTGTTGGCCACCTACTCACTTTGGTGCATGATGAGTGTCACTAGCTGGGAGAACCCATCCCAATTATAGATATGTTCATCCGTCAAATCACCTTGCTACCTTATTAAGATGTGGATCCAACAAAAGCATTTGGAGGGAAAATGAAGGAGAAGCAACTCGCAGATTATATGAAGAGCGAGTTTGGGCTGATTAAAAATTCGCATAGATATTCCATCCACTCCATTACAGACCTCGCGGTGCAGATCATCGCGCAAATATTGGCATGCAAGATCATATGAAAGGGCCACACGGACGAGGTTTCGGTGCTTGTGATTTCTTTAACTACGCAATATTCCAAAGGAGTCTAGTAAAACTGGCCTTAGTAAATGTGCAAAGAGTTCTTCAAGAACTATTGGGAGGCCCAAGATGAGGGAAAAACATTTCATTCTGCCTGGTTAATGTTATTGATTGCATTAGTAGCATAGAGGATGCTGGAGGACTGCAATTTCATCCCCAAGAATCTAACCTCCCGGAGGTAGTGAAGTTCGCTTCATTCTAGGCAACGAAGGACCCTACACGGGTCACAGAGGCCAAGATGTTCTAGGTGCTGGTGGAGATGGATTTCCGCACAGTGATTAGACAAAGGTTGAGGTTATAACCTACCTTATATGATCAGTATGATTCGTATGCTGACTTTAAAGCTGACTTTCATAATGTGTATGTTTGCATCAGAATGGATCCAAAGAATATCTAGCAGAAGTTTCCTTATCTTGTTGGCTAGGCAGATATCACAAAGATTGAAGGTAAATGGTCAAGAGGGTGGCTTTACCCATCAGATATAGGTGCAAGAATAAGAAAGTTGGCAGAAGGTACCACTGTGCATATTTCAACAATAGAGAAACAAAAGGAAGCCTAGCAGACTGCAACTTGGGAGAAAGTTGCGCAGTGGAAAGGGGCTACAACTAAGGAAGTTGCTGCCAAGGCAGCTAATAACAAAGAGAGAGCAGCCGAGGAAACCACAATTGAGGTTTTTGAGTCTGAGTCTCAACACATGCAAGACCAAGAAGGGTCAGATTCAGAAGAGGGTGGGGGCGCGAAACAGGAAACCCCCTTTGTGGTTATGAAAAGAACAAGGTAGACAACCTTATGGACGGAGAAGAAACATAAGTCAGATAGATTCACCCATGTGGATCAATTAGTCCTCACTGAAGGGGAATTGGAAGAAATTAATGACAAGGTCTAGGACACTACAATAGAATTATGGACCCAATTTGAGTAGTAGTACTAGTAGGCACTAGGAAATGTGTAGAAGGATCTGCGCAATCTACATACCCAGACAGGTTGACTACAAGCGAGCGTAGGCCAAGTGAGTGGGATTAAGGTGAGCCTACATCAAGTGAGCGTGGAAATGTTGGACACGGATCAAACTTTGGATATATGGGTGATTTAGTTTCCAGATGGAGCCCTATGCGCAAAGACAGATGTGGCCAATGCCCAGCTCTTGTAGATCAAGAATCTGGGCCTTAAACTCATGGCACTCCCTATCCAAACCCTACATGAGTTGCACAAAGGAGTATCAGATGAGCTGAGGGTCAAGGAGAAGCACATGCTGCAAGTGATTGATGAAGTAAAAAACAAACAACCAACAGATCTTCGAAGAAAAGGCATAGGCATTGAAGGAGAAGGAAGAAATTTCTACGCACAACTAGCACTTAGAAGCGGTGATTACGCAGTTGTGTAATGAGTTGCTTGAACCTAACATTACAGCTGGTGTAGTGTTGATAGAAAAGATCCAGAAGCTGGCCGCGATGTTCAAAGAATCCAAAGATGAAATCAGTCGAGTCTGGTTTGAATTACAGCTACAGATTTCAGAGCTGCAATTAAATTTGTCGTCAACAACTCTGCCAGAGGTCCGAGAGCAACGCAGAGCTACTATAAAGGAAGGAATGGCCACATTAGAAGCAACAACCTAGGAATGCATAGAGTTGTTTGAGCAGGCCATGGAGCTATGGACTTCACTATAGGAGGACCCCACTCTACATAATATTGACGCAAACCTGAGAGAAAAAGAAACACAGTTTGATGAAATTAGATCAATTGTGTGAATGTTAGCACTAGTGCAGCGGTTCGCAAAACTACAAGAAGCGAAGCAGCTCCAGAGTGATATTGAAGAGCTGCACCAAAAAGATGCCATTCTCAGAGCAAGAACGTAGCCTTGGATAGAGGATGCCATCTAGCTAACTATGTCAATGCAAAGCAAGCTTAAGGGTATGCAATAGACTAAAGGACCATGTGCCTCGCAATGGAAGGCCCTAGTACAAAGAAATTAGTCGAGGAAGTGCAGCAGGAAGCTATGTAGGCAACAACTGATGTACAGGTTCTGAAGTTGGAGTTCCATGAACTCCAAGTGAAAATTGAAGCGCCAATTGAGTGACTCGGGGACAAGTCACCAAATTTTGTTGGGGGCCTATTGGGATGGGGTCCCTATGGCTAAATTTTATATTTCCTTCTCTGTAAAAATGTAAAGTCTCCGCAATTTGTGGAAGCGGAGCACGAAGATAGTAAGAGTCAAAGGAGCTTTAGTCCCTTACGTTTTTAGGTGTTAAGAAGGTTTTGAGACCTGGCCATGGTCCGTGGATCATGGTATTGTAAAAGGGAAGGCTATAAATAGAAGAGTCATAATGAGTCTAGGGGATCAAAAAAGATAGAAAATAATTGTTTGGGTAAGAAAGCTACGACAGGAACACTAATACAAAATGACTAATTAGTTACTAAAAAAACAACTAAAATTTGCATATAAACGACCATTTTTTAGTCAGTGACCAATAGTAGCTAATTTACAGTATCTTATAACGTGACCAACTTTTAGTCATTTTTAGCTTAGTCATTAATTGGTTTCCTCAATTTTACTCTCTGGTAGTATATTTAGTCATAAATATGGTCATTAATTTTTCATTGGTTTAGTCATTAATTGTCACAATTAATGACCAAATATATAAAAAAATATATTACTATATGGATCCTTGAAAAAACCAATTAATGACCAAAGAAATATGACCAAAACGTTGGTCGTGTTATAAGATACTATAAATTAGCTACTAATAGTAATATATATGCAAATTTTAGTAATCATTTAAAACCAATTAATGACCAAATAAATATGACTAAAGTTTAGTCGTGTTATAAGATGTTGTAAATTAGCTACTAATAGTCATATATATGCAAAATTTAGTCATCATTTAATAATAAAATATTTATCATTCATAGTAGTCATTTATCTTTTTTTGGTATTTTCATATTCATTATATAAATAACTAATTTAGTAGTTTCTATTCATTTCATTTAATTTCATTCATAATCATTATAAACAACTAATTTAGTCATATATTCATTTTATTTGTGTTCATCATTAATTAATATAAACTACTAATCTAGTAGTTTTAGATTGATTTCATGTGTTTATTATTAATCACCATAAATTAATTAGTATGATTTTGTGACTAAAGTTTAAGAAAATGTCATACAATGTGTATGTTTATCTAATATGATAAAACAAAGGTACATATGTTAATTACAAGACTAAATAATATCAAGTGCAAATTAAAATAATTTCAACCATATAAATTTTATTATATAAAATATCAAGTATTACAATATGAGTTTCCAACTTAATATGGGTTGGGCTACAATTTACACATGAAATATTGTTTCATCATTTCAAAACATTATCACTGTGTTGCCAAAGTATTGCAAGTGAATTCACCAACTCTGAAAGCTTGACCATCAGTCTCTATGACTGTGTTTTATGAAAGATATTGGCTCTAAGGGTATCACTAGACAAATTCTCTTCTCTCTCTCATTTTTCGTTTGTCGCTCCAGTGTTACTGTTCTCCTCTTTCTTCAATTGCTGCTTCTGACCATCAATATTGAGTTCCTCTCCAGAAAATGAAAGAAGATACAATGGAGAGTATAAGACATGAAAGACAATGAATACTTGAGTATAAAATAAAGTAGACTATAAAAGATTTATATGGCATATACCTCAACATTCAATAGTGGTCACTAAGTGGCTATATGACCTGTATAAACAAAGAAAATAAAATGTCACCATAGAAAATGGAATTGGAGGGGGATTCATCATGCATGCTAGGATTTTTTTTGTGCATACATCATATTGCTCACTTCTAATTGTATCAAAAACAAAGATTATGCACAATGACATGTAGTGACATTTGGTACCAATTCTTTACAGTGGAATAATTTATCATTGCTCCCTCGGTGCAATACAGATCCACTACTGTGGCATGGAGATGATTGGTGTCATAAAATGGTACATTTCATCCTTCAATAACTCCTCACATAACTCCTCTCACCTACAAAAATAAGAGTCCTCTCAAATGCCTGGTCTCCATCTCATTCATCCTTAAATAAGTGGATATTTCCATGGGTGACAAAGTGTGCTTGGAGATTTAATAGAAGGAGCTATCACTAAAAAAATAAAAATACAATGCGGCATAATAGTTATCAGCAGGAGCAACAACCATGCCAAGCTACTTCCTAACTAGATAAAGATACTCCTGAATTACCTCTTATAAAAAACAAAAGATAACCTCAACTAACTATAAATTCTACCTATGCATGGAAGCAATGAAAACACTCTCGCAAACAACATCAACCACAACGTTGGTCAATCTCTTCTTCTAGTCAAGGGCATGCCCAACTTTTGAAAAGTATCAAGCAAGTTAGGGGCCACCTCATCCAGGTTCCTCTTCTTCTTCTACTATCTATGTTTAGGTTCAGAATAATACCAAAGTTCTTCGAAATTGATGGGTGGGTAAAAGTTATTAGACCATTGAGTTCTTCCATTTTTAATCATTGTCTATAAGAACTGAATCTAAATTGCAAAAGTCGTTCAAGTTCCTTATTTTTAGCTGAAATTAACCTAACATTTGGATATTTGTAAGGTTTAATGGATCTAAGTATATTCTACTTAAAATATAGTAACATGGTTTAAAAATGTAGGCATTGAGATCATAATCTAAGGATGAAACAAAAAAGATTTTATGTTCATGATTACAAGAAATTTTAATTTCATGTAACAAAGTTTGAGGAAGGTCTAGAATTTGCATCTTACCAAAAAAAATTCTTGCATCACTTGAGCCCTTTTAATTTCGCCATGGTAGAGTCCATTACACAAACAATCAACCACTAAAAAGAATTGAAAAGAAAAAAATAAAATTTCATGCATTCTAACCCTAGAAAAGTTAGGGGGGATCGAACTGCTATGTACAATAAGGACATGAAAAATGCTTCCTTGTCCATTACTTTTTAATGAATTGTTGGCCGCAATCAACATCTGCATTATCATAATCATTAAACCCTTTGTACAATAAGGACATGAAAAATGCTTACTTGTGCATTGTCTTTTGATGAATTGTTGGCAGCAATCAAGATCTACATCATAATCGATCTGCATCATAATCATTAAACTCTCCACTCTAGATAAAATTTATGAATTGATCATATAAACCCTCAAAATTATTTACCCATAAGAACAAAAATCCCTTTTAGTAAAAAGGAAGAAAAAGGTCCAAATTCATACCCATGTACAAATTACCAAAATATCTTAATCATTAAACCCTCAATTCTAATAAAATTTATGCTTTGATCATATAAACCCTTGAAATTATTTACCCATAAGAACAAAAATCCTCTTTAGTAAAAAGGAATAACAGAGTCCAAATTCATACCGGTGTACAAATTACCAAAATACCCACACCCAATGATCTTGCCCTTATCAAAATCATTAAACCCTCAACTCTAGATAAAATTTATGCTTTTATCATATAAACCCTCGAAATTATTTATCCATACAAACAAAAATACTCTTTAGTAAAAAGGAAGAACAGAGTCCAAATTCATACCCATGTACAAATTACCAAAATATCATAATCATTAAATCTTCAACTCTAGATATAATTTATTCTTTGATCATATAAACCCTCGAAATTATTTACCCATAAGAACAAAAATCCTTTTTACTAAAAAGGAAGAACAAAGTCTAATCATTAAACCTTCAACTCTAGATAAAACTTATGCTTTGATCATATAAACCATCGAAATTATTTACCCATAAGAACATAATTCCTCTTTAGTAAACAGGAAGAACATAGTCCAAATTCATACCCATGTACAAATTACCAAAATATCCACCCCCAATGACCTTGCCCTTATCAAAATCATTAAACCCTCAACTCTAGATAAAATATTTGCTTTGATCATATAAACCCTCAAAATTATTTACCCACAAAAACAAAAATCCTCTTTAGTAAAAAGGAAGAACAGAGTCCAAATTGATACCATGTAAAAATTACCAAAATATCCACGCCCAGTGACCTTGCCCTTCCTCCATCTAATAGTTGATGCTCTCCTAAGGTGTTTCCCATGCAAACTCCATCTGGGGTTCGAATCCCATGAAATCCATAGATCACATTGATAATCGCTCCATCTTCCTTCATCTAATAGTTGATGTTCTCCTAAGTTGTTTCCCATGCAAACTCCATCTGGGGTTCGAATCCCATGAAATCCATAGATCACGTTGATGGTCTTCCTTCTTCTGGAATTTCCACATAGATATAGACAAGGCAGAGAAAAATATAGTGCTACAATGTGATGTTGTAATCTGTGAATATTTTATTTGAACCGAATGCTAAACTGGAAATGAAAAAGAAAAGAAATATTTATAATAGAAAAAATAAAAGAAATATTTATAATATAAAATAAAATATATAAATTGCAATTGGGTTAAATGATTTATTTTTAATAAGAATTTGTTATTTTTTGCAACAATATGACAAGATTCTTAACCGTGGATACTCACCCCCACATTAAGGTAGATATGCTATAATACCATGGGTCAATACCATGGATTATCAATACCACATGCTCAAAAAACATAAATTATTTCACAATCAAATATTTTATAATACCATGGATTATCAATACCACATGCCAGAAAAACATAAATTATTTCACAATCAAATATTTTATAATAATATGACAAGATTGTTAACCATGGATATTCACCCTCACTTTACCATGGATATTAACTTCTAAATCTACTTGTTACAATACCATGGGCCAATGCCATGGCATATCAATACCGCATGTAAAAAAACCATAACTTATTTCATAGTAAAAATATTTTATTTTAATTTAAATTTACAACATTTTTTAATTGAATCTAAAAGGGAAAATGTTTCAATTTGAGATATATCTAAACCCTCTATCCTCGAGACTACTAAAAATATTATCATAGAAATTAAATTAAGGTTTTAATAAAATTAAGCTAAGATGGGTCTATGCTTCTTCTTTATATATATATATATATATATAGATAAGCAAATTGACTAATTATAATAGATTAAATATAGTGCATGTTTTTTATAAGTTTTTCATTATTTTATATTCTTTGACATGATTGATCCAAAATATAGGTTTAATATTTTACAACCAATACCATGGCTTATCAATACTACAAGTCCAAAAACCATAACTTATTTTAGAACTAAAATATTTTACAACAATATGACAAGATTCTAAACCGTGGATATTCACCCCACATTATGGTAGATGTTATTAACTTGTAAAAAATAGCCTTTGTTACAATACCATGGATTATCAATACCAAATTCTCAAAAAAAAAAAATCACAATCAAAACATTTTATAACAATACCACATGCCCAAACAAAATAAATTATTTCACAATCAAATGTTTTATAACAATATGACAAGATTGTTAACCATGGATATCCACCCCCACATTACGGTAGATATTATTAACTTGTAAAAACTAGCCTTTGTTACAATACCATGGGTCAATACCATGGATTATCAATACCACATGCCCAAAAAACATAAGTTATTTCACAATTAAATATTTTATAACAATATGCCAAGATTGTTAACCATGGATATTCACCTTCACTTTACCATGGATATTAACTTGTAAATGTGCTTTTTTACAATACCATGGGACAATACCATGGCTTATCAATACCACATGCCAAAAAACCATAACTTATTTCAAAGCAAAAATATTTTATTTTAATTTAATTTTACAACATTTTTTTAATTGAATCTAAAAGTGAAAATGTTACAATTTTGAGATATATCTAAACCCTCTATCCTCACCAGTACTAAAAATATTCCCATAGAAATTAAAATAAGGTTTTAATAAAATTAAGCTAAAAATATATATATAAAGAACCGGCATAGATCCATCTTAGCTTAATTTTATTAAAACCTTATTTTAATTTCTATGGGAATATTTTTAGTACTGGTATATATATATATATATATATAACCGACATCGATCCATCATAGATAAGGATGTAAGGGATGAGAGAAGTTTTTCATTATTTTATTTTCTTTGACATGATTGATCCAAAATATAAGTAATACATTTTACAACCAATTAAGTTTTTCTAATTTAGATAATTTCTTAAACGCAATGCAATGTGATCAAATTTAAGAGAGAGTTGGAGAGAGTGAGTGAGACAGTGAAAACGTTGGAGGATAGAGAGAGAGAAAGAGAGAGTGATGGGGGGAGAGAGAGTGAGGTGGGAGAGAGGGAGCGAGAGGAAGGAAGAGAGAGGAGGGAGAGAGAGAGAGATGGAGTTGGAGTGGGAGAGAGAGGGAGGAAAGAACAAAGACATAGAGAGATAGAGGTGGAGAGAGAGAGAGGAGTGAGAAGGGAGAGATGGAGAGAGAGTGACGGAGAGAGGAGAGGAGGGAAGAGAAAGAAGAGGAGAGGATAGAGATAGGGAAAGAAGGGGAAGGGAGAGAGATGGAGACATAAAGATGGATAAGGACAAGGAGGGGGGGAGATAGTGATAGAGTTGGACGGAAGAGAGAGAGAGAGAGGGAGAATGATTTGGGGGGGAGAGATAGAGGGAGGTGGGAGATAAGGGATAGAGAGGAAGGAAGATAGAGATGAGGAGAGAGAGATGGAATTGTAAGGGGTAGGAAAGGGAGGGAAAAAGAAAAACATAGAGGGAGAAAGCTGGAGAGAGAGGGGGGGTGACAAGGGAGTCATGGAGAGAGAGTGAGGAAGAGAAGAGAGCGGGAGGGAATATAGATAGAGAGGGAGAGAGGTGGAAGCGAGAGATGATAGAGAAGGGAAAGAGAGGGAGACAAAGTGTGTGTATGTTTCGGGGGTGATATAGAGAGAGGGAATATCAAAGAGACACAAATACAAATACATATATATTATAGTATTATATAACCAGCCTAGATCCATATTAACCCTATAACTATCAAGTGTCAAGAGGGATCTTGAGGTGAAAACATTTCCTCAAGTTTTGCACTAAAAAAAAAAGTTTGCACCTCGAGAGATTGGACCTCCTGAACACTCGATAGATCCGAGGTTAAGATGGATGTAGGTCGGTTAATATGAAATTAAAGTAGTTTTTATTTGATATTATAGTCTTAAAAAATAAAATTTCCCTTTAAATTAATTTCAAATTGGAACTAGACCCAATTAGATTCAACGAATAGATTTTTAAAAAATACATAAAATATTTGTTTTATTAAAAAATATATTTTTAAAATTACAAATTATTAGAGATACAGAGTGCAAAGTTGGCTCACCTATACACCATGTGAGGATGAAGAAGTTTTTAACAAAGGATAACCCTTCAAACAATCTTAAACAACCTTTCAATCCCCTATCACTTGTAAGTTTAGATTGCTTGACATAATTAAGATGACTAACATAAAAAACTGATTCATATTATTGTAGTACTTGTTAGGTAGTTGTATTTTTTTCTTAGACTAAATTAGTCATTCATGTTAGTCATTTTTAGTTGTAATACTTATTAGCTAGTCACATATTTTAACCCGTGACTAAATTAGTGATTTATGTTAGTCGTTTTTAGTTTGGTCACTTAAGATTGCTCAATTTTGGTAATATTTCAATTGGAAAAGATGTGGTGACTAAGTTTTTTAGTCACCTAGTCACTAATTGCTCATTTTCTACTAGTGGAAGATCTGCCTCTTGTACTTAGGAAAAGGGGAAGGCTCCTGCAGCTGAGTGCGTGGAGACCTTGGTAAGTTTGCAAGCTGAGTGCATAGACCCCTGCAGCTGAGTGGGAAAGGAAGAAGAGTTTGTACTTTGAAGATCATATATAATAAAAATAGTTTTGATCCATATTTTGTGTATCTGTTTATCTGTATTTAGTTCTGCAATTATGTGTGTTCGCTTTGTATCTGAAAGTATATGAATAAATGTTTATATAATGCGCAAAAGTGGTAGATCGGTATAAATTATGCATGTTATGTCTAGTTAATGATCTTCACAAAGATATAATTGTTGTTTATAAGATTTACTTCTATTAACTATTCCAGAAGGGTTAGGGTTCGCGAAGACAAAACTATGCCCTAGAAGGCATAGGAACCCCTCACATAGACCTCTCGATGCAGGAACTTGGTTCTATCATCCCCCAATATGTCTTTGGGTGAGACTGCAGCCTGCGCTACGCGTCTTGTTGCCGAAAGGGCAAAAAATATAGGGTTTTGTTAGTTCGCGCAACTAACTTTGAACCTGGGTCAAGGCCCGTCAAGCCAACAGAACCAATACGATTCAAGATGTTGATGTCAATCATGGGGGATGATTCATCATTTCTAGGCTAAAAAAGTAGAAACATTAAAAAATAATAAAATAATAAAAATACTTTTTCAACTTGTATTTTCAATTTATCTCCCTATGTTTTTACTCGAATTTCGAGTTGGAGTGCTTGTTGGATGCAAAATTTAATTCCTCATCTAAGGAGTACCTATGTTTCATACTTTTGATGGACCCTTCTACATGAAAAATGATAAATACATGAAAAAATGTGATTGCAATCACGCTTTTCATGTATTTCTCATTTTTCGTGTAGCAGGGTCCATCAAAAGTATGCAATATGTGTACTCCTTGGATGAGGAATCAAATTATGCATCCAACGGGTGTTCTTGCTCAAAATTTGAGTAAACCCGTAGGGTGATAAGTTGAAAAAGTAGATTTTTCTTTTTTCCCTCTAAAATTGGATGATGTAATATAATCTTATTTTATTATTTCCACTATTATTTTATAATTTCCTTAGGAGGCCAATTTTAGACCTCAAAATTCCCCTAATGAATGATAGGTCATAACATGAATGGACGAATATTCTCTAGGATTCCCATTAAATTTCGGAATGTCACTCAACAATTTAGTAGGAATAGTCGGCCACAAGGAAGAATGAAAAATGGGATCATTCATTAGTTAGGATAAGTCTAGTAACTCAACAGTTGCAACAAATGGAAACTATCTATTAAAGTTCATCTGTGGAGGTTGACCTTGTGGGTAAAGGTTAACCTATGGTGGAGGGTATCCTGGGTATGATGGAATGGGTTGAGAAACTGATATTTTCATTCCAGGATAAGGAGGATTTTGATAACCAGGATAATTGTAACCAAGTTGTCCAGTTCCATGAAAACCTTGGTAAGGTTGGAATGACTAAGTTTGGATCTGTTGGCCTTGATAAGGCATTTGTGGTATAATAGTTTGACCAATAGGTATTTTTGGAATGCCTTGGAATGGTTGCTCAGATGGATTTTGCATCATCCCAATATTGGGTTGACTGGTTGGTACCTGTGTCATGCCATGCACAGTTTTGTTTAGTTGCATCTAAGGTATAGACTAACTAAGAGGTGGATTTTTCAATGCACCCTAAAGAGGCTAGGTAGATAGAATTTGAGAAATTCCAGATACCATTGGAGTATTCTATATCTGGGATATAGCCTGAACAGTTTGAATCACGTGAGAAGTGGGGATTTGATTTAAAATGAAACCAGGTTGAACAGGAAACGTATGATGTCAAGGATTAATATCAATTCCAGGAAATGGAGGAACCATAGGAAGAGGACATGAATAGGTTGGAGAACCAATTTGTAGCATATGATCAGTAGATGGGAATATTTCAACAATAGTTTTCCCACCTACTGGAGGATAAGGAGTATATGGAGGTAACTACCTCCCAGGAGGAGAGTACCCAGTATAGGATAGAGTAGACTATTGCAGGTGTCCCAATCCACTAAGAAATGGACCATATTTCTTCTCCAAAGGAGGTTTGGGCATAATAGGTGGGATATGTTATGAGGTTCTCATTAAAGAGGTACTAGATAATATTCTTGATGAATATGATAAAGAAGAATTCCATGGACTAGTCGACCCACTAGAAAAGGCTATAGAGTGGCTAGATAGCATTTATGGGCCACCATACAAATGAGTTTTTGGTGATGTTACAAACATAGAAGCTGCTACAACTTCAGTTGACTCACTCATGATAACATACATAGGTTGGGAGACCATCGTTGACTCAGCCATGGTTAAACTTCTCAAAGGAGTTTTCCAAGGGAAAATTAAAATGAGCAGTTTGAGGTGAAGGAACTTGTGTTTGAGTACAAGGGGTAAGAAAAGGATGATCTTGATAATGAGGAGTCCCTCTTAAATGGATGGGAGATGATGGTCAAGACTCTTCTTGAGTAATTTCCTCAATACTCAAAATATTGGGTGGAATTTGTTCTCCTTAAAGACTGAAATGTATAGGTTGTGGTTGAGACAAAGTTAAAGGAAGAGAAGAAGAAGTCATTGATCTAATTGGTTCAGTTATCTGAGGTTTCTTAGGTTGTATAACCTTAGGTTGTAAAGTACACAATCTAGAAATTTGGGTTCAATGACCTAAGGTTCTAATGTTTCAGGCACTTCAATTTTGACTGCGTCAGACTCACCAGTTCGTAAGGATGTAATTTCGGGTTCAGTACTTATGGGAAGTGACGATTCTCATTTGTTAATTTTCATATGTGGTTCCATAAGGGGTTGCTTCCAAAGTACTAGTTTCTGTAGTTCGTGTTTTATTATTCTTACAAAGATTAGGTGTTGCCTTGGGAGGTAAAGGAGGAAATATTTTCATTCTATGCGAATGATAGGGTTTTTGAGGTTGTTCTTCCATGATGGGTTAATTAATTTTAGAAATTAACAACATAAATAAAACAAAAGGGTAACTAGGAAAAAAGGTTTGCCAAGTAAATGTGAACTACAATATGCCATTTCTAGTACGTGCAGGAAATCTCCTAGAATATTGTGTTCGATGTATTAGAGTAAAGAAGATGGCCTACTCGGCTAGCTATGGTAGGATAAAAACCTAAAGGGGACTTCCAAAATACACCAGAGGGTATGTGGAAGTGCAGTATGTGGTAGTGTTGTCTATTGCATCCTATATGATAGGAAGTATCTCGATATATGTTTTATACGAGGAGCACCATCCGATATACTCGAAGGTACATAGAGATCAATCCAATATACTTACGTACGTGGAAAACCGACTACCCCCAGAATGTAACGCAAAAAAATAACAACTCCTACACTTAACATTGTATGAACATGTCTCTAGCCTATACCTATATGTTTCTCATTAATGTTCCAAAAGCTTCTTAGGTTAATTGAATAAGTTTAAAAGTTCATCTTCAATTAAGTTTCAATTTCAAGGCTCATGGCATGAATTCACCTAAACTTCCTATCATGCAACTGGCATAAAGAAACAAACTGTTTCATTTCAAGGAAGATCTGTCTACAGGAAGGAAGAAACAAACAATGATGCAACAATCAAATATGTAGCAAATGAGAGCTTCCTAATTAGATATTCCAATGTACTATTCCAATGCAATTCGAAAAACCCTATATGCAATGCAAACTAGAAATTTTTCTTTTCTTCTATTTTTTATTTTCAATTGCAATGAAAATGAAAATGAAGTTAGAAAATCGATCAAAACAACTCACACAGATTGCAACTATATGATGAAAATTATTTTTATGCAATCAAACATCAAGCCAAGTATTCAAAAAGAAGAAACATCAAGGAATATCTAAGAGTCTCCGAAAGCCAACCTAGACTCTATGGGAGATAGTGAATTTATAGGGTAAATAGCATAATTTTGATTTTACCACTATAGGACTTAGATCCACATATTAGGGAGGATGATTTTTAGGGATAAGAGATAACACCTCTACGATAGGAGTTCAAGATCCTAATCAATAGTAAATTGTTAAACCCACCTTAGAAGCATCTGGAAAGAGACGTTTTGTAACTTTTATTTTATTTTTCCTGAAATTATAGAACCATCACACCTGTAGCAAAGGAAACCTATGGTGGGCAACATAGTTTCTCATTTATGCCACATGCAACAGTGCAGGTTGCATAGAAGACAGGGTGCGATGGGTCTAAAAATGAGCTTTTGAGTTTATTAACCCATAACTTTTGGACCTTTTGGAGAGATAATGCTTAGGCTTTCCAAACGGATGATTGTAAGGTGTCAAGGATGTTGATTGATCCAGTTTCCAAGCCATTTGAGAAGGTGTGACAAAATGACCTGTAATAGGTTGTTTTTTGTTTTGAAGTTTTTTTGGGCATATTTTTGGTCAAATTTGTTGGAAATTTAAAATGCATTTTAAATAACAAAAAAAAAAAAAAAAAAAATTTGAAAACTTATCTCACTAAATTTCTAAGAAAAAACATTAAAATCTAAAATAATTAGAAAATAATGTTTTTACCATAGAAAAAATTCATAATAAACATGTTACCATTGCAATTATTGAAAACTTTTACAATGAAATGAAAACAACCTAAATTATGGTTTTTTTGTGGGTTTCAAGGGTTTTCTTGGTGGTTTTCTACTTCTTTTTTTGTGGTCTTGAAGTGTTTTTTGGTGGTTTTCAAGGTCACTATTTTCGTGGTTGTTTTTCGTAGTTTTTGTATGGTGGGATTTTATTTCAAATTAATTTATTTTATTTTGTAAGACAAATCAAATAAAAGAGACAAATATGATAGAAAACCTACTTGGCTTGAGGCTCTGAGATGTTCGTGGGTTCACTAGGCAATTGGATCAAGCTCCTCCATCACGGTCAAGATCCTTCTTACTCGCGGTTTGCGCAAAATGGCTTGCGAAAATCAAAACCTAGACTTTGATAAGAAATTGTGTCTCGTTCGAGCCCTAAAGCTCAATTGAGCCCTAAATCTTAATCAATCATTCACGCTCGATCAAGATCCTAATATCAGGGTACCCATGAACTTGATCAAGTGTTTCTTTTAATGCTCGATCGAGCTATTTCTTAGCCCACAAGAAGCTCGATCGAACATTTAAAAATGGCTTGATCGAGTGCTTAAAATGGGTCGATCAATCTTCCTTTTTCCACCTTAACATGCCCTCCCTTTGCCAAAACTTGTAACCCAATGCCATTTTATTATTATTTGAGAATGATCACTTTCCTGTAATTTGTCGTTATTACAGAGTGCAGAGGAATAGTCGAGGATTTTATTGTGTGAAATGCTTCTTCATAATGATTTCGTTATTATCCGTAATTAACCTTTTAATGTTTAGTAATTCGTGCTCCAGAATCTTTCTATGCACGGATGGATAATGCATATGGAAGTGTTAAAAATAGTGAATGAAGCTTTTGCCGCAGATATTGTATTTTGCGCATCACTTTACTTTGTCGTAATGGAAAATGGTTGTGTAACAATGTTTATGCATGAATTTGATGAATAAACAATGAAAAAAGTATTTTATAATTCTCATCAAGTTGCTAAAAAGAAATAATCATTATATAATGCTGATTTTCCGAATAAATGCTTATGTTAACCAAAAATAAAAATAGACAAATCTATAGATTAAGTTATAGATATATTTTAAAATTAAGTTACAAAAGCAAACAAACACCTTAGCCAAAAATTCTTCTTCTAATGTCCAAAAACTCAAAGACGTTTGACACAGTTCACAACTGCACTACAAAAGCTATTCTAAGTCGATTTTCCCTATACAACTGCCAAAAGACACCTACAATCACAACATATTTGCATAACATAACAAAAAAAAACTAGTAGCTATCTAACTTACTACACATCATCCATAACATAAGTGACCTAGGTTTCATTAACTTTTGGCTCAAGTTGAGAAGGATGGGAATCCTAGTCAATGGCAGAGTCAATGATACTCTCCTTGTTCTCTACTAAAATCTCATGCTACACCATTGTATTCTCATATGCTTCATTATCATCCTCCACAACATTGACATCCTATGCCTAAACCAAATTATCCCCATGAAAACTCAACATTTCATTTTCCAAATACAAGCACTTCAACTTCAACTCCAGGTTATTTTTTAAGGATTTAATATTTCTCCTATATATAGTGTTGTATGAAACTATTTTGGTTTGAAAAACCATACATATGGAATGTAGGAAAATATTCAATAAAAAACATGTAATTTACTATTAAAATTGGTAATTTTTTGGCGAATATCATCTATTTAATCATATATTTGTAAAAAATCAGAAAAATTTTAAACAAATTGGTGAATATTTTTTTCAATAAATGTCCAAAAAATAGCCCATTTACAAAATATCACCCCTAAAATTTTCCTTATTCAACTCCAATATTTCCATTTTCCGATTTAAAAGCTTGAAATGGGCCCATGCTTTAGATAGAATCATCTCAGTATTTTTGAGACCAAAGCAATGAAATATTCTAGAGCACTAACCATTGTAATTAAATGAATATTGAGCTCTTTCTTTGCAACTCCAGAATTATGGTCCATAAACTTCAACCTATGCCACACCTGCTAATGAACTTGGTGAATTATAGCTCTAATCTCTCACTCTATTCTTGCAAAGTGGCTCCAACAATCTAAATATACCATTGATCTAATATTCCTTGATTTTAAGTCTCTATATTTTCCATTAATGTTGGATCGATCCACAAGTATCAAACAATCAAGAAAATCAGAGGCAATAACGGGAAATTTATATCGTTGACATGTAATTAATTTAACTATGAACAAATTTAGAATTAGTATTAATATTTTTCCTTGTTTAAATCTTTCCTTGTGTGAAGTTTTTACTGTGCGGAGCACAGGGAATGTGCAAGAGAACATGGGTGTAGAGGGGAAATTAATTTTAAGCTATTTTTCATTTCAAACTATTACAAATTTAGCTATGTGGAATGAATGATGTGTGCACAATGAGATATGTGTGAGAGAATGGAGGTGTAGAGGGAACTTTATAACTTTAATTAATAATGTAATGATATGTCACATTTGCATATGACATATATATAAATTTGGTCAATATACATATTGATTAAAGTATGGCTCTTTCAATTTATGTTTTCTACAATAAAAGCTTTGATTCCGCTTTTGTACTTCACACAATTAAAATGGATGACTATGTAATTTTGGAAAGATTCCATTATGTGAAGATATTATATTTTCCTGAGTTTTCTTTGGACTCCAAACAATGTTTATTAAATTAATTAGCAATATTTAGAATTAAAATATTACTAATAATATATAATAATAATAATAATAATGTCGAAGAATTGTGTGGAAAGAAAATGCATAGAGAAATGTGGAACATCGCAAAACACTTGTATCACTACAAATAGAAATTCTCCCTCACTATACTAGCTGCTTAATAAATGCTGGTGTAGATAGCTTTCATTGTGTATAGAAATTTGTGAGGAAAACTTTCACTATGCGAAGAGATTTCATTATTAGGGCACAACCTTTAATCAATTAATTAGCAAACTCTTTAGTGCAAAATAAGTTGATTCTATGGGAGTGTAGAAAAATAACTATTCTCTGCACTTCCACACTTCTTCCTAAAGCCAGCTAATAAGATAATGGTGGTAACCAACATTGTTTATAGGTGTCGACATGAATAAAGTTATTTTTTATAAATTTTGTGATTAGAAAAGCTATTTATCAGTGTGAGCATGTATGAATTGTGAGGTACGTTTGTCATTGAGTGAAATGCATAGGTCCGCACAGTGATAGCTTGAAAGCTTAGTCTGCACAATGGCCTTCCTCTGTAGTTCCGCATCACACTTATGCACTTCCTCCTAAAGCTAGCTAATAACATATTGGTGGGGGCCAACATTTTTTATAGGTGTCGACAAGATTTTTTTTTTTTTTTGTAAATTTTGTAATTAAAAATCTTGTTTATGAGTGTGAGCATGTATGAATTGTGTCGAAAGTTTGTCATTGTGTGGAATGCATAAGTCCACATGGTGAAAGATTGAAAGCTTCCTCCGCACAATGGAATTCCTCTATAGTCCCACACATATGCCTAATTTCACAAAGATAACCATAAACAATGCTTTCACTATGCGGAGAGCTACGTGCGGAGAGATTTTCACTTACAGTTGTGCATATGTAGAGAGTTTTGTGCAGAAAAATTTCATTGTGCGAAGAACTTCCATTGTATAGAGTTTTGAGTGCACTCCGCACAACCTTTACTCAATTGATTAGGGATATTGAGAATACAAAGATATGGATTATTAAGTATTAAAATATTACCATTTCACTATGCGGATAGCTACGTGTGGAGATATTTTCACTTACATTTTTGCATATGTAGAGAATTTTGTGAAAACAAATTTCATTGTGTGCAAAACTTTCATTGTATAGAGTTTTCAGTGCACTCCACACAACCTTTACCAGTTGACTAGCAATAATTAGAATACAAAAATATAGATTATTTAGCATTAAAATATTACCATTAATATCGTATATAGATCCATCTTTGCCTTGCGAATATCAATCAAATAACAATGTTCACATACTGGATTATTTGATATTAAAATATTAACAATAATATTTACACAAAAAGAGAGACACGAACTATGTTGTCCGACAACTATTCTTCTCGTTAAAAAGTGAAACTTGAATAAATTTAAGTTTAAGAGCATAATAACATACCATGTTTTTAGTAATAACAATGCATATTTATAAATATGGTAATGGTGATGGCATTATTGGAATCCATTTGAAAATTGTGAATGATATAGTTTATAAAACTAATTAAAATAATTATATTGAAAAAGAAGTCTAAATACAAAACCTTTAAAATACATTTTTTTATGATTTGTACAACTTTTAATTAAGAAATACAACATTTAGAATATATTTTTTTTCAATTGAGAATTATATAATTTCTAAACAACTTTTTATTCCAATTTGTATAATTTTCTAAATTAATCAAATATATGTCAAAGAGAAGGAAAATAAGTATAATTAATAATTAATAATTAATAATTAAGAAATTAAAATTATATTATTTTAATGGAGTAGTTTAATTAAGGTTTTTTATTTCAACTTAAGTTGGATGAGGATTTTTTTTTTTTTTTACCTTTTTAATTCACGATCTAGATTGATTTTCAAAAGACAGAATTTGTTAGATTGCATTGACTTTTAATAAATTTAAAAAATTATATTTGTGCCCACCAAGTTTATAGGGATTTGAGATTATTCCAATTTTAATAAGTTCATATTCTAATTAGATGAGGAAATTAATACATAAGCAAATTTTGAAAAGAAGATCGAGAGGCGATGAAGGAACAGGAGAGTCGGCTGCAATCGACGGGCTAGGGTTTGCAGGTGAAATAGCAGGGAGGGCTGGAAGAAACGCGCGCAGGGGAAACGAGCAGGGGAAGCCGGGGTTGGAGCGAAAGAGATAGCAAGAAACCTTAGCATAGGAGCGGAAGCTCTTAATTCAGTCCGTGCTGAGGGCAACAATGGAAAATCGGCAAGGGAGGGGAGAGATCCCCTCCTATAAGAATATCGTTGCAGGAGAGGCAAGCGGCAGCGGCAACCAGAACGATGCCAGGGAGAATAATAAAGAAGCACCAGTGATGGGAAATTTGTGGCAAATGAAGACCGGAGGAAAGTGCTTACCAAGGGCTCAGAAAAAACCTAGATACGTAATACCCAACAACAAGCTGGAGGAATACAATAGCTACATGAAAGATCATGCATTGATCTGCAAGTTCGTAGGATATTGGCCTACTAAAAAAGAACTACACAGGTGGATTAACCAAAGATGGAGGCCAAAAGGGCACATTGACCTGAAACTAGGAGCAAAAGGGTTTTTTACAGCCATATTTGCGAATCTGGGGGATAAAGAAAGGGTTTTTGAGGAAGGGCCATCTTTCATGAACAATGCATGATTGTTCATGAAGTACTGGGAAGAAAGATATAACCCTGATAATGAAAAGATGCTGGAAGTCCAGATCTGGGTCAGACTGTTTGGATTACCAGTGGAATTTTGGGATCCTGAGATTATGGAGGGGATATGCAACACAATTGGTGCTTTTGTCAAGGTAGCGGAAGCAACGAAAAAAGGCAAGTATACATCATATGCAAGATTATGTGTATACATGAATATAGCCGAACCTCTACCAGAATACATGGAACTAGAATACCACGATGAAGTATGGCAACAACCATTAGATTATGAGCATATCCCCTTCAGATGCAGAAGATGCCATGAGTATGGACACCTATACAGACAATGCCCATTAAACAAGGAGGAAGAATACATAAGGAAAAAAGAAGAACAGCAAAGGGAAGCAGAGAGAACTGAGGAGACAGACAAGGGTTTCCAACAGGTTACCAGAAAGAAGAAAGCTGGTAAAGAAGGTCTAAAAACACAGACACAAGCGAAATCACTGAGCATCGAAAGTCAGAACAAGTTCAAAATCCTCCAGGAAAATAGTGAAGAGGGTGAGGACAAAGTGGAAGAGGAAGAAGATCCAGAGAATGAACCCATGGAAATAGTCAAGGAAACCAGAGAGAAAGACACAGGAGCAAGAGTAATGAATGAAGAGGAAGCTGCTGAAAAGATAGAAATACTAACTAACCAAACCCAAATGGAGACGGAAAGCCAGAAGGAAAACGAGGCAGAGGAAGAAAGAATTATGAGACAACTAATTCAGGAATGGAAAAACTTGGACGAAAGATTCATACCAGACAGTCAAAAACAATTATATAAGGAGGCATTTCAAAAATACAAAGATAAAAAAGGGGAGAATATGGATAAACAGGATACCACATCAGGAGAACAGGAAAGAGGTCAGATGGGAATTGGCGGTGCTGGCAAAAGCAGCAGGAAAAGAGGGAGGAAAACGATGAATGAAACGATCCAAACAGTTGGCGAAATATTGATAAACTCAGGTAAAGTGATACCTCTGTCAGAGGTATTTTTCCACTCCTCCAAAAGTTTAAAATGATTATTATCAGTTGGAATATTAGGGGTCTGAATAGTAAGGGTAAGCAGAGATATATGAAAGAGAAACTTAAAAAAGACAGACCAAGTATTATGATCCTCCAAGAGACAAAGATCACCATGCAGCAGATGGAAGGAATAATCAAAAACAGCAAACTCCAATACGAAGTCATGGGACAAGATGCAATCGGATCAGCGGGAGGCATTGCAATATTGTGGAACCCAAACGAGATAATTTTTGAGAGCTGGACCAGCATGACCAGAATCCTTACAGGCACAGGAAGAATAGCGGGGACGAAGGAAAGGGTTATTATCTCAGGGGTTTATGGTCCTCATACTCTAGGAGACAGAGAAAATTTCATTAAAAATATGCAAGCAACTCGAAGATTACATCCGGAGACAGCATGGATTGTAGGAGGAGATTTCAATTTAATACGGTCTCTAGAAGAGAAAAAGGGAGGTATAAGGAAAACAGACCAATATATGGAAATGTTCAATGACATGATAGATGGTCTGAGGCTGGTAGATTTACCAACTATCAACGGAGTCTATACATGGAATAACAGGAGAGGGGGAAGGAATCAAATAGCATCCAGATTAGATCGGTTCTTAGTATCAGAAATAATTATGAAGAGAGATGTATTCATAGAAGCAAAGATCATGCCATCCCTTGGCTCAGATCACTGGCCAATTAGACTGGAAGTGGATATTAAGAATAATCTTGGCAAGAAGCCCTTCAGATTTGAAGCTTTTTGGCTTAGAGACCCGGAATTTATAAAAACAATGGAAGAATGGTGGACGCAAAGCACAGTACAGGGAAAGGGAAAAATGCATACCTTCCAACTTAAACTTAAAGAGTTAAAAGGAAGGATAAAGAAATGGAACAAGGAAGAATTCGAAAACATCATGGAGGAAAAATAGAAGTTGGGAGAAGAAATGGAAGCTCTGCAACAAAGGATAATAAATGAAGGTAGGATAGAGGAAAGTAGTAGAGAAGAAGGGATAATTCTAGGAAAACTGGAGGAGAGGAGAAAGAAGGAAGAAGTTTTATGGAGACAGAAGTCTAGAATAAAGTGGCTTAGGGAGGGGGAAAGGAACACTCAATTTTTTCATCAAGCAAGGATACAACACATGCAAAGGAATAGGATACTATCTATCAAGAACGAGAGTGGAGAGAGGATTTTTGAACAGGAAGGAATTGAAAAAGTGTTGATGGAATACCACAAAGGAATATTGACTGAAACCCACATGGACAGGTCTGAAGCTATAAAGGAAGTTTGCAAGGCCATTACTAGGATAGTAACTGAAGACCAAAATAGAGCCCTAATGAGAGAAGCTAGTTTGGAAGAGGTGGAGGAAGTGGTGATGAGCATGAAGAAGGGTACAGCGCCAGGACCGGACGGCTTTACGGTTGATTTCTATCAAGCGGGTTGGCACTTTATGGGAAGGGAGATTCTGGACCTGATAGAAGAATCCCGTATAAATCAAAAGGTATGGCCAGCCATTAACTCTACTTTTTTCACTTTGATTCCAAAAAATGACAATTCAGAGGATGCTAAGGGATTTAGACCCATTGCCCTATGTAATGTTATCTACAAAATAATTGCATCGCTGATGGCCAAAAGACTGAAACCCCTGTTAGACAGATTAATATCCCCTGAACAAACTGGTTTCGTAGAAGGTAGACAAATTCTAGATGGTTTAGTGGTTACTCAAGAAGTAATTCATACACTGAAGGCAAAGAAGCAGAAAGGAATGATGATTAAACTGGACTTGTCGAAAGCTTATGATAGAATCAACTGGCAATACTTGGAAGAAATCTTGGGAAGTTTCGGTTTTGGTACTAGGTGGATAAAGTGGGTTCACAGTCTCATATCAACTCCAAATTTTTCAATATTAGTCAATGGAACTCCCTCGAAAACCTTTAAGGCATCTAGAGGAATAAGACAAGGTGATCCCTTATCTCCTTTCCTATTTATACTAGCAGCAGAGGGTCTGGGCAGGTATCTTAAAAAAGAAAGAGCAGCAAATAAAATCAAAGGGCTAAGACTATGGGGTAATGAATTGCCTATAACCCATCAGCAATTCGTTGATGATATCATGTTATTTGGGGAGCCAACCGTAAAAGAAGTGAGAAATCTGAAGAAGGTTTTGGACTTATTTGCGGAAGCATCTGGGTTGGAGATCAATAAGGAAAAGTCATGCACCTTTATATTCAATACCATGGAGTCAGTCAAAATCCACTTGACCAGGATGCTAGGATTTAAGCAAGGGGAACTCCCAACTAAATACTTGGGAAACTTACTGGATTTCAACTCTAAAAGACAGAAAAATTGGCAAGGAGTCTTAGAGAAATTAAAAAACAGAGTGGCTAACTGGGCCTTCAGAACTTTAAATATTGCTGGAAGGATTGTTTTAGTGAAATCAGTGTTGCAGGCAATCCCCATATATCCGCTATCGATTATGGCTGTACCACAAGGAGTCTGCACCAAGATCAGAGAAATTCTGAGGAAGTTCATTTGGGGAGGATCGACCCAACAGAAGAAGTGGGCCTTAGTATCATGGAAACACCTGACGAAACGAAAGGAGGAAGGAGGCTTGGGTCTGCGCGATCCGGATAAACTCAACAAGGTGCTCGGTGCAAAACTTTGGTGGCGATGGCTAAGAGGGGGCAATGACCTATGGAAAGCACTATGGAGGCACAAGTACAATATGCCAGACACTACGGAGGATATTTACCGGTTGCAGGAAACCCCGAAAGGCTCGACAATCTGGGATCTAGCTCAACAAAATCGTGATATAGTAGAAAAGAATGCTTTCTGGGAAATTCGAGGAGGAGGGGAAGCCAAATTCTGGGACGAGAAATGGCAACAAAGAGGGAAAATGAGCAGAATACAAAAAATCCAAAACATACAGGAAAAAATAGGGGATAACCGTATATATGTCAAAGATTACTGGAAAGAAGACGAATTGGATGGAATCTGGCGGAAATGGATAACACCAGAGGAATGGGGTATCGAGATAGATCAAGAACAACAGGAAGCGTTCATGGAAGAGGTAGAGTCCAGGAAAATAAAAGCTCGAATGGTAGGGATATCCTCAGATGGGGGAATTCAATGAAAGGATCCTTCACAGTCAAGGAGGCATACTATCTGGCAGACCAACAGGGGACCAACGAAGAAAACCAAGACTGGAAGGTCATCTGGGGTAACAATTGGTGGCCGAAAATTACCTTATTTGCATGGCTAGTAGCTAAGGGCAAGATCCTGACGTGGGATAAACTCCAAAAGAAAGGTTTCAGTGGGCCTTCAAAATGTTATCTATGCAATAAGGAAGCTGAAACACAAGATCATCTGTTAATCAAGTGTGTATATGCCAGGAAGCTATGGATTGAAACCGGAAAACTATTCCAGAAACTTGAGAGGCCCCCGAGAGAAATAAATGAAGTGATTTTTCATTGGCAGAAGGAAAAATTCCAATGTAAAGTAGTCCGAAAGGCCTGGGATCTCATTGCGGGTTTTGTGATTTGGATGTTATGGAAAGAAAGGAATCGCAGAGTATTCCAAGACAAATCTAAAAACACGGAAACAATATGGAACAGAGTAGTGAACTTAACTAGAGAATCAATTCTGGTGGAAAAATGGGATGCAGATGATTGGAAAGTAGATCAGGGAGAGGAGCAAATTTTAAAGAAACTAAATTTGAAATATGAAATGGTGCATACCAAAAAAATTGGCAGAAATAGTACGAGACCTCAAAGCTATGACAAGTTTGCATATCCCAAAGATAATTTTATGAAGTTAAACTTTGACGGGGCATCGAAGGGGAACCCAGGTAATGCCGGATTCGGAGGTATCTTCTGCGATAGCCAGAGAAACACCAGATGGATCTATGCAGAGTGGGGTGGGGAGATGACAAATAATGAGGCCGAGTTATGGGTGATTCACCAAGGCTTGAGAATCGTGATTAGAAATGGCTATAGAAACCTGGAGATAGAAGGAGACTCTCAGATAGCAATTGAAATCCTAAAGAAACTTAACAATGGGAAGAACTGGGAGCAGATCAGCAATCACTGGCGAACGACAGGGATTGTTCAAAAATGGCAGACCTACTAAAAAGAATTGACTATAAAATCTTTAATCATGTGAAAAGGAATGGAAATCGAGCGGCAGATTTCCTTGCGAATTGGGGTTGCAAGGGTCGAAACAGCAAAATAGACAATCAGTGGAGAACGTTGCGGCCCAACAAAGAATGGGAGGAATTGGCCGGTATTATTAATTATGACCATGAGCAAGCAACAAATGAAAATAATGGGCAAGCAGCAAACAAGAATCATAGCATTCGTGCAACGGACAGGTGAGATGGATCGGTAATCCCAGAAATTTAATGAGTGTCAGTCAAGGCGGGGGAATGATATAATGGGCAGGCAAGCTACAGTACAGCAGAAGTGTGCGACGACAGGTAAGAAACAACCACCACACAACAAGATAATAAACGCAAGTGATCAGAGAGGAGGAAAAAATGGTATGTCAGAATCCATAAATGGAAATGAGGGAAGAAGGATAATTGATAGGAAAGGCAGAGGGAAAAGTAACAGGTGGCAGCGGAAGGCCAAGTTGATAGGTAGGCGGATTAGAGCAAGGAAGATTATAAATGGGCGGCAGCGAAAGTATCGACAACGAGGAAACTGTTTAGGAATTCAGAGAGTGAGGAGAGGAAAGGTGGTGGAGAGCTGGCACAGAGTGAAGTTGCATCGAAAACTCACTGCGGATGCTATGGAAACCAGGAAGAGAGCAAGGGAAGTAGAGGAACTGGAAGCCGCGGAGCGCAGAGACAGGGACAGAAAGGGCAAGGCGGTAGCGAAGGAAGAGACTGTAGAGGAGATATATGAAATATATGATGACTCTGAGGATGAAGAGGACCGGCAAGATCAAGGCAGGCAAGGTAAGGAACGAGGCGGAAATGTAGGAGGCTGGGATACCCAGCAAACCAGTGACGAGCAGCTAGGACAGCGGGAGGGAAAGGTAAGGCAGCGCGACAGACAGAGGGGAAGAAGAGGTGCGGGTAGCGGGCTGGAACCGAGCAGCAGGAGAGGCAGAGGACCGAGCAGATACAGAGGAGAAAGGGGAGGACGACAGGGGCAGAGAGGGAGACCGGGTAAAAAGACAAGCCGGTCGTTGGATAAGAAAATTCAACAAGCAGAAAAGGCGTATAATCAGAACACGAACCCAAGAATCAGGAGAATTATCCAGAATATGGAGGAAGATGCGCTTCAAGCTCAGTCTGACTCAGAGATGGAAGATTGGGAGTTTTTACTCCACGACCCTGGCAACACTAGAGGTAGAATGTCTCTATTTAAACAGTCCTTGCATATCTACTGGGTGATGAAGAGATTGTTGGCTAAAGCTTTGGAACAAGCTGCAACAGAGATGGCAGAACTGGCACAAGGAGTCCCCAACCTAAGGAGGGAGCTGAGGATTATTCAGATTACATTGGAGATGCAAGAAAAGAAGCTTGAGGAGATTCAACAAATGATAAGGGAAGGACATCAGAATGCAAACAAGGAGACTAACCAGCGACCAGAGGCAGAAGCTGATTAAATATAGATATGTATTAATTTTGATGAAGCTGCATAGTATAGATAATTTCAGTTTGTTTCAAGTATTAGAAGAGGAAAATTGATATATGCATGCAAGTAGAATTAGAAATCTGCAAGACTGTTTAGTGTATTTAGCTTGGATAATCAGACTATGGATCTTCTATTTTTGGTCGGCTATTAAGAACTTTAGGTGGCTGAAATACTCGGTTTCCCCAAGAGGGCAAGTTGAAGTCAACCTTACTCATATTGTTTATTTTTTATTTGAAGTAATAGAAAAATAAGAGCAACACCGCAACTTACAAAAAAAAAATACATAAGCAAATTTTATTTAGCAAAATGGTCCATTTTAGAGTGAGATATGTAATTTCCTTTTTTTATCAAATTAAATTAGATTAATGCCACATGGCTCTATGCTCACCAATTTCTTAGGGATTTGAGATTACTACAATTTCGAATAAGTTCATATTCTAATTAGATGAGGAAATGAATATATAATCAAGTTTTATTTAGCAAAATTTTCCATTTTTCAATAAGTTGTCTAATTGTTTTGTTTCAAATAGTTTTTTTTGTTATATTTATAAAGCTTTCCCCTATACCAACCACATTAATATTTTTAATGTAGTTATACTAATTAATAATTAAAATAAGTTTTCTCCAAAATTTTACAATATAATTTTGAATAAAATTTTCATTTTTCTTTTTTGATATATTTAAAAATATTATAAAAATGTGTTATTTTTAAAATTATTAAAAAAATATCAAATAAATAAAATATATATATCTATATATATGTGGAAAAAAAAAGAGGAGGAGGAGGTTAGAGTCCTAGTTTAATAAAATTAATTGAAAATATGTGGAGGAAAAGAGTGATAGGTACACACAAGATAAAACGTGTACACTTTTTGTTTAGAAAGCTAGGCAATCGCTGGCTGAAACCAGATCTGTGCTTCGTATCAAAAGCCACTCTGCTCGCAATGTTTTGTCTGATCTCTATTCTCGCAATGTTTTGTCTAATGTATATCCTACAGAGATAGCTCAAAATTATAACATTTGAGGCAAACCATTTATTGCATCGTAAGGCATTTCTCTCTTAAATCAATTCCGCTCTCTGCCCACCTGTCATCCTTGTAAGCCACACGATTATATGTTAGACGATTACAAAAGTCAGTCGTTCATTCAAAGTGGTTACAAATTCGTTGCCCAAACGGTTTGCGAGTTTATCGATGCTACCATTTGGCATCTGTCGTAAACAATGAATAACTCCATCCCCGCAGCTGAACCAGGCTCCAGTGCTACATGCGTCCCACGAACCCCTTCATTCCCTCCCTGAACTCTTTTGTTATGCATTTCACTGCGATTTCTTGGCCACTGTTAGGGAGAACGCCCATATAAACCTTCCCAAATCCCCCTGGCCCAAAACATTTTCATCCCTGAATCCACTGGTGGCGATGCGGAGTTCCTTGTAAATGAATCTATGGGGCCAAAAAAATCTTGCTCCCATTCTTCGATCTTTTCTCTGTATTTTTTTCTTTTGAGAAACACAGTGGCAAACGCCAGCGAGAAGACAACCAAAGCTACCATTGTAATGCCTGATATGATCCCTACCCGCAAACGCTTGGAATTCCTTTTAGCGAATGATGGTAAACTTGAGATATTGGCTTTGCTTACCTTTCCCACATTTGCAATAATCTCTGCTCTGAGTATTTCACTGGATTTTGGTACACCCATTCTGTACATTTAGATAGGATTGTTTTGCACTGGGGATTCAAGCTAGGTTTGTGGATCATCCTATTTTTGTTACAGATCATGGCTGCCACTGTTGGAAGGTTTATGGGTGCTCAGGGGACTTCGTTCTTGAGAAACGGAGAGAAGAAAAATTCGGCAGGCAGGAGGAATGTAGCAGTGATGGCCTCTGTTGCTTTCCCTGGGATGAGAGAGGAGTATGAGACTCTGAGATTGAGCCCTGGGGCTACTCAGAAAGATGTCAAGAGTGCTTTTGGTCGCCTTGCTTTGCAGGTATATGGAATTGCCCTCTTGAATGTTATAAAGTTTCCATATCTGAAAGCAAAAGAGCCTGCTACAGTTCACAGATAGAAAGTAGACATGCAAGGCTCTAAAAATTAGAATGCTTGAAAGCAACAATCTCACTGATTCTAAGAATTTCCAATAAATATTTTGTTCTGGCTATGTATATGTTCATAGTAATTGTTAGGAAAAATCATGATCCATATTCAACAATAAATTTTTGGATAAATTCATAGTGTACTCCTGTGTTGATACGATCTGTTTACAGTATCATCTGGATGTTTGCAAAGGAGATAACTGTGGAGTTCAATTTCAGAAGATCAATCAGGCTCATCAGGTAACTTGCTCTGTCTCTGGACAGCTTTTGTTTATTTATTTTTTCAGTTTTAACGACATTGTTGCATGTTAGAGTATATAACCCCTTTTTATCTCAGATGTGTTCATGTTATTGATTATGTTATTTTTGTGATAAATGTGGAGACTGTAATGTCTAGTTTGGCATAAGCAAAGAAGCAAAATGGTTCCAAGGATTGACTAATATGAGAAATGATCAACTTCCTTTCCAGGCAAAAGTCTTACCACATAATTTGGATACCCCCCTAAAGGCTAAAACTTGGCAGAGTAGGAGATAGTTTTTTAGTGATGTTCAAGATATCAAGTACAAAAACTAAGGTACTTTTTGTTTGGTTGCATTTTGAATGCTAAAGATCTGGATAAATTTCTGAAATCGAGTCATCTTTCAGTGCTTGTGAGTTGAAAAAGTCTTTTTATTTGATTACAGAATCATGTACACGGAACAAATTATTTATTTATCCTTTGTTATTTGTTTCCTGCTTCTGATGGCTTTTGAAAAATTCTCACTCCCTTTGTTGTTAAAACAACCGATCATAATCGATATTTTCTGTTTGACGAGACCAATTTTTTGGAAGATTATGGAAAGGGATGCAACATAAGGTGAATTACCAGTTTATCACTGCCTTTATCCAGTGATATTTCCCAAGTTGAATCTTGGTAAATATGTGATAGTCCCTTGCTTTTAATCACTGAATCTAGTGTTTGAACTTGAGTGTGTTTCTGTTCATTTGACTTTAGATCATAATTGCATCGTGTTTAATATGTTGGAGATCGAGGGAGACCCTTGTACCTTGTGAAGAGTTTAACTATTTGCAATCATTGATTTAGAAGCAGTCCGTTGATATTTTTTTACAGGCTTCTGTTTGAAAGGAATCAAGATATGATGAATTGAAAAGTAATTCAATCTAAACATTGTAGGTTATGCATTTTAGGTCCCACACTGAATTAGCCCAGTTTTGAGGGTAATATCCAAGGATAAATAGTATATCCTGTGGGAATATTTAAGCATGTATGTTACAACTAGAGTATTTTAAAAGTACTGCTTGAATTGAAACTTCAACCCAATTTTTGCATTGTGACCAGTTTAGCAAGCTGAAACACTAACAACTTGTTTCTGTTTAACAAAGTTGAAGTGTTCTATGAAGCATACATGAATTGACATGCTTTATTAGTGTCTCTTTTTCTTAGATTCCTTTCATTTTTGTTTGAATGATCAATTATCTTGTGCCACTTTTATATTACTTTGGGCATGATTCCTATCTTATATATGGCTTTGAATTAGAAATCTCTATGTCTGATGGAGGTGTTTTCTTGATTTGGGCAGGCGATGTGCTATCTGGAACATCATCAAATGGCGTGCATCATGCTGGTATACTTGAAGAATGGTTTGGATTTCATTGGTGGAATGGACGTGTTCCGATCCTAGTTCTCACCATAGTCCTTATTTTAGCTCCGTTGGTGTCTTTCAAGAGAGTGGGTAAGTCTGCTTTGCTCATCCTGATAAGCATTTTTTAGCACTGATTTTCAGATATATCATATTTCATTTGGGCCTTTTCACAGCTATCAGGGATTTAAATGTCTAGAAACTGTTGTAATTATATGAGGGGATTCAACATATCTTGGGAATGTCACATACTGATGGCATCTGCTTAATGATTTGTCTGACTTTTCATGTTTCCCTGTTAGAAATGGCATATGGCATATACATTCAAAGATGTGGATCATGGGTTATTCCTTAGGAGTTGTGATGTTCAAATCTTGATGCCTATATTGATGTGTTCATTTCCATGAATTTGCAGATTCTTTGAAATTCACTTCTGCATTATCAGTTGCACTTGTTGTTGTATTTGTTGTGATTATGGCTGGTATTGCGATTGTAAAGTTGTTCAGTGGCACCGTCAAAGCACCAAGATTGTTACCAGATATTGTGGATTTTACTTCGTTCTTGAAGCTTTTCACTGTGGTACCAGTTATTGTGACTGCTTACATCTGTCATTACAATGGTATGGATTATTTTCCTCCATCTCTGGTCCTGCAATGTAGTATCTTAGAGTTCATTAGTTGAATTTGCATTTAAAAATATGTTATAATGAATTGTGATGTCTTTGCGCCACGCAGTTCATTCCATATACAATGAACTTGAGGACCCTTCAGAAATGCAGCCCATTGTTCGCACATAATTAGCATTGTGCTCAATTGTATACATACGTACAAGCTTTTTTGGCTTTCTTCTATTTGGAGACTAGACCATGGATGATGTCCTGGCCAATTTTGACACCAACTTGGGAGTTCCCTACAGTGTTGTGTTGAATGAAATTGCTTGTGTGAGCTATGTTGTACATTTGATGCTGGTCTTTCCTCTCATTTTTTTTGCCCTGAGAATTAATCTTGATGGGCTTGTCTTTCCAGCGAAAAAGCATCTTGTTTTGGATAATAAGAATTTCATTTTGATCACTGTTGGGTTAATTGGAATCATTTTCGTTGGGGCATCATTCATACCAAGTATCTGGGATGAATTTCAATTCACAAGGGCCATAGCAGCAGTTTGTATTGGGTTCATCTTCCCAGCTTCCATTGCTCTCAGGTAGAAAAAAAGTTGTTTTTTATTTCTGGTTTCATCTTTCACCTTGCTTGTATGTAACTTCTAACCTCAATTATTTTTTAATTGCAGAGACACCCATGGGATCTCAACTAGGAAGGACATATTTATCACATTGTTCATGATTTTTCTGGCAGTAGTTTCAAGTTCAAATGCTATAGTGAGTGACATTAATTCTTTGTTCAACAGAAAGGAGGAAGGCCCTCCACGATCTTGAGAATGATTTTTTATGAGGAGCAGGTGGTGCACATACATATAAAGACTATTTGGAACAAAACCGAGAAAATAACGCTGATTTGGGAAATTGCTTGTAGAATTGTGAAGAGTGGATAAACTTTTGTAAAGCCTTGTATCATCCTGCCATGGTCGCTTAACCTTCTAGTTAAAGATACTACTGTATTTGAAGTTGTAAACATTGAAAAGGAATATTGTTGGGTCCCTATAATACTAGTGATTACCCCATTACTATTGTAGTTATACCCCTTATTTATATTTTTGTGCCCCTATTACCCCCATATTGTTATTTCTGTGCCCCATAGAATCCCTCTATTGTTATTTTTGTGGCTTTATATTATTATTGTTAGGTCGGCTGGATTATATTGTGACTCCTTAGACTCCTATATATAGAAAGGAGGTTTTGTCATTTGTATCATCCAAGAATTGTTCATTTATGTAATGTAAAGGAGGTTGCCCCCTCAAAGAGGCTGAATTCTAAGGTGTGGATCTCTCTTTTCTATCTTTTTGTGAACTGGTTTCATAACATTTGGTATCGGAGCTTTGGATTCTAGGGTTTCGCTGCTCCAAACAGGTCATCGTGGCATTTTCGCTATAACGTTTTTTATGTGACGTTTCAGAAGTCTCAAAAAACACCCATTTGAGAAGAATTGGCGCTGAACCTTGGGTCCGAATTTCAGAGCTTTTCGCACGATATTTTCGGAGATATGATCTGAGGAAGTTGGCCTTTTTGCAGACTCCTGAATTACATTCAAAACAGGTGACCTGGGGAAAATCGTCATAACTCTCTCTCTGAGGATCGGATTGCAATTTCGTAAAAAGGTACAGAAAGAGGATGGACTGTAGTTTCTTGTGTGTGTGTTTCATATTCAAAGGTTGAAACAGTGACTCGTGGCACGTCGTACAAGTTCGCTCTACTGAACCAGTCTAAAAGAAAGTCACTGTGGGAGATTTCACATAACTCTTCCTTGGTGAATCCAATTTGGCTCAGACTTGTGGGATTGGAAAGAGGACGCAGAAGGCTACTACAGGTAGCAATTTCAGAACTAGATGATCTGAAATTACAGAGATACATCAGATTCAATATCAGGCTTCTATAAAGTGAAAAAAGGTGTGTAGTTTTTTTTTTTTAATTTTTGTGTAAGCTTGGTTAAACGGAATTCAAAGGGCATAGTAAAGCATAATTATCGATAACTGATGCCCCGAGGAAAGAAAATGCAAACACCTAGTAAGGAACCTGAAAGCTCTAGCATGACTCATGAAGAAGAAGAAGAAATGCTACATGATATATCAAAATTACAAGAGCAAGTGCAACAAATGTCACGCTCACAAAAGCTAACAGAAGCTAAGATAAGTGGCGTGGAATCTAAGATAAAGGGCATGGAAGATAAGATGGATGATTCGAAGATATATTTCAAGAGAGACATGGCAGATTTGAAGACAGACATGGTAGATTTGAAGACAGATTTGACAAATTTTCTACAAGAAATACTTACTAATGGTGAAAAGGTTGCAAAGGAAACTCATGATGTGAACAAAAGTAATGTTAATCATGATTCCATAGATGCTAATGTTGGATCGAAGACCCACCATATTCGAAAAATCAATATGAGGAAGTTTGATGGCAAGGATCCTGCCACATGGATATTACAGATGGAGCAGTTCTTCGATCTCAATAATGTGAAAAACACACAAAAGGTACGTATGGCAACTGTATATTTGGAACCAAATCAGTTTGTATGATATCAATGGATTTTCTCTCGTAAAAAATTTATCACTTGGGCAATTTTTACGGAAGAATTGATAGCACATTATGAAGATACAAAAAGCAACACTTTTTTTAGCCAATTGATAAGTCTCAAACAAAAGGGTTCAGTAATGGAGCACATTGAGGAGTTCCAAAAATTGAACATAAGGGTAAAAGGTATTCCAGAGGAGCATAGGATTGATGTGTTCATAGGGTCTTTAAAGGATAATATCCAACATGATGTTCGCCTTTGGGAACCTGATTCATTAGAGAAGGCATTCAGGTTAGCAAGAAAAATGGAAAGCAAAATTATGGCAACTAGGAAGCATACCATTCACAACTATAAAGACGGAAGTGTTGTTTCCCATAGTCTTCCACAACCTACAAGGTTGACACCACAACAATTGGAAGAAAAAAGAGCAAAAGGGCTTTGTTACAATTGTGATAGCAAATACACAAAAGGTCATAAGTGTGTTGAGAAGAAATTATTCTACATAGATTGTGAAGAGGAAGAAGAAAAGGAGCAAGAAAGGTCAAAAGAAGAGGATATACTCCAGGAACAAAGCCTAGATGAAGAACAAATAAATCCGACCATATCTTGTAATGCATTGGCGGGAATTACCACTCCTCAAACCATCAAGATAGAAGGACAAATCAAGAAGAAAAAGGTAATAGTGTTGATTGATTCAGGAAGCACCCACAATTTTATTCATTGTAGGGTAGCAAAAGAATTGAATTGCTTCCTATATCCAGCACCAGAGTGTCAAGTGATGATTGCAAATGGAGGAACAATAAATTGCTCTGGAAAGTGCCATAATATCAAGCTATGTATTGACTAGCCCAATGCTTTCCATTCCAATGGGAGGTGTTGATGTTGTACTAGGAGTCCAATGGCTACAATCCTTGGGTACAATAGCTTTTAATTTTCAAGAACTTTTCATGAAATTTTCTGTGGAAGGAAAGGAAGTTGAATTAAGGGGTATTGCAGGGAAACCAGGAAAGATAATCAGCTCTAATGGCATGACAAAGCTTCTAAAAAAGGAGCAAAGAGGTGTAATTGCACAATTATGTTCGCTAGATGTTTCCACATTGGAATCATCTATTTCTCCAGATCTCCAAAAAGTCATGGACAATCATTCCAAGGTATTTGAGACTCCCAAAGGTCTCCCACCTATGCGTGATCATGATCATGCTATTCATCTGATTCCAGGAAGTGTTCCTCCAAACATCAGGCCGTACAGATATCCCTATGTCCAAAAAAGTGAAATTGAACGTATGGTTGCAGAAATGCTAGAGGCTGGTATAATTCAACCGAGTCAAAGTTCTTTCTCAGCTCCAGTAGTATTGGTGCACAAGAAGGATGGATCATGGCGCATGTGTCCAGATTATAGGGAGCTCAAAAAGCTCACTATTAAAGATAAGTTCCCCATTCCTGTCATTGATGAATTACTGGATGAATTGCATGGATCAATTTACTTCACCAAGTTGGATCTTCGTTCGGGATATCATCAAATCAGAATGAAGATTGAAGACATTCCGAAAACGACATTTAGAACTCATGAGGGTCATTATGAATTTTTGGTCATGCCTTTTGGCCTTACCAATGCACCTTCAACATTTCAAGGTTTGATGAATTCAATTTTCAAACCATTCCTTAGAAAATTTGTGTTAGTATTTTTTGATGATATACTAATCTATAGCAAGTCTTGGAAGGATCATGTTGAACATGTTGACAAGGTGCTACAACTATCGGAGGAGAAACAATTATATGCAAAAAGATCCAAATGTTTCTTTGGAGTCCAGGAGGTGGAATATTTGGGTCATATTGTATCTCATGAAGGAGTTAAGGTAGACCCTAGCAAAATTAAAGCCATTAAGGAATGGAAAATCCCCACATCCATAAAGCATCTGTGAGGATTTCTTGGGTTGACAGGGTATTATCGCAAGTTTGTTAAGAATTATGGGAGAATAGCAACACCTCTAACAACATTATTGAAGAAAGATTCATTTTCATGGACTCTGGAAGCAACAAAGGCCTTTGAACATCTTAAAGAGGAAATGTGCCAAGCACCGGTCTTAGCTACATCAGACTTCACAAAAACCTTTATTGTGGAATGTGATGCTTCAGGAAATGGAATTGGTGCTGTTCTAATGCAAGATGAAAGACCCATTGCTTTTGAAAGTCGTCCAATCAAGGGAAAGTTTTTAAGCAAAGCTATTTATGAGAAGGAAATGTTGGCAATACTCCATGCACTTAAGAAATGGCGACCCTACCTAATGGGAAGACACTTCAAGGTAAAAACGGATCATGATAGCCTTAAATACTTTTTAGAACAAAGATTATCCTCTGAAGAGCAACAAAAGTGGGTCACAAAGATGTTGGGTTATGACTTTGAAATCATCTACAAAAAAGGGAAGCAAAATGTGGTGGCAGATGCACTCTCAAGAAAGGATGAGGATGTGGAAGCATTGTTGTGTGCCATTTCTATTATCCAACCAGATTGGATAAACGAAGCAAGGGAGGAATGGAAGAATGACGAAGAAGTGTGGGCACTTATTCGAAAGCTACAACAAGATTCCAGTACTTCTGATACATTTAGCTGGAAAAATGATTCGTTATGGTACAAAGATCGCTTATACCTCTGTAAGAATTCCCAGCTAAAACAAAAGATTCTTATGGAATTGCACACTTCTCCCTTAGGAGGGCACTCAGGATTTTTAAAAACTTACCACAGGGTTAAGAAGGAATTTTTTTGGGATGGCCTTAAATCAGATATTCAAAAGTTTGTGGCGGAATGTTTGGTTTGCCAACAAAATAAAGTTGAAACAATTAAGACACCAGGTCTATTACAACCTTTATCCATTCCAAGCCAACGTTGGGAGGAGGTTTCAATGGATTTTATCACAGGTTTACCCAAGTCTGAGGGAAAGAGTGTCATCATGGTGGTAGTTGACAGACTTACCAAGTATGCACACTTTTGTGCATTATCACATCCATTTAAAGCCAGTACAGTTTCTACTGCATTTATGGAAACAATTCAAAAGCTACATGGAAACCCAAAGATTATTGTAAGTGACAGAGATCCCATTTTCACTGGAAATTTTTGGACAGAATTATTTTCTTGTCTTGGTACTCAGTTAGCTCATAGCTCATCTTATCATCCTCAATCTGATGGGAAAACTGAGATAGTAAACAAATGTTTGGAAGGATATCTTCGTTGCTTTGTATCTGATAAACAGACACAATGGGTCAAATGGTTGCCTCTGGCTGAATGGTGGTATAACACTTCCTTCCATACAACAACAAAAATGACCCCATTTATGGCACTTTATGGGTATCAACCACCATCCATCACATCATATTTAAGAGAAAATTCTAAGGTTCAGGCAGTGGAACATCACATCGAACATCAACAACAAGTCCTCCAACTCTTAAAGGATAACCTCGTGTTGGCACAAAATAGAATGAAACAACAGGCAGATCAACATCGCAGTGAAAGAAGTTTTGATGTAGGTGATTGGGTATTCCTACGGCTACAACCATATAAGCAAATGTCCCTAAAGCAAGCTAAGAAGGATAATAAATTATCACCAAAGTATTATGGTCCGTACAAGGTGTTGCAAAAGATTGGTACTATGGCATACAAATTGGAGCTTCCTGCAGCTTCTCGATTGCACCCAGTTTTCCATGTTTCATGTTTAAAGAAGGTTATAGGCGACAAGCTCCCAGTTCAAACAATATTGCCAGAACTTGACGAGGAAGGAAAAATTATATTGGAACCGGAAGCAGTCACAGAAACAAGAACTCGACAGCTACGAAATCGATCAATTTCAGAGTATCTTATCAAGTGGAAGAACTTATCCGCTGAAGATTCCAAATGGGAGGATGAGAATTTTATGCAGAAGTATCCAGAACTACTCAAGCGTTGAGGACAACACTTTTTTGAAGGAGAGGGGCATGTTGGGTCCCTATAATACTAGTGATTACCCCATTACTATTGTAGTTATACCCCTTATTTATATTGTTGTGCCCCTATTACCCCCATATTGTTATTTCTGTGCCCCATAGAATCCCTCTATTGTTATTTTTGTGGCTTTATATTATTATTGTTAGGTCGGCTGGATTATATTGTGACTCCTTAGACTCCTATATATAGAAAGGAGGTTTTGTCATTTGTATCATCCAAGAATTGTTCATTTATGTAATGTAAAGGAGGTTGCCCCCTCGAAGAGGCTGAATTCTAAGGCGTGGATCTCTCTTTTCTATCTTTTTGTGAGCTGGTTTCATAACAAATATATTTGATCTTGCATCAATGATTGAGCGATTCAACTAATCATCCATGAACAGTTGAGAGCCTGTCAAGCAGAAGTTTGAAGGTCTGGTTTCTGTCAATAATGCTCAACCTCACATAAGTTTGAGGTGCACCAAAATGCATCCCATTGCATGTGATGATTCCATTTCTCTTCAATAACTTCTCACAATCTTCATCCTCATTTCCTTCACATTGTAGCCCTGCAAAAGCCGCATTGATACAGACGACCATAGTAAGAGTAATTAGTCCATTTTGCCAAGTATTTTCATTTCAACCATTTAAAGTAGAGACATCAACTTAGTTCCACCATTCATTGTTGTCTCTACTTCAACAGACAGATAGACCCATTTGAAATATACATACCTTACATGACATGCATAAGTACCAGTCAAACTCCAAGCCATTGAGTACACACATGCACACAAAAACAAGCATCCACATACAGACCCAGAGAAACAGAGTACAAGGTCTGCCAACATTCAAGTTACAAGTGAGAAAGAAGAGGTAGCACAACAAATTGCGTATAATTGTAAAAGAATCAACATTACTTACCCAATCTGACTTCCTGCATGACCTGTACTTTTAGATACCATGAACAGCATAAGATCTTGATCTGCAGGAGTAGTGATAGGGGTGTGATGTGGCCAGTAATAGGCTAAATCGTAGAGAAAAGTGGATGTTGGGTTCAAGAAAGCTAGTAATGGAAGAGAATAACAAAGCTAAAAAGTTGTAAGGTAAGAGACGAATGAATGTAAAAAAAAAATAGAACTAATACAAAACTAAATGACCTGAAAGAAATTCAGTGAAATCTTAGTGGGAATGCCAAGATCCATGGATTAGATCCGATGAAGTATTTTTTATTGAAACAAGGGTTCCAAATAAATTCAAAATTGAAATAGGGAGACTGAGGAGAGAGTGCCAATCTAGATCTAGGTGGGAAAGTATACTCCAAAGGAAGCAAATCTGAACTTCATTAAAAAAAAAACTAGTGAGTGATCCAATTAGCTTAGAAATAAATAAGATTTAATGAAGAAACAAGTCTAAATCAATACTCTGATAAAAAAATGATGTATTTCTAATCCTCTCAACAAACGAACCTAGTTGACAAATGAAACAACCTAAAAAGAAATTAAACCAAAAACAAATGATAATTAGAGAATACAATAACATTAAGGGAAAATGACTTACTTTGTTGCAGTGACCAAATCTGGGTTTAAATTATTTTATCTCAGGTAAGTAACATAGATTGTTTCTCCAAGAAACATTATGGTTTCATTGAAAACAAAAAGAGGTTGGTGGAGAAATGTATTATTTACCAATAAACGAGAAACGTGTACAAAATCACATCATTGGCAACTTAACAACCAAGTCGATGCAATGAAATTATATTGAGATCCATGTTTGATATCCAGCACTCATATCGCCTCATTTTTGGTGATTTTTGTTTTTCCACGAGTCAAAAGTTCCACTCTTTTTTATTATTTATTTGAATAGAGATAATCAGCCAAAACTCCAAAAATAAATTCCACAGGCAAAGTTCACCTCTAATAAAAAGAACTCTGACTTCCATCATAATTCAAACTAGATTTAAGGCCAAATTTACTCAGGAAAATAGGGCAGTTTGAATACTATTTATCCTGAGCTCAACACACTTTTCCTTGACTTATAACTACCCACTGAATCTATTTAAATATATAGAGGTGCCTTGTGTGTGGTAAGAAATATGAAGAAACATGACATTGGATTGTCTAGAAAAGATCTGTAAGGCAATCTAGGAAGAAACATGACATCGGATTTGTCTAAAGAAGATATGTTCAACACTTATTTAAGACTGAAGAGGTGGCTTGTCTGTAGGGAAATCTGATTAGATTCAAAGCATTGTGATCAGACTAGATCTTATTAGCCATCCATAGTTTTAAAGTTTGAAAGTCTGAATTGGTTAATATGTAGATATGCATGGCTTAATCTTTCAGACAAGCATATGACTATTCACAAGATTTAGAGAGATAAAATTCCAAGATTTATGAAAAGAGATAAAATTCCAAGATTTATGAAAAGCAAACCCATGAAATCATTTGCCAAAGATGTTTCCATTAATCAAGAACATGATATTGAAAGGCTGGAAGACGATATTATAATAGAATTTAACAAAAAAAAACATGACATTGATTATATCCAGAGAAGATCTGTCCAACAATTTGGGAAGAAACATGAGATTGGATTCATTTGGAAAAGATCTGTCCATAAATTCAAGCCCTAAGGGAAAAACAAGATAACTAAGATGTTTCAAGAAGATAAAACGCGAGTAGAGAAAGATGTCATCAGGCATAGGTTCGAGTCAAGTAGAAAGGAGAGTAGATGTGGTGAACAATATCAACGAATGTGCCCCCACACAATGTAAAAGTCGAAGAATCAATGCAGAGGCAAGAAACGATACCAAGGTAAGTGAACATATTAATTATGCTACTTTGCTATTTGAACTTACAATGTAGACGCTATTTGAATAGAATTTATAGAGTTTTAATACCTTTTTATTTATACACTCTATAGTAGTCCTTTTCTTCTTAGCTATCTGAATTTTGTTATTTATATTTTTATAAGTTGAAGGTTGAGTTTAGGTTGGGCTAGTTTCATGTCAGGTTCAGCTTTATGTTGGATGGAAGAATAATCTATTCAATTGTGTGATGTTGTCATTAAAAGTATCTAATGTTTGATCGAGTCTGGATGTTCCATAGGAGAGTTTCAATCCTCAACCCTTCACCAAGAAATTTAAACCTAGAGCCTGATAAAGATTAAACCCTACAAACAAACAAAAATAATTTTCACATTTAAATATGTCCTGTGCTTTAAATTCACATAAACATGGTGAAGTTTTCCTTCTATTTGTATATTTTTCAACATCACTTGATAGTCACGTAATGCTAGGGAAAATAGAAAACCATTAATCAGCATTAGAAAACCATTAATCAACATTTGTAAAAGTCAGTCTGCAATAAAAGAACAGGGTGGTTCCATGAAGATAATGAATGAGGGAACTAAACAATTGTCTAGACAAGTCAGTGCAGCTTGACAAAATGACTCTCCCTGCCCTTGAATGTGGTAGAAGATTGTATATTTTTCAACATCACCTGATAGTCACATGATGTTATGGAAAATAGAATACCATTAATCAGCATTTGTAAAAGTCAAAGCCTGCAATAAAAGAACAGGGTGATTCCACGAAAACAATGAATGAGGGAATTAAAAATTTGTCTAGACAATTGAATGCAGCTTGACAAAATGACTTTCCTTGTCCTTGATTGTGGAAGAAGACACCATAATCAAATTCACCATGAAGTCACTGTCCTCTTCAAATACACTTAGAAATGCCTATTATCTGCCGAAACTAGTGATGTGGGTGGATTAGAGTACATGCATCATTTCAGAGTAACAGTGTAGCAATCCTCATTTCATACTTCATAAGATAACTGCTCTCTGTCATCTCTTTCAATTTCCTTCCACAAGATTAACCTTGTGAATAAACATCTCAATATAACATGAGAGGATTAAACTTCTGAAAAATAAACATCTCTGTATAATACAAGATATCACATAGTAAATTATAAAGGGTTTGCTTTATCTAACTTCCTTAAACTGTCTTTGATTGAATCTATTGAACCTCCCCAAAGTTTAATCTGATCTTCAACTTGTGAACCCTGCAATTTATGGGTAAAACCAGCAATATACTAAATTGTAAAGCCCGGGAAGAATGCTAGTAAAGAGTATATTTGGAATTACAGGTAAATACCTCTCTATCCCAGTTAGTCCTATACATGATAAACATAAGAATTAGAGTTTGCAGTACTGTTCCTCCAATCATGCCACCCAAAAATACTTCTATACTCACTAGGGATGGGCATTGCCTGCGAGGTCGGCATTAATCCCATAGAATCACAATATAACCCAAACAATTTTACATAGAGAGGAAGCAGTTTGGGGATGGGATTCTTCAAAACATGAACAGGAAGGCCTAAATCCCAGCAGCTCAACTAGAATACATTTCTCTTTGCCTCCTAAAGTCGTAAATGAAGGTTTCCCAGCACCCTATAATGACATAATTATCTCACATACAAAAAATGCAGTATCAGAATGCAGTTTAGAATATCAACTGGAACATTTTAGCAGTACGGAAAATTCCCCAAAAAACTCTAATTTACTTGAATGAAAAAAGAGCACAAAATCCAGTTTGCCCAAATGAGAACAGACATAAATGGCCAACAATGGCTTGCAAGGTCAGTGAAAATAGGCAGCTAATATAACACTGGTGAAGGCCAGAAGCTAATAAAGTCCCACCAGGTTTTAGATAACCAAATGCCATTCCATTGCTTATGAATGTGTGCCAGCCCAAGCAATACCGATTGGGGTCACGTGCACAATAGACAACCTTAACATAATAGATACCCGGATTCCTACTAGCTGCTAATTAGCCAAAGACATTCAAATTAAATGGTAATAATGGCTATAGATAATGTTAAATGCCGACGCGTTAACCATATCCTGATAAAAAGAAGTCATATCGAAAAAAACCAACATAATTCCTTGAATTAGGGGAGGTAAATACCTATGATTATCATATAAACAATAAGAATGCCCAAATTGTTAATAATCACACAGATCTGCAACAACATCTTCCCAATTTTCCCAAAGGCGTCTCCCATGACGCCGCCATAGGAAGCCGCTGCCCCGGCTCTGCTAAACCTTAAGAGAATATCAATTGAAGCATCCGTCAAGAAGCAAACGAAGATAATGAGGAGACTGCCGAGGATCAATCCCAAGACCTTCATAGTAGCAGGCAGAGCCATTATCTCCGCTCCCACCACCGTAGTGGACAGATTGAACACCGCGCCAGAGAAGGAGGCGCCATTGAATCCTTCATGCACACCATCTTCGCCATCCTGGTGCTTCTCGGGCAGCAGGGGACTGGTTTCACTCACCAAAGGCTTCTGCTTCCGGGATCTCCTCTCTGGCGAGGCCACAATCGTCATTGTTTAGACAAAACCAGGGCCCAAAATATTCGCGTGTAATTGAATTTTTGAGATGGAGAGGGCAAATGTCTGGACTGGTTAGAGGGAAGAATTTGAGATGTTCCAACAATTTTTCCGAGAGGAATTTGTCAAATAGATGGCATGCAACTTCTATTGACAAATTCGATGGTGCAGGATTATCCAACCCCGCCACTGCTATTTATTTCCAATGCAGAGCCCGAGAGTGAGTTTTCCGCCTTGTTTTGGTGACCTGGTGAGCTGCAGGGGAGTGTCAGGTCGAATTGGTCAGGGAGCAGCCCACGGTTATTTCCGAATTCGAATTGAAAGGTGCATTAACTCCCCGGCAGCAAGACGACGATGGAAATCGGAATTCTTGTCAGACGTCGACTTTAATGTGGAGGGTGGTGGAGCTGGGCGGAGCTAGCAAAGGGTGGCGGAGGGCGGATGAATTGCCAGCGGTTAATGCCATACGTTTTTCCAGGCGGCAACAGAAATCGAGCAATTCCTCTGCCTTGTTAGACTACTCCTCACTGAAATGTCAATGCATCTACTTCTTTAAAAAAAAAACGTAAAGAGAAGACTCTATTAAAAGAGCAATGTTGCAAATTAAGAATTAAATAATTGTTTCCAGACAACTGCCAAGTGATAAAGACAATTTGTCATGTTCGAGTCCTGGGATGTATACTATACATAGGTCACACAGACTCTGCACTGTGTGTTTGTAAGTGCCACCACCAAGCAACAGGAATGACATCGATCAGACATAAAGAATAGGGCTCTCTTAAAATAGGAGACAACATAGATTACATGATTTCTTTGTCAACTGCAAAGCAAGGGACAATAGTAAGTTTCACAACATTGAGATCTTCAAGACCAAAATATGATGATAGCCTTTAAATTTTCAACTGTAAATTTCCAGAGAAGGTGTAACCTTTTACATAACGATCAAGCAATGAAATACAATTGGCCTTTACATAACCAAATGAAATCAGTAAGATTAGGCAATGAAATACATGGGGTTCGGTAGCTTGAAGGTCCTGATCTCCTTGGTACTAGTGGTAATGCTTCTGAGGACAAGGGTAGTCCTTTGACAATAGCTCATATACAAAGGTTTTAAAGCTTCTATATCTTAGATGGCTAAACAAGATAGCTTCTATATCTTAAATGGCTAAACAAGATTTTTTAGACTTGTGGATTTTAATATATGAAACCATTTATACTTATGTTACCTGACTAATTGGCTCTCTTATGCAGCAATATTCTTGGATCATATGCCCATTTCATATGAAATGTCTACTAAGTGGTTCCAGTGAATGGGGCATTGATTTCAGTTTTCAATATATTTTTATTCTTTATCAAAGTACTTTTTTGCTCTATTTTCTTTCTTTAATTTATGCCTTACGGCGTTTCCTTTGCAACATCTGGTGCAAATGCTAGTATATTACTCTATTCAAGTAAAATTTGTAAACATTTTAATTAGTGCAAATATTTTTTTTCATAATTTCAAAAAGCTATACAGACCAATTGTAATGAACATATTTACAATCAAATTAAAAAAATGTATTGATGTGCTAAAATTAAATGTGAATTTGACAAGTTTGATGTTTATATTAAAAATAATGTATTGATGTGCTCAAATTAAATGTGAATTTGAGAAGTTTGAGGTTTACAACATTAATTAAAAGTTTCAATAATTTTTAAGATACGTTCCATTAATTTTTAAGATTTGAGATAGGTTATATTGTAATAAGTGTGGGATAGAACTGTTGAGTGGAGCGGAGAACTGATAGCGACCAACCAGTCATCTCTACAGCCATGGAAGCCTCCAATCAGCGCTGAGGAGACCCACAAGAACCACTGCATGGACGACCCATGTTTCTTTTGACACGTTCTCTCACGGAGATGCGGCTAGCCATGCACGTCTCCTCTTAGGCCGAGTTTTATGTTTTCTTCTAGCCTTTCTCCTCATGGCCTTTCGAATGAATGCCACCTTTCAGTCCGAACTTCGCATTGTCCCGGGAGGTTTTTATAAATTCAGACAGTGAGGGATCAGTGAAAGTTTGGTTAGCTCCCTTCCCTCCTCCATTTTCATAGTATTCCGCGACGCTGGTTCTGGTTTTTCGCTGGAGGTTTTGCTGCTCTTCACTCGGCAGGTCTCTACAGAAATGAGGTCAGTTTTTCCAACCTTCATCATCTGTCCGTTTTTTGAATAGCTTCCTCAGACATCACAATATCTTTCTCAAAGCTTTATCACATTTCTGCAAATTATTATAGCAAGTTTTATCATTTCTCATCTGTCTTAGCTGATTATCATAAGACGGGAAGATAGATGTGCTCTTTTTTTATAAATCTACTGCTTCAACATGGTCTGGTTTATATTTCGCAAGCTGAAACAATCTATAGGTTTTTACAAACCCTGTACAGACTTTAGAGTTAAGGTAGGAACATGGTGGTGTATTTTTCAAATATACTGTTGTTGTGTTGATTGTCGGGACTCCACAACTAGCTAGGCACAGAAGTGGCTTGTTTTTCTTACAGACTGCTACTGATTCCTGGGCTGGTAACAGTCCCCTCTCTCCCTCCGATTCCAGGCCTGGAATACCAGATTTCGACCAACTGAATCCGGTTTTCCTTTCTCCCAGTTTCCTCTGCCCAAGGGCTGTTTTAGATGCTATTAATTCTAGTAAATGATTTTGGACAGCTGGTCCTATCGTTTACCGCGCCTCTCTTTATCGATGAGCCCTCTGACAGACATGTAATATCATATCTCCAGCTACATTCTACCCAGGTTATATGCTCTGAGCTTTAGTCTGACTCTCGGATATTTGTTAGTACTACTCCCCGATTTGGCATTCAATCCTCCTCGTGGTTACACCTAGAAAGTGGATTTTCTATATCTGGGCCATTAAATCATTCTCATCCGTAGCCTCAGAATGTCTGTTTTTTCTGTCAGAAGAGCCTCTTCCCTTTCCGGAGGATTTATTGATCTGGGCTCTTTGCTCAGAAGCCGTTCAAACTTTCATTAAAGTTTTGTACCACTCAGTCTGTATTGCAATCTCCTTAGGATTATATTTCTACGGTACTTTTTTAAAAGACAGTGGTAGTGACGTATGGAAGCTGAGTCTGACATATCGGCCACGGAGGCCATGGTACGTGCCGCCATACAAGCTGAGAAGGACTGGGAGGAGGCCACGAAAACAAGTAGCTGGCAGGCTACTTTGGAGGATGTGGTTATCCAGCCAGCAAATCAGGATGCTGACAAGGATAGGGCTTGGTCTCAAAGTGTTTTCATAAACGAGCCAAATCGATACAACAAAGCACAGAAGCCCATCAGAACCATTCCTCCGCCTGATGCACTTAAATTGGACAGTGTCCATCTGTCTGATAGAATAGAAAAGCTCCAGAAGTTCGCTTTGGTGGGTAAGTGGCACTTCCCAGAAATGGAGGATGCCGCAATGAGGAAGTGGTTGGAGGCGCAGTGGAAACCGCTGATAGGCTATTTTCCCATAGTATCAAATCTCATGAGGGAGTGGTATAGTTTTCAGTTTCTAAGTGCGGACGACGTTGAAGCTATCCAGAAGCTTCCGTGGGTATATGGAAAAAGCTTCCTTGTTCTCCACAGATGGTATATAGGATACAACCCCTTGAATAACACTCCATCAAACAACTTAATTTGGGTAAAGCTCCCAAATCTCCCGCTGGAACTCTGGTCCAGGGAGACTTTAATGGAGATAGGCAACTCTATTGGCAGATTTGTCTACGTCGACCCATGGGTTTTGGGGCAGAGAGACAAACGCATTGCATGGATACTTATTGAGAAGGCTTACAGGGGTGGTTTCCCAGATCATATAGAGATTGCCTGGAGGAATCTAAAAATTAATCAAAGGCTTGATTTCTGGGGTATTCCTTTTAGATGCTCCACCTGTCACAGGACTGGACATCTAATAAACAACTGCCCCTGCCGTCCACATATTAAAAAAAAAGAGGGGCCCATGACAAATTCCGGGCGAACTCCCCTCGGTCCCCGTCTGATGTTCAGCAGACTCCGTCAGCTAGTTGGACTCCGACGGATCTGGAGAATGCACAGAACGGTAAGAACATCGTCGACGGATCTATTACATCTCCCCAACTCTTTTCTCAAGCACGCTCTTTATGCCTTGATTCCAGATCGGGACCTTCAAAGCCGGAATCTTTTTCATTTGAAGACTATAGCGCCGGGAAAGAGCTGCAATCCTTCATCTGTCCCTCTCCATCGGTTCCTCTCGAAGAAAATGTAATTCCCTCCCCCCTCCCGATACCCAAACCAAAAAATTTCAAGGTGGGGACACAGGCCATTTTTATCTCTTCATCTTCGCTTACTCCTGAAAAAAGCCTCCTACCCTCCGTCAAGGGTAAAGAACCTATGGTCTTTGCTACGCCCCAAAATTCTCCATCCTCATCTCCTGCAAACTTATATGATAGCGATATTGATTTTCTCCTGAGCAAGAAATCCCTTGAAATGGAGCCCTTAACCATTCACAAGCCTCTGAATCCGTCTCCTCCTTTTATAAGTCCAAATTCCGCTAAAAATATTACTGTCAGGAAGAAGAATAATGGAGGAAGCAGACATTTCTGCAGACGGGCTTATGACGTGGACAGAGATATTAGGACCCTATCCCTGGTGGACATTCCCATCCTTGAAGTGTCGGAGAATCAGCCTCTTAGAGCAAGCGCGGCTGCCCCCCCCCCCCCCCCCCCAAAAAAAAAAAAAAATGAATTTCATCTTATCTATGAATATCCGAGGTCTGGGAGCAGATCTCAAATTTTTGGCACTTAAAGATCTTTTTCTCTCTGTAAGGCCGAAAATCATTCTTATTCAAGAAACAATGCACAATAAACAAGCTGCCATCTCCTATTTTAGGAAAATGCTTCCTCTGTGGCACATGGCGGCCTTGGACACTGAGGGTCTCTTGGGAGGTTTGGCGGTTATGTGGGATCCTTCTTGGATCAATGCAAAAGCCTATAAATTCTTTGCTGGAATTCTCATATCGGCGGATATTAGAGGATTTTCTATCCGCATCAATATCCTGAATATTTACGCCCCTTATAAAAACAGGTATGTTTTCTGGGGAAAGTTTTTTGACTCAGAAATTTTTGACATCGATTCATTAGTGATTGCAGGTGATCTTAATATTACTCTAAGCTCAGAAGAATGCTGGGGGAGATGTAAGAAGAGAGATCCGCTCTCGGACAAAATCAAATATGAATTCCTTCATAAGAATCTTGTTGATGTCATTCCATCCAATATGATGCCTACGTGGAACAACGGACGAATTGAAGAAGCCTACATTGCTAAAAGAATTGACCGTTTTATTGTTCATGCCAGCAATATAGATAAAATGGGCATGCCTCTTTCGACTATCGAAAGTGCTTTCATCTCTAACCACAGGCCAATTTGTCTCAGCTGGAGGGAAAAAGGTTACAAGTAGGGGTACCCTTTCAAGTTCAATAGAACCTTCTTAGAAGACCCAGCTTTCAATACAGAAGTAACAAAGGCCTGGAAGGATCTATCCTCAAACAATTTGGATCCTCCTTTTTTGACTTTTAGGGACAAAATGACCTCTATGAGAAAAGTGGTTAAGGCATGGCAAACTAGAAAACGTCAGGTGGACAGAATGGCTCTCAAAGAAATTCAAAAGGAGCTATCTGATATCTTTATACATTTGAAGGCCAATTCTCTTCCTTTCAATTTGAAATGTCATATAAATGAACTCAAAAGGAGAAAACATAAAATTCTAAAGGAGGAGGAGGTCTCATGGAGGCTGAAGAGTAGGGTGACATGGCTCATGGAAGGTGACAAGAACACCAAGTTCTTTCACAGGTTCGAAAATGCAAGGAGAGAGAGGAACACTATCTGGAAAATCCGCGATGGTCAGGGGGGTTTTCTCTATTCACAACATGATATTTCAAATGAGGCAGTGAGATATTTCAAAGATCAGTACAAAAGAAGTGAAAACAGTAGTTTTTAGGATATCATTTAGGGTATTGAACTGGCCCCCCAAATGTTTGACGATGCAAAAAATGATGTGCTGTTTCGTCCCATATCTGAGGAGGAACTCTTAGAAGTCATGAAGGCCTTTAAAAGGGACAAATGCCCAGGGCCGGACGGTTGGACTGTAGAATTCATCTTACACTTTTTTGACATCATGAAAACAGATCTTCTGTGAATGGTCGAAGCCACAAGAATTTCAGGCAGCATCCATCATATTACCTCTTCTACGCAGATAACATTGATACCAAAGAAATTGGATGCAGACTCCTTCAAAGATTTCCAGCCGATCTCTTTATGCAATATTTCCTTCAAAATTATATCAAAAATCATTGCAGAACGGATCAAAGCATCTTTGGCCGAGTCATTGACAAAAGATCAGCATGCTTTCTTAAAGGGCAGAAATATAATTGACGTTGTCGCAATCACTCAGGAAAGCTTGTTCTCCATGCTCTCCAACAGATCTGAGGCGGCTATATTGAAGATTGACTTGCAAAGAGCATATGACTGTTTGGATTGGGGTTTCATCAGATGTTTATTAGCAAAGACTGGTCTAAAGTCAAATGTCATTAATTGGATCATGGCATGTATTGAGAATGTTAATTACGCTGTCATCATAAACGACTTTCCTTCTCCTTTTTTCTCGGCAGAAAGGGGATTGCGCCAGGGCTGCCCTTTAGCGCCGCTGATATTCATCCTGGCGATGAACTCCCTTAGTCTCCATATCAATAAGGTAGTATCAGAGAACCTCTGTAAACCCTTGAAGATATGCAGGAACAACTATATATCCCACAATTTATTTGTTGATGATGTTCTTATTTTTGCGATGCTATGCAGGGTTACATGGAGATGCCTTTATGACATTCTATATAGGTTTCAAAGGGCCACAGGTTTACAAATAAATAAATCAAAATCTATCCTATATCACAACGATGTCAATATGGAGATGGTGGCGTGGATTGCTGATATGTTTGGTGTCGCCACAAAGTCAATCAGGGAGGGTATTAAATATTTGGGATTTCACTTAAAGGCAAAAGGATATTCAAAAGAGGACTGGAAATGGCTCATAGACAAATATTACAAAAAGATTTCCTCCTGGGAATATAAATGCCTATCTCTGGCTGGAAGAATAGTCCTAACACGTGCTGTTCTTTTACAACTTGCTGTGTATTGGGCACACATTTTCTACCTCCCTGCAAGCATTATTCAAAAAATGAACAAGATCACTTCAAATTTCATCTGGGGCGGCAATTCAGTTCAAGGAAAATATCATCTCACTTCTCTGGAGAAGATTTCTAGGCCGAAGTCATCAGGTGGTTGGGGCTTATTAGATTTAAGAACCTTTGGAAAAGCTCTTCTGTGCAAATCCTTGTGGAGAGGCATCTATGGGAATGGTCCTTGGAGTAATACCATAAAAATCAAATACATGAAAGGTAAACGTATGGAGCACTGGTACCGTTTGAAAAGGATTGGTGTAAAGGGCGGTTCTGCTATCTGGCTTAGCTTCCGCAAAATTGAACCTTTCTTCTTGAGCAATCAAACAGGTAAAAGAATCTTCATCAGAATCGACCCCATTGTGAGTGGGTGCGTAGGCATTTCTATACCTGATAGGATCCTTTCCTTTCTACATGGCAAAGGATACTTCACTTGGGATAAATTGATTGCAGACTGGCAGGGTCCCATTCCCATTTGGAAATCAGCTGATGATATTGGCCTGCCGGTGTCACTGTTATATTTATGGAATCCACTCAGGAATGCCCTGAGGAACTGTGGGTTTCTCCGGTCCAATTTACATGATTTTTTAGTTTGGTATTTACCAGGTACAAACAAACAGGTGTCTGTCAAGGATATTTATACTGATATGATGGCTTCTAAATATGCGCTCTCTTATCCACTGTTTCCTATAGCTTTTTGGAAATCAAGGTGCGCTCCCAAGCTCATTTACTTCTCATGGTTGGTTTTTTATAATAAAAACCTGTCCTGGGAGAACTTACGGAAAAGAAATTGGCATGGGCCGAGCAGATGCCAAATGTGTGAATTGGCAGAGGAATCAAATTTTCATATGTTCTTTCAATGCAACTCCATTCTGCGAATTTGGTAGGAACTGGCTTTTCTATATGGATTTCCTCTTGTTTCACATGTCTCTACTCAAGCCGCTTTTGTCTGGTGGGGTAGACAGCGAGAATCATGGAGGCCGATCTTTGTGACTGCTTTATGGTGTGCCTGGAGCTGGCGGAACAATAAAATTTTTAATGATGCAAGGGTGTCTCTCATGGAAATTATACAAAACATTTCTTTCCTTCTCGGCTCTGTCCTCAAAGAGAGTCCAAAAATAAAAAAGTCCAACAGGAATGGGCTACTTGATCCTCTCCTTAGGCCCCCGATGGCCTTCTTTGACGGTGCTGCCCAACGAAATTCTTGTGGCTGTGGGGTTTTCATAATCATAAGCGAGCATCTACATTACAGACTGGCTTGGAATGCTGGTAATGGGACAAACAACATGGTGGAGGCAATGGCCCTTGCGGGTCTGCTCGCTTTCTGTATCTATTTTGACATCCATTCCATCTCTATTTTTGGGGACTCCAAGTCCATGGTAGATCATGTAAATGGTAAATGCATCATCAGATGCCCACATCTTGCTGGCTGGTTGGAGAGAGTCATGTTTTTTTGGGACCTCATGGTTGGCAGCTCTATACAGCACATCTACAGGGCTCGGAATCAGGTTGCGGACTGTCTGTCTAAGCAGGGTCTTCTCCTCGGTACAGGTACCTGGTCTCTGGAGGTTTCGGCATATGGGGAGTCTTTTTTCATACAGGACTTCTGTATCCCGGGTTTCTGATCATCTTCAATGGTTTCAAATGTTTTGCTTATGGTCTTTCTCCTTTTTGTATCCTTTTTTTATTTCTCTTGAATATGGGTGGTTTTAAATGATTGTACCCATCTCTGTTACATGCTCCTAGCGGGAAGCTAGAGATGTCTTTGCATAAGTCTTATTTTTCTTATCTGAGATTTTGTAGTATTTTGCACAGAAGTTTCTCCCCTGGAATACGATATATGTAAATACATGATATGTACTATCTGCTACTGTTTATACAAGATCAGTATAATATAATCTTGCTTTTTTCTTCGTGAAAAAAAATTGTAATAAGTGTGATAAATGTATTATAAATATATTGATTTTTAATTAATTTATAAAATTTAAAAAATTATTTTTAAAATTTAATAAAGTTTTTTAAAAATTTAAAAATTAGTTTTAATGTTTAATAAAAAAAATTTAAAATTAAATATTAAATTTATTATTTTGAAAATTAGAATTTAATTTTTGAAATTTTAATTTCTAATTTTTAATTAGTAAAAGTATTTAATTTGATTAATTTTATAGATTTTAAAATTTATTCGTCAGACTTAAATTGTTTTAGAAAATCAAAACAAAAAATCAAAAAAAATGATTATCCTAAATGTGATCTCATAATAAATAATCATACAATCTCGATAAATAATGATACAACGATTATCCAAAAAATTAGATGTGATAAATAATAAATAATGATACAATCACACCACATGATGTATTGTATAATATTCTCTCTTTTAATTATAATACGACCGTAAGGCTAAAAAAGAATGTTTCCTAGTGCATAAAGACCACGACACAGGCTTTAATAAATGTTTCCTTGTTTTTATCTGCATTAATTCAATTATTTTGCTTCTCAATACCTTAATCATAAAGACTCAAAGGTGGTTCCTTAATTTAACTACAACGGTAGGTTTTTAAAATAGTGTTTTTCCAACGAATAAAATAGTGTTAGTGTTTTTTTGTGATTAACAATCGTAATAAAATTGGTGTTTTTTTGTGATTAATAATCATAATAAAATTTGTTGAGAGTTTTTTATTCCCAATCTTATTTATTTATATTTTTAATTTAAAAAAATTAATGGTTCAAAGTGTTAGTTAAGCTTTTAAGCAGTTAAAGGATCTTAAATAAAGTATTATTCTAAGAAACAAATACCAAAATATAACTGAGAGATATTATTTATTTATTTTATATCAATACCATATATGTTTATAAAGGGAGAAAAATAAGGATTTAGATTTCAACATTTTTAAAACTAAAAATATTATTAATATAAATTAAAAATATTGATTTTTAGTGTGATCTTTAAGTTAATAATAAATTTAATATTCATATAAAATATAAAATAAATTATAATTTTTAATAACTATAGAATAATTAATAAATGAGATAGTTTTTTTTTTACTAGAATTAGATAATAAAATAATATAATTTTGTAATGTGATTTTTTATTGTTAAAATAAAATATAAAGAAATTTAACACTACAATATAACCTTATACTTTTTAAAATTTTACCAAATATTTAAATTTTCAAATAATTACCAAAAAAACCATTTCTTCACAACATTTTTACATATTTTGTTTTTAAATATTATAAAGTCTTGGCATACCCTCATAATTTGTTAAATTATGAAAATACAAATTGAAATATTTTACTTTTATAAATAGTTACAAATAAATGAAGTTTATATATATATTAGTATTATTAAGATAATTTTGGTTTATCACATTTATCATTTTAAATGGATGTTTTATTATACTTGAAAATAATTTATATTATAATTAATTTGTGAAACTAAATATTTGATTATATATATATATATATATATATATATATATATATATATATATAATCAAATATATATATATATATAATCAAAAATATATATATATATATATAATTGTTTTAAATTTTAAACAATTTTTAGTTATAATTAAATTATTAATAATAATATTTATAATTAAGAAAAACTCTATAAATATATTTGGTTATTTTAATTTTTATATAATAATTAATTTTTTTACATAATTAGCAATTATTTTTCAATATAAGTCATAATTTTCTGTTTGTTTGTTTGTTAGGTATTGTGAGTTTTGAGATGATAGGCATGCATATCTTGTAACATTTTCACCATTGAAATCGTATCATTGTCTATTCTATGCCCATGAACATGTAGGTAACCATTTTAATTAATTGAATCTTCAACACTTTTTTAATATAGAAACTCCATATTATTTTTTTTCAGAGAAACTCCATATTATACTACTCCATAATTATTCTTATTAGAATTATTTTGCTATCAATTATTATTTACATAAAAATAAATACTAACCAATAACATTGTATATTACACTTATTTAATTATCCATTTAATTATATGTTATCTTATATGTTATCTGATATAACAACATTATATATTACACTTGTTTAATTATGTATTTAATTATATGTTATTACACTTGTTTAATTATGTATTTAATTATATGTTATTTGATATAAATTACTTTTAAATTTTTTATTTTATAACATCGCAACCATAAATAAACAAGTTCGGTGTCATGGTTAAATAAATCATTTGTAACCTAAAATTCTTGAAGCATAAATCTTATGTTGATTATAGTTATGTTTGTATCTAAATTGAAAGTTATGAGAATTGAATGCTATTTATATGTTATAAGTTATCATAATTTTCTTTGAAATTTAGTTTTTCAATCTCAGCTACTATGAAGATTTCCCATTGTCGCTTGCAGGAGGACATTTTCATTGTGTAGCCACCATCGCTAGATTGAGCAACCTCGTTCACCTTTCAGTATATCTCTTATACGTTCTTAAACTTCACCACATTTTTTGAAAAACTGCATGAGTAGCATAGCAACTCAGATGAAGAAATACATGTTTGAGCAGTGGCTAGATGCTCCAAGCATCATCAAACATCAACTGGGATGTGTCACAGATGTGGAAGCTTTTTTTGATAAATCTATTAGTGTATTAATAATAAATCCACAATTCATGTTATGAAATAATTAGTTTTTATTTATTTTTTAAATAATCTAAACCAGATAACAATGGCAAAGAAAATAATTTAAACAATATAACTAGGGAAAAAAATAATAGGGATTAGTCTCCATTTGAGGATTTAACCACTGTAATTTATAAAATTGTATATATTTTGTTAAATTTAAATTTGTGAACAATTAACAAATTTTTATTTTTTTTAATCATTAAACTTACTCAAGATTATAATCCACAGACACACAATCAAAATTTCAACTAAATATTAATTCAAAATTTCAACTAAATATTAATTAAATGTTATCATGTTACTGAAATCTCAGAAAAACTTTTGTCGAGATGATGACTTTTAAATTATATTTGTGTGATTGTTAAATATGCAAACCTACCATGAGATTGGCAATGATGGTTAAATATCCAAAACATTAAACTACCATTGTACTGGAATTTTTTTTGCTGTGATAATGCCTTTCGAAACAATATTTCTCTTATGATTGCCAAATATGCTTGAACTTGTTTTTTTCTACTATTTATATTAATATATAAAATAGTATGGTATATGTCTGGTAATTTATTTTCTTTGTGTAACGTATCTTAGTAACCTTACATGTAAACACAGGGAGTTAGAATTTTTTATACAAATTACCCACAAGTAATTATTCAATTCACTCCACATTTCTCATTAACCATTAGATATAATGACCATTAGTACATGAAGTAAATTGCAATAGAAGACAGTAAGTTGCATAACCATTAACCACCACTGTGGTAGTGTAATAACATAAACTGTCTCATGAACCTTGCGTCCATTTCATGATTTTCCTTAACCATATTAATTAATCACATACTTTGGACATTATGATTATCACATCAAATAAAGAATCATCATCATCAAACTGACACAAAAGGCAATCACACCATTGAACACCGATATACCCTGGAAACCCCGTAGGGTGAAAACCAGCAAACGTTTAATCTTATTATTAAACGCTCGTGAGGGTTTTCACCCCTCACTCAATGGCTTATAAGGGATTCCATCCCTTAACCATTGTTATAAAATCATTACAATGAATTATCATTAAGTTGTCACATAACTAGCTAAAAGCTAATACATTTTCCATGAAATCCTTTACTTACATATTGCCACATGCAACATTTCTTGTAGCATGATTGTTCTAGAAATGTACAATCCCACAGCTCATACTCATCTGCATGGACCATTAATCATTTTCCTGCCACAATGTTAAATATAATCTATGTCTTGCGCAAGTAATCCAACTTTACCTGCCATGTTATCATTATCAACATTGACATCATGATTACATTTATAAATAATCTTATTAACTAGCATTTCCCTTCGCATAAGCACATATTCTTAGAGGACAAACACTAAGGCATTCCTTTGAAGGGACTAACTAAAACATCAGTTATAATCTTCTTACATGAAAATTTACATAAACTTTATCAAAAGATCTAGTCCTTAGCTATTCTTTTTGATTCATGCAAATATGTAAAGCAATCTACACAATTTGTTGTCTCTTCCCGCATGCGATGAAAATTTACATAAACTTTATCAAAAGATCAAGTCCTTAGCTATTCTTTTTTATGCATGCAAATATGTAAAGAAATCTACACAATTTGTTGTCTCTTCCCGCATGTGAATGTATATCCTTTCTAATAAAAGCTAACACAAATCTTGTGTGCATACGCATCTCATTCAACAAGAAGCTAAGATAATAGTTATGTTAGCATAACAGTAATCACATATCATTTTCCTAAAGAAATATGGCCCAATAGTTCTTCTAGCCATACAAAGAACATATCTCTAGAACACAATGACTATTCTTTGTGCATCCAATAGCTTATCATAAGAGCCCTCCTTTAATGTATGCAACACATATTCCCTTTTCTAGAATTCTATCAACATTTCATGTAAACAATTACATAATTATTTCTTAAAAGAAGTCATTATAACCTCATTTCTCTATCTTCCTATATGAAGGTTTATCATGCTTCCTTTTCAAGAAATTGTTATAGATATCCATATCTATGCATAAAAATCAAGATACAATAACAAGGTTAACTTACCCTTTTATGCATCAAAATCAAGAAATCGACACAACTCATCTAACAAGACAATTTTTTCAAGAGATTATTATTTTCAAGAAAGTTAACATAATCACTTTCTCTATGTACACACAAAATCATATTTCCAAAGTCACAATAGCTACCCTTACGTGCACCCAACATCTGTTTTTCCTAACACAATTACTTTTACTTCAATGCACATAATCTTTTCATGAAACAAGTATGGATTCTTGATATGATATGAACACTATTCATATGTCTTTTAAGAATAGGAAACTCTATTTTTGTTTCAAGAGATCTCTCATAAAAGCCATCATTTTCATACATGAAGTATGCACACTTTTCTAAAATGAAACTATATTTATGTGTATATAAAACATACTCTTTCTTCAAGAAAGTTAGAAATGAATATCTATGTGCCTAGAAGCACATCATTAGCTATTTCTATCATGCATGTAATGCATAATTATTTCACTAGAAACTTAGAAACTAGCTAGAATCACAATGCAATTAGCATATATCCCTTTTCAAGAAACTTTTATTAAATAAAAATACATATTTTATTTCAAAGAAAACTTGGCCACTTTTCACACTATGTCCTCAGGAAGTTTATATGCTTCACCATCTTTCCTCAAGAAGATATTTTGGCTATATTTAGCAAAAAGATATTTTAACTATATTTAACAAGAATTTTTCTTTACCAAAAAAACATATAAAATAATCATCTTTCACTGCATCCATTAACATATTTTCTTTACCAACATTTTCCTCTTTGACTTAAACTGTATTTATAACATGCATATCTACGAAGGTCTGGGCATCATTATAGTCTTCACCGCTCCCGACCAGCAGCCAAACCAGCCCCCGTTTTACCAGCCATTTAAGCACATTTAACACCAGGCACCTGACTCCATGAGAGAACATGGCTGCTTCCACTCCCGGTATGAAAGATGTCGCTTGAGCTAAAATATAGCAGCTTAGATCATTCACACAAGCATTGAATCCCGAGGAAGGGATTACGGCCTTCAAAAATTTCCTGAACATATGTAAAACTGATAGCAAAATTTTAACAGAGTGCTACTAGTGGATACCGTAGGGTCCTAAACCTTAACAACCATATCGAAAATGAGCTAAAATACACTGAAATTGAAATATGCCTGGGTAACTACTACCGCTAAGAATCACTCAACGTAAAGTAGCGAGGAAAACAAATGAATTTCATTTTAAAAGTTCAAAGCCATAACCCCTGGCAAGGCTCGGCAGAGATATAGATAAAAGTATTCTTACTATGACATATGCAACAAAATTACTTATCTTGTCATAACAAAGTGGTTGTGGAAACCTACACTAAAATATAGGAAAAGAAAATGGGTGTATAATATAACCAGGATGGTCCTTACCAACATTGCACAGCGCCAACAAATAAGCTCTGCTGGCAGCTACAGAAGGTAGAAACCAAAAAAATGTAACCTGTAAAAAAAAAAAACAACGGTTACCATTGGCATAAGTAATGCTCACTGAAAAGGAAATATTTCAACATCAATTGTCCCTCTCTGCACATTTTGTAGAATGATGTAATTTTATGTTCACTTCGAGTTTAATCTGTTTAGTCAAATAGCCTCTATGATCTTCTGGATTATATGCATATACCAGGAATTCTTTCTGGGCATCATATAATTTTTCAAAGTGTTATACATCGATTGAATGGTTTATACTGCATAATTTTTGGTTCTAGCGTTACCCGATGGCCTGCTCAGGAATGAGTTTGCCTGAAGATATATTTTTGGTTCCCTAACACTGATTAGACTAGCTAATTAAGTTTAAACTCCATTTCACATTGTTGTCACTATATTTCATTACATAGTTGTCATGTTATCACACTTCTGCGATTAATGAGCCTCTAAATGTTATCTGATTTTTCATTACAACTTCTTTCTCCAATTGAAACTGGTCATGTAACTATACTTTTAAGATATATTTGAACTATATCAAAATTTGAAGATATATTTTTGGTTTCTTAATGCTGATTATACTAGCTAGATACGTTTATACTCCATTTCACGTTGTTGTCGTTATATTGGCTTACACAGTTGCAATGTTATCACACTTCAACAATTAAAGAGCCTCTAAACGCCATCTGATTTTTGCTTACAACTTTTTTCTCCAACTGAAACTGGTCATCTAACTATACTTGCAGATTTAGTGAGCTTCTAATGCAAGAGGTTTGTCTAGCTTATGCTGGTTCCAATTGATAGAATCACGCACCAGTAGAAGCAAGCAAAACAGTTGAGATAAAAATGGACATACCATGATAATTTTTTTCAAATCGCTCCCAAATGCATCATCGTGTATAACAACAAACGCAAACGATTGGTTGAATTCAAATATGAGAGCTGGCGCAACATCCTGAAAAATTTTAGCAAATGAAATCCGAACAAAACGTCGTATTCCATCCCTTCCTACACATCGGATAACAGTTTTTAAAATTATTTTATATTAGTGGGATAATAAAAAATACTTTTAATTTTAATACATATTAAAAAATATTTTTCAAAATCACATTATTTAACCCCTATTAATACAAACCCAACACACTTTCTTAATTTAAAAAATCTTTACATTTTTCAAGTAACATTTTTTATATCTTTTATATTTTTTAGCTTAACTTTGAATGTGTCAATATAAAAACCCTTTACACAATTTCTTCTTAAGCTTTTAATTGGGTTGCCTCACTCTCTATCCTTCCTGCCCATATAATGTCATATAATGTCATTTTTTCCTTGATATATATCCCCTAATAATATGGTATTTCTCCCCATAAGACCTAGGTAATATAAAAATTGAGCACTCAAAACCTACTAAACAACTATCATCTTAAAAAAAAGGAGCATCTATGCACATAAAGAATTCGGAAATAATGAGAAAGAAGCTAAACATGAACCCTAATCTGTCTGAACCGACTATAAAATAAGAGAGAACTGGACTGTGACCTTTGCGGGAAAGATGGACTGCTAGGCTATTATAGTTTACCACCCACAACTTGAGAGGTTAGTTTCATCTCTTAGCTATGATTAGCTATGGTTTACTTTCAGCAAGCAACGAACTGGGTGGGAAAATTAGGTAGCTAGCTTCAGTACAGTAGCACACCAGAATAGGTCGGGGGAAAGCAACAAACGGGAAAGCAACAAACAGCAAATTCACAGCCTCCGTTTCGCTTCACAACAAGGCAAATAGACAAGCTTATTTGATAGTAGGTTCAGACAAGAAAGAGACGATGGAAAACTCCTTTGAAAAACGTGTAAATGGGGTTTTTTGGTTCTCACTATTATAGAGACCGTTGTCAAAAGGTGTGGCCTCCTCTAGACGCTTCTGCTTCTGGATCAGTAATAATAAGCATGCCAGCAAAAAAATAAACATGGGGTTTTTTTGGTTCTCACCATTATCGAGACCGTTGTCAGAAGGTGCGGCCTCCTCTAGATGCGTCTGCTCCTGGATCGGTACTATTAGGCATGCCAGATAGAGACAGTTGTCAAAAGGTGTGGCCTCCTCTAGAAGCTTCTGCTTCTGGATCGGTATGCCTGCCAGCAAAAAAAACAAACATGGGGTTTTTTGGTTCTCACCATTATCGAGACGGTTGTTAGAAGGTGCAGCCTCCTCTGGATGCTTCTGCTCCCGGAACGGTAGTATTAGGCATGACAGAAAAAACATAAACATCGAACCCATCCTATAAACATGTTTTACAAGTAAACGATAAGAAAAACAGGCCAGAAAATGGAGAATAGTTGAACTACACAGGAAATAACGAAATATTTCAGAAAAATCTTGCTGGATGAAGATCATAACTAATACCTTTTCGAATTACTCAACTGTCGAAATGCTAGAGATAAAACCCGCTTGTCAAATTCTGGTGTAAAGCTAGGGTTTCGATATGTTTTCAGACTTTAAATCTTAGATCCAGTTTCACCTACCTCATAAAGTTTGACTTTGACTGGCTGGTTCATCTCTTTACGCTTTGCTTTTAGATGTTACGCTTTGCTTTTAGGTAATAAGGTTGGCTAGATAAGTTGTATTTATGTCTAATTAATGATCATAAAGTTGGTGAAAGGCACTGTTGAGTACAATGATGTCTATAACATGTGGGAAAACCAAACGGTTTCCTATAAAAAATACAATGGATGAATATAAAAGGTACAATGCAAGAACATAAAGGATACAATGTATGGAATGCCTTGACTAAGAGGATCAGACCTATCTCTCCTAACATTCGAAACTCACTGAAAAATACTGAAAAAAATTCGACAAAGTTTGTTGGCCTCATGAAGGGTGAGTGGGAGGTACAGACTATCCACTAACTCGTTGTCTAGGGGAGTTTGTGCACTGTTGAGATCTAGAGGACCTAGTCCATCTCCTAGGGACAGATCTGAGATGGTTTAGCTGTTGAGGTCTTGTGTGGCGAGGTGAGGTCTCATGGATCCTCACTGGTCTAGAGTCTGGATATGAAATGTTATCAATCGTTCTCTTTGTGCTCTTGTCTAAAGGTAGTACCCTGAAAAATGAATGTTGTGATCCTCTGTGTGGGGTCTAGTTTGATAGGATGCTGAAGAATATGTGCTCGGAACATAAGAGCCTTCTACATATATAGGGCCAAACATCTCTGATCGAGATACTTGAAAAAGTCTATGAGGGTCCAAGAGTTTGTGAAACAAGCAATGGAACCTTCCTCTCATCTCATAGTAGATAGGGCATCCAAAAATGAAGTGCACCTCAGTCTCTACTTCTTGTAAATGACATACGTGACAGATTTTGTCTAGCCTATCAATTTGGTGGTCTGTCTCTAGCCAAAGTCTATGAGAACCTACTTTGAATTGGCCTAGAGGAATGCAAAGAGCATGTATCCAATGGTGAAACATATATTGGGGTCGAATAATGAGCCTGTCTCTCCCAGAGGATTGACCCAGGTGACCTGGAGGAACTACCTGTAGATCTTGTCCCTCATGATCTTGTTCAACTATTGTCTAGTAGGTAGAAGGTGACCAGGAGCATCCAAGGAATATCGGAAATAAGGGAGACGATCCAACGGAATGCCCACTGACTCTAAGAGATCTGAAACTCCTGTAAACCAACATCTAGCCCGGCGTGAGGGGGTAGAATGAGCAATATCATCATAAGAGCAATATGCCAAGTAAGGGTAATGGTCTCCACTCTTTATCGAGTCTGCACAAGGGTTCAAATATGATTTCACAGAGTTCAAAGTCCAACATCTACCTAGCTCAATTTTAACCTTCCTAATAAATTTTGGCTCGCTCATTCGGTCTCCATCCTGTGACTTAATGTTTAGTGATAAAATCTAGTTTTCTGTGGTCTCCCTATGCTTTCCTTTAAGGTGACTCAATGTTTAATAATAAAATCTGATTTTCTGTGTCTTCTGATCCAAGTGGATATTGGTGGCCACCCACCAATTCCACTTGGACCCCCACCATTGTTTCTTTCAATTTTTTAGTTTCCTTATTTGTAGCACAATTTACTATTTTTGGCAGGTTTTTGGGTCTTGAACTTCCAGAGCTATTTTGAGACCCTAAATGATGTTTTTTGGGAAAATGGAGGCCAATTAAAGCCATTAACCATTGTTAGCCATTAAAAAGTTGTATTTCTCGGATAGATCTTTCTAACAAGGTATTGTGCACGTCAAACAAATATCGTATGCAACAAATATCATATGCCAATGTTACGATCCCATAAAGTTGATATACCAATTTACTCAAACGAAGCCATAGTTTGACGTTTCATCTCCTAGGGTTAGGATTTTGCATATTTAGGGTTTTCCATTGTTTCTCAATAATCAATAGGCCTTTGAGCCTCATTGTAACACAGTTCAGAGGCATGTAGCCATCACATCTAATCTTAGAGACAAGCTACCATCGCCTAAGCTAGTCTTATTTCCATTCTGTTTGTAAGCATATCTTAGTATTTGATATTAATGAAATGAAGTGTTTTATCTGCTGCATCTTTGTATTTATGGTTATATCTGTAATTTTTTGCATTCCTATTTAAATCCGAATCAATGGTATTAGAGCGATGTGCTCTTTCTCTATTTTTTTTTGCATGTCCCCAATGAGGTCAAAATATAAGGAGTTAGAGCTCGATCTGGTTGAACCTTTGCAAGATCAGCCTTGTAAACCCCAACGACTGTCCATGGGGGAAGAAAAGAAAGATTAGGGAGCAAGAAATCCTATCAAAATATTGCTCAAGGAGGCCCTCGAGAAACAAAGAAACACAATGATGGATAACTTTTCCCAAATCCTTCAACAGTTGCCCACCAGTAGCACATCCCCATCCAGGGACCACTCTCGAGGCTCTACTCCTTTTAAGGTACACGTAAACTTTGACATTCCCATATTTGAAGGCCAAATAGATGCAAACTCTATAGATAAATGGTTAAATATGCTAGAAGGATACTTTTTTGTTCATGATTTTTCCAGTCGGGAAAATGTTACTTTTGGTCTTCTTAAAGCCACCCCCCACATCAAGGACTGGTGGGAAACCTACTGCGAGCAGAAGGATGAAAGTATGACCTCACTGTTTCCAGTTGCACCCACTTGGAATTCATTCTGGGACACCATCAAGGAGCAGTACTACCCTGTCGGGAGCTATGACGATAAATACATAAAGTGGACCATGCTATAGCAGGGAAGGGACCAAGATGTCTTGGAGTTTACCAATGTTTTTCATACCCTTCGCACGAAGTTGGGTATCAAATATTCTAAGAAACGTTTGGTACTCAAGTACCGCAGTTGCCTACATAGGTACATCTAGGACGAGGTGGAGTTTCTAGACATCCCCTCGCTCAGCATGGCGTACCGATACGTTGTCAAGATCAAGTAGAAGTTTAAACAAAAGAAGCGAGACTTTGGATCTGCGATTCCAAAGCAAGAGTAAGGTGCCCCCAAATTGCAGAACAATGGACAAAGCCAAGGTGGGGGCCCAGGACAACCCGCCAAATCCGTAAGAAAGAACAACACCACGAAGCCGAAGAAGGACATGGGAAAGTGGTGTGAGTTCCATAAGAGCTCCACTCATAACACAAGTGAGTGTCGGGCCAAGCAATCACTAGTGGCTGAGCTGAAGGCTTCAGAATCAGATGAATCTGACTCTGAGTCGGAACCTGACAATGGGAATGACAAAGGGAAGCAGATTATCGATGTAGAACCCAATGCCACCATTGCCACCACAAAGATCCAGAAGGAGGAACCCGAAGATTAGAGGAGGAGGAGCACCTCTTCCACTCCCAGATGTGTGTAAAGGGTTCCTCACTACAGTTTATTGTTGATAGCGGGAGCCAAAAGAACCTCATTTCAGTAGAGGTTGTGAAGCGGCTGGGCTTACCGCCCATAACACACCCACAACCATACACCATCGGGCGGCTTCACCAAGGATAGGATCTTCGCGTGAGCTAGGAGTGCCACCTTCCATACAACATCAAGACCTTCACGGATGAGGTATTATGTGACTTTCCTCCCCCTGATGTTTGTGATGTATTATTAGGCCAAACATACTTGTGAAAGCGACATGGTGTGTATGATTCAAGGCCTCACGTTGTTATTGTTACCTTGGGAAATAATTTGTACAGGATACCAGAGGTAGCACCGTCTACTGCCATCTATTTGGTTACTACAAAACAATGCAGTAAGTTAATTTCAAAAACCAAGAAAATTATTTCCTTATGATATGCCCTCAAGGAAAGAAGAAGGTGGTGGCCACGACCTCCGGACAGGGTCCCTCTACACGACAACAACAGATGGACAAGGTTGTGGAGGAGTATGAGTACATCTTCACCTCCCCTGTAGAGGTGCCCATGCATTGTCAAGTCAAGCACTCCATAGATCTGACCCCAGGTGTGATGTTGCCAAATGGACCAATCTATCGATGCTCCATTCTGGAGAACGACAAAATCAAGAGGGAGATTCAGGATATGCTACATAAAGGTCACATCCAACCAAGTTCATCACCCTGTGGGAGCATGATCATGTTGGTACAGAAGAAGGATGGGACTTTGAGACTCTGTATTGACTATTGGGTGTTGAACAAGATTGTTGTCTGGAATAGGTACCCGATCCCATGGATTGATGACCTTCTGGACCAACTCAAGGGAGCAAAAATATTTCAGCAAGATGGACTTGAAGTCTAGATATCACCGGGTACCAATAGAACCCTCCAGTGTGTGGAATACTACCTTCAAAGCCAAGGAGGGCCTTTTCGAATTGTTGGCTATGCCTTTTGGGTTAGCGAATGATCCTCCAACTTTAATGAGGCTAATGGATGACATCTTGCGGCCATTCACCAACTCATTTATAGTGATATACTTGTATGACATCCTCATCTTCAGCTAGGGTTGGGAAGAGCACTTCCACCACATCCGACAGATTCTCCAAACACTGCAGCAACACAATCTGTGTGCCAATTTGGAGAAATGCACTTTTGACATGACCCAGGTTTAGTATATGGGATATGTCATTGATGAACAGGGGGTGCATGTGGATCCAAGCAAGATCCAAGTCATTCAGGATTGGCTAGCCCCAACCATTCTGACAGAGCTTTGCAAATTTATGGGTCTTATCAATTTTTGTTGTAGGTTCATGTTGGGGTTCTCTCATATCACTTGGCCCTTGAGTCAAGTCACCAAGGGAGGAGCGAAAGAAAAATTCTTTTGGTCTAAATCTCAACATAAGGTATTCACAGAGTTGAAACATTGCCTCTACTCTGCACCAGTGCTCACATTACCAGACTTGTGTCAACCATTTGAGATCGAGACAAATGCCTTTGACTATGCTATTGGGGTAGTTCTTACTCAACAAGGGCATCCAGTGGCATATCACAGTGAGACGCTTTCAGACATAGTCTGGAAGTATCCCACCTATGAAAAAGAGATGTATTCCATTGTGCAGGCCCGTTGACAATGGAAACATTATATTTTAGGGAAGGAAAAAATCATTCACATAGACCACCGACCCCTACAATTCATACAAATGCAAGGGAAGTTTTAGAATGATCACCACGAGAAGTGTTCCAAATACTTGAAATAGTTCCATTTGAATATCAAGTACAAGAAGGGAAACAACAATAATGTTGCAGACTGGCTCAACTGACCACTAGTCATGGCGTTAACCAAAATGCTCAACTCTTGTGGGCACGAGACTTCTGATTGGACCCTTCTCTACAAAAGCGACCCAGAATTTGGTCACACATACCAGATGCTCTTGGAGGGTAAAAAAGTTCTAGATTTTCACCTCTAGGATGCCCTGTTATGCCACCTAGGACACCTTTGTGTTCCTTCAAGAAAGTGTGCCAAGATAAATTGGGAAGCAGACTACAGTTGGACTGATGGGCATTTCAGGGTCGAGAAAATGGTGGAAATATTGCAAAATTATTTCTATTGGTTGAATCTTCGACAAAAGTACATTAGATTCTGCATTGCCTGGGCCATTGCCAAACCGACCATCAAGAAGCAAGGTCTCTATACTCTGTTGCCTACCCGTAGTCAACCTTGGGAATCCATATCCATGGATTACATGTGGAGATTTCCTTCTACATATCATGGCAACGACTATATTTTGTGGTTGTCGGCAAATTATTGAAGATGGCCATTATGGTGCCTGCAAGAAGAATATCACAGCAGAAGCCACTGCTAAACTCTTCTTTGAACGGGTGTGTGTACACTTTGGGATCCCACAATCTATCATCTTAGATCAGGACAACAGTTTCCTTAATACATTTTGCTCCAGTCTCTAGTCGATGCTGGACACCAAACTCACTAAGTCCACAACTTTCCATCCCTAAAGACAGAGGTCCTCAATAGGATGATCATACACATTCTGCACATGTACAACTCAAAGCATACATGCACATGGGATGAGATGCTACATTATGTCCAGCACAATTATAGCCATGCTTTCCACAACTCGACTCACCACATCCCTTTTTAGGTGGGCTTAGGATTTAAGCCACTAAGTCCCATTGATGTGGCCATACCATTTGCATCTACTCAGGCAGATTCAACTCATGTCCAGTCTAAAGCTGATAAGGAAAACAACTTCACTGAGGACATCAAACACATCTGCCAGCAAGTCCTTGACATTATCAAGAAATTAAATGCCAAGTACAAGTAGCGACATGATCAACATCGGGTGCCACACAAATTTTAGGTGGGTGGCAAAGTTTGGTTGCATTTGTAGAAGGAATGCCTTATCAGAGCCTATCGAAAAATGAGACCACTCCAATATTATGGTCCTTACACCATTACCAAGGTTGTGGGAGACAATGCATTTGAGCTCAGTATTCCCCCATTCCTTGGTCTACACCCAGTGTTCAATGTGGATCGCGTTCGACCATACTTCCCACCATTGCTGGACACATCAGAAATTACAGAACAACTCACACCTACAAAGCTAAATCCAGACTGCATTAAAAAAGCCACAACTGATCATATCATGGACATGGAGATCAATAACACCCGATAACAAAGGATCCAACTATATCGAGTTTTCAAAGTAGACGAACTCCTTCACCAGGGCAAGTGGCTCACTGGAGACCAAGTTCAGCAGAAGTTTCTTCATCTCATGGAGGAACTCAACGCAATGGGGACCATTTCTTCCTAAGCAGGGATGAATGATCCAGCTGGATAATTGGTGGCCACCTTCCTATTCCACATGGACCCCCACCATTATTTCTTTCAATGTTTCAGTTTCCTTATTTGTAGCAAAATTTACTATTTTTAGTAGTTTTTCGGGTCCTGAACTTCCGGAGCTGTTTTGAGGCCATAAATGGCATTTTTTGGGAAAATTAGGGCCAACATGAGTCGTAGACCAATGATATTCATTATTGTGCACGTTAAATGGATATCATATACCAAAGTTACAACCCTGGGAAGTTGATGTACGAATTTATCAAAAGAGGCGCATAGTTTGGCACTTCATCTCTTAGGGTTAGGTTTTCGGATGTTTAAGCTTTTCCATTATTTCTCAATAATAAATATGCCTTTGAGCCTCATTATAACATAGTTCAAAGACATGTAGCCGCCACATCTCTTCTCATAGATAAGCTACCATCGCCCAAAATAGTTTTATTTCCATTCTATTTGTAAGCATATTTCAGTATTTGATATTAATGAAATGAAGTGTTATTTTTGTTGCATCTTTGTGTTGATGGTTATATCTGTAATTTGTTGCGTTCCTGTTTAAATCCAGGTCATTGTCTCCCTATGATTTCCTTTTAGGTGATTTAGGTAATAAGATTTGAAGGGAATTATATTATTTTTTTATTTTATTTTCAATGAAATTTATTTTTATTAATTTAATTAAATTCTTCAAACTAGATAGCACTTAGAAAATATTATATTATGAAAGGAGTTGTCTTTCGTGGGATTTTTTGGACTTTCCCGCACTGAAATCGTGTGGAAAATTTTGATGTGAAATCTTTATTTGTGTTATTTAAACTAGTTTTTGGACACTATATATAGATTCAACACCCTGAAAAACCCCTAGGGCATTTCCATTGTGCAGGGTTACCCATCAAAGTTGTGATTTCAATAAATTCCTACTGGAATTTAGTGAAATTAGACCAAAAAATCCCACTGGAAAAACTTCCAAAAAGTCAAACTAAATACAACTCGATTAGGAAAACACAAATAGATATGATAATCAATTTTGAAAATGCACATTCATATAATAATAAACTATATTAATTATTTTCAAAGTGAAATAGTACATTTCATCCCCAAAACAAATTGATGTACTTAAGTGTTTTTTCCCATCATGTTCCATGTATCTCCAAGTATTGTCCTTAAACCATCTAGTCTTAATCTGTCCCAAAAACTTAAATGACCAACTTCACATATCTTGCACAATATTTTGCAACGATTAAATGCAATATGTTTAAGAAAATCTTCAAATGGAAGCTTGAAAAAGTATAGGTATGCTTTCATATACAATGCCTACTACTTAACCTATAATCTTATCTTCAAAAAAATATGATAAACAAAATAAATACTAATCTTTATCTTAGAATATATGCATTCCAAAAATTGTAGGTGATAACAATAATCATGATCTGAAATTTTAATTTAGTATGTAGTGGACTTTGCATATGATGATCACAATGAAGATATTACCTTTCAAATTTCACTCATAGACCTCTTTACCATGCATCAATAACGTCCTTATTTAAAGGATTGTTGGATTTGGATAAAATAAAATTTGAACAAAAAGTTCATATGCATTTATGAGATCTAAAACAAAAATAATCAAAATGTAATTATATTGACAAATTACAAAATTCATAAGCTTTTATAAAATTAGTTGATGGTAGAACATAGTAAAAATTGATAAATATTATAAAAGTAAAAGTAAAAGTCAAATGGTTTAAATCTGAATTTTTTCACTTACTAAATTGGTTCTTTCAAGTGCTCCATAGAGTAAGACAATTGTGATAATAACGACTCAAACTTACAAATTCAAATTCTTCAAAATCAATAGATCTTGAATCATTAGAGATACAAATCTACTTTCTTAGTGACAAACTTTCAAGTTTTCATCTCTTTCCATTCATCATAAATACATTTCTGATCTACCTCATTTAGAGCATGAGGTGCACTAAGGGAGATGCATTAGCATATCCAATATTTCTAAACAAAGTATTGATCTATCATATTTAATTTTTAAAATCCTTTTTCACATGTATTATTGTACTAGATGGAATAAAAATAATTTCTTTCCATAACTACATTAAATATTGAAATCGTTCAAACCATTCAGGTTCACTTCCACATAGATCCAATGCTCCAAACATATGTTATTTTGGGTAATATTTATACATAGTTAAAATAAATTCATCCAATTCACCCATACATTTAACATTGTCCATAATAGAGAAATCTCCAAACACTAAATTTCTCACATAAACATGTCAACCATCTTCTTGTTTGAGGGTCTCTCTCATCCCTATCCTCATAATAATTACGAGGACTAAAAAAATAGCTATATTAAAAATAGGTAAATCTCTGAACCTTGCATTTAAAGAGTCAATCAGTTCCATTACAAATCGTTTTCCTAGCATAATGCAATTATTTAGTGCTGTTGATCTTTGTGACTTCGACAAACTCTCAAACATCAATGCATGTACATGTACCATACCTATCTAATCTATCAACTCAATATTTTCTTGTTGTGTTTTACTTAAAAAAGATGATGTGTGCATTCCATCTACCCCAAATATGCCTCTTAGAAAGAACTTATGAAAAAATCTAATAATGATGTCCAAAGTCATTCTAATAAATATAATGTTGACATGATCCTTTTGAAACTTTTAACTCAGCTTATTTAATTCAATAAGCACATTTGCAAGTAAGTGGATGCAAAATGGAACTTGAAATATTATAGCCATCTCATACATTTTTTTCTCCACTAACTACCAATCTCCTAACAAAGAAAACATGAGTTTAATGAGTCTTTCCATGACTATGCCTCTAGAAAGCTATCTAATACTAATAATTTGAATCACTTCTAGTCTTGTGATTTGAAATGATTCCACTAGCTCTTTCAATTTTCCATGTATTTTAGTAGATTTCCCTAACCATGAATAAACCTTATTTGCAAACTTGTCAATCGCTTGCAACTCTTCAAAATAAAATGAAGCATCATTTGCTATTAATATTTATCGATGATCTATAAAATTGAGATCTAATGAATGAAGGACATGTCGACAAATATTAGTAGATAAACCTTCACAAATACCCCTCATGTATGATGCTCCATCATATCGAAATCCAAGTAAATTTGACATGGATAGATTCATTTCTACTAAAACAGATGTCATGGAATCATACATAGACAATGATGTTCTATCCTTAATTTGTGGCAAGTATGAATTTTGTAGCACATGGATCTCTTCTTTCATTTGTCAAATATATAAAATAAACAATAAAATTTTACGCCATAGTCTAGTCAATGCTTTTATCAACTAAAAGTGAGTAAAATTGGTTTTTGAAGATATAATCTTTAAAATTTTTCCAATATACCTCCTTAGCATCTTGTAGAAACTATTTTCGAAATGTTTATTTGTATATGTTGAGTTTTTTTCTATTAGAGGCATGTAAGGAGTGATTTTATACCTATTCAAGCCATAGATTGACTTATATACTTCCAAATGTAAATCATCTATGTAAACAAAATACATGCTTTCAGTAACTGATATAATTATCTTTTTGAGCATCAACTATTAGCTTTACATGTTTTGTAATTGGAAGAGTACTCTGCTTTCTTACTTGGAGTAGTGGAATCTGCAGGAGAGACAACATAAATGGTTTAGTAAGATCCAAGCATATGATTTTGAGATTGAGTACGTGAAGTGAAAGAAGAACATCATAGTTGATGCATTATCATGGAGCCCCATGAAACTCTCTTTGATGGATATCACACATGATTGGAAGACACAACTTTTGGTGGAGCACTCCAAGGATTGACAGGCATGTGACATTTTGGATGGTACTCATGAGGATGATAGGTACCGAGTGATGGATGACGTTATCTATTACAAATATAGGATTTATTTGGTGCCAGGATCATAGTTGAGGGATAAGATCATCATGCATTTCATGACTCACCTTTGGAAATGAATTATGGATTGTACAAGACTTACAGGGCCATTAGGGTGCATTTCAATTGGAGGGGTCTTAAGCAGTATGTTCTGAGGCATGTGAGGGAGTGTGAGACATGCTGAAGGAACAAGGGAGAAGGGCCATTAGGGTGCGTTTCACTTGGAGGGGTCTTAAGGAGTATGTTATGAGGCATGTGAGGGAGTGTGATGCATGCCAAAGGAACAAGGGAGATAAAACACATATAGTTGGATTACTACAACCTATTCCTATTCTAGAGAGGAAGTAAGATAATATATCGATGGAATTTATCACAAGATTGCCTGCAGTACAAGGGAGAGATTTCATCTATGTGGTTGTTAACAAGCTGACAAAGTTCAAACACTTTTTCGCCATTGCAACTCAATATTCAGCATCATAGGTGGCTGAGTTGTTTTTCCAAGAGTTTTTTAGGCTGCATGGGTTACCTAAGATGATTATCAGTAATAAGGACGCCAGATTTATGGGAGCATTTTGGCAGGAGTTATTTCGCCTTGTTGGCATGGAGCTGACTCCCAACACTAGCTACCACCCTCAGACAAATGGACAGACGGATATAGTAAATAAGTGTCTAGAGGGATATATGCAAAACTATGTGATTGGACAACAAAGAATGCGGGTGAAGTGGATGCACCTTAGGGAGTATTTCTATAATGCCACATATCAAATGTCCATATGTGTGGAACCCTTTCCTTGTTTATATGGTTATGATGCATTGGATTTTGCTGATATGGTTTTTGGAGATAACAAAACTCCAAGGGCAAAACATTTGATACAGAAGAGACGAGATATCCTTATAGAACTCAAGGATAACTTGCATATGGCACAAAACCAATAGAAGTTATATGCAGACAAAGGCAGAGTAGAGCAACATTTTGAGGTGGGATATTTGGGTTTCCTATGATTGCAACCATACAAGCAATCCACATTGAAGCAGAAGGGAGTTGAAAATCTTACGCCTCGTTTTTATGGGCCATACATGATGATTTAACGAGTGGGAGAGGTAGCTTATGAGTTGGATATTACACTAGGAAGTAGGGTGCATAATGTATTCCATGTCTCTTGCCTGAAAAAGGTCTTCGGAAAACGAGTGATGACCGCCATTGAGCTACCATCATTATATAATGAGGGGAATTTTATTTTGGCACCAGAGGTCATATTACAAGAGAGGGAAAGGAAGTAGAGGAGCAGGACCTTTAGAGAATTCCTTGTTAAGTGCAAGGATTTTCTTGAGCAAGATGCAAATTAGGAAGGAGAACAAATTTTGCAGCATCCAACACTACAATTTCTTGAGGACAAGCAACATTTGGGAGGGGAGGACTGTCATATCCCCAATTAAAATTTTGACATAGAAATTTCCAACTTTGCAATTTTGGTGATATATATAAGAGAAATACGTTGTGGATATATTTAATAAATTTTAGAGAAAAGAAAATTGTTGACACTTAGGAAAAGAAGAAAACTTAAAGTTAATCTATGGATTTACCAAGCATGGAAACCAAACCATGGGAAGGATCAAACCATGGTATGAGTAAGTGAAAAAAAAAATAAAAGAAGGTTGGGATGTCATTTTGATTATTATAGTTTTGGTGTTTCATTTCTAAATTGGAGTTTTTCTTAAGCTATTGAGCTAAGTCAACTAGTGTTGTTTAGCATAGTGATTTCCTAATGGATAATCCCAACTCTCTTTTAGTTAACTTAGGGTGTCATCTTAGGAGAGAAAACTTGGAGCTGATTAGATATTTCTTTCTTGCATTTTGTGAGCTATTTCAACTTTACAACAGGTAGGTCATTTTTACTCGAGGAGTTGCTACAATCTTGTGCCAAGAAATAGATGGAATTTCACTCTATATTTTTAACACTATGTTTCAGTGATTTCTCAGTTATTTTTGTGGAGAAGTTTTGGTGGAGCAGCTATAGATTTTTTAGTAGGACGCAAAGTTGGGCAGTGGGTAATTTCACTTGATTTTTGGGTAATTCCAGGAGGATGGAATTAGTAAAAACGATTTATGGGTTTTGTTCGTCCAATGTTGGAGATCATTTTCCTAATTCTTGAGAATTTTTGGATCATATTTGAGGATTCAAATATTAGTTTACCTGCAGAAGAAACAATAGTAAAAGTATGCGCAGAGGATATAGCTAGTGAGCCATTTCAACATGGCGTTTTCTTCATTCTCACTTCGGTTTTGAATACTTGATTAATGAAGCCCAGGTGCTCACATTCCACTATATTTTGTACTCAACTTCTCATTAGATATTTAATAAAATGGAAAAGCTCTATTATATATGCTCAACAACATTCTAAACTTGTTGTTCTTGTGGAGCTTTTATATTGTCTATTTATTTGTTTGCTATATCTAGTTTAAGTTTTGATATTTCATTTTATTTCTCGAGTTAGAACGTTACACATGGAAGGTTTAAAGGATGATTTAAAAGTAGAAATAAAAGGGTACAAATAATGTTTGTAGGAAGGTTTGACAAAGTTGTGGCAAGAAATCCTTCCTACACTACAAAAAAATATACCATTAGCACCACAAATAGTGTTGAAATCTAGTGTTTCTGAGCATGTGAATTAGCTTCAAGTGGTGGCATAGAATCTAGTGAAAAAAGGAATTTTCAAATGGGTATCTTGATGTTTTCCTAGAAAAGAGTCGATCATAGCGCCATAAACTATTTCTTCCATTCTTGCTTCCACTCTTGCCTCCATTTGCACTTTTATTTTTTCTACCAGTTGTGCTTCATGTTTGGCTTCTGGTATGGCATCAAGAATAGCTTATTTTTTGGCTTCATGATTAATGTCGAGTTATGCTTCCATCATAATGTCATGTTTTTCTTCCAATATGGTGCCACTTGTTGCATCTAGAATTGCTTCCATTATGGCATCTTCTTTAGCTTCTAATATGCCTTCCATTATAATGTCTTTTATTGCTTCTAACATTGCTTCCATTATTTCTTCTTCGTTTTCTACCTAAATGGCTTATTTGTTTTATTCTTTGGGAACATCAAGTTTGAATTCTATTATTTCTTTCAGTGTTACTTCTTTGTTTGCTACTTGAATTGCTTTTGTTTTTGCTTCTTAGGTAACACCAAGTTTCTCTTCCATAATTGATTCTTTTTTTGCTACCTGAATTGCTTCTATTTTTACTTCTTAGGTAATGCCAAGTTTGGTTGCTTGTATTTCTTCCATCATCACTTCTTGGTTTTTTACCTAAATTGCTTCTTAGGTAATGCCAATTTTTTCTTCCAAGATTGTTTCTCATGTGCTTCTAGTTTGGCTTCAATTATTGCTTCCTTTTTTGCTTCCAAATTTTCTTCCCTATTATACACATCGTTTTTTTCTTGTTTAGAGACTGGGTTTGCTTATTTTCCAGGTTTAGGATTTTTTTTTTTTTTTTTTTTTTTTTTTTTTTTTTTTTCAGTGTTGTGATTTTCTTTTGAATTAGCATGCAATTTTTCTTATTGTTAAGCAACCAATCTATCTTCTTATTTAGAGCCAGTAATAGCTCCAAGTATGGCTTCCGATTTAATGTCAAAATTTACTTCCATTTTACAACCACATTCTGCTTCCATTTAACAACTCATGATGCTTCCTTTATAGCTTTGAGTTATTAATTCAATATTTTCTTTATTTCAATTAAATTATTTAAGCATGTCATACCTCTTAAATAATTTATATTATTATAGAGCAAGTCATATTGCATTTGAAATATTTTATAGCATACCACTTATTATCACTTAGGGAAAACCCTAATGTAACCTCAAACAACTTTTAGGTTGAAATATGGCCATTCAACTTGGAGGGGGATCTCTCCACAAAACTAAACTAATCTATTGTCACTGTAGTAGGTTTCTGCAATTTAGTTCAGGTGGCCAAATTTAGGTTTATGTATAAAATGGTTGGATGATCCTCAAGACTTACCATTGGGCATGGAGTCAAACTATCAACAAAATGAAGTCACATATCTAATGAGAAATTTGCAGAAAGCATGGGAGTGACATGTCCTTTGACTGTTTTGGCGATTTAGAAGAAAGATGACTGAAGGAAAAACAAATCTTATAAGCGCTGAAGACAAGAAGTGTTTAATAGCTAATAATTTAAGAGAGGAGCATCAAATGAAATCCAATATTATTAAACTATCATTTCAGACATGAAAGAGATAATTTATAACATATAAATAATGACAGGGAAATGAAACACATGATTTTTGTACTAGCTTCTCATCAAAGACTACAAATACATTTAAGATTGCTCAAACATATCCAGGCTACAAGTAATTTTTCAAAATATTTCCAACCCTTTTTCATTATTCATAAACTGTCTTTATAGAGTTTTACATAACAGTTTACAAAATAACAGAAGTCTCAAAATTACAATATTGATATATTTAAAATATCCTTAAAGGTCATGCACAAAAACACAAGCTTAGAAAATATCTATGAATCCTAGAAAATTGTAGGCAAATTTGCTAAAATGTAGGCGAAAATAAAGTGATCTGGTCAATTGCTTGGCTGAAAAATAGAACAGCTCCCTCTGTAGATTTTCAACAAAGATGGTCCCACTTTCTTCTTCATCAATACTGCCCTTGGATGTCTTCTTCTTATTTTGCGATTTTACAAAAAAAAACGTTGATAGGTGGGTTGTCAACATTATTGATATTATGATATGAAATATAACTGATAACTAGGAGGTCAATCTTTTCAAATATCGTTGACAATAGAGATGTCAACGTCTCTATTTTGTTTTTAGAAAAATTCACTACAACGCATGTTGTCGAAATTTTATTGTAGGTTCCATTTGCTAACTAGTATTTATAATTTGTTCAAAATAGCTGATAGACACACTGTGAGGCTTTTTCATACTATATACAAAACTGGTAGGCCAACTATCAACGAAATGCAAAAAGATGTGTTTTTTGTTTTAAACAAGTGGACAAAATGGTTTTGATACCTTGGCATATTAGTTGAGGGTACTGGAAGCTTCGAGTAACACATCCAACTTGTCTAATATTTGCTTCTTGTTCTTTCTAGTCTCCATGGGCTTTGCTTTGAAAACCTATTTGTTTCCTTTAGGGTTTTCAAGCTTATTCTCAGACTCTATAGACCTCTTCTTAGATTTTGCAGGTTTCTTATTGATAATTAAGTCTTTTGTAGACACACCATCTATGTTAAAGACTTGATTAGCTAACTCTGGGTTGCTTCTAAGCTTGATTTAATATTGTAGCTTGTTTGTTGGCCTAGTGTGATTGTTACTCAGTATGAGAATATTAGGTGCTGTTTCCCTTTCCTCTGTTATTGGCTTCTTGGCTTTTAAAAATTCAGGAGATGATGTGTTTGTAGGGGTGTTCTCTGAGGGTAAAGTCAAGGAAGTAGTAAGGCCAATGTTAGCTTCTGGGCTTTTCAATGATGTAGGCTCTAGCTTGCGAGGCCGAGCACTCTTTCTCTTATAGAACTTAAGATATTTCGTGGTGGTTGAGGTAGATGGGGCTTTTGAGTTTTCATGCATAATAAAAGTCTGAACAGGGACTTGAGATTGAGTTTTATGTATCCTTCTAATGGTTTGGGTTCTACCACTTTTCCTTCTGGCAGGTTGAGGCTGGAACCCTCCCTAGAAAAGGAAATGTTTCCAAGACCTCCCGATCTTACCTAACTGGCTTTCTATCAATAGTTTTATCAGTTCCTTGTGATAAAAAAAATGTGAAGAAGGGTTAACCCTAGCCCTGAAGCTAACAACCATGTGCTTGAGGCTCTCTAGTAGGTAGAAGCATGGATTAATCTTAATTTGCCCATCTAAATGTGCCAAGAAATAAAAATGATATAAATTAACCCTATTATAACATCCTTCACAAGTAAAATAATGTTGGAAAATCCATAGGGGGACATACCATTTGTCTTGTAGCTAGTTTTTCTGAACCCTGACCTTCCAATTTTTTTCCCTATGCTCTTCTTTCAAGAAAGACAGGATGTCAATGCCTACCAGGATATGGCTACGAAAAACCCTATCACCATCCATGAGTAGATTTCTGGATTTGAAAACAGTGTTCTTTGTAACTTCAAATGCTAAACGACTAACCTCTACATGATTGCCATTAAACCCTGCTACAAATGACTAAGCCACCAAATCATGGTAATTGGAACATCGATAGAAAAATCAACTCCACCTTGCCTGCTGGAACAAATGTAGGAGATCAACATAGACATCCAACAAGTCCGACACTTTAGGTTAATTTTAGTCTAACATGCCTCCCTTTCCCATTCTGGTTGATACTATCATAAGATTCAATGTCGTCCCCCTGCGGTAAACACAGTTTCAATTGCCAAGTGAAACTCTTACATGATTTACCCATATAACTACTTACATGGAATAAGGTTTCGAATACATTGATTTAATTATGTGTTAAGTTAAAACTTAACATCAATCTTGATCATGATTACAAATCAGTTCATTTGATACGGAGGAATTGATCACATGGAATTTTGAATGATTACATCGGTAAGCACAATTAAATTCATACTTTACCTTTTTGAACATTACAGGAACATCTACACTCAAAATTACGAACGCAGATGTGATCAACATAGTTAGCATTTCAAATATTTAAAAATAACTTAATCGCTGACAATTGGCTTGTCAGAGAAATGAGAAAACAACGCTATCCTCGTTTAGTGATATTTTCTTTTTCCAACTACATCGGGTCCTGAAACATTGCTAGGAGATTTAACGTGTTTATTACAACCTTAAATGTTGACAATGCAGCTATCAGAATTTTTATAAAAAATTACAAAAATATTTTTTTTTATGATAATACTACTTATAAAGATCTTTTAAGGAAATTAAAATCCATACAAACTAACAACATTTTTTAAACTATAACGACATTTTTATATTATTAATAAACAAAATTGTTGGTTGTGACTAGATACACATAATGAAAACCTATATTCACATCATAGAGATTTCCATGGAAGAACTCATTCAAGTTTCTTTTAGTTACAGACGACACCACAAAATTGGAATAAAATAACAAGATAATTTTTTTTTAAGTATAATTTGTATTTTTATATTATTAATAAACAAAGTTGTTGGTCTGTCACCAACTACACATAATCCAAGCTTAGATAATACATGTACAAATGATACAAGTCAAAATGATACAACTCAATATGGTACTGCAGGTGAAAATTATATATATGGTAATAAACATGAAAATATGCGTCATAATGATTTATAAACAATGATTAATGATGGAGTCTATACGATCAATGTCACTAGCTACTACCATCATATTGCTCATCATCATCGTCATGTCTATCATGATCATCATCACTATCATCGTCATTGCTTGGCTCAACGTACTCTCCATCTACCTCATTGTCATTGTCTGGAATGTCTGAACCATACCCAACATAATCTAGATTGATTTCAGGATCAACTAGATCTCTTGGAAGACCCGTGTTCTGCAAAAAAAAACATTCAAAATGAAAATTTATTATTTATTTCACGTAATATTTAATATTTTCATTATATTTATAATATTACAACATATGAAACAAAACCATAATCATATTACATCATATAAAAGTGCACATATATACCATAATACAATTTTAATCAAGTTACAACTAAGATGCTATTACAATGATCTAAAACATGCAAGAATTCTAATAAATGTTAGTGAATTGTGGAATGGCACCATGATTTTTTGTTGAGTAGCTTGTGTGTTGTGTGGTGTATAACCAACCCTGCTAGGAGGGAAGGCCCCTCCTTCTTAGTAGGAATCATTGGTTAGGAAGGTATTGCAGTTGTTTGATTTATTTCCTCTCAGTTACAATTCATGTGTGATTGTTGTTACTATTATTATTAGTCTTTTTGAAACTTTAATGATTACAAATTCCCAACCTCTGTATTGTTTAACAACATAGGTCCTGGAATGATCCCTTTGTTAGTGTGACAATTATTTAATTCCTGTTACATCTTGATGGTATGTTCATTTCAATATCTATTGAGAAATTGTTTTCTAAGAGTGCTCTTCTATTATGAATAAGGGTGATAGTGTGACAAAGTGATTTTATTATGCATTTTGTGTTTATTTCTTGAGAATGTCAACAAGGTTTGACAGTGTAATAACCAAAGTGCTGAATTGTTGAGAGTGTGATTACAACAATTGAGTTTGAGATTCACTAGCACTAGTAATCATTTCCCCCTACACATATTTTTCGTAATAGCCTTGTGATAACAAAACCTACCCAGATCATAAAAAATTTTGAGTTTGAGATTCACTAGCACTAGTAATCATTTCCCCCTACATATATTTTGCGTAATAGCCTTGTGATAACAAAACCTACCCAGATCATAGAAAATTTTAGGGGCGATTGTTCGCCCTTTGGCGAAATTAAGGGGTTTTAAATTTTTAGTGGGCGAATATTTTGTATCATAGTACATTTTTACAAATCACCTCAAATAGCCCACCTTATTTTAAGGGAGAGGGTAAAAAAGGTAAATTTAGCCCTTGAAATTAGGAGTTACAACTTTCCATTCGCCCATTTTCAAGAATAGGTTTTATTTAAGTGAATCCATTCGCCCATTTTCAATAATAGGTTTTATTTAAGTGAATCCTATGGGCCAAAGGCCCAAATACCATATTTATAAAAGAGGTATGATAAATAAATAAAACATTTTTTATATTTATTCCATAACTCACCTTATATACATGCAAGGGTGTAAACAAATAAAAATATAAGTAAAGTGGAGGTATGGTAAATAAATAAAACGTCATTTTATACTTACTCAAAAGGTATGGTAAATAAATAAAAATATAAATAAACTAGACACATGGTAAATAAATAAAACCTCTTTTTATATTTAGTCCATAACCCTCATTCTATTTATGAAGGCTCAAGAAAGAGGTTTTATTTAAGTGAATCCTATGGGCCAAATACCATATTTGTAAAAGAGGTATGGTAAATTAATAAAAATATAAATAAACGAGAGGTATGGTAAACAAATAAAATATTTTTTTTTTTATATTTACTCCATAAGTCACCTTATATTTAAGGACACTCAAAAAATGCGTTATATTTAGGTGAAACCTATGGGCAAAATACTCTGGGATAAATACCATGGACTAGATTTTTATTAATACCATGCAAAAAAACATTATTAGCCCTAATATTAGTATTGATAAAAATAAAAATGGCACATGGTATTGACCCATGGTATTCACCAAAATGGCACATGGTATTGACCCATGGTATTCACCTGGAAGGTAGCCTATTTAAATGGGGGAATTAAACCAGCATAGATCCATCTTTACTCTGGATCTACTAACCCTGGAGAGGTATCAAATATCGTGATATCAAACTAGCATAGAGTGAAAAAATATTTGATCCGATCAAGAGTAAAAGTGGATGTTGTAATTTAATGCATGTTAAACATTTTAGCTTGGTTAAAATAAAAAATAAAATAAAAATCAACTATTAGTTTTATTAATTTTTATAAATTACTACTAGTAATTTTTAAGCTCCAGGGTTATGATAACCCATGGTAATACCATGGTATTCATGTGAGCACAGACTATTTAAAAGGGAAATTCTATCATCTTAGATCCATCTTAATTGGTCTACCAAGTGCTCAGAGGGATAAATAGATTTCATCCCCCTAAGAGTGGTAGATGTGGAGTTAAGATGGATATAGGTTGGTTTTTATGATAATGAAGATATTAAATAGACTTAGGAAATTATATTGTACCAAGTGCTCAGGGGGATAAATAGATTTCATCCCCCTAAGAGTGGTAGATTTGGAGTTAAGATGGATATAGGTTGGTTTTTATGATAATGAAGATATTAAATAGACTTAGGAAATTATATTGTAAAAGCATCTTAAGGTGAATGGTTAAAGCATAGACATTTGACAAGTATATTTGTATACTTCTGTTTTAAACTTAAACAAATCCAGGGCTAAAAGGAATGGATTGATTGCACTAGTCATCCTTCTATGACTTTCCAACATATGCTGGAGTAAACAGATTGTAATTTGGGTAATTTTTTCTAATTGCAAACAAGAACATACTTGTGTAGTGGCAGGGTGGTTACGAGGTCCCTAGAAGTGATGAATTTGAATTTTTCTTGGTTTTATATATAGTATTAGGTTTTTTCTCATGCTTTCTGTGAATGGCACAGGTGAATTTTATCCTACACCCACTAGGTTATCGATATGTAATTTCGGTAATTTTGATTTCAAAAGATATTTTAAAGAAATGCAATGATTTCATTTGTGTATTCAATAAACACAAGATTTTATAATTGAGTAAAATATTCGCCATGCCTGGTGAGAGATTCGCCAAAAAATTATATATACATATCATATTATTGATAAAATCGCCTTCCATTTTTCCTATCTACCATGGAGATTCACCCATTTATTATAGATGTAAATTTAGGGGGGGTTCTTAAAATTTTCCTTGACCCAGATTGAAAAATAATGATCCAGATCTTGGGGGGAGGCCCCCAATATCTAAAATATTGAAATGGATCTTGTGGGGGAGGGCCCCAAGATCTAAAGAATTGCAATGCTAGAAAGAAAATGACAGAACACACAGTAATAAAACCACAAAAAACATTTATTAAAGCTGATAATAACTATAAAGGCTACATTGTGGTGGACCATCTATCCTTTTACAAAATGTGACTTGTTACTTATAGTATTTTTCAGTTACAATACCACAGGTCAATTCCATGGGTGACTGAATACCATGGGTGAATGAATACCATGGGTGGATGTCACTTACGATACCATTGGTAGATAAATACCATGAGTGGATTCCACTTTCAATACCATGGGTAAATTCCATGGGTGGATGAATACCATGGGTTGATGCCATTTTCTATTCGGATCATTCCTCCCTCCTTAAGAAGCAATGGTCCCCATTGCATGAAGTTCCATCATGCGAAGCCTTTGTTGAATATGAAGAGCCACTGAAGTGAAAGGTTTTATGTGGTTAACCCATAACCATGATGAATGAAGATCCGAGGATAGAGATACCCTGTAATGCTTGTGACCAACTATGATAATGACATTGTGTGGCCTAGCAAATGGTCTTCAATGAAGTGTGGGTTTGTGGATGACCCATAACCATAATGAACGAAGATCCAAGGATAGAGATACCCTGTAATGCTTGTGACCAACTGTGATATTGACAGTGTGTGGCCTAGGAAATGGACTTCGATGAAGCGTGGGTTTGTGGATGACCCATAACCATGACAAACAAAGATCTGAGGATAGAGATACTCTATAATGCTTGTGACCAACTATGATACTAACAGTGTTCAGCCTAGCAAATGGACTTCGATGACAAGGATTTTGTGCAGTTGACCCATAACCATGATGTTGGTTGTTGATGAAGTAGCAGGTGCCTACATAGCTTGGGGTGGGAGGGCACGTCTCCAAATAACCCAAGCTGAATGCTGCTATGCTGGAACTGACGAATGTGAAGCAAGTTCCTACTAAAGTGGGGTGGGAGGGCATATCTCCAACAGGAACCCACTCCGAATGTTGCTCTAGAATTACAATGGACATAACTCGATCAATATAACTCAGAATATTTATTATAACCTGTTTTTGGAAGGAGAAGGACCGTTTTTCATCTTCCCATGTGTTGGAAATCCTTATCTGGACACCCTAGAATCTCTGATTCGCACTACAATTTTTTCCGTTGTCAAAAAAGTTTTGAAAAAATAGTTGATTTCAAATGAGCGATATCTCCCACATCTGAACTCCGATTCGACCCATTTTTTTTTGAAATTGGGTGATTTTTCAAGAGGAGCTCAGATATACAATCCCTATTCTAAAATTTTGCACAAAAGCTTCAAAAATGATAGGAGATTCACTGCCCACCAGTGGTCGTCAAAAAGAAATTCTACATCATAGCTAATTTTAAATCAACGATATCTCCCTCATCTAGACTCCGATTTGGCTAATTTTTTTTTGTTTAATTTTGGTATTTTTTCGCAAGGAATACAGATCTATTATTTTTTTTGTAAATATTGTACCAAATGTTTCAGATTTTATCTTCAAACTCGACGCCCAAAAAAACAATTCCTACAAAAAAATGAAAAAAAGAAAATTTCTCCCTGCTTCGCCCAAGAAAGTGCTCTGTGGAGGTCGCAGCATGCGCCTGAAGTTTGTTGAATATTACTGCAAAAATTTGAAACTGGAATATGCATGAAACCCTTATTCCCATGGAATCATAACCTACTTTGATAACACTGATCCAGATCTTAGGGGGAGGCCCCCAAGATCTAAAGATTGAAATGGATTTTGTGGGGGAGGCCCCAAGATCTAAAGAATTGCAATGCTAGAAAGAAAATGATAGAACACACAGTAAATAAAACCACAATGAAACTTTTTATTAAAATGAAGAATAACTGTAAAAGCTACATTGGGGGGAGGCCCCCAAGATCTGAAGAATTGCAATGCTAGAAAGAAAATGACAGAACACACAGTAAATAAAAACACAAAGAAACTTTTTATTAAAACCGATAATAACTATAAAGGCTACATTGTGGTGGACCATCTATCCTTTTAAAAAATGTGACTTTTTAATTATAGTATTTTTTAGTTGCAATACCATGGGTCAATTCCATGGGTGGATGTCACAATACCACGAGTCCATTCCATGGGTGAATGAATACCATGGGTGGATGTCACAATACCATGGGTCAATTCCATGGGTGAATTAATACCATGGGTGGATAAATACCATGAGTAGATGCCACTTACAATACCATGGGTAAATTCCATGGGTGGATGAATACCATGGGTTGATGCCATTTTCCATTCGGACCAAATAATGTGAAGAGTTGGATCTATTTCTTTGAAATAGAGGGGCAATTTTTTCTGCCCAACAACAAGATGGAGAAAAACCTATGCACAACTTTCACATAATGCAAGTTTAAGAGAAAATTAGAATGTTGTATGAAATCTAAAGAAGAATTATTTAAGGGTCAAAGTAAACATATAATAATTCAAAACTCTGTAAAATAATTAAATAAACAATCTATAATTTGAATCAATCAGATTGGCCAATAAATGAAGTATGGGTATGTATTTTAGCAAATCAAGCCAATTTTTTCTTGCTTCAAAAAAATGCATGCCCAACCTTCATTTTAAGGCCAAATTAAATGTTTTAACTTGGAGAGTACTTTTTTACTCATAATCAATGTTAATGTTTCACATAGAAATTTCTATTGTGCAAGAATATGCCAAATTGGAACAATTTTGTAGGGTTAATGTCAAGGTTTGAGTGCCTCAAATAAATGTGCACCAAAACTTGTACTTAATTGAGTGTGTGATAATGATCATTCCAACCTAAATATATAACCATTTTATGCAACATACCATAGTAATTTTCATAAAGGAAATGCTATACACTGAAATCCAAGTCCGTCAGAGTAACAATTGATCATATTTGGCAATGATCATTGTTGGAACAAATATGCACTCCTAAAATAAACCAATTACATTCTTGGTAATGAAATTTGAAATGAGACATGATTGGAAAATTCCTAACCTTAGGATATAACCTTGCATAATGTCTGACAAATATCCTACATAACTATGTTTCCCACTTATAAACAACTTTCACATAAGACAGGTTGAAGGAAAACTTAGAATATTGTATGAAATTTAAAGTATAAATATTTAAGCTCAAAGTAAATATATAACAATGTAAAAGTGTGTGAAATAATTAAATAAACAATCGACAATTTTAATAAATTAAATTGGCCAATAAATCAAGCTTGGGTGTGCATTTTAGTGAAGCAATGCAATTTTGGCGCGCTTCACAAAAACGCATGCCTAGCCTTCGTTTCAATGAAAAATTGAATGATTCAACTTGGAAAATACATTTTTACTCATAATTGACATTTATTTTGCACATATAAATTTATGTTGTGTAATAATATGTCAAATTGGATCGATTTCATGAGGTTAAAGACAAGATTTGTGTGCCTCAAATAAATGCACACCAGGACCCATACTTAATTGAATGTGCAATAATGATCATTCCAAGCTAAATATAAAACCATTTTATGCAATATAGCATACCCATTTTCATAAAGGAAATGTTATACACTAAAATCCAAGTTTGACGGAATAATAATTAATCATATCTATCTCAATGATGACAGTTAAAACAAATATGCACTCCCAGGCCAAACCAATTAAACTCTTCGTAATGAAATTTGAAATGGAACATGATTAGACAATTCTTAACCTTAGGATAATGTTGCATAATTTCTAAAAATCATCCTATATAACTATATTTCCCACATATACACAACTTTCACATAAGTCACGTCGAAGTAAAACTTAGAATGTTGTATGAAATGTTAAGTATAAATTATTAAGCTCAAAATAAAGATATAACAATGCAAAAGTGTGTAAAATTACTAGATAAACAATATACATTTTTAATCAATTATATTGGCCAGTAAATGAAGCCTAAGCATGCATTTTAGTGAAGCAAGGAAATTTTGGCTTGCTTCACAAAAATGCACAACCAACCTCCATTTCAAGGCAAAATTGAATGATTCAAGATGGAGAATAATTTCTTACTCATGATTAACATTAATTTTTCACATAGAAATTTATGTTGTACATGAATACGCCACATGAATATTCCAAATTGGATCGATTTTGTAGGGTTAAAGTCAAGGATTGTTTGCCTCAAATAAATGCACACCAGGACTTGTACTTAATTTACTGTGTGATAATGATTATTCCAACCTAAATATAAAAATTCATTTTATGAAACATAACATAGTCATTGTCATAAAGGAAATGTTATAAACTGAAATCCAAGTATATGGAAATAGCAATTGATCATATCTTCCAATTATCATTGTCGGAACAAATATGCACTCCTAGGCCAAACCAATTACACTTTTGGTAATGAAATTTGAAATAGGACATGATTAGATGATTAATAACCATAGGATATAATCTTGCATCATGTTTGACAAATATCCTACATAACTGTATTTCCCACTTATACACAACTTTCACATAAGGAAATTCAAAGCAAAATTTGGAATGTTGTATGCAATATGAAGTATAAATATTTAAGCTCAAAGTAACAATGCGAAAGTGTGTAAAATAATTAATAAAAAATATGGAATTTTAATCAATCATATCAACCAATAAATGTAGTATGAGTGTACATTTTAGTGAAACAAGGCAATTTTGGCATGCTTCACAAAAATGCACTCCCAACCTTAATTTCAAGGCCATTCTTTTTACTTATGAGGATATTTTCTCTTGAATTTATAAGGAAGAGTCTCACTGTTGACCAAGTGTATTTTTTTCTTGCACAAAAAGGGTATATTATCAAGCTAGAGAGGATTGTAGGGCCATTTATTGTAAACATAAAACAAGCCCTTACATAGGTGGAAGTGATAGTGAAGGCATTTGATTTTGAGAATGGAGAAAAGTGGCAATATGAGCCTCATGATATAATTTATAATGGAAGGGTGGAAATTAGTTCTACAAATTATATTCATGAAATTAGACTAGAAATTAAGAAAATGGAAAATCAAGAAACTTGGCCATGTCACATGGTGCATCAAAGAATTGATGTTGAAACCCCTATGGTAAAAGAGAAAAGTTTGAAGAGGAATGCTCCTGAACAGATAGATGTTGAGATGGAAAATTCCTAGTCACAGAAGAGGACTAAAATTCAAACAGAGGATGAAGAAGACATATAAATCAAACTAACAAAAGGGCCTTCAAATGAGCCTAGTTTTCAAATGTAGTTGGGAAATCCAGGGCACACTACTTCATGTTATATCTCCACTGATTTGGTGACATTCACAATAGAAGAGACTCATTCTTCATTTGAAACTTTGCAAAATAAAGAAAGAAGTTATAAAATGAGAATTAGTATGGAAACACAACATCAAGACCCTATTGTAGAACACAAAATCTGAGGTGCTATCATTAAGGAAGAAGTTAAAATTGCCTGGGACTGAGCACACTCAAACAACTAAGTTGGCTTATTTTGAAAAAGAAAAATAGCTCTTAATAGGAGAATTAGTTGACAAAAATAAAGAGATTGTTATTTTGCAACAACAATGCAGAGCCTACAATAGTCAATTAAAAATCATGTTTGCACCATTGTGGTTCAAGATGAATTAGATGAACCCTCAGATAAATGGACAAAGGTCATGACAAAGCTCATAATTTTAGAAGTTAAAAAGAAGAAAACCCAAGATTATTTGGTTGTTGTAAGGGATAAGTTTAATGTAAAGGAGAGGCAGCTAAACATAACAAATGAAAATAATAATCATCTTACGAGTAAGTATAATGTGGGTGAAGATGAAATCAAAGAGTTGAAAATCAAGTTGAAAGGTAATATTTATTTAATTGAGGAGAGACAAGTTGTTTAGGATGACATTATTCAAGAAGTTAATTCTATATGGGAATATAGTCATATAATTGCACAACATAAGATTATGACAAGAGGATTAGAAATGAGCATTGATATATGCAAGAAACAAGTACAAAGAAAAGAACTTAAGGTCAAGACGATAATTAAGTATTTGAATGAAAAATATTCAAAAACTTTAATGGAAAGATTCACAGTATTTTGGAATAGGTGCACTGGTGACGACGTACTTTAACATGTGAAAGCTCAGAAACTCATGTGAAGGTCATGACTACATGATGGGATCTTAACCAAAGTATTCAATCCCTGCATCTTAATCTTATTTGAAGTGAAAGAAAGCAGCTAAGTGGATTGCTGAATCAATTTTTTGATGTAGAGGATAGCATGCCAATTGTCACATTAAACCTTGGAATTTTGAGGCGGTGAACACTAATGAGGTTGATATTGAGGTAAGAAGATAAAATAAGTTGAGACTCGTTGGGGTCAGAGAGGTAGCACATGTGAAATATCATATCAAGTTGATACGAAGGAAGAATGTAAACTAGGTTTATGCATACTTAGAGTATGAGGGAGCTAATAGAGGGATTTAAAGGAGAATTGAAAGAGATGGATGAAATTATGAGAGAAGGAGCCTCAAGGAATGGCCATGGTAAGGTGAAACTACTATGGAGGAAGGGCCTCCATTAGAATAGTTGAAAGTATCATATATAAAAAATGATATTTCATCTGTGGGAGGTGGTTAAGTTACAATGGGTGGATAGGACCAGGGAGGTCCCCATTAGCTCATAGAGACGGTCCTTGCGAGATGATATAGTATCACCAGTAGGTGTAGTATGACGCCCCTTGAAGGAAGGCTTTGTGAGTCCATATGGCAGAATTGTGTTAGGATAGTTTCCACTCGGAGTTGTAGCAGTAGGTCGAGATTCTTCCCTATTTATTAATGGTAGGATAAGGGGACATTACCCCTTACTATTACTTGAAATCTTAGAGAATCCCTATTCTAGTAGGTAGAATGAGCTAGAATTACTTTGAGGAAATAGGATGGATGGTTGAATAATTATGAGCCACCCCAACCCAATAACCCTTAGAGTATCTTGAAGAAGGAAGGAAGATAAAATATTTGTCACTACCTACCAAAGCAAGGATCAGGTATAGTAGGGAGAAGAGAGAAATGGTCCAGAATAGGCATGGGACCTAGACCTTGAACAACAATGGTGGTCATGTTTCTCTTTTGGAGAGAACTCTTAAGGGGAGGGGGGATATGGCTAACCCCTCCTAGTCTATTCAAAGAGCTATAAGGCAACCAAGTTTCTTATTTACTCTTACACCTTCTATACTGGGAGAAAGAAATGAACCTCAATAAGGGCATAGGTTCTAGCTCCATGGGGATAGAAGAAGGATTGAGTGGCTCAAGGATGAGCCACATTTTTATGTTGTGGTGTAATAACGTAACAATTTTTTTTGATGTTTTGTATTCTCTTCAAGGTCTATCTCTCGGTGAATTGGTCTCACCATATAATGAGGTTATGAATTTTGTAGTGTTTACCTTAAACATTGTTTTGATGATGCATTGCATAAGACTTGATTTGTGAATTCCAGGAAGGCTCTTTTGTTTCTCTATCCAAGGGCAGAGAACCTCTATGGGTGATGGGAATAGACCCCCCAAGATTTTTTGCATGTACTCTATGTATATTTCCATGTTAAGATAATGTGAATATTTTCCAACAAAAAAAAACAACGTCGTAATGGGCCTTAGTCTTGTGGTGTAAAAACACCCTAAAGGGCCTCAATCTGGTGGTGTAACAACACCCTAATGGGCCTCAGTTCTTCGGTCTAACATCCACCTCTTTCGGCCTTCTTATCTGTGATATGAAAAAAGACTATGACAAAGATATGAAGGAAATATGTTGAGCGCTATGACAGAGATATCATGACAAACCTATGACAGAGATATCATGGAAGAACTATGATTGTTCTATTGTATTTTTATTTTTAATTTTATCTCTGTATAATTTCATATGATGATATGGGGTGAATGCAATGTGAAAATGTTGAAAATATTTTAAAATCCAATTTATTTACAACGAAGAATTCTAGCCCTAATAAATTTAACATTGTTACTACTCTACTAGTTAGTAAAGATATAACAATGTAAAGGTGTGTAAAACACTAAAATAAAAAATTATACAATTTGAATCAATTAGATTGGAGAAGAAATGAAGTCTAGGTGTGAATTTTAGTGAAGCAACACAATTTTTGCCTGCTTCACAAAAACGCACAACCAACCTTCATTTCAAAGCCAAATTGCATGATTCAACTTGGAGAATAGTTATTTACTCATAAGTAACATTAATAAAATTAAACATTTGTAATTTTTCACATATATATTTATTTTATTGAAGAATGCTCCAAATTGCATGGATTTCATAGGGTAAAAGGTAGGGTTTGTGTACCCGGATGCGGGTGTCTTTAATTGTCCCTTGCAATGGCACACGCCATGCCAGCTGTAAGCACCAGCCATCGCCGGCGTCTGTACAAGAGAGCCTGTACAGAAATCAGAGGATTAATGCAGTGTTTAATGGCTCTTCGTCTGCGAATTGAGCGGGAGGAACTCGCTTTAATGACCAGAATGGCGGTTCAGGCTTGGGTAGGAGAGGGGCGAAAGGCCCAAGGCCTCTCCCCCGTGCTAAGACAGAAGGCTCACTGTTATATGGGTTTCCACCGGCTGGCCCCTGCACAGAATTTCCTTATTCCGACTTTCAGCATTTGGTATGAAGGCGGCCTGACTGTAATTTCTCTTTGGCTGCTCGAGTATCTGGTTATTTTCATTCTCCAAGCTATGTCGCGCCTCAGAGGGGTCCCAAGACGCGGCGGAAGAACGGGTACCCGCGTAATTCTGGATGATCTGTATCCAATCCCGCCCATTTCTGCAGAGCCCCCTTCATCTTCTAGCTCAGAGCAAGAGTGTCTCCTTCCTCAGGGCACTTATCAGACATTCAGGTTTCGGTTTCCCAGTCGTCTCGTCCGTCCTGAAGTTGTGGTTACCTTCACTGTTTTTATCTCAGAAGAGGATCCTGAACGTTCCACCTCAAGCTCCCCTTCAGTGGAATTTGTCCAGGATTGCGACATCCTTCTGGCTGATCAGAATGGCGTGATGCACCGAGTTCGCGGGCCAGTTCCCCAGCAAGCTGCTCAGGACCTTTCGGGCTTTGATGCTCCTGTGGAAGAACTCCAGCCACTTCCATTTTCCAATGCAGAGAGGAACGTCGGCAGAACTTGGGCTCCAAGACTGGGCTCGACCAGCCACGCTGCCTCAGTAGAAGAGGTCCCGCCACCGCCTGCTTCAAAAATGGAGGTCGAGGACTTAATTGATGAGGATTCGCCAATTCCGGAATACCAGACTCAGCATGAAGATGACTCGGTGATTTGGCTCGGCCCACCCAGCCCAGACAATGGAAGGCAGGAGGCCTCCTCCCACCAGCCAATCTAATCACGGGTGCTCTGTTCTAGTTTTTTTACAGTCTTAAAGCTGAATCTTAGGATATGGTTTTTGATCTTTTTTGTAGTTTTGTGTTGGGCCATTGCTGTAAGTCCATGGCTTCAGCAATCTTTTATCTAAGCTTAATGGTTCATATTGTAACCTGGCTCTGTCAAGCCAGTCAGACTACAGTTTTTGTAATTTTGAGTCAAGGATGTCAAAGGTCCAAAAACTCTACTGGACTAGGTCTCATGTCTCGGTTAAAGCTGGTTATGCTTGAGGACAGGCTTCGGCCTCCTCGCTGATTGTATTCCCCTGTAAATATTTTCTTTTTCTTAATATAGCAGTAGACCTTACTTAGAAAAAAAAAAAGGTAGGGTTTGTGTGCCTCAAATAATTGCACAGGGGACTTGCAATTAATTGGCAGTGACATAATGATCATTCCATGTTATGGGTCTATGAAACTGTACCTCAGTCTTGTGGTGTAACAACACCCTAATGGGCCTTAGTTCTTAGGTCTGATAATTGCCTCTTTGGTCCTTGTTATCTATGATATGGGAAAATATTATGAAAAAGATATGAAGGAGATATGATGAGCCCTATGAAAACGATATCATGATCGGCCTATGATAGTTTTGATGAATTGTAATTGCTAACGTTCTCTATAGATAATTGCTTATGATGATATGGTGTGAATTCATTGTGAAAATGGTGAAAATGTTTTAAAATGGAATTATCTACAGCATAGACCCACAAGGGTAGGTGAGTTGGTAATCACAATGTGGTGAAGTTCGTTAGAAAGGCGGGCTCCATACTGAAGGTCATGAGTTCAATTCCCTCAGACTAACTCGGAGTTGTGGAGAGGGGCGGGCGCAGTTTCCTAGTGGTTATAGTGGTAGCGGTCAGAATTGACCCCGTGTAAAGCAAGTTGCAAGGCTGCTCCAGTTGTTGATTCCTCTATAAGCAAAATAAAAAAAAAAAAAATATATCTACAGCATAGACTTTTAGCCCTAAGAAAATTAACACTATTACTACTCTAATAGTTAGTAAATATATAACAATGTAAAAGTGTGTAAAATAGTCAAATAAACAATCTACAATTTGAATCAATTATATTGTCCTAGAAATGAAGCATGGGGGTGCATTTTAATGAAGGAAGAAAATTTTGGTGTACTTCACAAAACTGCATGCCCCACCTTCATTTCAAAACCAAATTGAATCATTCAGCTTGGAGAGTATTTATTTACTCATAAGTAACATCAATAAAATTAAACACTTTTAACTTTTCACATATATATTTATGTTGTTCAAGAATACTCCAAATTGCATGGATTTCATAGGGTAAAAGGTAGGGTTTGTGTTCCTCAAACAAATGAACACTAGGACCCTTGATTAATTGGTAGTGATATAATGATCATTCCATCTTATGGGTTTGAAAAATTATACCTTAGTCTTGTGGTGTAACAGTGCCCTAATAGGCCTGAGTTCTTGGGTATGATAGTTGCCTCTTTTGGCCTTCTCATCTGTGATATGAGAAAATATTATGACAAATATATGAAGGAGATATATTTGGTCCTATGAAAAAGATATCATGAAAGACTTGTGACTGTTCCACTGCATTATTATTGCTAATTTTCTCTATACATTATTTTTTATGATGATATCTGGTGAATGTAATGTGAAAATATTGAAAATGTTTTAAAATGAAATTATCTCCAACAAAGACTTCTAGTCCTAAGAAAATTAACATTGTTACTACTGTACTAGTTAGTAAATATATAACAATGTAAAAGTGTGTAATATAGAAAAATAAACAATCTACAATTTGAATCATGAATATTGGATAAGAAATGAAATCTAGGTGTGTATTTTAGTGAAGCAAGGCAATTTTTGCATGCTTCACAAAAATGCACACATAGCCTTTATTTCAAGGCCAACTTGAATGATTCAACTTGGTGAGTGCGTTTTTACTCATAAGTAACATTAATACAATATATGAGACAGGTTGAGTCATATATCTCAGATATGAAGGAGATATTATAAGCACTGTAACAAAGATATCATGACAGACCTAAGACTGTTCCACTGCTTTGTTTGCTAATGTTCTCTTTACATAATTGCTTATGATGATATTGGATGAATTCAATGTGAAAATGTTGAATTTTTTTTAAAATGCAATTATCTACAACATAGACTTCTAGCCTTAATAAAATTAATATTATTACCACTCTACTAGTTAATGGTTGATGGCTAATTGTAGGTCACCTATGGATGGTAATGAACCTATTTTCCCCATTGAAAGTTTGGATACGTTTATAATTTTAGTATTTTGTTTCTATTTGGATTTTAAAGTGATTGTTTAGTTTATTGGTCTTGTCAAAAACTCAAAAAGTCTTTTTCCTTTAAATCCTCTTGTTGTTTTCTTTTTCCTATGTGGTGGTAGTATTACTTTTGGCAATACTTGGAGTCTTGGATTTCGGAAATTCCTAGATACAATAATGCCATGGCTAGCTACCCTCCTCCTAGAGGGTGTCAATGTGACAATATGCATGAGATAAGGAAGGAGATGAGACACCTAGCCAATGAATTGGGAGGCTTGCATAATTCCACGGTCTACATTGTTACCTAGATGGAATCCCAAATGAAGAAGAATGAAGAGTTGGAAGGGTAAATAATTCAGGGACCCTAGTTATTTAATGCAGGGTGTTGTAGTCAAAGGTTACTTTTTACTTTTCCTATATATATATATATATATATATATATATATATATATATATATATATATATATATATATATATATATATGTATATATATATATATATATATAAGACTTTGGATGTAGGGACTAGGATTTTTTTATATAATGATCCCTTTTCAAAAGTTTTATTTATATTATATACAAGCCTTACCTTTCAACCTTAAAACTACAGCCTTAAACTATATAAAATTGGTTCCAAATCTTTTATAAATTGGAAAATAAACAACGTGCAAGTTTGGTGTCCGATCATCGCTCATTAGAATCAGTCTGAGGAATCAAAGGCTTTTCAACAAGTTAAAGAAATAAAATTTTATGGGATGAGGACCCGTAAGAAAGAAAGACAGTTAAACAACCCATCACCAAATAAATGACCATAATTTGTTCCGACAAGTCCCATGCACTTTTCACAAACCACTATAGGGACCCATCGAAAGTGGTTAATGGTTTTTATAAAAACCACACATCGGAAGTTGGTGACAGTTCGAGTCCCCATTAAGTGAGCCAAGAAAGTGAGTGGGCCCTTACACATTATCAAGATTTTTCGATAAAAGTCTTGCAAATTATATCTTTATCCTCTAGTTGTAGAGTTACTATGAACATGTCCATAGTGTACATTGTCAATTCTTCATCAAAATTCGACTATTGATTGTGTCTAGTTACTCGGCACCTCATAATTCAACATTTCTTCCTTTTCCTTTCTTTCAAATTGTAAACATGGAGAAAACCCCAAAATCAACTTAAAAAACTACATTATCTATGACGTTTGTCCATGCACCCCTTATGGACAGAGAATCCAAAGTATACAATTCACATTTCTCCTTGGACCTTTTGGAGATTCAATATACATTCTTGACCATTCCAATGACTCAGATAATATTTTTTGAGTCATCTAGTTTGACCTTTATCATGCAATTGTCCCACATACCTAAAATTCCCTCAAATTTGTCCGTTGCTTAATGTCTTCCTTTGTCTCAGAGAGGAATTTTGTTATGTGTTCTTTAGGCGAGAATATTTTTGAGGTCACTTCAGTGCTAATACACAAAGATTTTAATTTTCCTAAAGTCAAGAATCCCAAGAGAATTCGAGATTAGTTCGTACACCTCACTTATATACCTTTTTATAAAGAGAATAAGGAAGGTCTGTTTAGACTCATTTTTCCACCAAATTTTGATATTCCTCCACTTGTATTGAATTATCCAACAACCTTATTTTCTGAAGTTGCACAACATGTCTTTGTTATAACTTTGTCTCTTTTCGGAGAAGATTATACCGGGATAGTAAATGAACAAGCCCTAGGGTTTCTGAGTTTTATGTTGTAACTAGATATTTTTTTGGAAATCCCTTTTAACCTAGCCAAGTCTATCATTTTTCAATTTGAAAACTATCATATTTTGGGTCTTTTCAGATATCCCTCTCTCCTGGTCTATATGTTCTTATATGTTGTGTTGGGTGTGTGTTATATTCTTTCCATGACTAGTCAAACATGCGGGGGGCGGAAAAGCGATAACCTCCCATTGTTGCGCCAAGTGCAGCAGGGGGGACTTAGCGCCCCTAAACGGGGTCTGGGGAAGCACCCCATCAATTATTTTTTTGACCTTATATTAGGTGGGAAGAGCTATCTATGGTTTTGCACATGGTTTTGGGCATGATGCTTTTCTACCCATGGTATTTTGTAGATCTGATTAAGGGAACTATGATTATGTTCTAATCTTGGGTTAATGGATTAGGGTTTATGAATGCTTCTAAATGTATAAATATATATATATATATAGTAACGTTGAAAGGAACATAATAAAAAATCAATCTGGTAGTCCCGATTTTGAGATCCAGGGGAAAATCTTTGTGTATTTTTGTTTTGTTTCTCGCCATTGTATATTTTCTATTTTTTAAGAATTTGTTTGCAAGTAATTTCTGTACAGGGTTAAAACCTACATTTGGTATCATAGTTGTTTCAACTTCAAAGGGATGCCTTTTGTTGTTGAGGGTTTTTTCTCAAGCCTGTGGTAGACCCTGTTTAGTGGGAGATCTGCGGAATTGGTTCTTACGGTGAAAGAATATGGCAAGCAATGGAAAGGTAGAGATAAATAAATTTCATGGTAAGAGTTTTGTGTTGTGGAAGCTCAAGATGGAAGATATGTTCATGGATAAAGATTAGTGGATCACGGTAGATCCAAGTACTAAACCAACAAAAATGTCAACAAAAAACTGGGCGAAGTTGGATCAGAAGGAAAAGAGCACAATGCATTTGTGCATCTCAGATTCAATATTGTTGAATGTATCAAGGGAAATTACGGTGAAGGCTTTGTGGGAAAAGTTAGATACTTTGTACTAGTCTAAGTTTATGGTGAACAAATTGTTCCTACGGAAAACATTGTATAACCTGAGGATGAAGGATGGAGACTCGGTGATAGATCATCTGAATGCCTTTAATACTATTGTAAGAAAGATTTTATCTATTGATATTAAAATTTCAGATCAAGATAATTGCATCCATTTTTTGTGTTCTCTTCCAAATTCATGGGATAGTCTAGTTTTTACAATAGGTAGCAATAAAACTACATTGAAGATTGATGAAATAACCTCATCCTTGTTGTCGAAGGAGATGAGACAAAAGAATATGGATGGACAGAATGGAGATTCCTTCTGTGTATAAGGATGGTCCCAGAACATAAACAAAAATAAGTCCTCCCGTGGGAGATCTAAATCTATAGGGAGATCTAAATATCAAGGAAAACCTATAAAGGTGTGCTGGAAATTCGGAAAGAAAGGGCACTTCAAAAAGGATTGTATATCTAAAGCTCCTGAGAAAGTAAATGGATTTGATGATGCTCCTTGTGAAAAGGCAAAAACCACCTCAGATGAAGGTGGGGATGTCTACTTGGATTCTTCTTCAAGTACACATGTAGATCATGAGGCATGGTTGATTGACTCAGATGCATCCATTCACCTCACTCCCCATAGGGAGTGGTTCTGTAAGTATGAAAAATATAATGGTGGTGATGTCTTCTTAGGGGATGATAGGAAGGCTAGAATTGTCAGACGCGGAAAAGTCAGGCTAAAGTTGTAGGGTGGAATGATTAGAACACTTACAAGTGTTTTTCATATTCCTGCATTGGCCAAAAAATATGATTTCTATAAGCAAGATGAATGATGCAGGTGTAAAAATAATGTTCGATAAAGATACCTGCAAGATGGTTCAGGGAGCACTGGTATTGATGTAGGGAGTTCATATTAGAACTCTGTGCAAACAATTGGGTAGTACTATTATTGATGGGTGCAAGAATTTTGTGGTTCCTGAAAGTGGAGTAGAAAATCTAGTGGTATTTAGAGAAAATACCATGTTATGGCATCAAAGGCTTGGACATACTGGAGAGAAGCGCCTTCGAATACTTCATGGTAATGATATGGTAGAATTTATCCCTAATTTCTATCTGGATTTCGATTTTTATGAACATGTGTATATGTGAAGCATAATCGGGTGAGTTTTCCCTTTGGTGCTAAGAGGGTGAAAGGGATTTTAGAGCTTGTGCATAGTGATGTGTTTGGACCCCAGTCAGTTCCATCACTGGGTAAGTCTCTATACTATGTATATTTTATAAATGACTTCTGAAGGAATATATGGATATATTTCCTCAGGAAGTAATCTGAAGTATTTGACGGGTTTAAAGAATTTAAGGCTCTGGTGCAAAACTTGACTGAGAAGAAGATAAAGGTGTTGAGGAAAAATAATGGTGGAGAGTTCTACAAGAATGAATTTGAAGAGTTTTGTGAGAAGTGTGGTATAGCATGACATAAGAGTACTCGATACACACCTCATAAAAATGGAGTTGCAGAAAGAATGAACAAGACGTTGATGGAAAAGGAAAGAAGCATGCTCAATGGTGGCAGGTTATGACATGAATTATGGGCAGAGGTGGTGGAGACTAGATGTTACCTGGTCACAATATCACCTTCATCAATGTTAGAGGATAAGACACAACATGAGGTATCGACTCATAAGAAACCCTCTCTTTCACATCTAAGGGTATTTGGCTATGATGCATATGTACATATTCCAAAGGAGAAAATAACCAAGCTAGATAGCAAATCTAAAAGGTGCATCTTTATTGGGTATAAGGATGGTTTAAAAGGTTTAAGATTTGGAACCCAGAAATAAGGAGGGTTTTGTACAACCAAGATGTGGTGTTTATAGTCTTTAGGATTGATAGCTGGGCATTAAGTAAGATAAGTATTAGTGTTGCTTTTATTCATTAAATCCTGTAAGTGATCCATTGAAGACAAAACAACAAAATAGAGCAGTTCTTCCAATTGGTACTTAAACCCTGAACCTTGATCTAGAAATAAACTCTTAAGTACAGAATGATTGGTTGATTGAAGTACTATTAGAATAGATCACTCATTGAATTAGTAATTGGATTGCTATAGATTAGTGTCATTGTTGCTCTGGGAACGAATGATTATGGCATCAATAGTTTAATAAGCTGAGTGGTTATTATCATAGGATTGTTTGATTTCTTTCAATAAGAACTGTCAACATAGAATGATTGTTGAAAATGATTGAGTGATTTTTCATAGAGAGTCTGGTACCAACATGCAAAGTTTGATTAGAGTTTGGTGTGAATAGAAGCTCGTTTTTGTCACTAGAAATGCATAGTTAAGTACATATTGAATACTAGAACTCGTGAAGATTTTAGGTTAAATTTGATTGTTGGGTTTGCTCATTAGACGATAAGATTTGCGAGTATTTATTTCATAAATCATTATAAGGAAATGATTAAACTCTGACCTAGCCTGAATAGAGAAAGCGCAAGGAAATTCATGCTTATGAACCTCGGGTTGACAATTAATCTTAAGGGATTTAATCTAACAAATTAAACTCTGAACAGTTCATAATCTTGAAATTTTGAATTAGGCTCTTGCATCATACTAGGTCGAATACCCTGCCATGGTCCTCTTGGAACTACATAACATAGTCGCATCGACAATTGACTTGCTCCATTGTCCTCTTAGTGAACTTCCTTCAACTTTGGTAATGAGGAGCAACATTTAACATCATGTGGTTCTGCATGGACAACACCAATATCAACATCTTCTTTTTGCTCATTTTGTACTCTTAAAATTTCTACTTGTTCACTTAGATTGCTAATAATTTTTGTTTTAAAATTATCAAACAAATTTCCAAGTTTAGCTTGACTTACCGATCTTGATGTTGATTGACTTACTCCTGCCCTTCCTCTTGATATGTGTTTGCATGTTTCACAAATTTCTTCAAATGATAATTGGTATACATCACCTCCACTCACGAGATCAAGGAGATCAATCCACTCATCCCTAATTTTTCTAAGTAAGAGGGATTTTAGTGTGTTGGATCCTAAATGATGTTGTTTTACCCTCTTAACGTTATACATGAACCTCTTTATTAGATCCTCTATACTCTCATCTTATCTTTGATTCATTATAAATATTTCTTCTTTAAGATCATGATATTTATATTCTTCTAGAAATATCTTTTGCATCTTACTCCATGATCTTATTGAATTAGTCCCTAAACTCATGAACTATTTGTTGAGATTGCAACAAGATGATGGAGCTTAGTGGAAAGAGTCGCCTTCACTAAGTGGGCCCGCAGGCTATTTTTGGCGCAAGTATATTTTTAGACTATGTCTATTTTTAGACATATGGATCATGTCTATGGATTGCAGGTTTCTGTTTATGGATGATTGATCAAGTTGGGAAAAAATAGATGGACTTCTATTTTTTATGAAAGTGTGAGTGATCAAAGTGTGAGTGATCAAAGTCTATTTTTAGACTGACTGTCAAAAATAGAAAAGTCAAATATTATTATCTCACAATAATATTTGGACTATAAACTTAATCTTATTCTCTTGGAGCACTTCAGTTTGAGCTACAGAGGTGGCACATGCAGCTGTCAGAAGGAAATACATTTTTCTTATGAGTCAGTTGAGTTGTTGCATGCATGAATTCAGTTAGAACTCAATCAGTTGAGTTTGGTGGAGTTGATTGTGGAGTTGATGGAGTTGTGTTCAGTTTAGCTTTGTTAAACTGGTTGTATTTAGTCTAACTGGCAAATAGACTAGAGATGAATTGAGTGAATTAGTTATTAATTAATTCACAACTTATTAACTCATAATACAACTAATGAATACATCAATTAACTCAGTTGCGTGTCAGTGCATGTTCAGTTCAATAGGGACAGGTGGTAGAGAATCAGATTGTTATCAGTTGTGACTATAGTTGTGCACCAGATCTTGCACAATCAAGGGATTAAGTATGCCAATGAGTTTGCTCACGTATTTTCCCACATTATAGCTTGTGCTCACGTCCAACAAAGTGTGAGTGACTATTTTGCAGGTGAAAAATGAGTTTGGTGAGCCATTCTCATTAGTTCTTGAGCAGGTATTGAGCAGTGGAGGCAGGCAAGCAGTGGAAGAGATTTGGAGATCAGATCTGAGATGTATTGTGTGTAACAGAGGTGGAGATACTTGTGAGAAGTATTATGCTGTGTAATGTTACATGACTCAATCATTAATATACAGATAGTTGGGGTTTTTAGCGAGATGCTTTCCCCGGGATACATACTATGTTAATGTGTGAATGCTCTTGATGTTTTATTGTTATTGATGCTGCTATATTGATGATCAAAGTAGAGGAGCTTATGTATTGTGTATGTTCTCCACAATAGTACATGATCAAGATAATCTCCATTGAATATGTGTTAAATTATTCAAAATTTCTACATGGTATCAGAGCTAGATAATTGTAGAAAAAATTTCTACATGGTATCGAAGCTGCTTGATTTGTAGAAGAGATTTTTACAGGATATCAAGCGAGGATTGATCATCAGATCTACTATTCAGGAAGTGTTTACATTCTATTTCTTTAGGAAGAGTCTGTAATCAGGCCAGGTAGCCTCTGGATTCACCCTTCCTTTGGAAGGTGAGATATCTGGTGAATGCCCATACAGTCGATCTCTGTACGAGAAAAATTTTGTTCTCACAAATTCTAGATCAGAAGCAGTTGAGTTGGTCGCTGGTGGAATTCGAATTTGCAGCAGTGTTGTTGAAATGTCTTTCAACGGATTGCGAATGTTATTCCAAAGCAAGAGCGACCTGGTGCTCAAGGATAAACTCAGTAACAATAAAGGTGAGAATGGATCTTCATCAAAGGTATCTAATGAAGAGAATTGCGCTTTGGCTGCCAAAGCAAAGAAGGGGAAGAACGAGAAAGCTTCTCATTCCGGTGCAAAAGGCAAGAAGCAGGATATGTCCAAGGTGAAGTGTTTTCACGGTCACCAGCACGGACACTATGCCACAAATTGTCCGCAGAAGAAGAAGAACAAGCAAGCTGCTAGATCTGCAGGGGGAGAGGCCTTAGCTTCTTAGTTTGAGCTTGATTTTTCATTGATCGCATGCTTGGTTTCAAGTGTGATGGGATCAGTGTGGTTCTTGGATAGTGGTGCGTCTTTTAACATGACGGGAGATAGAGATTTGTTCTCTGATCTGGAGGACAAAGATCTTGGAGTGCACATCGAGATGGGCGATGATGGTAGATATAGTGCGACTGGTATCGGTACCATTTCCTTTGAGAGGGAGTCTGGTAAACCCTTTGTATTGAAGGAAGTCATGCATGTTCCAGGATTGAAGAAGAATCTCATCTTAGTGGCGATGTTAGAAGACAAGGGGTATGATGTTGTTTTCAGCGAGGGAAAGGCCTTCCTGCGCAGCAAGACAACTGGTGAGACCCGGAAGATATGGGTTCGAGTGAGGAACCTTTATCAGTTGCATGTAGATGGATGCGCAGCAATGGCAGGCAAGGCAGAAGGATTGGTGAGCCGAGATGATGGCGAGTTGTGGCACAGGAGATTGGGTCACCTTTACCATGGAGCCTTGAAGATACTGTAGTATATCACTACAGGGCTTCCTAAAGGCACACTTGCGTAGTCAGATCAGTGCAAGGGGTGTACTTTGGGGAAGTTTGTGAAAGCCACCTTTCACGAGAAGGATAGTCGCGCCACGACAATCCTTGAGAGAATTCACACAGACGTGTGTTGACCTTTCTCAGTTGCTTCGACAACAAAACACATGTATTATGTGATTTTTGTTGATGATTTCTCTCGTAAGTGCTGGATCTTCTTCATGCAGAAGAAGAGCAAGACATATTCAAAGTTCTGTGAATTCAAAGCACTGGTCGAGAAGGAGTCGGGGAAGAAGGTGAAGGCTCTTAGGAGCGATAATGGTGGTGAATACATCTCGGATGAGTTCAAGGATTTCTGTAAGGCAGAAGGGATTCATAGAGAGCTCATAGCTCCCCATAACCCACAGAAGAACAGGGTAGCTGAGCGGAAGAACAAAACGATTGTGGGTGTTGCACAGGCAATGTTGCATGATCAGGGCCTACCCCTTCACTTGTGGCTGGAAGCATGCAATACAACAGTTTATGTGCAGAACCATTGTCCTCATAGGATACTTGGAATGATTACACCTGAGGAGGCTTATTCTGGTAAGAAGCCTGATCTTTCTCATTTGAGGATTTTTGGTGCTAACGTTTACATGCATGTGACGAAGGATGCCAGAAAGAAGTTGGAGCCGACCGTAGAGGTTGGGATATTTGTGGGGTACACGGATACGCCCCACAACTATCGTGTGTATTTGCCAGACAGTGGTAAAAATGTTGTGCGACGGGATATAAAATTTCAGGAGGAGAAAGCCATGAATAGTTCCCTTGAGAGGGAGCTACACTTGCATGCAGATGAGGAGCAATTAGTTCCTAAGGATGAGCTTCAGGACGTGGATCGGCCACAGGACGATGTTCATGGAGTGGAAGAGACCACTCATTCAGCGCCAACCATCAGAGGGCGAAAGCGCTTGACAGAAGTTGAGCGACTGGCTCAAGATGGAGAGAAAGTTGTAGGACCACCTACAACCCAACGCAGGCAGAGACAGTCACCTGATCGGTACACTCGATACATGGCTCTTATGAGCAAGTGTGTTGTGACTGAGCCATCCTCTTTCGAGGAAGCTGTGGAGGATCCCGCATGGGTAGATGCCATTGTGGGAGAGTATGATTCTATTGTCAGAAACAGTGCATGGGAGATTGTTCCTAGACCGGAAGGGAAATCAGTGGTGGGTTCGAGATGGATCTACAAAGTTAAGCAGGCAGCTGACGGGAGTGTGGAGAAGTACAAGGCAAGATTTGTTGCCCGAGGCTTTTCACAGATTGAGGGGATCGATTATGATGAGACCTTTGCACCTGTCGTAAGGTATTCTTCCATACAGATGATTCTTGCTCTCCCAGCGCAGATGGGATGGCACATTCATCAGATGGATGTGAAGACTGCGTTCCTCAACGGAGTCATTGGGGAGGAGGTGTACATTGAGCAACCCGAAGGCTTTGAAGTCTTCAGCAGCGAGTCGCATGTGTGCAGGCTCAAGAGAGCGTTGTATGGGTTGAAGCAAGCACCACGTGCTTGGTACACATGGATAGACAACTATTTCACTGGACTTGGATTCTCCAAGAGCGAGGTGGATCCGAATCTATACCAGATTGTGGTGGAGGGTAAGTTGCTTATCATTGTATTGTATGTTGATGATTTGATTCTAATGGGTGATGAGTTGTTGATACTGTCATGCAAGAAGGATCTTGCTACAGAGTTTGAGATGAAGAATTTGGGCCTCCTTCACTATTTCCTGGGATTGGAAATATGGCAGCGCAGTGGTGGACTGTTTGTTTCTCAGGGCAAGTATGCTTGGGAGATACTGGAGAATTTCAACATGCATGGATGCAAGCCTGTTGATACTCCTCTTCCTGGAGGTTGGAGGAAGGAGGATGCCACTTCGGGAGAAGAAGTGGATGCCATTGTTTATCGACAGTTGGTGGGGTCACTGATGTATTTGGTCAATACACGACCTGATAAATGCTATGCAGTTAACCAGCTTTCACAAGCTATGGTTAAGCCTACCAAGCTCTTCTGGAAGGCGGGCAAGCATGTATTGCACTACTTGAGAGGCACATCGGGATATGGTTTGTGGTACAGACAGGAGGAGGAGGTGAAGCTATGTGGCTTCACGGATGCAGATTGGGCAGGGAGCCAAACAGACAGAAAGAGCACATCAGGAGGGGTCTTCAGTATTGGATCGACAACAGTTTCTTGGTACAGCAGGAAGCAGAGATCTGTGTGGATGAGGATGATCCTGGCCGGGTTTTTCGGGTCCAATCACATCAGGTACCATCATATCAGAGATTGTGTGCAGCGGAGGATCATGTTACTTTCGTACATTCCAACGGAGGATCAGGATGCTGATATTCTGACGAAGGCTCTCACCAGGAGCAAATTCGAGTACCACCGAGGCAGGATAGGGGTTGCTGATAATCCATATCTTGTTGAGAGGGAGTGTTGAGATTGCAACAAGATGATGGAGCTTAGTGGAAAGAGTCGCCTTCACTAAGTGGGCCCACAGGCTATTTTTGGTGCAAGTCTATTTTTAGACTATGTCTATTTTTAGACATATGGATCATGTCTATGGATTGCAGGTTGTTGTTTATGGATGATTGATCAAGTTGGGAAAAAATATATGGAATTCTATTTTTGATGAAAGTGTGAGTGATCACAGTGTGAGTGATCAAAGTCTATTTTTAGACTGACTGTCAAAAATAGAAAAGTCAAATATTATTATCTCACAATAATATTTGGACTATAAACTTAATCTTATTCTCTTGGAGCACTTCAGTTTGAGCTACAGAGGTGGCACATGCAGCTGTCAGAAGGAAATACAATTTTCTTATGAGTCAGTTGAGTTGTTGCATGCATGACTTCAGTTAGAACTCAATCAGTTGAGTTTGGTGGAGTTGATTGTGGAGTTGATGGAGTTGTGTTCAGTTTAGCTTTGTTAAACTGGTTGTATTTAGTCTAACTGGCAAATAGACTAGAGATGAATTGAGTGAATTAGTTATTAATTAATTCACAAATTATTAACTCATAATACAACTAATGAATACATCAGTTAACTCAGTTGCATGTCAGTGCATGTTCAGTTCAATAGGGACAGGTGGTAGAGAATCAGATTGCTATCAGTTGTGACTATAGTTGTGCACCGGATCTTGCACAATCAAGGGATTGAGTATGCCAATGAGTTTGCTCATGTATTTTCCCACATTATAGCTTGTGCTCACGTCCAACAAAGTGTGAGTGACTATTTTGCAGGTGAAAAACGAGTTTGGTGAGCCATTCTCATCAGTTCTTGAGCAGGTATTGAGCAGTGGAGGCAGGCAAGCAGTGGAAGATATTTGGAGATCAGATCTGAGCTGTATTGTGTGTAACAGAGGTGGAGATACTTGTGAGAAGTATTATGCTGTGTAATGTTACATGACTCAATCATTAATATACAGATAGTTGGGGTTTTTAGCGAGATGCTTTCCCCGGGATACATATTGTGTTAATGTGTGAATGCTCTTGATGTTTTATTGTTATTGATGTTGCTATATTGATGATCAACGTAGAGGAGCTTATGTATTGTGTATGTTTTCCGCAATAGTACATGATCAGGATAATCTCCATTGAATATGTGTTAAATTATTCAAAATTTCTACACTATTTAAGATCTCTATCCTTCAACGTTTCTGGAAACAATCTCAGTTTTTGAGTTTTTAATAAGTAACCATAAGATCTACAAACAATTTCAAATTCAAAGAGAAAGGTTTCTGGATTCTTTGACCTTAGACCATGAAATTTTGGAAGAAAAGATAGAGGGATGTTCTTCATGTGCACACTACCATTAGTATTTGGAATCAGAAATCCAAGAGGATCTTCCTCATTGTCATTATCTCCATCCATTTCTTCTACATTATTTTCCATCTCTTCTTCTTCTACTTATAAAAGTGGATGGTGATGTGGCACTTACTGCACCACGTGATCAAATAGGCGGGTGGATTGGTGTTGGAGGTTTTTTTTGTTTTTATGTTGAATGAAAACACTAATGCAATGCACTTTTATATTTTTGAAATGAAATATTCCTAATGTAATTATTTTTTGTTTTTGAAAATAAGTAAAAGGAAATGAATCAACTAGGGAAGAAAATAATGCATATTTCGGCACCTCATCGGCAACGGCGCCAAAAAGTTATGAGCCTCGATATTGCAGCAAGAATGTTGCAACTCCCACGGCTACCGACTTTTAATTGTCAACTCGGGTTCGTACAAACATAAGAGGTATTAGCACTATATGTGTAGTATATAAAGTGTCCTTCCTTTGTTGTCATTATGTAATGGAGTGCATGTACTGAAGTCAAATTCTAAACTAATTTCTGAAAATGAAATGCTTGAAATGGAAACCTCAACCTATTGCAAGAAAGAATCCTATTCTAGTTGTAGAAAGTAAATATCATGAACTAAATGTCAACCATTACATTTCAAAATACTTCAAATTCATTAACAAATTTTATTGGATGTGGCAATCAATAAAATCATCATTGTATTACCCATTTCATAAATATGTCCACTAACAAAAATCATTAAAATTTTTTGCATGGATAAAGAGGCAAGTCCTAAGTGGTATTTAGTCTTCCCTAATCATTGATCTAGAGCCTAGGAGTCTTGATGCAACCATAAGGGACCAAAACCAATATTTTTGAGAAAATATTGGCAAGTATATACACATTGGAAGAGTACTACAGGAAAACTACAGGATGTTACAGATTTACTACAGGTAGTTATAATTTAGTGAATTACCAAGAAAATCCAATCCAAATTGGATGAACAAATTTTTTTATTGACTAGGATGTCTAGGTCTCTATTCCAAGTGCAATAACTCAAAAAGACCTCTGTTAACCTATGCTAAAAAATGGCAGAAAATTACTAGTCTAAAATCTAGAAATTCGAGAACTAGTGAGCTAGTAAATCTATCAAATGTCTAACCTAATAAAGTAAAAATGCAACCTGGTAATTTTTTTTATGAAATAGAATGTTTTTTTGATCTAATGCAAGTGGAACCAAATTGGTTGAAGCTCGTTAGAATGCTCTAAAAAATGGCAGAAATTTACTGCTCTTTGCTAAAAAGGAGTTCCAGAAATGTAGATTTGGGAATAAGAAGACTAATCCAAGTAGCTCAATGATCACTACGAATTTCCAATGATCAAATGATTCTTGTGATCCTACAAAATAACTTACATCAACCATTTAACTCAATCCTACAACAAGAAATCATTAATACAAAATGCAGAAATAAAAAGAAATAAAAACAGGAGATGCATGTGAATAAGAAGTGACAAGAAGAAAAGAAAATGATAGAGAAGGGCTCTGAGACTCCTAGGATGGCCAACCCCAAGGAAACTCAGAGACCTTTGGAGGATAACGAGATTTAGAAGCTGAACATGACACCAATCTTCATTATTTTCATCAATACAATTACATCCCTGCAAGAAAATACAATGGAGTTGCAAAAATACGAGTTCTCTCCACAAGAAGACTAATGAAAATCTCTATCTAGAGGAAAATTCAACCTGGTACTTATAAAAAATTATTAGGAATCATTCCCCATGAAAGGAGGAATCTTCCCCACCAAAATCCCTTGGTTAGTGGATCTGGTTCCTAATACTAGGAATCTGCATTAAATGACGGGGAACACATTCCTAGATTTTCTCAATCATTGGAGTTCCACAATATGTGCCATAATTCCATAATATCTTGTTGATTTATTATTTAATAGTGATCCTCCTGTAGTAGGGAGAAAGTCCATAAATTATCTCCTCCTCCAAATCTTCATGATCTACCCAATATTCTCATAATATTCCACAAAAATAAATAATATTAGGCACAAATATCCAATTATTCATAAACCTTCCTAATGAATATATTAAAGTTAAAAATACATTATCTAATGCAAAAATAGATGTTTAATGTGCTCAAGGATGATCATAGGCCTTAATTTATGTTTAATTTAGAGACATGGGCCTTAATTTATGTCTAATTTAGAGGCACATTAGTTATGACTTTGAAATCATCTACAAAAAAAGGGAAGAAAAATGTTGTGGCAGATGCACTCTCAAGAAAGGATGAGGATGTGGATGCATTTCCTTGCGCCATTTCTATTATCCAACCAGATTGGATAAACAAAGAAAGGGATGAATGGAAGAATGATGAAGAAGTGTGGGCACCCATTCAAAAGATACAACAAGATCTAGTACATCTGATTCATTTAGCTGGAAAAATGATTTGTTATGGTACAAAGATCGCTTATACCTAGGTAAGAATTCCCAAATCAAATAAAATATTCTGATGGAATTGCACACTTCTCCCTTAGGAGGGAACTCAATATTTTTAAAAACTTGCCACAGGGTTAAGAACGAATTTTTTTGGGATGGCCTTAAATCAGATATTCAAAAGTTTGTGGTGGAATGTTTATTTTGCCAAAAAAAAAAAAGATGAAACAATTAAGACCCTAGGTCTATTACAACCTTTATCATTTCCAAGCCAGCATTGGGAGGAGGTTTCATTGGATTTTATCACAGGTTTAGCCAAGTCTGAAGGAAAGATTGTCATCATGGTGGTAGTTGATAAACTTACCAAGTATGCACGCTTTTGTGCATTATCTCATCCATTTAAAGCTAATACAGTTTCTACTGCATTTATGGAAACAATTCAAAATCTACATGGAAACCCAAAGATTATTGTAAGCGACAGAGATCCCATTTTCATTGGAAATTTTTGGACAGAATTATTTTCTTATCTTGGTACTCAATTAGCTCATATCTCATCTTATCATCCTCAATCTGATGGGAAAATTGAGATATTAAACAAATGTTTGGAAGGATATCTTCGTTGCTTTGTCTTTGATAAATAGACACAATGGGTGAAATGGTTACCTCTGGCTGAATGGTGCTATAACACTTCCTTCCATACTACAAAAATAATGACCCCATTTATGGCACTTTATGGATATCGTCCACCATCCATCACATCATATTTAAGAGAAAATTCTAAGGTTAAAGTAGTGGAAGATCACATTGAGCATAAACAACAATTTCTCCAGCTCTTAATGGATAAACTCACTTTGGCGCAAAATAGAATGAAACAACAGGCAGATCAACATCGCAGCGAAAGATGTTTTGATGTAGGTAACTGGGTATTCCTACGGCTACAACCATATAAACAAATTTCCCTCAAGCAAGATAAGAAGGATAATAAATTATCACCAAAGTATTATGGTCCATACAAGGTGTTGCAAAAGATTGGTACTATGGCATACAAATTGGAGCTTCTTGCAGCTTCCTGAGTGCACCCAGTTTTCCATGTTTCGTGCTTAAAGAAGGTTATAGGTGACAACATCCCAATTCAAACAATATTTCCAGAACTTGATGAGGAAGGAAAAGTCATATTGGAACCTGAAGCAGTCACGGAACAAGAACTCGATAGCTACGAAATCGATCAATTTCAAAGTATCTCATCAAGTGGAAGAACTTACCCATTGAAGATTCCACACGGGAGGATGAGAATTTTATAGAGAAGCATCCATAACTACTCGAGCATTGAGGGCAACACTTTTTTGAAGGAGAGGGGCATGTTAGGTCCCTATAATACTAGTGATTCCCCCATTACTATTTTCATTGTAGCCCTTATTATCATTATTGTGCCCCTATTGTCCCCATATTGTTATTATTGAGCCCCATAGAAGCCCACTATTGTTATTGTTGTGCCCTTATATTATTATTGTTATGTCGGCTTTAATTATATTGTGACCCCATAGACTCCTATATATAGAAAGGAGGTTTTGTCATTTGAATCATCCAAGAATTGTTCATTTGTGTAATGTAAAGGAGGTTTCCCCCTCGAACAGGATGATTTTGAATTCGTTGATATATCTTTTCTATCCTTTTGTGAGCTGGTTTCATAACATGTGCTCTTGGCCTTAATGAATTCACTTTGAACTGAATTTTTTTCTAAGTCGGAGATATGGGATGAGGGGTGAAGAGGATGACTCTGGACATAGATAACGTGCGACACAAGCTAACTCATAAAGAGAACTTAGAAAACATGAACAAAGGTAAATATTCATTGAAACACTGCTATATACCCATTCCCTAATTGCAACGTGTGAAGTGTGTGCAATTATGACCCAAAAGTGTCATTTTGCAATAAAAAAGATGTTATGACCGTGAAATGCACTAAAATATGTTCTGATCAATGCGATGAAAATTGAGACCATTCAAAGACACTTGAAACGCATACAACAACATTACACGACACTTGAAGATCAAAGTGAATCTAGATTTGACAATGATAGTAGGCTCCAAAATTCGAATGTAGTGAGATTTTGGAGGGTGCTGTAGAAGTGAGAATATGTTCCTAGAAAAATAACACCAAGGATGGGTGAGCCTATAATTCTAGGTCAGGTGGTGATATTTGAGAGGAAGTTCGAGTAGGCGAATGTTATCATGAGAAAATCATATGATCATTTGTGTGCACTAGAAGAAACTTAGACTCAGTTCTCAACACATACAACATTTACATTTTGAGTTGAAATCACCATGAAGATCAAAAAGGAAAAGCTTTCCTAACTTTCAAGTTAAAAATTTGGACCACGAGGGTGCACTATTGCTAGAAATTAACAACCACACAAACTTTTCTTCGATAGACGCGTGGTCACGAAAAATGCTAGTCAGCACCTCGGGCCGTGAACTTTCTTGAAAAATACTCCAAATCTTGACATGATGGGCTAACAAATGCAAGCCTTGAGCCCCAATAAGCCTTAAAGGCAAGAATATGGTAGCTATCATCTCATTTATGAGGCAAACAACCACAATGATGAGCCAAATGAGGGAAGGAGTGTCAATATTTTTTATAAATACAAGTTCATGGAGAGCCAAAAAAAAGAAGAAGTGGTGCATTGTTATGCTACCAAAACTTCTCCAAACCAATATAGTATTCCATTGTGAGGAGAATTCCATCATTGATAGAGTCTTATATGCTTCTTTGAAAGAGAAATATTTTGCAAAATAAATTGAGGAAGGAAAATCCTTGTTGAGAGTTTTTTAGCACCATTGCTCAAATCATTTTATTCAAGTGTCTTTGATACTTCTATTGTAACTCTTCCACCACCAAGAATAAATAAAGAGGACCCTTTTCCTATACCTTTTTTAAATTTGTTCTGCGTCATTAAGCTTATTTATGTGTTATTTAGTGTAGTTTTGATTTAGTTTTTTTCATGCATTATTTCCATAATTTTCATTGTTTTGTTTATCCATGCTTATCCACTAACAACATCCAATTGTTTGTATACTCCTTGAAGGTAACAAAAAACTCCAAGGAAGGTGTTTTGGGAACTCATAGACAGCAAACACACCAATATAGTGAATCTACAAGTACTAACACTCTTCCTACCAAAGGTGAGAGGTGTTGAATGAGACAAGAGAAACAAGGTGAAAAGTGGTCCCCTGTGGTGCCCAATGATATGGATGAATGACAAGGGGGATATAAAGTATGATAACCAATGTATCAACAAATAAAAAAATCAAATATATAATGCCTAATTACCTTAATGATTTTCTAATGTTTGAAACAATCCATGTTTTAGAAAGGGTTGAAATCCTAAAATATGTAATATTTATCCACTCGAAAGTAACTTTTCCTTCTAAAATTTTTCAATAGTGGGGTCTCAAGAGACCAGAAGAAAAATAGCCAAGGTATGAAAGGAGGGTTATAATTAAGGGTACTAGGCCACATCCCAAAGAAACAAGTGACAGTTACAATAGCCATTCAAAATCACCTCTAGGTGCATGTGCTCCTACACATGCCACCTTAGTAACATGCCCTAGAATTTGGCCACTAAGCTAACTTCGTCCATTGTGGGTGAGGGAATATTAGCTTTTGGGTATCAACCATAAATCTAGATCCCATTGTAAGAATTGGGGGACTTAGGTAGGCTTGCAATATTCCTTTTTCTAAGGCTTGTCACTTCACGAGTTTCTTCTAACCACTAATCTTTTGTCACTAGATTATTGAGTATTTAAAGTTCCCTAAAAGACAACATTCGATGTTTAAAATGAGAATGACCAAGAAGGTTCATTTGTATGCTTATCCATATGGTCTTGATGCAGGAGCATCATAAAACATTTTTACTTTTGAGAGAACATTCCATGTTGATATTTGTTTCATAGAATTTTTTTTGTATACTTATGAGTCCCTTATGGGACAAATCTACCCGATTATTTAGCTAAATTTCGAGAAATTATCCAAATGTAGTCACATGAGAGATACTATTGGAAAGAAACATAACTTTTTTTTAGAATTTTCTTCCCCTTTGTCGATAGTATATGAATTTGATACAACCCTACAAGGAGAAAGGGTAGAGAGAACTCCTGAAAAAATTTTCACGATGTAAAATCGTTCTTAATGAAAATTGAATCTGCTTTTTTTATATCTATTAATGAATGTGTGTTTGAAATTTCTCTCTTGTCGACTTGCATAAGTAGGATATAAATCACCTATGATTCTAGATATATTGATAAATTAGATATTTGAACCCTTTACGAGCTCCAAAGATGACACCTATATAATTTCAAATTTTTATTCATCTGAGTTTCTTTTGGAAATTAGGATTATACTGTAGCCGGTAGCACTAGAAATTTAAGTATTCTAATTCCATAATTGTGCCTTTCTAGCTAGACACTATAGAATAGGCTAATTCTATGACCATATTGAAAAATTTTTGGTGCTCCTAGTCCATGGGATACCGAAATGTAGCTTGGATGAATTTTGGAGTGTGTAGCCCCCATAGGAGTTTACCCACACTGCGTAGTAAAATGGAGTTCATGGTTCACCAACAATAATTGGATTTAGGAGTCCCCAAAATATTTCAACCATACCATGTGATAAATTGAAGTACATGGCCAAAGGTTACATTTCAGGGTTTGTGGTCCATGAGTTTCCAAGCATAGTGCACTGAGAAAAAAGAAAATTGGATCTCGATATTGGTTAGGCCTAGCAAGCCACAAATTTCATGTGGGATCTTGAGAACCACCAAAATTCACTGCATCAAGTTGTATCAGATCTTGGGGCTCAAATAAACTGGAGATAACTATTAGAACAACCGTAGAAAACATGCCACCCATACAATGAGGTCGAGAGAGGAATATTTTAGAGAATGTAACTAGTTTCGATCTTCATAATTTGTACCATTATGTATTTTATTTAAAAGGAAAAGAAAATAAAAAGAAATTTTTTTCTAGACAAGCGCGTTCTTCATGTTTCTAGGATTTTGAGTCAAAAAGGGTCAAAGTCTAATAAGGACCTATTGTAAAGGAAAAGGAAAAAGAATTTTTAAATATGTAATTTTGGGTCAGAAAGCCCTCTAGGTTCCAAGTCAGCCTACATATCAAGTCATACATGCCCCAATGGACATGCCTATTCGCACCACTCTAAAATATATAAATAGAGGGAAGATGGAGCCCGTTTTGACACACACTTGATGGATTGTGGTCTGAAATATCGTAAAGAGGGCAGAGAAGAAGCAGAGGGCCTAAGTATGAAAGGGAAAGTTTGTGGAAGATCTTCCTTGGTATATCTTTTTTTGTTGGTTTCTTGTTGATGAATCTACTGGAAATAAGGAAGGTTTGAATTAGCATCTAAAGGTGGAATTTTATGTGGTTATAGGTCCTTGGTATTTCATTTGATCTTATTCTATAAGAAGATAAGTTTTTGGGTTTTACCCTTGGAGGGATTTTTCCCTAGCTTGGATCCCATATCTTACATTCTTCTATTTATTTGATCTTCATGTTCAATTTGTGGTAATTTTTTGATTAAAAAAAAATAGAATATATATTAATAAAGAAGTAAACTAATTTCAAAAACAATTACTATGGTAAGGAAATTCTAAACTAATCTATAGACCTCTCGATTTTCCAATAGAATATGGAAAATGATGAATTATGATTAGTGTTAAAGCCTATCCAAGAAAGGATGGAAGCCATGTAGATAGCTCAAATAAGGAAACCTAACGTGGGATATGTTAGTGACAATGAAGATACAAGCACTAAAGACGAGATAGAAGGAGCACCAAGAGGAGGATTGGTAAAGGAACAACTAATAAAGCTAGTTACTAAGGTAGGATCTAGGTTAAAGATGTAAGAGCCTTTGTATGATGGAAACATAAATATGGAGGAGCTACTTGACTAGATCAATAGAATGGATAAATAGTTTGACAACGAAGACGTGGAAGATGACCAAAATGTCAAATATGTGGTGAACAAGCTAAAGGGATACGTAACATTATGGTGGGTTGAAATACAAGGGGATAGAGAAAGGAAAGTAAAGGCCAAAATTAGGATCTACCACAAAATTGTGGCCAACTTTAAGGGAAAATACATGCCTAAGGATTACTAGCTGGACTTGTTTAGGAAATTTCAAAATATGAGGTAGAAAACCATGGAAATGAAATAGTACACCAAAGAATTCTATAGACTAACATTAGAATATGAAACATAGACGAATATGTTGAAAAGGTGGTTGGATATGTAAATGGAATAAGGTAAGATATCTATGATGAGATTGGCCTCTTTCCCCTAAAGCGAGTGGAATAAACCTAACATGCAACTTTAAGAGTAGGGGATAAATTGGCTAGAAAGAAAGGCTAAAGGAGTAGAGGGAGGAGTCCATAAAAGGAAAAGGGATCTTCCAGCAGAGGAAGAATTTAGAATATAAAGGAATATGTGTGAAGCTATAACATATAATCACCCATAGGAGGAAAATCAAGGGGCAGAAGATTCCTCTCAAGAGGCAAAGGCTAGAGAAGGGAATTGAGGTTTTATATATATGAAAAGAAAGGGCACATGTCATGGAATTTTCTTGAAAATAAGACAAAAAATCAAATAATAAATCACATTACAAAAGCTAAATAAGAGACATCAATTGTAGATGAAAAAGGGAATACTCCTAAGAGGGGTGAATATTTCACGTTGAAAATAATCTTGGATAAAGAACTAAGGGAGATTCAAGAACTAGCATACAGGAGGAGATTATTTAGGATAACATGTAAATCCAAAGGAAAATGTTGTAAAATGGTCATGTAGTGTGGAAATACTGGTAATTTTGTTTCTAGAAAGATGGTGGGGAACCTAGGATTACAGAGTATGGTGCATCCTACTTCATACCGAGTCTTATGGATGCAGAAAGGACATAAAATTATGGTACGTGAACAAAGTATGGTAGAATTATAGATTGGTATTTATAAAGATGAAGTTCTATGTGGTATTATGCCTATGTATGTTTGTAATGTTTTGTTTGGGAGACAATTATAGTATGGCTAGAGAGTACACCCTCAAAAAGGATGGTCGTAAGCACATGTTTTTGTCGCTAAATGATGAAGGGACAAAGAAAGTAGGCTTAAGCATATGTTGATGAGTGGGAAGGAATTTCTACATGAAATAAAAAATTAAGAATAGATAAAATCCACTCTAATTAGCAAGCCTAAGGTTGTGCTTACTAATACCAATTTCGATGATTTACCTAATGGGTTATAAGCATTGTTAGGTGAATTTGTTGATATTAAAGAAACTTACAAACTGATTCCCTAGGAAAATTAAGAAGTTAGAAAATTAGTCCAAGAGCTACTAGACATAGTATTAATCTAGGAAATCTTAAGTCCCTACATTGTACCAATATTCTTGATCCCAAAGAAGAATTGAGGTTGGAGAATGTGTATGAATTCCAATGAAATAAACAAGATAACAATAAGGTATAGATTTTCCTTAAATCACATGGATGATTTGATGGATTGTTTAAGTGGTGCAATTTTTTTTTTCAAAAATAGATATGAAAAGTGGGTGTTTCCAGATAGGAATGAGAGCAGGAGATGGGTAGAAAAAACTTTAAAACTAATGATGGGTTGTATGAGTTCCGTATTATGCCTTTTGGTTTAACTAATACCCTCAGTACCTTCATGGGAAGCATGAATGGTATCCTCAATGATTTCATTGGAAAATTTGTAATAATATATCTATATATCCTCATGTACCCAAAAAAAGAGGAACAACATTTGAGGTTTTAAAATTTGGTGTTAATAAAGCTACAACATGAAAACCATTTAATAAATCTAAAAAAATGCTCTTTATTCATAACATAATTGGTTTATTTAGGGTTTTTAATCAATCCCAAAGGATTAAAAATGGTCCCAAAAAAGGTAAAAGTGATTAAAGAATGACCCTCTTTGAAGAATATCCATGAAGTATGGAGTTTTAATGGATTGGCTAGCTGTTATTGGAAGTTAATTCAAAATTTCAGCCATACATGTGCACCACTAATTAAAACCATAAAAGGGGAACATTAGTCACTTAAATGAACAATGGAATCTAAGAGAGAATTATAATTACTAAAAGAAAAACTATTTGGGCCACTAGTCCTAACACTCCCTAATTTTAAAAAACCCTTGCAAGTGTTGAAGAAAAGTGTAACTAGGTTCAGTATTTGTAAATGTGATTTTGATCTTTGTACGTGTCAAGAAAAAGAAATATTATTTTTGTAAATTATTTGAATGAGTTTCTTGCTCATTCCATAGGTCTAGAAAAGTAAAAGAATTAAAGGCATGTTAAAGAACTCTTCTTGAGCATGAATATGGGTCAACACAGTGTCCAGTAGCCCTCCAAGACAAGCACCATCCTCCAAAGAAGAAGACTACCAACAAAACAATGTGAAAGACAGTCAAGTCAACTTCAAAGTATATATAGATGACATGTCGGCTCAATAAAAGGACGCAACAGTTCACTAAGTTCACGTCGGCTTGCATACATGGACTAACACCTATAAATATGCAGTTGGAGTAATAACAGGAGGACATAACTTCATATCACTCTGAAACTTCGATGGCATAGTAAGGATCTCGATGATAAAAATAGTGACAACTTTATATAAGATCTTTGGAATCTAAACCAAGCACAGTGACACATAATCTTCAGTTTCTCTATGAGTTTTTGTTGGAAAAAGGACTTTGGATACCTCTGTTATCTTCTCTGATGATCATAGTGAAATATAATAGTCTCATGGCCACGGTCTCTTCTCGATTTCAGTGACTACTGTCTCAGAAGTTACAGTCTCGGCATGTATACGAAAAACATCAGTCATACTCTGTATCAAATTATATATATACAAAGTCATAGTCTTGATCTTACAGTCTTGATGTATCTACAATGGAGAGGATCATACAGTCTCGGTATATCATCAAGACATAGTCATGATTTAAATACAGTCACAACCATGGTCTCAGGAAGATCTCCATAGTATTGTAGCAAGATGACACAGTAATGATGGTGTAGTTGAGATGATGCAACAATGATATATGTGAAGATGGAGTAATGGTGTAGAAGCAATGATCTCATTGTCATAATGAGTATCTTAGTAGAGGCACAATAATGTTCTTAGTGATGAGAGCAGCAAGGAAGTCTCAGTGGTGTAGTGATGATGAAATCAGCAATGAAGAAGGAAAGGATTGGTGTCTTGATCTTGGAGCATCATTATAGGTCAAGGGTCATGGTCTTGGTATTCATCAATTGGAATTTTTATAAGAAGAATTTTGTGCAGCTTTTCCTCTCTAAGAGGGAGAGGTTTTGGCCTTGGCAGAATTCCAACATCTTGTGTTCTTATCTCTTTATTTTGGTAGCTATTTGATGAAGTAAGAAATACACACACTAATAATATCAAGTAAAATATTGTGCTAATAAGCTAAATATAAAATACCTCACAAATAGTTATCATGCTAAGAAGAATCATATCAACTCCAACTACCCTAGATTCTTCAACATGGTATCAAAGCTATTATTACAGACAAAGGAAGGGAAGAAAAGAGACATTTCAAGGATCAAGTTCTAGCAGAGCACCAAAACAAGCTAAAGGACATCAAGGTCTACATTAAAGAAACAAACCTTGATCTTGATCATACACAAGCAATCTACAACAACAGTCTACATCAGTAAATTTGTTTATCCAATCAAGGAGACAATCTACAACAACAAGAACTTGTTTCTCCATTGTCCTCATCAAAAGGCAACCAAGACCCTCATCAAGATGTCTACAAAACAAGACAACTCGAAGGATTTCAAATGAAGATGACATCAGCTTGGAGAAAGTTGAAACCCTTGCAAAAATCCTGATCTACAAAACAAGGCAAAACATATTAAAGGCATTGTCATCTCCAAGGTTATGAAATCAAGCAAGGATCATCTCCTTGTCTTAGAAGAAGACCATTCGAGGAAGAAGAATCCCTCATGCATCTTCTTCAACCATCATCAACATGATCAAGGTGAATATTTCATCTTGACATGAAAACTAAGTATATTTTCATTCTATAATTAAGTTTAGTTAAATGATTTCATGATTGCAAGGACATTTATAGGTTGGATGGGTCATCAAGATTCCTTGCATGAAGAAGGAGGATAGTCATAATCGTCTAAGAAGCTGAAGTCATTAAGCATATCAATAGGTCTCCTTTGAATCTATGGAAATGGATTCTTATGAAAGATCCCCTCAATAGAAATATTGGAGACATCAAAGTGATGTATATGGTAAACTCATTATCTAAAGATGACATGAAGAAGGTCACATGAAATCTAATCTACATGAAAGTAAAGGGTATCAAAGGATGTAGGATATATTCCATCTACAAGACCTAGATAGGAAGATAACCATAATGCACTAATAGATAATCAAGGCAAAAAATATCCATGGGATAAGAAGGTTACCTCATTTGACAACTTATGGTCTCTATGCTAAATAGGGAAAGATAAGTGGATGGAAAAAGTATTGAACTGTAAAGGACTAAATCATGTGCAGAAATAAAAGGGAATTTTGGTCCTTAAACAAGGTATAATGGGTATAGCTAAAATTATGGAAGCTCATATCACCAGATAGATGGAGGAAGCTAAAGAAAAGGGCCAAGGAAAGAGGGAGTAACAGATCTCTATGATTGGGATAATATCCCTCAAAAAAGGGTCCTATCATAATATTTTGTTATAAGATACGACATTGGTGATAAGATGCATCGTAGCATCATGGAAGCATTAGAAACAAGAGCTTGTGACATCACCATACGAATCATGAAGAACAAAAATCCATGACAGATAAAACATGAAGGATATAGCTCTTGTTAACCTCAGTGGACATTGAAGAAAAGGAATAAGTCATCTAGGACAAGAGTCATCATACATCAAGTAAAAAAGGAAACATCTGCCAGTTGGGGATATACAAGATCCTCAAAATTATCTAATGGAATCATCATGATAGGGTTCACTAATATAGAGAGGAAGCTAGTGTTTCAACAAGAACTCCAACTTATGGAATCTATGAGATGATGGTGTGATGACATGAAGTAGATCAAGGGATTGAAGATCTTTTAAATCAAGGAAGCTACTGGAAGAAGCCTCGATGAGTTGAAGGTAAAATAAGGTATGTATTCTTGTTTTTAATATTATAATGTAATGTCATATCATTGCAAGTAACAAGGATAACTGCTTCTATCTTAAGAAGCATGATCAAGAGAGAAAGGATCTCCTCCTCTGAAAGGATGCAGAAGACATAAGGCACACTAGATGAAATCAACATAATTTGTCCTCATATGAAGTATGAGGTGGTTGATCACAACTAAAAAACTTTTATTAAAAGCAACCAGGAATGGAATGTTAAGGAAGGAAGAGATCATGAGGTATGTAGCCATGATGAAGGAAATCAACATCCAAAAGATCAAGAAGAATTGACCAGAAAATCTCCCATAAATATATGGAGACTCTGATGGAAAAGACGTAGACCCCTGAAAATGGATATATTTGGAAAATGTGTCAACATAAATGTAGGATGATGATACCTATAGAAATATTTCATGATGAAGAGCCATATAGTAAGGTATGATTTGATTTAACGATATATTTGATTTCTTGAATAATATCAGGATAAGTTCATGCAGGGCTACTTACAAGTACAACTAGCATTTATGAGATGAATGGAAGAAACATGATGAGAAAGGAGTATTCATATGACAAAGGTTCCAAATATGAAGAAGGCCACTTTCCATGAAGAAAAGGAATGACATGAAGAACTAAGGAGGAAATTGATCTGTGGTTGTTTCGCTACAAGAAAGAATCTCACCTATTTTTCATGACATCAAGGAGAGAAGTTGATCAAGCAACTGAAGGACCCACGAAGAAGAAGTTGTTGTTGTATGGAAGGGTCCCTAGCTAAAAGGGATCTCAGACTAGTCCCTAATCAAGAGGGAGCTTGGATTAGATCACCCCTGATTAAAAAGGAGTGACAATTGTGTTTTTCTATTTCATGTGTCATGCACTAGACCAGGACTAACAGTTGTAATTCCAGGTGAACGCCATGAATGGAAATGTAGACACATGATAACAACATTATTGTCTTCACCTGGGAAGAAATAATAAAGGATTGGGTAATCTTCTGGTATCTGATGCTCTTTGAGGATGTGTAGGGTATCCAAGATAAGAGTAGGCAAGAGGATCAATATTCTTTGAGGACTGGGAACCCAAGATAAGAATAGTCCTAGAAGGTCATACTCAGTGAACACCCAGGTGGGTATGTACCATAAGAGACAATGATGAAGGTGTCTATAGCCATTGGTCTCACCAGCATTGTATCTCATGGTCTCGTGGAGAGATGGAGTTGTTAGTCAAGGCCTTGCACTCTGACAATGTTGGTTGATATGATGCTATACAAATGGGATTACCAATCTAATTCTTCTTATGAGAAATTATTCATATTGACAATGACGAAGTACCATTCTAAATACCTCCCTAGTTAAAAGGGAGTGTTGAAGAAAAGTGTAACTAGGTTTGGTATTTGTAAATGTAATTTTGATCTTTTTACCTGTCAAGAAAAAGAAATATTATTTTAGTAAATTATAAGAATGAGTTTCTTGCTTATTCCATAGGTCTAGGAAAGTCAAAAAATCAACGTCATGTTAAAGATCCCTTCTTGAGCATGAATATGGTTCAACCCAGTGTCAAGTAGCCCTCTAAGGCAAGCACCATCCTCCAAAGAAGAATACTTCCAGTAAAACAATGTGAAAGACACTCAACTCGGCATCAAAGTATATATAAATGACATGCTGGCTCAATAAAACGACACAACGGTTCACTAAGTTCACATCGGCTTGCATACATGGATTAAAACCTATAAATATGTAGCTGGAGTAATCACAGGAGGACATAGCTTTGGATCACTCTGAAACTTCGATGGCACAGTAAGGATCTCGGTGATAAACACGGTGACATCTTTGCATAATATCTTTGAAATCTAGGGCAAGCAGAGTGACCCATAATCTTGGGTTTCTCTCTAAGATTTTATGGGAAAAAGGACTTCAGATACATCTCCTACCTTCGGTGATGATCACATTGAAATATAACAGTCTCATGACCACAGTCTCTTCTCGAATTGAGTGACTACTATCTCAAAAGTTACATTCTCGGCATGCATATGAAGAAGCTTAGTCATACTCTGTCTCGGCTTATATATATACACAACCGCAGTCTTGATGTATCTACGATGGAGAGGATCATACAGTCTTGGAATATTATCAAGACACAGTCATGATTTAAGTATAGCCACAACCATGGTCTCAAGAGGATCTCTGTAGTAGTCCAACAAGATGACACAGTAATGATGGTGTAGTTGAGATGATGCAACAATGATCTATGTGAAGATGGAGTAATGGCGCAGAAGAAATGATTTCATTGTCATAATGAATATCTTAGTAGAGGCACAATAATGTTCTCAGTGATGACAGTAGCAAGGAATATCTCATTGGTGTAGTGATGATGAACTCAACAATGACGAAGAAGAGGATTGGTGTCTTGATCTTGGAGCGGAATTATAGTTCAAGGGTCATGGTCTTGGTATTCGTCAATTGGAATCTCTATAAGAAGAATTTTGTGTCGGTTTTCCTCTCCACGAGGGAGAGGTTTTGGCCTTGGAAGAATGCCAACTTTTTTTGTACATGTCTCTTTGTTTTGGTAGCTATTTGATGAAGTAAGAAATACACAGACTAATGATATCAAGTAAAATATTTTGCTAACAAGATAAAGATAAAATACCTCACAAATAGTTATCATGCTAAGAAGAATCCTATGAACTCTAACTACCATATATTCTTTGTAGGAATTTACAGGGTAAGTTCCTCAGAAAGAATACCAAAAAGGACACCGCTCACAACCAGATCACAGATCAATACACCAGTATTTTTGATGTGGTTAAAACCCTCAAAGAGCCAAACAGTCCACGGCCTGTCCCAACGTGCTAAGAAGAATCCTATGAACTCTAACTACCATATATTCTTTGTAGGAATTTACAGGGTAAGTTCCTCAGAAAGAATACCAAAAGGGACACCGCTCACAACTAGATCACAGATCAATACACCAGTATTTTTGACGTGGTTAAAACCCTCAAAGAGGGAAACAGTCCACGGCCTGTCCCAACGTGGGTACTACAGGCAATTTATTAATCAAAGAACGAAAAATTTACATAAGCTTCTCTCATGCACGGATTACCCGAACAATGACCCTCCATGCGCTTTAAATAGAACTCATGGACCAATCGGGTGTCAAGCCACGGATCAAGTGTCGGTAATACCGAGGAGAGAATGAACCGTCGGATCACTACATATCGTGACCGTCAGATTGTAAGTTACAAAATGTACAACGGTAAAGAAACACACTTTACCTAACTCTATACCTAACTCTATACTAGACCAAGTTGAACTTAACTATTTCCTATGTGTTGGAATATCCTAACATCCCCCCTTAAGAACAACTTGGGATAGGATTGAAGGATTTACAAATATGACACAATAGGAGAAGGAAGGAGGCACTAGAGCCTATCCCCCCTTAGTGACAACTTCCTGAACTCCAAGCATATATCAAAGTTTAGTGAACTTCGCCTCTGTGAGAGCCTTTGTGAAGATGTCTGCAACCTGATCATCTGTTCAACAATATTGCACTTCAAGAACATGGTCATGAATGAGCTTTCTGATGAAGTGCATGTGTATTTTAATGTGTTTGCTGCGCTGATGCTGGACTGGATCTTTGCATAGCTGAATGGCACTTTGATTATCACACCAAAGTGTGGTTGGATGCTGCTGCTCAAAGCCAAACTCTGATAGGATCTGACGAAGCCACAAGGCTTCCTTACTAGCTTCCACGACACCACGATACTCTGCTTCTGCTGAAGAAAAAGAAATGGCAGCCTGTTTCTTACAAGCCCATGTAATAGGTCCTGAACCAAGAGTGAAGACATAACCGGCAGTAGACTTCTGATCATCAGGGTCACCAGCCCAGTCAGAATCAGTGAAACCAACTAACAGAGGAGCTGCTTTGGCACTGTAATGAATCCCAAACTGTACTGTACCTCGAACATAACGAAGTATTCTTTTAGCTGCTTTCCAATGACTTTCACGGGGGTTTTGCATAAAACGAGCAACAAGGCCAACAGCAAAGGAAAGATCAGGACGAGTATGGGTTAAATACAAGAGTTTTCCTACAAGTTGACAGTATAAGGTGGCATCAACTTTAGGAGAAGTATAAGAGACTGAAAGTTTGACTCCAGACTGAAAGGGAGAAGGGGCTGGCTTACAGTCTTCCATGTGAAAATGACAAAGAATATCACAAGCATACTTGGACTGGGAAAGGAAAATACCCTCCTTGGATTGCAAGACTTGAAGACCGAGAAAATAGTGTAAGTGTCCTAAGTATGTCATTTCAAATTTCTTTTTAAGGCTGGACTTCACATGGTTTATAAGGTTGGGATCACTGCCAGTAAGAATAAGATCATCAACATAAAGAACAAGGATGATAAGAGAGTTGCCCAGTTTCTTGGTGTAGACAGTATTGTCAGAATGACACCTAGAAAAGCCAGATTCTAAAAGAAAGCTATCCATTTTGGCATACCAAGCCCGAGGAGCTTGCTTGAGGCCATAAATGGATTTCTTAAGTCGACAAACAAGGTTGGAGTCTGTTTGTATGAAGCCAATGGGTTGTTCCATATAGATTTCTTCCTGCAAGTCCCCATGCAAGAAGGCAGATTTAACATCCATCTGATGGACTTCCCATTTTAAAGAGGCAGCAAGGGAAAGAACAAGGCGGATAGAGTTCATTTTGGCAACAGGGGAGAAGGTTTCAGTGTAGTCAATGCCTTCAACCTGTGAAAAGCCCTTAGCAACGAGACGAGCTTTATGTTTATCAACTTTCCCATCTGGTCCATACTTGGTTCTGTAAACCCATTTACATCTAACAAGTTTGCGTCCCTGGTAGAGGAACAAGATCCCATGTATCATTTGTCATCAATGAATGATATTATTCATTCATAGCTGCTTCCCATTGTGGATGGCCTGAAGCTTCTGCAAAAGTGTTAGGATCATGATTTACTGGAGCTTGAGCCAGTAAAGAAGAGGCTCTTTCAAACTGAGAACGTGTACGTCGCTGATCTGTAGGATCACCGGCAAGATCACCTGCTGCATCCCGAGTAGCACGGACCCATCTTGGAAGTTGAGGATCCTGAGAAGGTGGGGGAGGATTATCATCCTCGCTTTCATCATCTGAAGAAGAAATGTTTTCAAAAGTAGAAGAGATAGGAAGAGGTGGCACATCCGCCGGACTAGGCTCGCAGGCCGATTTATTTTCATCAAATTTTACATCTCTTCTAATGATAACATTTTTGGACTTAAATGGAATAAGTCTATAACCTTTTACATCTTCAGAATATCCAACAAAAGTACATTTCTCACTCTTAGGTTCTAAAGCTTTATTCTTTTCATCTGGAATATGGGCCCATGCTTCACTTCCAAACACACGAAAGTGACTTACATCTGGTTTAATGGAACTCCAAGCTTCTTCTGGAGTGATATTCTCTAGAACCTTAGTAAGAGTGCGATTGATTATATAATTTGCACAATTAATTGCTTCGGCCCAAAAACTAAGACTGAGTCCTTTAGATTGCAGCATACAATTAGCCATTTCCTTTAAGGTGCGATTTTTCCTTTCAGCTACACCATTTTGTTGTGGAGTGTATGGAACAGTATGTTGCATTTGAATTCCATTTTTGATGCAAAAGTTGATGAATGTGTTTTTAACATATTCTCCACCATTATCAGTTCTTAGCTTAAGAATTTGATGTCCAGATTGTTTTTCAACAAAGGCTTTGAAGGCCAAAAATGTGTTAAATACTTCGCTCTTGAGTTTTAAGAAATATACCCAAGTGCATCTGGAGAAATCATCAATGAAAGTTAAGAAGTACTTGCAGCCAGAGAATGAAGCAACAGGAAGAGGACCACATAAATCACTGTGCACAAGCTGCAAAGGGGCTGAGGCGTGCCAAGAGGCACGTTTGTCAAAACTGTCCCGATGATGTTTTCCGAGTACACATCCGGAACAAACACCATCTCTGCAAGATACCATAGGAAGATCTGTCACCATATTTTCTTTACATAGATGCTGAAGGGAGCGATAGTTTAAGTGACCAAATCACTCATGCCAAAGTTTGCTCACTTCATCATTATGAGCAACAAATACTGAGGGAATATTTGATGACCCAAAGTTGTGAAACTTATACAACCTTGTGGAATCATCAGCAAGACCAGTAGCTAGAATCTGTTTAGGATCTTTTAGATCCTTGATTACAACATCATGAGGTGAAAATTCAACAATTTTTCCTTCACTTGAATGAGTTATCTGATAGACAGATAGAAGGTTGCAGGATAAGGTTGGAACACATAATACATCATTAAACTGACCATTGTCTAGATGAACAGTTCCAGTCCCTACAACATTAAGAGATCTATCATCACCAACATATATATTTTTGGTGTTACAATCATTTAAAGAAGAAAACATGGCTTGATTTTTGGCCATGTGATAAGAGGCTCCAGAATCAATGAGCCACTCATGAGAATGAGAAGAAGAAGAAGATACATTTAATGCATAACCAGACTGAGATGATTGACAACGACATGCAGAAAGTGCCATTCCGGAAGTTGAAGTTGAAGTAGGCTCCACATGGATGTTATGTTTCTTCATTGCGGCTTCCAAGGCTTCCATCTTCTTAAAGCATTTAGATTCTAAGTGGCCATCTCGATTACAAAAGTTACAATGTCTATCAGTCTTCTTCCATTTGTTTTTATTGGTCTTATCATTTTGCTGAAATGATCTTTCATTTTGAGGCTGAGTTGGTTTAGGACCATTCTTTTGAGGATATGACTTCTTAGGATTCTTTGAATTTGGTTGCTGCTGGGCGGCTAACGCTTTCGTGGAAGAGTTTCCAAGATTAAGAAGACCAAAGTGTAAGAGTTTTTCTTGTTCTCTTATTAAGGAATCACAAAAGGAGTCAAAGGAAGGGGCCTTGTAGTCTTTTCCTTGACAAATGAAAGCTTCCCTTGTAGAATGGAAAGTGGAAACAAATACAGAGTAGGCTGGTCCCAATTTAGTAAGGATGGAATAAATAAGGTTACCATCTTCTTTCTTAACTTTAACACCTTCCAAGAGATATCTAAGGGTCTTGAATTTGGACAAGAAATCTTCAATGCAAGAAAAATTATTAGGATCCAAAGTAAGCAACTCATTTTCAAGTTGATGGGCTCTAATTTCATTTTTAATCCCAAAAACTTTAGCGAGTTTTTCTAATACCATGTAGGAATTTAGAGGGTAAGTTCCTTAGAAAGAATACCAAAAAGGACACCGCTCACAACCAGATCACAGATCAATACACCAGTATTTTTGACGTGGTTAAAACCCTCAAAGAGGGAAACAGTCCACGGTCTGTCCCAACGTGGGTACTACAGGCAATTTATTAATCAAAGAATGAAAATTTACATAAGCTTCTCTCATGCACGGATTACTCTAACAATGACCCTCCATGCGCTTTAAATAGAACTCATGGACCAATCGGGTGTCAAGCCATGGATCAAGTGTCGGTAATACCGAGGAGAGAATGAACCGTCGGATCACTACATATCGTGACCGTCGGATTGTAAGTTAAAAAATGTACAATGGTAAAGAAACACACTTTACCTAACTCTATACCTAACTCTATACTAGACCGAGTTGAACTTAACTATTTCAACGCCAAGTGTAGTGTGATGCTAGTGGAATGGTCACTGGTGTTCCTCTTGGCCGAGATGACAAGCCCATTGCTTATTTTAGCAAAAATATAAATGAAAAAAAACATAAATATTCTACCTATTAAAAGAAGTTTTATGCAGTAATTCAATATTTAAGGAAATGGAGGAAATATCTAATGCCCAAAGAATTTATTGTATATACTAATAATCACACCTTGTAGTTTATAACAAGGCAAGGGTAGAATTTATGCAAAAAAATTCTTTTGATTTACAACACTAGTGGTAATTCTAAAAATGTTATAGATGCTTTGAATAGAAGATGTTTGTTCTTGTATGATTTCCAAGTCAATACTTTGGGATATGAACACCTCAACGAATGTAAAAGGAAGATCTGGAGTTTAAAGAAGTTTATGAATCCTGTGAAAATCCCATAATCAAAGACCAAATTCCTTGGATTAAATATGGTATTAAGGAAGAACTATTGTTCAAAAGAAACAAATTGTCGATCTAAAAGGTTCAATGAGAAATAACTTGTAGAGAGAGAAACACACTAGATGACTAGCTAGCCATTTTTTTCCATGACAAGACTTATGCTCACTTGACTTCTTTTTATTATTGGTTAGGTATGATATCTAATGTCAAGAAATTTGTGGATAGATGTAGAATCATCAATATGCCAAAATAGCACAACAAAATTATGGGTTATATCATCCACTACCCATGCCAAGTAGACCATTGGACACCATTAGTATGGATTATGTTTTGGGCTTTCCTAGAACTCAAAGAAAAAATGATTTATTCTTTGTAGTTGTGGAAAAGTTTTCAAAAATACACACTTTATACCATGCTCAAAACAAAAGATGCCACAAACATTGCAAATATATTTTTCAAATACATCATGTGACTTCATGGGCTACCCAGAAGCATAGTCTCAAACCAAGACACAAAACTTGTTGGGAATTTATACACGACTTTGTGAAAAAATCTTGGAACAAATTTTGCATACAACTCAACCTCTCACCCTAAAATGGATAGGTGGACTGAAGTGGTAACATGAGCTTAAGAAACTTACTAAGGATTTTACTAAGTGAACATAGAATCCAATAGGACCAAGCTCTTCTCTGAGTTGAATTTTCCTACAATGACTCACCTAACAAAATCACAAGGAAAAAGCCATTCCAAATTGTGTATGGTATGCACCCAAGAGGTATCTTTAAATGTAGGAACCTGAGAAAGGAAGAAATGAGGAGTGTTAATATAGAGGAATTCACCACAAGCATGAAAATTTTAAATGAACAAGTTAACGGGAAGCTACAAGATGACAATTAATGAATCAAACAAAGAGTGATCTCGAGAAAAGAGAAGTAAATTTTGAAGTTGGAAACCTATTTCTGGTAGAGTTAAGGAAAAAATATTTACAAAACATGAAAAAAACAAGTTGAAACTAAAGAATATAGAACTCTATAAAATATAGAGGAAAAGTTCAGCTAATGCTTATGAAATTGAGGTACCTCTTAGTATAGGAATATCTCTAATATTTAATGTGGTATATTTATACCCTTACAGGGAACTTGAAGTCGAGAAAAAGGATGATCAAGAGAAGTTTCAATGGGAAAACCATCAACCTACAACCAAGAAATTGTAGATGGAAAATCCTCTTCACCAAAAGGTTACCAAAAGATCTGGGAAGAAGGACTAATGTGAATGCTTTATTAAGTGGAAGGGGATCCCAGTAGAAGATGAAACTTAGATGAATGTTTCAAATATCCAAAAGCCTAGGTGGACTATAGATGATGTCATGGACAAGAGTCCATGAAAACGTTTTTCTCTTGGGGAGTCTAATGTAGGAGCATCTGAAAAGAATTTTCTTTTTCCCCGTGATGGAAAATTTCTTGTTGATATTTGTTTCATAGGTTTTTTTGTGTCTGTGTCCCTTATTGGACAAATGTACCTAATTAACTAGAGAAGTTTCTAGAAAAAATCTAGATGTAGTCACATGAGAGGTACTACTAGATACAAACATCCCTTTTTGCTATGATATATTTCACCTTTGTTAATAATATATGAATCTAGTAAATTCTTGCAAAGGAGAAAGGGTAGTGACATCCTCTTGAATATTTGTTTTTCAATTTATAAAATGGTTCTTAATGAAAAGCAATTGTCTTTTTCTTAGATATGCTATCAAATATGTGTTCATCACCTCCCTCTTGTATTCTTGCATAAGTAGGATATGAATCACCAAAAAATCCATGTCTATTGAAAAATAAGAGATTCAAATGCTTTACAAACTTTGAAGTTGTTTCTTGCATAATTTCATTATTTGATTCATTCAAATTACTCCAGGAAATTGGGAATAGAGTACAACCCACAACATTATAAATTTAGGGATTATGATCCCACAAACCCCCCTTTATACCCAACCACCAGAGCATAGGTTGCACCCATGTCCATATTGAAAAAATCTTGGAGCTTGCAGTGTGAAGGATGCTCAAAGAAACCTTCAACAAATTTTGGTGTTTGTGTCCCCCATAGGACTTCACCCACAATGTGTGGTAAATTGGAGTTTGTGGTTCACCAATGGGATTTGGATTTCAACCATATTTCATGGTAAATTGAAGTATGTGGCTTGGGGTTACATTTTAGGGTCTTCAATCCCCAAGATTCCAAGAACAGTGCACTAAGCAAAAGAAATTTGGAACTCGACTTTGGTTGGGATTAGGAAACCAAACATTTTGCCTGCGGGATTCTATGAACCACCCAGCTCTACTACGTCATGTCCTAACTTAGAATATAATTTCTTTTGTGACCACATGATGGGGTGAATTAAATTGTTTAAGTTAGGCCAATTTAAAGTGGCGAAGAGCTTGGGAGGATGGCCCAACATTCATTTGAACTTAGGGTGTGACAAAGGATGAATTTAAAATAGTCTATATTTAAAGTTTCAATTTCCCCATATCACTTATGAATGTAAGAGGAAGAGCACACTTATCAAGCAAGATCTAAGAGAATTTCTTATGTGTGGATTGTAATGGGTGCAAGGAGTCAAGTGTGTATATTTTTACTTGTAGATTCAACAATTTATGTGATATGCTAAAACACAAGACAAGAATCTACTCTACTCTTCAGTGGAAACCAAAATTAATCGATGAAAATAATAAGCAGAAAAAGGAAGAATATCAATCAAACATAACACAATATTTCTCTTGGGAAAGAAACTACTAAAAACCCAAACTATATATATTGCATTAACTAGAAGATATGAGAAGAAAATAAAATGCTTGATCAACCTGAACAATTCTTGCACTAGTACAATCTAACTCTCTCCCTCACAAGCCAACACTTAGCCAAATCTCCTACCTGCCAAGCCCCTACTTCCTTGAGAAATTCCTGAGAGAATTAGCCTATATTTAATTGGGAAATTCACTCTCCATAACTGTGAAATCCATCCATAGGCCCTAACTGATTGCACGCACCATCTGTACAACTTGGAAAATTATACAATTGATAGTACATTGTCTCTGAAATCTAATCTCAACTGGGTATTCCTATGAACTGACATGCATGACTTATTTATGAGTGAATCTTCAGTTAACTAGTGTGGCACTGACGATGCACTAGTGCACTTCTCCACTACTAGAATCCTACTAGTTCCTCCAATATTTAGAACTAGTTTAACTCACTATAACTCAGTTAGACTGAGTTATCTAAGTACAACTCAAAATAACTCAACCTAAGCCCCTAAAATTTAGGTATCACTCTACATGAATCTAGATGGAATTCCAATTCGAATTTCCTAAGTCAATTAAGTCAAATTAACTTAGTTAACTATTACAAGTTGCTATGAGAATAGAATTTTGATTTAATTTACAATTTAATTCAAGGACAAATTAAATTGGAATTTCTTGTTGGTATTTTTAACACTCCCTCTCAACGAGAAAGGGATTATTTGCTACCCCGATCCTACCTCTGTGAAACTTGAATTTTCATCTTGACAAAGCCTTTGTCAAAATATCAGCATCCTGCTCCATTGTGGGAATGTACTCCAACAACATAATTCTCCTCTGCACATAAGCTCGAAGATGATGATATCAAATATTAATATGCTTGGATCGATCATGAAAAACTTGATTTTCAGAGAGTTTGATACAACTGTAATTGTCACAGTAAATCATAGTTGGATCCATATACTGACCAAACAAACCAACAAGAATCTTCCTCATCTAGATAGCCTCACAAGTTGCTTGACTAGTAGCCATGTACTCTGCTTCTGCTGAACTAAGTGGGATTGATCTCTATTGCCTGTTGTACCAAGAAACAATTGTTGACCCAATATTGAAGATCCCACCTTATGTGCTCTTCCTATCAAATGGACTCCCTGCTCAATTTACACTAGTGAATCCTTGAAGCTTCACTCCCTTTGTCCGTCTGTACCATAAACCATACTGAGTAGTGCCTATGAGGTAACTCAACAGATGTTTGGATGCCTTCCAATATAGCTTGGTCGGCTTACCCATCACTTGACTAAGTTGGTTAACTACATAATGCATGTCTGCTTGTGTGTTCACCAAATACATGAGTGAACCCACAAGTTGGCTGTAAATAGTAGCCTCCACTACTTCACTGGAAGTAGCATCCTCCTTCCTCCAATTACCTGCTAGAGGAGTCTCCATGGATTTATTTCTGTCCATGTGGAATATTTTGAATATCTCATTGGCATACTTTCCCTGAGAGAAAAAAAATTCCTCATTAGCTTGCCATACTTCCATGCCCAGAAAGTAGTGCATGATCCCTAAGGCCTTCATTTGGAACTCTCTTGCAAGATCCTCTTTGCAAGACTTGATTAGCTTATTGATCCAAGATCTTTTACTTATAGATGCATCAGAATTACATATAAGAGAGCTAATTAACCATGGAACTTAAAATAACATAAACAATGCCGCAATAACTAGAAGAACATGAAAGCATGACATAATGATTTGATTACAAAGTTCATCCAATTTGGACTACGTCTCTTAGCCCTGCTCAATAATGGGGAGGCCTTCATTCATTAAGTGGCATAAAACAATATTTAAGTGTACAAGAAACAATATTTACAATCCTTATACCTCCAAGCTGGAATATGGATGAAGAATGGAGAGCCTAGCTTCAAAAACAGATAGTACCACTGAACTCCTGGCGAAAAATCATGCAAAAACTCCTATCCAAACACCCAATTTGGATAATCGTGCATTCTGCAACTTCTCGGAACCTCCCTGCTACTCAAGGTGGGGTCTCAGCCTACTGCCAGGTTCAGGGTCTGCTGCAATCTGCGTCTCTGAAGTACTTGTCCAATCCTCTCCCCATTCTCGCTATGCAAATACTCCTATATATATAAGCGGACAGTAAATCCTCAATACCTGGGAAATTTTGAAACAAATGACCAAGTTAAGCAAGCGAGATTGTCTTAAGGCCAGAGATCTCGGCCCTGTATGAAACATGGCAACCAACCTTACAAATATGGTGAAACCCTTTTTAAATATGGCAAACCCCTTTTAATTGTGCATTTAAACTCAGCGGCATGACCATAGGCATTCCCGGCAATCGGCAAAAAAACCGTCAAGTGTCCTACGATACAACAGACTTGCTGAGGTGATTAATCATAGTGTATAACATATTGGATCCGTAAATCGTAATCAGTGCCTTTCCATTGGCAGATATCAAAGCCCATATAACTGTGGACCCACTAGGGATATTAAAGAAAGAATATAAAATATCGCATCCGGGAACCCCATCACAATCACAATCACCGCTTAAACCATCAACGTATCAATCCAACCTATGCCTTGTGATAACACAGACCCGTCAGGATTTATAAATTAGCACAACATATAAAACATCACATCTGCAGTCCTATCACAAATCGCAATCAATGATTACTGTCAGGGTTGCTTCGCAAACACTAGCCCTTCTACGATTGCGATATGCGATATATCGCATCACAACTAGGCACTACCGGCGGCCAATTCGTAAACCACTTGTCCACCTCTGATATGCGATATCGCAATCACAAATCGGCAATGTTGGGGGCCGATTACTTAACCCGCAACCTCTTTTTTTTCCGCAATATGCGATATGCGGGACCCAATGTCAGCTTGCCACTTGGTGCTTCCCCATTCACTGAAATTTTTCCATGTCATCTCCTCCTACCACCTAGACAAGTCAAACTTGATCTTTGACTTGCTCTAACTCCGGAAAATGAACTCAGATTTGAGTGTAGTTTGCACCGTTGGAATCATGATGTCAAACACTTCAATCTGATGCTAACTTTATCTGACACTTTTAGTTTTGAGCCTTTTACCATGCCACTTGTACTTTTTGAAGATCCACCTGGATTAATTCTCCCCACTAAGAGATTTTGGACTGCCAAAATCCTTCTCAGGCAATTGGCAAGTGAGGAAATTTCTCCCTCACCTTTTTATTCATCCATCGAGATTTACTCAGATGCATTCCTTTTCAACCCTACACGAATGCAAAAGCATTAATACATCTAGCACACTAGTTGCGTCCTCGCCAATCCACACTTTCAACCACATGCACGCAAAAATAGTACGTCCTTAGAAATCATATACAAACCATATATGACTCAATAATCCCTCACTTACCAAGAGTTTATAGCACACTTCTTGGTCAAGGATTACATAATAAAAACCAATACCTCAACTATTCATAAGAAAAGGCCACAAACATCATCCTTGCATTTTGAAGTGATAGAAAACACATCATTACATTTACATTTACTTGCAACGCATGATTTACAAACCGTGGCCATACCAAGCTACTATATCTAAAAAATCCATATTTACTTAATAAAGAATACCACCATGACTGTGGTGGATTCGTTTGTTGATCATTTTCCCCCGTTGGCTTCTTTATCGATGCATTCTCATCACAGAGCATATGACATGTGGCTCCCTGGTATTCCACCTCATTACAGTGATTACCATGGTTCTTTCTCCTCCAAACTTTCTGGGTCATCTTGGAGCGCTTTCCCCTAATGTGCCTCTAATAAGGGTTTATGGATCCCTCACTGTCACTGGAATGTGGTGAGGTGCCCTCATCATCTGTTGTTAGTAGATCGCTGGCTATTTTGGAGCATTCTCCAACTTCCTTCCTGACATACCCGAATCCTACATGATGAGGAAATTCCTCCACTTTGATGGGGTTTACAATTCCTTGTCCATTAATGTCGAGGCCCTTCCCCTGATACCCCGTTTTCTTTAAGAGTTTGGATCTGATACCTATAGTATGTTTTTTAAAAACAAAAAAATCATCATTAGGAAAGGTACATGAAATCGAAGAGTCACTTTTCACCTTAAGGTGGTTATGCTGCAGCATTTCCAAGGCTTCATCCTTGGCTTGCAACTGGCGTAGCAACCTTTGTTTCTCCCTTTCAGCTTCCTGTAGGAGTGTCCTTAACTCAGTATTTTCTACTTGAATGTTTTGGTTGATCTCCTCAAGTTCCTGGAGCCATGTTGCATTGGGTGTCCTCTTCACTTTTGGTACAATATCTATTGAGACCTTTGTTTCATCACCCGAATTAGAACCCAAATTGACGGGTCCATCTGTCGCGATCCCAAGAGCTACGATCTTCCTTTCATCACTAGAATCTGACACCATGTCAATTGGTCTACCTCAGGTAAATCTTGTAGTTGTGACCTTCTCATCTTCCTCTGATTCAAACTCATGATCCTGAAGTAGGGTTACAGTTGTCTTCTGCCTCTTCCTTCTATCATTCCTCCTAGGCCTCAGCTCAGGGTGCAGTTTCCAGCAATTCTCTTTGTCATGTCCCTCTTTCTCACAATGTGTACAAGAGGGCTTTGCTCATGTTCTCTTGGTTTTTGCGGCTATTTTTTGGTGCTCATTTTGTTCATGTGTCCCCCTATTCTCAAGATGCAATGCCTTCACACTGGCCTCATCGATAGTAGTAGGCTCAAAAAATAATAATGAATGCCTTATGTAACTATGTAAAGAACTGATATACTTCGTTACAATCTCTGGTGAAGCTAATGGAATGCTTAAATTCAATGCTTGTTTCCTAAATTCTTCAGTGAAGTTCTGCACATCTTGACCCTTACTTTTCCTTAGGTGTTGCCATTCCATTAATGCTTTTTGTTTATATCCCAGAGGGTAAAACTAATTCTTCAATGCAGAAACAAAATTTGACCATGAGGAAAGAAGGTTACCCATTATTTTGCTTCCTTGCAAATCTGTTATCCCACCAAACTAGAGTGGTGCCACTCAGTCGAAGGGATGCCAGTTGGATCTTTACCTCATCTTCTTCGATCTATTGGATCTAGCAGTAGACCTCTATCTGCCTAATCCAATTGTTGAGTTTTTCTGCATTACATTCTCCAGCATACATAGGCAAGTCAAACTTTACATCTAGTTTAAGGAAAGGTTTTTTAGAGGTATGTCTGATATCATGATTGGAGTGATGAGAACTATCACTTAAAGATAGAGAAGCAGGGGGATCTTCTCCACCATCTCCATGATGTTCCGATCCATGATCATCTACATATTTCTTCTCATGCTGGAGAGCCTTCTCGTACTCTGAAGACAATTTCTCCACTTTCTCTGCTATATTGTAGAATACCTTACAGAAATTTTGTTCCTCTTCCCAACGAGCTTCTTCATTGGCCATTTTTCTTCTTGATTGCGCATGTACTACTTTAGGACCAAAGGAATTAAGCATTCCTTCTCCTTTTCGTAGCTTGTTCCAGGTTAAAATATACTCATGCAATTCACATCTACAAATACCTACTCTGATATCAAACTTGATCCAAGATCTTTTAATTACAGATGCATCAAAATTACATATAACAGAGCTAATTAATCATAGAACTTAAATAACATAAAAAATGTGAAAATAACCAGAAGATCATGAAACCATGACACAATGATTTGATACAGATTTCATCCAATTTGGACTATGTCTCTGGGCCCTGCTCAATAGTGGGGAGGCCTTCATTCATTAAGTGGCATAAAAAGAGATAAAAGTACAAGCAACATTCTTTACAATCCTTATACCTCCAAGTTGGAAGATGGATGAAGAATGGAGAGCCCAACTTTAGAAATAGACAGTACCACTGAAATCCTGGCAAAAAATCATGTAAAAATGCCTATCCAAACACCCAATTTGGATAATCGGGCCTCCTACAACTTCTTGTAACCTCCTTGTTGCTCAAGGTGAGGTCCCGACCTGCTACTAGGGTCAGGGTCTACTACAATCTGCTTCTCTAAACTATTCAGCCAGTCCCCTCCCCCTTCTCGCTATGCGGATAGTCTTATATATATATATATATATATATATATATATATATATATATATATATATATATATATATATATATAAGCGAGCGATAAATCCTCAATACTCGGGCAATTCTGAAACAAATGACCAAGTTAAGCAAGTGGGATTGTCTTAAGACCAGGGATCTTAGGCATGTATGATACATGGAAACCAACCTTACAAATATAGTGAAACCCCTTTTAAATATGGAAAACCCCTTTTAACTGTGAGTTTAAACTTGGAAACATGACTAGCGGCATTACTCGCAATTAGCGGACAAACCTTCAAGTGTCCTACGATACAGGGGACCCGCTGGGGTGATTAGTCACAATGTACAACATATCTCATCCGCAAATCACAATCGACACCTTTCCATCAATGGATATGAAATCTCATACAACTGCGAACCCATTAGGAATATTAAATAGAGCATATAAAATATAGCATCTAGGAAACCCATCGCAATCGCAATCGGTGCTTAAACCATCAACATTTCAATCCAAACCTAGGTCCTGCGATAACACAGACCTGTCGGGATTTATAAAGCACAACATATAAAACATCACATCTACAGTCCTATCACAAATTTCAATCAGTAATTACCATCGGGGCCGCTTCGTAAACACTAGCCCTTCTGCGATTGCGATATGCCACATATCACATCGTAACTAGGCACTGTCAGGGGCCGATTCGTAAACCACTTGTTCACCTCTGATATGCGATATCGCAATCGTAAATCGGCAATGCTGGGTGGTGATTCCTTAAGCTGTGACCTCTGTTTCTCCATGATATGCGATATGCGAGACCCAATGGAAGCTTTCACTTGGTTCTTCCCCATTCATTGAGCTTTTTCCATGTCATCTCCTCCTGCCACATAGACAAGTCAAACTTGATCTTTGACTTGCTCTAACTTTTGCATATGAACTCGTATTTGAGTGTTGTTTTCACCATTGGAATCAGGATGACGAGCACTTCCATCTGATGCTAAGTTTATCCAGAATATGACACTTTGTGTTTTGAGCCTTTTACCATGCCACTGGTACTTTTTGAAGATCCACCTAGATCACTTATCATCACCTATCATAATCAAATTGTTGACATATAAAATAATAATCAACAATTTCCCTTCAACCACAATATGGTAAAGGTTTGCATCTACTTCACTTTTCTTGAAGCCCAACCTGGTGAAATAGCTATTGATCCTGGTGTACCAAGCATGTGGTGCTTGTTTTAGCCCATACATCGCTTGCTTGAGTACACCAGGATACTCAATATACACCTCTTCCTCAATCACGTCATTGAGGAATGTTGTATTTACATCCATCTGATGCATCTTCCATCCCATCTGCACTGACAGTGCTAGAATGGATCTTATTGGTGAGTACCTTATAGCAGAAGAAAAATCTCATCGTAAGAAATCCCCTCCACCTGAGAAAAATGTCTAGCCATAAACCTAGCCTTGTGTTTCTCCACACTACCATATGTTGATTTACCTTGTAAAGCCATCTGGAACTCACCACTAACTTGTCTGTCGGTCGTGGGACCACATTCCAGACACTCTTCCTGAAAATGCAGTCATACTCCTCAACCATGGCTTCAACCTAAAATGGTTGTGGAACTGCTTCTTCAAAATATGATTCCTCAATCTCTACTCATCTTCTCATCAGAGCCATGTAGCCAATGTACCTCTTCGGTGACCTCCACTACCTACGTTGTGATGTGGGTTCTCCCACAATGTCTCTAGCATTGTGAAATAACCTGTCAGCCTCTCTAGTGCGCTTTATCCCATCTCTGGAAAACCCTGGATGAATGGGTGTCTCCACTCCCTAATCCTCTGCATGTGGTTGCTCCACATCATCTTGAGGTTCCTCCTTAAGAGCTAAAATCTCCTCAAATACATGTAGCTAAAGCTCCCTCTCAAGGGAACATCTCATCGCCTTCTCTTCATTGAATTTTATATCTATGTGAACCACTATCATCCCGTTGGTTGGCAAGTACACCCAATAGTTGTGAGGTGTATCACTGTACCCCACAAATATCCCCAACTGTGCTTTTGGCTCAAGCTTCTTCAGTGCATCTTTGGTTACATGGTAGTAGACTGATGAACCAAAAATCCTTAAGTGTGCCACATCTAGTTTCTTCCCTAAAAAATCCTCTTCAGTGTACTCATCACAATAATTCGATCAGGGCTTATGTTATGTAAATAAACAATTGTGTTGCATGCCTCATCCCACTCCTAAATTCTTATGCTTTTCCTTTCATCCACCCCATTCCGCTGTAGGTTATGAGGTGCTATCTCTCATCGAATGCTTTCTTTAGCATAGAATTTTTTAAACTCATTCGACACATACTCTCCACCATTATCACTCCTGAGAGCTTTATCCTTCCTACTAGTATCTTTCCTGACTAGTGCTTTAAATTAACAAAACTTTTCAAAAGTCTAATATTTCTTCTGCATGAAGAATATCCAACACTTACGAGAAAAATCATCAAAAAATATGACATAATACATTTGTTTGGCCATGGATTCTATCGAGAATGGTCCACACACACCTGAGTGAACTTGATCGAGGATCGCCTATGCTTGAATTCTGTTGTCATGAAAGGAATATTTGGTTTATTTTCCCAAGGTACACCCTTTGCATGTGGAAACCTACTCTAGTGTACCCTTGAGAAGACGGTAGAAATTTGTTGCAGAATTTTCAAAGCGTCATGGTGCAAGTGACCAAACCTCTTGTGCCACAACTCATCGATGTCTCGGCTCTGCACCTTCTCTTTTTTCATGCTCAAGGAAACAAAATCTTCTACCGCCAACTTGTAGACATTCTTGTCTTGAACCCCTATCCTCTTCATCTGTCATCTGGCTATGTGATGAAGGAACACCTTTCCCTTACTAAATATCACATCATAGCCTCTATCCTCCAGCATGGAAACAAATACCAAGTTCATCTTCAAACGAGGAACATACATAACATAACGCAAAGTGAGGGAAGAACCCGACTCCCTCTGAAAGGTAATTCTACTAAGTCCGGTAGCACTATACCTCCCGTCACCACCCATCTCGATATGCATCTGGAGATCCTTCTCCTCCAAGTTACTAAAGAGCTCTTTGTTACCGGTCATGTGGACAAAAGTTCAGTTGTCCAGGTACCATACCCTAACCATCATCAATGACACCATACAAGTGATGAGGGTAAAGTCTAGTTCGAATTGTGAAGCAAGAGCCTCACCTACTACTCCTCCTAAGGGCTTATACCGACCTTCTTGAGCGCACACTTTGTGGAAAAATGTCCCAGCGCGTGACAGTGAAAGAACTTGAATTTAGACATGTCCTTCTTCTTACTTCCCTGACAAGAATTTTATTTGGAATGAGATGAATTCCCTTCCCGTTCTTTGTGTTATCCGCTAAGGCACAATTATCCTCATCATTAGCCTTTGATGAGGATCCATCTCTAGTGTTCTGCCAAGTCTCTTCCTGTACCAAATTGGACCACAACCGCTCACAATCTGGTAGCTTCTCTCTCCCATTTCCTGAGTCCTCGTAACTCTGTCAGATGTTTGGAATTCCTAGAAGAGCTAGGCTCACCATATCATCTTCGGAAACAATCTTGACACTTCCAAGCTCGTCCCGAGAATGGGTGAACTTGTTTGAGTATTTTGGAATTGAATCACCGTTCTCCATATTGATCTTTCTAATTTTTACCTTTAGTGCCAACTTTCTATAGTCACTGCTATTTTGAAACAGGTCTTTCAACGCCTTCCACATTGCATATGGAGTGTCCTTACCATGGAGACTCGTGAAAATGTGATCTCGAACTCCTTCTAGGATAATCCTTCTCACTTTTTCCACACACTTTCTTCATTCATCCAGATCTTTAACATCATATGTTGGGGGCTTAGGAATGTCATGATCTATGAATTCCTTGAGGCCATTGTCTCCCAAAACTACCTCCATCCTGTACTTCCAAGGTATGTAATTTGAGCTGCCCTCCAAGACATACTCAAGTCTCAAGTCGTAGAATGACATATTGTTGACTTTGCAATATGAACTTGCAAATTCGATTTCACCTCTACACCAAACTTGAATTCTCCTCTTCTATATTGTCTTCAGCTCTGATATGATGTAGATTTTTACTTGTAGATTTAGCAGCTTACCTGATATGCTAAAACACAAGATAAGTATCTCCTCTACTCTTCAGCGGAAACCAAAATTGGACGATGAAAACAATAAGTAGAAAAGGAAGAATGTCAATTTCACATAACAAAATATTTCTCTAGGCAAAGCAACTGCTAAAAACCTCGACTATATATATTGCATTAACCATATATATATTGCCTTCCAAGCCCCTACTTCCTTGCACAATTCCTGAGAGAATTAGCTTGTATTTAATTGGGGAATTCACTCTTCATAACTACGCAATCCATCCATAGGCCCTTAACTGATTTCATGCACCATCTGTACAACTTAGACAATTATACAACTGAAAGGACATTGTCCCTTAACTCTAATCTCAACTGGGTCTTCGTTTGAACTGACATGCATGAGTTATTTATGAGTGAATCTTTGGTTAACTGGTGTGGGACTGAGGGCGCACTGGTGCACTTCCCCACTACTAGACTCCTACTAGTTCATCCAATAGTAAGAACTAGCTTAACTAACTATAACTCAATTAGATTGAGTTATCTAATTACAACTCAAAAGAACTCAATCTGGCCCCCTAAAATTTAGGTGTTGCTCTACATGACTCTAGATAGACTTCCAACTTCAATTTCCTAAGTCAATTAAGTCAAAAACTTATTTAACTATTAAAATTTTCTATGAGAATAGAATTTCAATTTAATTCACAACCTAATTCAAGGAAAAATTAAATTAGAATTAAATCATGGGATCCATTACTTTTCATAAATGTTTATTAGATTGTAGAGATATCGAAATCATGGGGTCCATTACTTTCCCACCTAATTATGCTATGTGTGTTGTGCTTTGTAAGAAAGAAAATATGTGATATAATGGGACACTTTCATCCTACTAAACTATGATTTTTAACCACTATTTCTAAAGGAAGGTAAAAATGGGCTTCAAAGTTTTTTTTTGATGATATTAGATTTCTTATGAGCATAAGGGGAAGAGCATAGTCAGTAAGGAAGTGACCCACTCCTATTCCTAATTCTACAATAATATGAGAAATAAAGCAAAGACCATCCATGTCACAAAAGAAATCAATTCTTCTACTCTATTGATTAGTTTAAATGAAAATCAACCTAACTAAATTTCCAAAATGTGCAAGAGGGGTAAAATTATTAATGGCTTCCACCAAACTTGGGAAAGAGGATAAAATTACAATGATTTAAAAGTTTGTAAACTTGTGCAAGTATTCATTTGATAGTCGCAAGGGAAACAATACAATTATTTCTTCAATATCAACATGGCTTGGCTAAAAAAAAGGGAGATGATTTCCAGTGTGCATGGGCCAAGATGACAACTAAAACGGTTATGAAATAAAAATATATAGATGAATAATGAAATTGAATTCAGGATAGATGATGCAAACATAAATGAGCAAGAAAAGGAAGTGGTGTCACTAATTTTTTGCGCGGATTTTGGACCAAGGATGACCCAAAATCCACTGTATTGCAAGGTTGTTGTTCCCTACCCAGAACAACCAAGAACATGGTTAGAAAAAAAACACAAACAAATGAACAAAGCAACTATATATAAGTAATAACATGAGTTACAATGTTAAGGCAAAGAAAACAAGAAAATGGAAGTTGTGAAGCAATAAATATATTTATTTCTTGATGAAAAGAGTTAAAATATATCCTAGAGACACTAAAGGGATTTTATAGGGAAACGGAACCTATGACTTTTCTAAAAAAAGATCACTATCCTCCCTTTCTTTGCAAGAATGATATCTCCTCAAGAAGTACCTTGAAAGTTGTCTAATGGTGAGCTCTAAGAACACAAAGCAATGCCAATTGTGAGACAATTTGGCAACATCACCTTTCCTTGAACATTTTTCTTCTAATGGTCCCAAATGCAGTGATATTTATATTCCTAAGCTCATCTCTTGCCTCCCCTTGGCTCATTGATGTGATTTGATCTTTGAATGAGCTTGTGAGAGATAAGAGGAGTCCTTTCTAGGCTCCTTAACTCTACTTTACTTCAATGGATTAGTGGCTCAAGACTAAGCTCCCTAACCTTGTTATTTCTCTCGGTGGTTTCCCTTTTAAGTTGACTTCACTTACGAAGTGTTGAATTTGTGCACCCATTGAAGAAACAACCATGGTAAATTTTGTAAAACCACTTGGATGGATTTGTATAGTTTTATTTTTTAAATAACAACCTTAAGAAGCTTTAAGTTTTTTTCTTAATTTATGATATTTTCTAACCATCACTAGGGCATTTGCAAAAGTCATTCTTTGACATTGAGCACCTTGGCTAGTGAACTTAGGTGAACAATTTTTCATTAATTTCAACAGAAATATGGGATGTAGTTATTTCCATGAAATCTACGATATCGATGGTTTGATCTATTGAAGATCTCACATCACACGGAATTGCCTTTAAATAGTGAATCAAAAAAATACAACTATAAAAGGAACAATCTCACACACCTACTATAGAATCTTCGGATTAAAGAGTACCTCACATTCGACTTATGCTTCTATTACCAGCCCTCATATGTGAACTATGCAGAGCTTAAAATACTTCATATTTCAGAAATAACTTCAACAAATCAGACATAACAATGAAAATACAACGATTTTAAACTTCAAAGATCAACTAATTTCATTTTCAAGACTTTAATTTCAATTTAAAAAACCTCACATGTCGATAGTTTCCTCATGATAATCACTTATGTCAAACATCTTTTGCTTTGTCTTATTGTGATTGGTTGTTTCCTTTTAGCTTTAACACATTTTTATGAATTGTTGTTTTTTATTGTGCTTTTGTTTCTTATATTATTATTATTTTAATTGTTGTTATAGGTAGGGTTCTTAAATTAAATTTTTAGGTTTATTAGAAAAAAAATTATATATTTTTTTCCGATATCTTTCTTCTCTTTTTTTTAATTCTGTATTAAATTATATTTAAGTTGGTCATGTGTTATATATATATAATTTTTATTTATTTATAAAGTGTTTATTTTTCTTAATTTTTATTTAAACAATTTAGGGTGTTTTTGAGTTTTTCTTTTACTACAATTTTTAAAAAAAATTCCTTACTTTTAGTTCATGGTTTCTAAATTATTGCAATTAAAAAGGAAAACAATGTTATTGATACCACGTACTTTCAATTTTAAGATCTAGGTTGATAGCATACTAGTTATCAATGTCATATTTTCAAACAACATACAAATTTATTCCTATAAAAAGGTGGGGATTTAGGGTGCTATTCGTCACAACAATTTTCAATTTTAGCGACTAAATTTAAGATTTTAGTTGCAACAATGCTAGTTATGATTGAAAGAAAATATAGAATTAACTTCAAAGAAATAAATGGTGTTGTTTTTAACACTGTTTATCAATTTGAGGGTTGATTTTGAAGTTTTTGTTGACAACACTATAATTCTATTGAGGATGTGTTACAGACATGTTGAAAAGGTGGTAATTTTAACTACTCCTTCAAAAAAGTGTTACCCATAGTACCACTTTTGAAACGGGTTCAAAATTAGCTACGAGATACAATATCTAAAAAAATGATAAATATAAAAGGTTCTTGTTAATTTGGTAACTATGTTACTCATGTCAATATTACGAATTGACTAGACATTGGGAATCCAAATGTTGGAGGCTTGACCTGGAACTATATCCTAAGAGTCAATGAGACATGAAAAGTTTGTTAGGACTAAAGGTTAAGGGGAAAAAAGAGTTCTTTGCACTTTTAGCCCAAGGAGCAACAATTTTTCAACTACCCATTTTAGTGGTCGCTATCATCTCTATCCATGAGATGAACATCAAGTTTATGCCAAAGAGATCCCCTATTCAAGTTTTGTCTTCCATGTTATAGTGGGGGCACTTTTACTTAGAGATTTGATAGAGTCTATATGATGATTAAAGAAAAATGATACCCAGGAAAACACCCAAATTTACTAGGAATTTGAAGAAAACCGTTGTGATGCTTGGTCTTGCAAGGAGACACATTAAAAATGAAGTTTGTGGTAAAGAAGGTCATCAATGGGTAGATGTAAAGAAAAAATGGGAAGATTAAAGAGCAAAGATGACAACTCGAAGAGTGTAGCCTACTTGAAGACTAGAGGATGAAAGGGTCCAAGAGACTATCCACTAAGAATGAATGTGTATCTAAGCCATGACGATTTGCAATTTTTTTAGTGAGTAATGATGCATGATATTTATGAGTATGCATAGCTCACCCTTTGTAAGGAATTTATTGAAAAATAAATCTTTGTTTGTTAATACTATGTTATTACTTAATTTTCTCTACGAGGGATTATCATGATTTTAGTCTGAGTTTGTTTGCTTGAAATCTTTCTTCCAGTTAGTAGATGCAAATTTCACTCAGCCATTCCAACTCTTGTAGCTATTGAAACCCTTTTCTATCACTTTATTATTCGAGGACACTATTAATAATCACCAAAAATGATTTATGGGTTCCTTGGAATTATCATACTAATTACATTGAAATTAGAATTTGCTAGATGGAATCAATGTCTGTTAAGGGAATTAATGCAAATTTCACTAATTCATTCATGTTCTCCTTAGTATCAAAATCCCTTTTGGTCCTCTTTATTATTTTGAGGAACTACTAATAATCACTTACAATGATTTATGAGTTGTGTAAAATCAACCCACAACACCTTTACACAACTTGATTCCTCTCTAAGTTTGTGTCTTAATATATTGAAGTTTGTATTTTAATTTAATCAGAATTATATTTTTCTAGAAAGAATTATTGTTCATTGAGCTAATCAATTTCCTAAAAATATTTGGACTTTGATTTCATTAGATTATTATTTTGGCACTATTATAATGATCAATTTGACTTTGGAAAAATTGATTAAGCTCATGTTCTTACTTTCCACTCATTCCCTTTGGATTTTGCTTTGCATCTCCCTCACTTTTAGCATTATTTTTGTATTTTTTCTCTCTATTCTTAATAAATTCAGTAATATAACTCACTCTGATATCTCTTTCCAAATATAAACAAGTTAAACCTAATGAAGCAAGAATTTCCATCCCTTCACATGTATAAATTCCTAACCAATTTTTTATATATATATGATCTTCCATGAAACTTTAAATGCAAACATTTAATCATATATTTGATTAATTGAGTGCTATGCATAACCTTTTTATTATAAGTGTACAAATAAGATGGTGTTAGCAAGTCGGATCTCAATCACACCAAATTCACAATGTTGCTATCTTTGCATTTTAATAGCCTACTTGCATATTGATCTTGGTTGTGACGTGAACACAAAAGGAAAGTGATTTATTTTATTAGTGAATTATGAGGCTTAATTGATGACTGTGGAGTAAACTTACTTCGTTTTGCATTGTTTTGGCCACTAAAAGAAAATCAAATATAACAATAAGCTAATTTAAAAATATTTTATTTTTATATCATGGTAATTCATAGTTAAGGAGATTTATTATATATATATATATAATAGAATCTAGTATATAAATATGTATTATGAATTGAACAGCCCATAAACTTACTATTTGGAAATTAAATATAGAGCATGCATATCAAGAAATATTTCCTAGATATAGGTATAATCCATGCCTATTAAGAAATGTGTCATGTATGATGTGTCATGTCATGAAACCCATATCACTTTAATATAATGAATATCAATTTAATATTGCAACAATACCGAAATAATATGGATGGAAAATATTAGTTAGTTGGATGAATAGTTAGGATTCTTCATTCAGTGAATGGTTTGTCTCTTTTCCTCACCCTCATTTCAATGAGTTGCACTAATATTTTCTTTTCATTTCTATTTTTTTCATAATGAAAGGCCTATTAGCTACCCTTTATCAATCATCTATTTTTTTAGCTCTAATTTTTGTCAAACAATAAATGGCGCAGGAACTCAAAAAATGTCTTTAATAGGGGAAAGAACGAATTCTTTAAAATATCATCATATAAACTGGAAGACAATACTCCTTCTTGAAAATCTAGGAGGATTGGCAATTAGATATCGCGCCCTCATGGACATTGTGATGGGAGCTCAATTGGTCCAAAATCTAATAACCAGAAATCAAGATTGGTGGAAAGAAGATTTTTTTAGCAAATACTATTTCGGAGAAAAACAGTTACATTTTTTAGCCACTCCCAAATAAAGGCAATTCCTATATATGGAAAATCATAGATGCAACTATCCTTTTGATCCAATCCAAATTAACCCAGATCCGAGGAAATGGAAATAAAATAAGCCGTCGACATGAAAGTATCATGGGGGTCACCCTATGGAACTAATCCCCTCCATTTTCCCCCTCTTAGATTGGATCTCTTCTAATAACAAATCCAACCTCAAGGATGTCATGGCTTGTTCAGAAAATGGCACATGGGACTCCTAGAATCGAGTTTGTATTATGGAGCTAAATAGGGAAAGAAATGAATTGGAATTGCTCCTAGTAGGTTAGGCTTTAGTGTCAGTCAAAGAGGTAGAATCATGTAGTTGTGGTTGTACTCCTTAGTAAAAATGTGGTAAAAACGGGGTATGACTACCTCTTCAATCTTGGAAAAGAGTCTTCATATTCAATATTATGGAGGAATATATGGTATCTTGATTGTGTCCCAAAGATCTATGATTTATGTTGGACCTTGGCTCATAAAAAGGTATTGATTGCAAAAAATTATTTCAAAGCAAGGGATAGAAGGTCCTTTGTGGTGTTTTCTATGAGAACAATTAGGTAACTATAGACCATATTTTTTTCGAATTTGAATTCACTTTGGATGCCCTGAGCTTGCTCTTTCACTCTCTCAAGAAAAAATTGAACTCACCCCATAATATTCCATATTTTTGGGGAATATGGGAAAAACACTATATAGGATCCTTTGAAAGGAAGAAGAAAATGAAAATAATATGAGAAACCACTATAAAAATAGTGTGTTGCAAGCTTTGGCTAGCCATGAACAAAATCATCTTCATCAATGAAGAGGAAAACAACACCAAATTCCCTGCAAAAGTGAATGGATTAATAGGGGAAATTTAAATGGCCAAACAAATAAAAGACGAATACAAAAATTTCGGTCCCTAAGGAGTAGCATGGTTTAATATTTTTAACATCCTAAATGTTCCTATAGGCTTCCAAAATATTAAAAAGAGATGGGAAATCATAAGTACAAGAGAGGAATTCAAGAAATGGATCTCTCAACACAACCAATTTATCTTATTTTTTGATTGAGAAACAAAAGGACGAACGAAGCTACTAGATTAGAAGATTGAAGCTTAGGAATTGGCTATCCTAAAGGAGAAAATTTGATGAGATCGTGTTCATTGAAGCAAAAGTGAATTGCAACAGTGATAGGTGGCATCCCTCCTAGAGTGTTTATGTGTTGTTTCTTGATCGACTAAGGGGAAACTAGAGAGAAGAACAAAAGTGAGGGACCGATAGGATGAGATATGAAATAGATGCTAAAATAGTAGTGAGATTGCTGTTGTATATTGTATTCTTGTACTTGTGGATATTTGAGGGCCATTATCCCTTTTACAAGATCCCTAGACTGTTGTATTAAATGTTGATTAATATAACGAAGTTGGGTTGAAATATTTGTAAAAAGTTGTCTATATTTGTGCATGTGTGATTTACTATTGTTTATATTCCATTGTGAAAAGTAGCTTTGTTGGATTTCCTGGTTTGGTAGCATTAGAGATTTTAAGATTTTATCCTAGCACCAGCGTCATCGAAATTCAACATGGTATCAGAGTATGTTTGAGCTACTTTGACGGGTAGTGAATTAGAGTTTCCACAATGAAGTACAACTTAAGAGGGAGTTGGTCACATTGTAGGTGAAGGGCTCACTACAATGTTGAAGTTGAAGTTTAATATCCTGTAAAAGGATAGGTTGGAAGGGCTCTCCAACTATAGTTTGTGGAAGGAAAGGATCAAGTTGGTATTGCTGGTCAATAGGATCTGGGGTTCTCCGAGAAAGAGATCAAGAAGCCAACTGACCTTAAGTAAATGGAAGTGTATGAGGAATTGGATACGAGGGTGAGAATGGTCATCCTTAACGCTGCAAAGCATCCCCTAATACCTCATTTGTTTGTGAATAACACTACACATGAGATGTGGATGGCTCTTTAGAATTTGTTCCAGAATAATACTGAGAATTGGGTACTCGTATTGGAGGATAAGTTGAAGTCCACCATGATGATACACGATGAACGAGTAACTTTGTATCTGACGATATTGCCTCAAGTCAAAGATGAGCATGCTACCATCAGTGTGACTATTTCAGATTCGAATATGGTGAGGATTTCTTTAAAAGGATCCATTGAGGAATGTAAGCCCTTCATCAAGGGGATCATTACCAGAGAGAAGTTGCCAGACTAGAATAGGCTATGGGATGAATTCATTAAGGAAGATTTGTGAGATGAGGATCTTCATCTAGAGAAGAAAGCTTTAGATGATGATGTAGAACTTGTAGAATGAATGAAGGGTAAGCAGAAGAAAGACTTGAGTAAATTCAAGTGTTTTAACTAAGGTGAGATAGGTCATTTTTTGTCGAGATGTATGATGAAGAAGAAGATGGTAGACAATGAGAAGAAGAAAGGGAAGTTGGTAACTGGTGTTTCCACTTCTGCCAAGATAGATGCTCTCACCAGGAGATTAGAGGCAGAGGAATTTTCTATTATCTCTCATTTCTCATAGGGTACCATCAATGAGGATGGACGTTATGTGGACAATGGTGTGTCGAAACGTAATATAGGGTCATAGGTGGTCTTCGAGACTCTATCTTAGTGGGACTTGAAGTTTCACATGGTGTTGGGTGACAAGAGTCAGAAGGAGATCTGAGGATCAAGAGTTGTGCCATTTAGGATGGAGATAGGACAAGTGATGTGGGTCCAGAATGTATTGTTTGTACTAGGACTTAGATATAGTGTGATATCAGTCTCAGTGATCGAGAAGAAGGGGTCTAAGATCTTATTCCAAGATGGGAATGCAAGACTCAGGCCCATAGGCTCTAGCTCCACAAGTATTATACTTGGAGTTAGAGAGAACGGTTTATAAAGGCTGATGGGAAAGCCTATAGATCATGGGATGAAGAAGTAGGTGGACCAGGTGCAAGTTCCATAGAAGCATTTGTAGGTGCAAGCCTGAGAGGTACAGGTACAAGTTCCATAGAAGAAAGTGCAGGTTTTGAAGACTGAGGGAGATTCAAGTTCTAGTGGGAGTTTGTAGGTTTAGAGGGAGACTTTGCAGCCCAAGAAGAGCATGTGGTTAGTGGGGAGCAAGGGTGCTTCTACATCTTCCAAGAAGAAAACATGGAGAGAGTGGAAGATGTTTCACGAGACGAAAAAGAAGCATAATGCTTCTAATGGCATCGCAACATTCCAGATAGGCCTAGTTCATACTACAAGGATTGCTGTAGTTCTGAGCGTCAGGAGTTGGGAGAGTGTTGTGAGTAGTGATGATGATGATGAGTTACTTCCTAGTATTGGAAGTACCTCCCTCGTTAAGAGGAAATGTTGATTTTTGATATCTTGGTAGGTACTCCAAGCCCTAGGATGCAGGGTTTGGAGGTTGGAGCACCACAAAAGTCATTTGTTGGCTTGGAACCCTAGATTGGGGTTTTTCACCCATTTATGTTTGGGTAAAACCCATGAGGGATTTGAAAATGGCAAATTTTGAGGTGATATAGAATGCTGAGACGAATCCAACGCATCGAGAATCACTCAAATCAGAGCTCTATATCATTAGATAATAATTTTTGTTAGTCACTGTCATGTTTTTTACAAGTCGACTTGGCTTTAGAAGGACTTGTTGACAGCTGGAAAGGATTCATTGAAGCTCTCATTATGTGATATAAATATGAAGTGATTAAGTATCAATTGAAGCATCCAAGAGTGCAACAGAAAGGCAACAAAGAAGGAGAGGAGAACCTTGTTCAAGGGAGAAGATGCATATCTATTTTGGGCTGCAGGTTAGGGCTAATTCAATGAAGGAAGGAGGGATGTTAGGGCCTCTCCCAAGAATGTTTTGGAGTGCGAGATAACCAACAAGAAGTCCAGATTAAAGATGGATAATTCTAAGTTGTTTGGGGAGGTGTTTGTGGCATGGTTCTTCATTGTTTAGGGCTGCATATTGTATAGGTGTTTGTACATGAAGGTCGAGCCCCAAACAATGGGTTGTTAGGTATGAATAGGGGGTAGTTTTAGCGCTACAAACTAGTGTGATTCAACAATAAGAAGATGGATGTATGTCGTAGTTGTAGGAGGATGATAGAAGGTGGAATAGTGGTCTCATAGTGGTTTTGAAAATCCCTAACCAGAGAGCCTAATCTACAATAGGTCACTTTAGTTTAGAGCAGTAGTCAAAAGGTATTTTTGACTGCGTTTTTGCCTTATGTTGGGTCTAGATTTAGATCAATTTGGATGGGATTACTTTGCAGCCTGTGGAAGCCAATTGAAATGCTTAATGTGGAGGTTAGAACCTTTTTGTACGACTAAATTCTACAGTGATTGGATTGGGCACCGTTTGACTGGTGGAGGGTAGCGTGTAGGTAGCCCAAAGTAGTCGTACAACAACAAAAAAGAAGGATTTTGACTTTTGTTTCACTGGGTGAATATTCGAGCCTAATGTGTAGCTCTTTTATGAAATAAAGAAGCTATTAGATTGACATATTGAAGCTTAGGTATTGGCCAACCTAGAGGAGAAAATTTAATGAACCTGTGTTCATTGAAGTAGAAGTGACTTGCAGCGATGATAGGCGGCAACCCTCCTGGAGTATCTATGTGTTGTTTCTTGATGGACTAAGGGGAAACTAGAGAGAAGAATGGAAGTGAAGGACCGAAAGGATGAGCTACGACATAGATGCTAAGATCGTAGCGAGATTGTCATTGTATATTGTATTCTTGTACTTGTGGATATTTGAGGGCCACTGTCCCTTGTACGTAAGCCCTAGACTCTTGTATTTATATGTTGATTAATATAACGAAGTTGGGTTGAAAATTTTGTAAAAGGTTGTCTATACTTGTGCATGTTTCATTTATTGTTGTTTATGTTCCACTATGCAAAGTAGCTTTGTTGAGATTCTTGGTTTGGTAGAGTCAGAGATTTTAAGATTCTATCGTAGCACTAGGGTTGTGGAAATTCAACAATTATTAACCCTTAGTATTCTAGAAATCACATTTTCCTGGGGATTGGGAGAAGAAACCAAAAATTTTGCTAAATCTTATGCTCTTTATCAAGGGATAAAAGAAGTAGCGAATTTAAGCTTTTAAGATTTCATAGTGATTAGGGATTCATTCATCATACCATCCTAGATCCTATATAGATCTCTTCCCAATGATTTCAAACTTGTTTAGATTATCAAAAGGGTATTTAAAATACTCTATGTCATCCCCAAAAGATAGTACGTCTATGTCTTAAGATGGAACAATTCAGTAGTTGATGATCTAGCCAAACTTGGAGCTACTCTCCCTAAAGGAGAATTAGTTTTCCAAGGGCAGGCCTAAACGACCCCTCTTCCCTAATGTACAACATGAATCATATAGGGTCAATCTTTTTTTATACTAATGAACCATACAAGGTCCCCCTTTGTGCTTCATTGCTCAACATGAGGCAACTATATGACATTTTATGCATGAGACTTCTCATAGATCCTTAAGTGTGCAACTCAGGCATAAACCACACAATAAGGTTAACAATGATTGTTGTGTGCACCATTCCACTCAATTAATCATGGAAGATAATTATCTCTAGCCATTGTTTCAGTCTTACATCTAGGTCAATTAGAGGAATGAACACCGAAAGTGGTTTGGTACTCCACAAGATAGAACTCTCCCCAACATGATTTTTGGAACAATGAAAGGTTCTAATACCATTGATGCTTGTAGGTGGCCATCACAGTTTGCATGAAGTACACTTCAATAATATATGCTCTATAAATCTCCTCTTTGGGATTTCCTCCACCCATGCTCTGTTACCCTAACACTACAACTCCTTTGTAGCACTCGTAATAGAGGTTCCTTGTCTATTATTTTCATCCTAGTTCTCTGTTTCTTAGTGTTGTAGTCTTTTCCCTCTGCAAATCCTTTACTTTCCTTCTTAGTTGTTTCGAACTTAGTTCTTTGAACTCGTTTCTTGTCTCATTGTGATCCTTGGAAGCTATGCTTTTGATCCCCTGAGTGACCAAATTCTCTTCCCCTCATCATATCTCCACAATTATAGAATTGCAATGATTTAATCAAAAGTTTAGTCGATGCTTCTTGGCCTAATGGTTATCTTCTTTTATTATTGGTAGAGGAGTGGTGCTCAAGCTTCCTGTGTTGAAACTCGAAACTCTTATTCATAATGTTGAGTTAACTTTAAACATCCATTTTGGTGCACCCTCTCATTGTTACCAGGTGATTATAATAACTAAAAAGATAAATGCTCTAGTTGAAGATCAATGTCCTATAACAACACTTCAAGAAACATCCCTCCCATTGGAAGGATGCCTTCTCTATCAATTATGCTCTTACAAAGTGATGTTTAAACTTAAAGCATGGCCTTTCCTTTCGATAAACTTCATACATAGCTGAAAATTAATCATTAGATAAGATAAAGTCTCAATAAACTTCAAATATCAACAATTCTATAATTTTCAAATACAAAAGATTAACCAATTTAAAAATTTAAATATATTGTAAGTAATAAATTAAAAATTTAAATATATTGTAAGTAATAAATAGAGATTGGATATAGGAAAATAATTTACATCTTTGAGACCAGTCTAGCTAAATAAGTATATTGTGCAACTTTAAAAAATACTCGGTGATTGTTAAAAAATAAAATAAAACGTCCATTGGTATGAAGTAATTATTAGAATGCGTTGTTCATAGAATATAAAAGTGTTAAGCTTCTCTTTTAAGGTGATTTCAATTTTAATATAATATTGTACTTTGAATATAAGTAATTTAAAAAAGTTAAGGTCAAAATGTTTAAATTGATATTTTCATTTTAATTCATTGGAAAGGGTATTGGGAGCTAAATTGGATCTAATTAACAAAATTAATTTTAATTTTAAATAATATTAATATAGAGAACATTAATCAAGTTCATTTTATTAAGTAGTTATATCAATCCAATCTTATTTTTTACGATTTATATTTTAATGGGTTTTTAAATAATATTTTGTTATTTATTTATATTTAGTATTTTTTAAAATTATTTGATATTGAATTTTTTTAATTATAATTTTTTTTAAAGATGAGTAATTTTTTATTTATTGGTGTAGAATAGATAGTGGCAGGTACTCTTTTAAAATATTTTATAATGAAAAAGTTATAAATTCAAAATTTTATGGGTAAAAAATTAATGATGCTAAAGGCTAGTATGACCTAAGCCAAATTCAATCCCCAAATAATTTTAATAACTTAAATACTCTTGACTAAAAACTACTCAAAATTAAAAATGACTAGTACCAACTCACATTACCAAAAAACTAATGAATAATTTTCCCAAAAAACTAATGAATAATTTTCCTAAAAATATTAATTATTACCTGCCAAAAAAAATTAAAAACACAAGTACTTTAAAAATATATATATGGTTTATGTTATCACATATTCGATTTTATCTATATCGAAAAAAAACTACACTCATGCCATCAATCTTCCATCGATGGTGTTATTTCATTTTCAAATTGTAACCATGATTCCTTCCCACCCGACATAAAGAACAAAATTATGAAACCCTTCCCGGCCAAAGGTTAACAACCGCACATCTTCGTTTTGAAGGTTATCGCGAGGGCCACTTTCTCTCGGAAGTTATTCTCAGCCCACTTTCCCACACCTGCATTTTCCTTTGAAAAAGTTCTCTAGAAACCACCTTCCCAAGTTAAAGGTTAACGTACGTTCGTTTTGAAACAGTAATCACGATTATGTATTTTCCCCTCAACCTTCATATTATATTATATATATATATATATTTTTGGAGTTGTTTATAGAAGTGAAGGAATTGCTTATACAATTAAAAGTAGTCAGAATGAACCCAAAAAAATTTAAAAAATATGATCTATTTTTAAATTAAAATATAATAATTATAAATAAAAACTTTATAATTAAACATGATTAGTTTAATTGAGCAAGTCATGTTATTAAAATATTTTAGAGATCACAAATTTATTCTTTCGATCAAGCTCCTTAATTAAACCAACAAATGATCCGTTTAAGTAAATATACCTGATACGTGGTCGTTGTCCTAAGTGGTTAGGGACGGCGGTTGATTGACTTTTCGCTCGGGTTCGATTCACGATGTATGTATCGCTGCTTTGCAGTTTTGTATTCAATTTTGTTTTTCAGCTCAGGCTGTTGTATCTGCTCTCTTCAGCTCAGGCTGTTGTATCTGCTCTCTTCAGCCAATATATGTTAAATGTTGCTTCGCAGCTCCAGCGGTGGTATCTGCTAGCTTCGACGAATATATGTGTAAATATTACTTCTTCAACCAAAATATTCTTCCCTTGAAAAAAAATACATGATATAAATATTCTGAATCCATTAACCACCAAAAAAATTATTGCAGTCTTTAAAAGCCTAGATTACATATTAAGAATCTCTATTCAAAATTAAAATTAGTTAATACCTCCGCACCATTTCATATATGCAATGCAAAATTATGTTGTGCGCCTTTAACAACTCCTTGCTATATACACCCCGAACAGAATAAAGTGTTTATTTTAAATAATTTATTTAGTTTGAAAAGCATTTTATATATATAGAGAACATTGTAAATAAAAAATAAATTATATTATAATTTATTTATGAAAATGAACACTATTTTATATGGATTATTTTTAAGTCGATTGCAAATTCTCGATGGACATAGGCACGGTCAATTTTTTGACCGAGCCCATGTCCGTAGGATTCCCCAATATTTAAAGAAATCTATAATCCACTTAAACTCACCGTTTCATGTGTATAAAAAGAAATATGTTAAGCACTCTTAACCACAACTATTCTATCTCTTTGAAAAGTTATTCTGAAATTCACTTTGGTAAAGTTGTTCATTTGAAAAGTTATTCTGAAATTCGCTTTTGTAAAGTTGTTCATTCGCTTTTGTAAAGTTGTTCATTTGAAAAGTTATTTCGAAATTTGCCTTTTTTTTACAAGGAAGAATTTCAAAAGTTTCTTTACAATAATATTATTTATTCTAAATTTTATTTAAAAAAAATATTTATAATAATGAAAGAGAATATTAGTCTAGTTTATTAAATTTAAAAGTAAATATAAAAGATTAAATAAAATTATTTAATATTTAATTTTTATCTTTAAAAAATAGAGAATTCTCTCAAATTATTTGTTGTTGAGTGAACATAAGATAGATAACTTAAAAAAAGGTGTGTTTTATTTTCAAGCTTTTTAAAATTGTACAAGTCACACACTTTTTAATACCATAATACTTTGGGAATTGACCAACCCCCAATTTCAATATATATCAAAAATATTTTTATAAAATTATTATTTATTTATACATATTCACATATTATATACATTAAAATACACTATACAATCTTTAGTAACAATATAGCTTTGTGCACTCTAACAACAATTTTGATTTAGACATCTTCTACAAATAGACTTCCCATTTTACTTTTTTAAGAATTATTGTTTTTAAACTTAATTATTATTTTTAAAATTGATTTTACATCCAAAATCTAAGAACATCTTACAAAATAAATATCCTTTACATACCAGATAATAAATTTTTCTAAATAATCAATCCTAATAACCAATAATAATTATCTCACTATTACAAACAACTTAAAAACAACTCCATTATTTATTTAAAAAAAAAATACAACTATTTACAATTTTTTCCCCAAACTATTTTTTCCTCTTACATATTTTGGAATAAGAAATTTCCCCGAAATATTTTTCCAACCAAAGAGAATCCTATTTATGATACCAATAAAGTAATTTATTTAAGCATATATTCTCTCAAAACTCATGGCTTTATCTCCATATACAAATAGTCTGTACGCATGATCGACCATACACGTGTCACCATCGTATATAATCTCTAATTATGTTATGTATTAACCTCGGTTTGAAATCCGCCTGAGAACTATATAAAGGCGAGAGATAAGGCGATGGGAGTATGCTCCCGTTTCAGGTTTTGTGTTGTGCTGTGCTGTGCTTTGCTTCTCTTGACCTTCGTCTTCCCAAGGATCGATCTTGCTGAGCTCACTGGAGATTGTATCAGAGTAGCGATGTGTAGGTACTTATGACGTATTTAAGAATATATTCTCTTAAGCAGCTTTATTTCTTAATGTTAGTTTGACATCTAAAAGCCTGTGAATGATTCCGTGATCTTTGGAGCTTGGCAAACACACCTTGATGGTGTTTAAGGCAGATTCCTATACTGCCATAGTTATCTCACTGTCAGAAGTTATATAGGAGAATATTTTTTGTGATCTGTTAAATTAGTTTAGTTGTTTTAATTTAGTTCTTCTTCAAATTAATTTGGTGGAGAGGGGTTTAGGATATGGAGAGGGGTTTAGGATAAAAGTTATTTTGGGGAATTAAAACTATCCCACTGAACTTCTCAGCTCAATGGAAATTGCACAACCTTGTTGATCAAACTTGCATAACCCTGGCACAACTTTACACAACTTGGTCATAAGTCTTTCAAGGTGATAAGCATCTCATTGTGGGTCATATTATCAATTTTCTTCCATCCAATAAACTCCAGTAAACTCCAGTGGCACCAGCTCCAGCTTAGACTTAGCCTAATCAATTAAAAAAATATCAATCTTTCTGATAATCATTATAGTCTGAAGATAGTTTTGTGAGATAGGGGACAGACAAAATGTTCCATCCAAGACCTACAAAAGATTGGAATGCAGATGAAATAAAAATTATGTATGAGGATTGCCAGCGCGCTATGAAATCAGTGGACAACTCTTCTTTGCTATTTGAAGAATATAAGTATTGCTTGCAAAGAGGAAGAGAAGCTGTAACAGAAAAAATGATGGAGTTGATAATGAATACAGGATATTTTAGGCAGCAATATAACTCAAGCAAGTATGTGTTATATTGGAGAGATGCTCCTCAAGGCATAGCAAAGTTTGTCCAACATTTAGAGACTGTATTTACAGGTGATAAAGAAATTAAGATCAGAAAGAAAGCATCAGTGACAAACACGGCGGCAACAAAGGTACGATTCCCAAGCCCTACATGTGATTGGAATGAAGACGAGATCGAGATTATTTATGGGGATTGCCAAAATGCAATGAATGTATTAGTGAACCACCCTGCTATAATATCTGAAAAGTATAGGCAGTGCTTGCAAAGGGGAAGAAATGCTATAATAGAAGCCATTATGGAGCTTATTATGAATACAAGTTACTTTAAAATGCAGTATCGCTCGTCCAAGTATGTGTTGTATTGGAGGGATGCTCCTCAAGGCTTAGTCAGGTTCCTCACACGTATAGAGAGTGTTTTCACACAGGGCGAAGAATTTAAAATCAGAAGGAAATGAGTATCTCCTGCTATGCCAGCAACCTAAGCTTTAGATCATGATGTTATCACTAATTGATGGCCAAAATGTGAATCACTACTGGAAAATAATGTATCATGGTGTTTTCCGTAGTGTGGTTATGTTAAGTGTTTGTTGTGTAAAGTTTGGATTTGAATTCACTTTTATTCTTGTTTTTTCAGCTAAAGTCTCAATTCTGACTCTCTCATACCATGTAATATTGTGTTGTTATGTCACCGGAAGTGACATTTAATTATAGTATCTTGGTATTAATTTAATAGAGCTTATGTATTAAATCAATATATGTATGAAATCTATGTATTAAATCAATTTTGTTTGGGTGAAGTGGTTGAATTGAGTTTCTCAATATTCAAAATGACTCAATAGATTATATTGTAAATAGTAATAACAAATGAGTGAAGTAAAACTCCACACTTATGAAGTAGAATTGAAGTATAACTGAATTATAGAAGTGGTTGGGCAATTAAAATAAGATCATCTTTTATATAAAATATTTATATATAGAATTTGATATTATGAGATTACAAAGTTAACCTTCTATTTTGGCTCTTTCTATTTTGGCATTGAGAGTCTGTGATAAAGAATGAATTGAGTTTCTCAATATTTAAAATGATTCAATAGATTATATTGTAAATAATAATATCAATAATCTATTGTAAATAGTAATAACAAATGAGTAAAGTAAAACTCCACACTTATGAAGTAGAATAAAGTATAACTGAATTATAGATGACACTTAGCAAACTACATAATCAAATGTAATAACACTAATAAAATTAATATCTCAACAATTTAAGTTTGATGGCTCCTCCATGAAGTTGGAATTTCATTTCGGGTTATATGATTTGATTCCATGTGCAATTTTTAATGTTTTAAAACCTCACCAGTCAAGCTGTTTATTACGATTCTTGATTTAAAGAATTAGTCATCGTTAAAAGATAGGATAAGATTTGATTGGATTGACAAAACATTAGAGTAAGACCCTTTTCAAAGCTTGTGTAATTGTAGATATATATTTAACCACACACTCAAAAGTGAAAGTGAGTATTGAATTACAACGTTGAAAACCTGGAAAGATTGAATTTACATGAGAATCAAACCATTTTTTTTTTAATTCCTGATATTTTCATCACTCTGAAGTAACCAAGAAAGGCGCTCATGTATTTTCAATTCTAGCTTTGGCAAAAGACTTTTTCTTTTAAAATATTTACAGACCTAATCAATACTTTGAAATCTACCTCTGAAGATTCTTCAGAATTTAGTTACAACGAGTATACTAAAATGAAAATTTTAAACTTCTTTGTGCTCAGAGAAGATAACCTGGTTTTACCCAATAAGATGCTTAAAATATGGCAGCGACTTTACAAAATTATTTGTTTATTGTTAATTGTGCTTATAAAATAATAACAGAAATATGGATTATCATTTTTTGGTGCTTTCAGGTTGTATTTATCAAATTATATAGAGGATGGGTGAACTTTAGGAAAGAAACAAAAATAAATGTTTTAAATAAAGGAAATGTATAGTTAATAATCTTAATCTGGTTGCATAAAGAAAAGCAACCGTCATGTCATTTTATCTCGAACTACATGGTCTTTATTTCGGTAAATCAAAGCTCTCCCATAGATGAAAGTGACAACCGAACTAGAAAAAAAACAGAAGACATATGAGCCCATAAACCTGGATTTGGATCACTTGCTTCCTAACTACATCGGGTAAACTAACTCGATCAGAAATGTGTAAAAAAATAGAGAAAAAAGAAGAGAGATGTCTGCCTACATATGATCTCTTGTGAGTCCATAAACCTGCTTTTCGATCACTTGCCTCCTAACTACAGCAGGTAAACTATCTCGATCAGAAAAAATGAGAGGAAAAAAAAATGTGAGCCTACATATGTTTGGAAGTTATGAATATGATAACAAACCCATATGTTTTGAAGTTATGAATATCACAATAAACTCATTTAAGCCCCTTCTTTTTTCATTTAAGAAAGTGTAAAGGTGTTCTCAAAGTTATTAATGTTATGAATATCATAATATCATTTAAGCCTTTTTCTATATTAATAATTATAATTAAATATATTAATGTGTAAAGTCGCTTTCAAGCATATTTAAAATTAATATGGTAAACTTTCAATGTGAACATTAAAAGAATTAACTTTCCACAATAAGGTCAAATTAGACTAGTTTTCTCTATTATATTTCAGCTTAACGTAGAAGTAAACAACGAAATTGAGCTATTCCATTTAGCATTGGGCACCATTTATTCACTTGGTATACTACAGTAGTGATTCATAGGTTCGGAGGTCTCTTCCAACTCAAAGATATTAGACACTTGTTCTATTGGGTGTGTGTAATCTTCTTTCCACGTGTTATCATAGTATCTATATGTCTTTTGAACTATGTTACAATGAGGCTTGAAGGACTATTTATTATTGAGAAATAATAGAAAACCCTAAACATCCAAAAACCTAACCCTAGGTGATGGAGCATCAAAAGTCTATGGCCCTCATTGGAGTAAATTGGTACAACAACTTCTCAGGGTTGTAACTTTGGCATACAATCTCCTCTTGAAGCGTACCACACCTTGTTAGAAAGATCTATCCAAGGACTACAATTTTCGACTACAAACCACTGCCATTGCATTGAGTTCCTCCATGAAATGGGGAAACTTCTGCTAAACATGGTCTCCAGTGAGCCACTTGCATTGGTGTAGGAGTTGTCCAACTTTTACAACCCGATATAGTTGGATCTTCTATTGGTAAGTGTTCTTGATCTATGTGTCCATGATCTGATCAGTTATGGCTTGTTCCATGTAGTTTGGATTCAACTCTATTGGTGTGAGATTTTTTTTCAATGTTTGATGTGTTTAGTAATGGTGGAAAGTATGGTCGAAGGTGGTCCACATTGAACACTAGGTGCAGACCAAGGAATAGGGGAATTTTTAGCTCAAAAGAACTTCCTCCCACATCCTTGGTGGTGTAAGGCCCATATCAGAGTGGTCTGAGCTTTCCTTTCGATCGGCTTCGTTAAGGCTTTATTTCTACAAATGCAACCAAACTTTATCACTCAAAACTTGTGTGGCACCCAATGTCAATCTTGCCACTGCTTGTACTTGGCATTGGACTTATCCAAGATGTCATGCACCTGCTGGCGGGTGTGTTGGATGGCTAGAAATCACATAGTCTATCTCGCCCTGCTAGAAATATAGTACACATAGAGGTCTCTAACTCCTCTGACTAGTTCGATGCATTTAGATGAATTCCTCTCTTGGTTTTATTTCATTCATGCTTTTTAATTAGCAATAGTGCCATAGCTTGTTATTTGGTTTATAGTTTTATAGTCCAAGTGTAGGAGAAAAAAATTCTGAATGTTTGTGTAGTGTTTTGGATTACTATAATACATTTTAGACTCTTGTAGTCATATTGGTTTCCTATCATGGAAGTATGTCCGAGGGAGGATCAATATGTCTTGTAAATATTTATAGAAGGATGTTACTAATTAAGATAAAATATATTGCTTATTTATTTTTTCTTGATTAATTTTAAACTAATTAAAAAAAATTGTTTAAATTAAAAGAATAATAATTGATCCTATAATTTAATCTTAAAATATTATAAAATATGTGTTAAATTTCAGTAAATTTTAATTTGATCAAATTCTTAACTATGAAATTAATATTGTATTCTTTGTACACTTCTTTATTTTGGAATAGGATTTTTATGATTTTAATTTAATTATTAATAATTAATAGATGGACGGTAATTATTTAAGTGGTTATTACCATAGAGGGTTGAGTATGTGAAAGGTAGCTATGCCCATTTTAATTTTCTCATGATAAAGTGGGGATGCATATTCATAGTTAAGAATATTGTTACATGTTTTTCTAATTGTATATATGTTTAGTTCATATATTAATGGTATTGTCTAACTATTATACATTTTGGAATTTTTGGTCCAAACAATTTGTGATCAAATCATGATATTTTGTTGCTTAAAATGCATTTTTTTAGTGAGTGCACACACACAACACAAACACAGACATATTCAACATGCTAAAAAAAACCTGGAGCACTTGGATTGTGTAGAGTTCACAACCCAAACTTATGATTCCATCAAATCCTTGCCATATTCTAACAAAATTCGACTGGAAAATATGCTCATAATAAGTAGACTATAGTTATATGAATTTTTTTCTTCATTAATAATAATAATAATTTAAAACAAAGTTATAATTTATTTAATTTTTACACAGATAGGTGTGTATGCTTTGAAATAGAGTTTTTAGAATTTCAATTTAATTATTAATAAATAGTAGATGGATGGTAGAGATTTAGCTTCCATGGAATATTATATAATATCCTTAGTGGTAGTCATAAATCAAAGGTTGATATTTATCTGAAAAACAAATCCTATTTACAGGTTAAGAATCTCCATGACTCATAATCTTGTTACATGATTTTAAAATGTATATATGTTCTAACTCATATATTAATTACTTTTATAATTAATAATAATAATAATAATAATGTTTATGATTTTTTAAATCTATATACAGTTTACTAGTCATTTTAATTTATATGAGTGTGTTAGGCTTATTTTGAATAGTTTGATCTTATATCGAATGTCAAGAAACATGTAAGCTATATTTGGAAGAAATTTTTAATTTAACCAAACTATTAACCACTAATCTAATATTTTATATCATACCAAAAAAAATAATCTTATTTCAGAATTTAGGCTTCTATGATCCATATCAAATTTATAGAAAAACATTTCGGTAAAAATCACATCTTATCTTATTTCATTTGTCGACACGTTTCCAACCAACCACTGTGCTTCATTGTCGGACAAGTTGAAGAACAAGACCATGGCACCAGATTAAATGAGGAGAGCAGATCATCCAATGACTATCTTTGACCAGGAAACAACTATATTTGACCGGGAAATTGTACTGGACTTAGAGATAGAGAAATTCAGTTAATTCAAAAGTTAGTATTATATTAAATTAAATTTAACTGTTTATAGTTAAACTGATAATAGATTAATTATTATTATTAAAGTTATATAGAATAAATGCCAACAAATATTATTAAATAAATTAAATTTGTTTGTTAAGGGCTAAAAATCATTTAAAATTATTTCAAGGTTATTTGTTCAAGAATTCTTATTCAATTTATGTTAAAGTTATAACGGAATCAAATTTTTTTGTTAAGGTGAAACTTATTAAATTGATTATTACACTATACCAATAATTACCTAAGGCTTAATTTAACTCATATAATTAATGAGTATAAATAATAGATTTATTATAGATTAATTATAAATTAATATTATTAAATGAAATCCTAAAAATTTTAAATTGATTATTAAAGTCTAACCTACCTAGTTAGTCCAATATTCATGTCAATTATTTATATTAAAGTTCAAATGGGATAATCGGCACCATTCTTTAAAATTTTCTATATTATGGTAAAAAATATTATATTAATAATTCCACTATGCTAATTAATTAGGGCTTAAAAAGTTTTTTTTACCACCTATATAAATAAATACCTTATTCTAATAAGAGAACAAGAAAGATTAAATTAATTGAAATTTATTATTAAAATCAAAGAGAAGAGAAGGAAAAAGGACAACACATGGTCCAAACACCGAGAGAAGATCCCAACAATGGAACAACGCACAAGGCGGAGGCAGGGCGTGGGGTGGGGGCAGGGCGTGGGGCGGGGGCAGGGGTGGCTAGGAAGAAAGGGTCAGGATCCAACATCTAATCTTCTAGCTATCATCCCTGTTGAGATTGCTTGGCCTTTTTTAAATTTCTATGGCCTCCGTAAACTTCCGGTGATGAAAAGGGGCAATCTTGGCAATAACACGGGCCTCCTTAATGCATACGTGATGATTAGTTTTATCTGCGTGTTATTCCAGCGTAGAAGACCGGGTCCTCCTATGTTTTATGTTGGCTAAGTGTTCATGAATCCTTTGATTAATAGAGCACCCAGCCTCACCAACATAGGGGGTCCCATAGGAACAAGGAATAACATAGACACCTTTCATGTCCTTGGGGTCGATGGGGTTTTTAATAGATCTAAGAGAGCTAGGGATGGTGTTAAGGGGTCTAAATGAAGAGGGCACATTATTCCTCCTGAGGATTCTCGCAAACTTATTGGGGGTACCCTGGATGAATGGGAGATGGACCCCTGAGACCTGATCCTTAGGGTCTTTTTTAATCTTGGGACCTTGGTTGGACTTAAGGAAAGTTTTCAGACCTTCGTGTCTACTGTAACCATTATTAACAAAAACATTAAGGAGATGGTATTTCTCCTTCTCAAGGTTCTTATCATCGGAGATTCTCAATGCACGCATCACTAGCGTGTTGAGAACACGCAAGAAACTAACTTTTGAATTAATTGAATTTCCCTATCCCTCGGTCCATTACAGTTTCCTAGTCAAATATATTCGTTTCATGGTCAAATATAGTTGTTTCCTGGTCAAATATAGTTTTTTTTGGTCAAAGATAGTCTTTGGATGATCTGTTCTCTTTATTTAAACTTTTGCCATGGTCTGGTTCTTCAACTTGTCCCGACGATCAACCACACTTGTTGGTTCAAAACGCATCGACAAATGAAATAAGATACGATTTTTACTGAAAAATCTTCTCTATATTATTACTATATTTTTCTCTCTTCCTTTTTATATATGCCTTCAACCAAATGATATTGCCACTAGGTTTGTATATGGTTTTATCAAAACTAAACATCTCTTAAAACATGTTTGATTCTTTATAGTTAGCCCTATTATCAATTTTTCCTTTGAAATTAAATATTACAATTTAAAAATTAATAATATTAAATCCTATTAAAATATTAAAGAAAATTAGTAGTATTACCACATAAAGTCACACATAATTGTAATGAGCGGCAGGCTCCCAGTATGGAATTTTCAGATTTTCTTGCTCTATATTTTTATGTAAACCAAAATAATAAAATAATAAAAATGAAAACAAAAATAACCATACATAAAAAAAAAAACAATGTATTAACTCATGGTATTATCCCACGGTATTCATGTGGAATATAACCTATTTAAAGGGGGAAGACCAACTTAGATCCATGTTAACTCCAGATCTACCAACTGCTTAAAGGAATCAAATATATTTTCACTCTAAAAGAGGTTTACACCTCAAGAGATTTGATCCATCTTGATGCTTGATAGATCTAGAGTTAAGATGGATCTAGGCTACTTGACATCACATATTTCTACATGTTGGAGAAACACAATAGTTAAACCAAAAATCACCTAAATATTCATGGAATAAAGCACCACACAAAATATAAAGACAAAAAAATTAAAAATCAAGCATTCTTCCATTGACGACTTTAAGTGTAGTTGTCTTTCCACAAAAACATAATGTGATGGCATACAAGGTAGAAAAAATGCATATAACATAAATCCATATGCATAAATAGTTATGGTTTGTGAACTCATATCGATAAGGAATTTACACAAACTATCCTTTACCTAGGATTTGAGATTATAGATATCAAGTTAGATGAACTCGACAATATCTTACACTCTGTTTCTGCCTTCTTTCGGTCTCCATCATGTATCTCATCTGAAAACAATTACATTGTTATGAAGTCCAAGAACATTAGAATTCACAGGTGGAATTGTAGGGTAGACAGTTGGTATTAAATTTAGGAAGAAGAAATCACCTTGGTCAATCTAAAGTAGGACCATATGTTGGACATTAATAGGGAATTCATCACCATCTAAGTTAGTAATATGAATTAAATACTTAAATATAGATATAAAATATAATTCTCTTACTCAAATTTCAAGGTGTATATACATTGGTAGTTTCTAAATTCCTGCAATAACACTTCAATCATCACTGGGATACCATAGTACTAATAGTGTGCATGATACATCAATCTATACAACCAACGTTAAATAGAATTAGCATAGCAAATTCGATGCCAGGGAAATCCATCTAGTTATCAAGATTGTGAACCCTTCAAAATATACAACCCTTTTCAACCATGTAATGGAAATAACAATGACCCATCCCCTCCATGAACCCCAATATAAATAAAAATCATTGAATTCTACTAGATTGGTAAACACATCTTCATTATGGTCGTGTTGATAGGGAAAATTTTCGCTATACCAACAAGGGGAACTAACCCGATCACAGACCCCAATTAGATCTGCTTTCATTTTGGATGGCTAGCTCTAAAAGGTTTTAAAGGATCCCATAAACTGTTAAAGGTGTTGAGAGATTGCTTCATAGAGGAAGACTTCAATTTAAAACAACAAAAGAAACAGCTAACCTATATCTATCAAATCCTATCTACACTACTTCTAACTACTCTAGTCTAGTCCTAACTATCCTAATCTATCCCGTAGGAGCATAAAAAAAAGAGGTTAAACATCATATATATATATATATATATATATATATATATATATATATATATTCCAAGTTCAAATGAATCAATTACTGGTTTACATAAGAAAAAGGTTGTATATATATCGGGTCTGGAGCCTAAAACATGGGAAAACCCGTGGCCGACCATAAGGTCGGACTTCAAATGATATACACCCGGGCCTATAGTTATCGTTGGGTCCACCATATCGCATCGCAATGCTTCAATGGCGAGTGAATGGACCTTGGGTGTCATCAAAGCCTGATTGCGATATGTGATTGGGAAGCAGACCTGATATATGCATATGCTACACTTAATAATCCCGGCAAGTCTGCCTTATGGGATTTTCCTTTTAAATACCAGACAACACTTCATTGAAAACATGGGAATACATGGGAAAACCTACATCCGACCATAAGGCCGGACTTGAAATATTATATACCCGAATTCATAGTTGTTGACGGGTCCGTTATATCACAGTGCACCTTATATATAACCCTTGGGGTTCCACCAATTATGACATGCGATTGGGGAAGCGTACTCGATAATGTATGTATTAAACTTAATAGTCTTCTTGGGTCCACTGTATCTCATTCGCCTTATGGGCCGGCTTTGACTGCCGCCGACTGCGATATGTGATGGGGCTCCGGACAATATATATATATATATATATATATATATATATATATATATATATATATAGCCTTGGACATGGCCGATTGCGATATGTGATGCGGCTCCGGACTCGATATATATATATTGTGGTTAACAAAGACATCGGGTCCGGTAGACAGTGGTGCGCCATATATATATATATATAGCCTTGGACATGGCCAATTGCGATATGCGATGGGGCTCCAGATATATATATATATATATATATATATATATATATATATATATATATATATATATATATATATATATATATATATATATATATATATATATATATATTGTGGTTAATAAAGCCATCATGTCTGGTAGACAGTGGTACACCATATATATATATATATATATATATATATATATATATATATATATAGCCTTGGACCTAGCCGATTGCGATATGTGATGCGGCTCCGGACTCGATATATATATATATATATATATATATTGTGGTTAACAAAGACATCGGGTCCGGTAGACAGTGGTGCGCCATATATATATATATATATAGCCTTGGACATGGCCAATTGCGATATGTGATGGGGCTCCAGACCCGATATATATATATATATCTATATATATATATATATATATATATATATATATATATATATATATATATTATGGTTAATAATGTCGTTGGGTTTGGAGTATAGTGGTGAACATTATGCCTTAGTGTTGATTGCGATAGGCGAAAAAGGGTGAGTTATGCATGTTTGTGAAGCATTTCCATTGTAAAGAGTTATAATGGAAATAAAGGTGCGCTAGATGGTTTTTGAGGGTTGAAAAAGTCCCGAAGAAGGAAATGAATGGATGGCTAGGCTGAGTCATGAATGAACCATGCAACAGGGATTTATTAAGGGGGGCCTAACCATGAAGATTCGACTCAGCAAAGAGTTAAAGTCTCTGGGATAAAACAGATTATTTGAAGAGGTGAAAGATCGACTTTTCGGGGACCCATTCAAAATTGCTACCAAGGCAAGTTTTAATAGGGTGGTGGTTGTGGCCACAACAAATGGTGAACCGCTGGGTGAACCAATTATCTTTGTTTCCAAATAAACCTTGGATCAATAGAACATTAGGGTGTTAAGATAAACTTGAAATTCAAACTGTATAGACGGACAAGCATGGGTTCCACTTCAACATTAATTTCTATAGGTGGGATAAAGAAAAATAGCTTCTACTTGCTGATAAGGCTTTGACAGGAATTCTCCAATGGTAGTATTATGGGATTAATTGACCCTCCTTTACCTGTTTTCTACTTTCAAAAGTCCTTTCGGGGCCATCACTGGTCTATCAATACCTATTTAGGTGTGTACCTCAGCTCTTTATCGCTCATGAAACTTGATGTAGATATGTTTATATGCACTTTAGATAAGAATTTTAGCGCCATATTTTCATATGAATGAAGGGGCTGCAGTCATGGATCATGCCATATTTTTAAACCACTTAAGCAAGGTTGGGATTGTTGTGTCAACCGGTACTCTGAGCCCAGCAATAGTCCCTACTCGAACTGGATTCCCAAACAACCTGTCCTTCCAGATTGGCACAAGAACTCAACATTTCATTTTCTTTTAAATAAGTCCTTCCAGTTTCAAGCACAAGGACTAGAGCACAATTGGATTTTCCACAGGGTATATGATAGTGGTTTTAGCCCATGAAAGGAGGTTTACTCAGAGATGACAGGTATTGGAAAACTTAGTGTGGTGGATGGGACCAATGGAGAATAACTGCAAACCTTACAGGCAAGCATAGGCTAGGTCTTTGTGGGATTTATTTAAAATACAGCGTTCCTACATGCTAGTCCAATAGCAGTTACACATTTTTTGTTTTATAAAGATGCCCTACATGCTCCAGGTATCCAGGTAATCAACATATCTTACCTAGTTCCCAATAGATGCTACTGAGTGACTTCGATTTGAATTCCACAACTGATTTTCAAGTTCTCATGGGCTCATTGAAAGTTTGTTTGATTTGCAAGGTAATGATGGATTTAGGATCAACAAAATCATCAACAAGTTAATGAGGGGTGCAAAAGCTGAAGGTGGTGAATGAGGGTAATCTGAAGATATTTGAAGAGGAAAAAATGAGACTGGAGGACCGAAAACAATTGGCTGAGAAAGGACTGAAATTCAAAACAAAAGGAAAATGAACTTTGCAGAAACAATAAAAATGCAAGGGACGAAACTATAACTAAGCTAACAGAAAAATAAAATGAATCCTAACCTACTCAGGAGGTAACCACCATATGGTGGCTACTGGAAGTATCTCTTGAGATGTTGGCCATTAACAGGGAGTTTTTCAGTTTCTCCCTGTAAAGTTTTCAGTCTGTAAGTTCCCTGACCAATCTTCCCCACAACTTGGAATGGGCCCAGCCATAAGTGTTGGAATTTTGTGTGTTTACCTTTTGGCTCATTCAACTTGTCCCATTTTAGGACTAGCTCTCCTACTTGGTAATCTTTATCTCCTCCTAGATGGCGATCAAACCATCTCTTCACAATCATTTTTTGATTTCTGAATTTATTTCTGGCTTTATCTCTCAATTCCTCCAACCTCACCAATTAGTTGATCCTTTCTTGAAGTAAGGCTGAAGGGGTCCCTCTTGAGGCTTGGGAGAGCTATAAAGAGGGAAGGGTAACGTTGGGAGGCAGGATGACTTCCTGTTTATAGATAAGGAAGCATGGGTAGTTTCCTAAGGCCACTTTTGGGGTGACCTTATTGGCCCAAAGGGCATTTGTTAGAGTGTTGTGCTAGTTCATCTGGTTGTTGGTGACAAATTTATAGATTATGCAGATGAGGTTTTTATTCGAGGACTCTGCAACTCCATTTCCCTGGCGTATTAATTTGATGCATACCTTATGTGAATTGATTTATCAATAGAAAAGTCAGTCAATTTCAGTGATTAAAAGTAAGAAGCATTGTCAAATATGAGAGTGTCAGGGATGCTAAACCTATTGATAATGAATTTCTCAACAAATGATATTACCTCATCTTCATTTACCTTTCAAAGTGGGATGGCTTTGGTCCATCTAGTGAAGTAGTCGATTGCCGTGAGTATATACTTATGCTGCTGTGAAGAGTTTGGATTGATCTCGCCTATGACATCTAGGCCCCATTGCTAGAATGGGCGATAAATCATAACGGGCCTAAGGGGAACAAGTAGCTTTCTTTCTCATCCTGTGGCGGTTTGACATACCTTGCATTTGCGAGCATAGGCATGCGAGTCTCTAAACACTGTGGGCCAATAATATCTAGCTCTTAATATTTTGTGAGCAGTGGTCTCTCCGCCGTAGTGACCACCTGTTGGGCCGTCGTGCATTTCTTTCAAGACATGATCAGCATCACCCTTTTCCAAACATCCCAGCCAGATTCCATAATAATTTTTTTGTATAATGTGTCATTGGCCAAGTGATACTGATTAGATTTCAATCTGAGCACTCTCCTTTGTGATGCATCCATGTGTTCAGGACATGATCCTTGTGTTAGATAAAAACATATGTCGTGATACCACAACTCAGGATCCAAAAGGGATTCCGTTGTTTCGCTCTCATACGTCAGTGTCTCATTAATACATAGGGGCTCCTCCCTAAATTCTACTTATGCATTTTGCATGCTCTGCACTTCTAGTTCTTCGGTTGCCCCTTCTTTATCCACCAAGGCTTCTGCAACTAGCCTACAAAATCCCCGCCCTCGAACTATATTTGTCAGTTTCATCTTGAGATCGAATTCCTGAAGTGCGGTTATCCAATTTCCTCTTCGTTCACCCATTTCTTTCTACACAAAGAGGGCTCTTACAACAAGATGGGGAACAATTACTTTAGTCCTGTCCTTTAATAAATAAGGGCGGAAGTGTTTTACAGCTTTAAAAACCACAAAGACTTGTTTCTCCATGTCTGGGTAGTTCAGTTTTGCTCCCTGAAGATTAGAGCCCATATAAGAAATAGGGACTTCGTTGCCATCATCATTCTTTTGAGTGAGGATTGTAGCATATGAAACATTAGAAGCAAAAGTGTATAATAAGAATTCCTTGCCAAAATTGGGGCTGACCAACGCAAGAGCTTCTGCGATGGCCTCCTTCATTCGCTAAAACGATTTCTTAGCTTCATTTCTCCACTTATACACAACGTCTTTTTTCGTCATTAGCTGCATAGGACGCACTATTTCTGTGAAACCTGAGACAAATTTCCAAACGAAATTAATCTTCCCAAAGAAATATTGCATTGTCCTTTTATTTGCAGGGGGTTGTATTCTCATGATAGTCTCTATTCTTTTAGGATCAATAAAAATCACTTCTTTAGAAAGGATATGACTCAGTAGTTTCCCTTCTGTAACTGTGAAGACGCTCTTCTTGGGATTCAACGATATTCCGTATATTCGACATCTTTCAAAAATATGTTTCAGGTGATAAATATGATCCCCTTTGTGATATGAATACACCATGATGTCATCCATGTAAACCACGACTGATCTGTTAATCAACCCTCAGAAAGCTATGTCCATAGCTCTTTGGAATGTGGCACCCTCATTAATAAGTCCAAAAGGCATTTTACGATATGCATAAGTGCCCCATTTAGTGTTGAAGGTTGTCTTAAGGGGATCCCCATTAGACACCAACACTTGGTTATATCCTGAAAACCCATCTAATAGGGACAACATTTCAAACCCAGAAATGCACTGAAGAATGTGTTCCATAGAAGGGATAGGATAGTTATCCTTTCTTGATGCTTTGTTCAAGTTTCTGAAATCAATACATAGCCTGATGTCTCCATTTTTATTTCTTACTGGCACGAGGTTGGCTACCCAGCAGGTGTCTGACCAGAAGAATGATTTTAGCATCCAACATTTTGTTTAATTCTTTCTTCATCAATGGTTCTAGGCTGGGATGCATCTTGCAAAGTTTTTGTTGGTAGAGCTTAGCCTCCTTTTCTAGAGGAATTACATGTTGCATAACACTGGTATCAAAGGTTTTTAAGTCGCCATATGTCCATGCAAAGGCGTCCTTGTACTCTCTAAACAACTTAACAAATGCAGCCTTCTCTTGTGGAGAGCACCCCAAGCCCAAATTGACATTTTTTGGGTCTTTTTTGGTTCCAAGGTCGACCGATTCATACTTCATGGATGAGATATGCTTTTTTCAGTTAGTCATCTTCTTGAATTTACCATGAAGGTCATACAAGTGCTCCATCTTGATAACTGACTTGGGAATCATATTGGACTGATCCTTTTCCTCATCTTCCCTCTCATTCATAAGCCTATCATGCTCCTTTTCATCAATGACTGCATTCTTGAATGTCTTCTCGTAGTGCAAGAACTCAAGGATTTTCTCGTAATTTTCAAACACCTTCCAGTTTGAGATGTTATCAGGCATGGATGGTCTGAAGATTAATTCAACGTAACATCTATTCTTCTTCAATATAGAACCAGACAAAAGTTTTTCGTCCATACCAGCCATCAGACCGACATCTTGGTTTTTCCCTCAAGATATGTATGTGATATTAAAAGAATCAAAACTGTCAATGAAGCTCCATACCTCATGTTGGTACCTTACCAGGTGTGGAGAATTGCAGTGTATCATTTTCCTTACCTGGCCCACAATTATTTAGGAGTCACCAAAAACATTAAGAATTTTTACCTTCATATCAATGGCCTTTTTCAGGCCCTGCAGCAAGCCTTCAGATTCTGCCATGTTGTTGGTGCATGTGAACTCTAACCGGCTGGCCATTAGATGTTGTTTCCCTTGCGGGTTAATGAGAATGCTCCCAGCACCAACGCCTTCAAGGCAGTTATAGCCATCGAAATAGAGTGTCCAAAATATAGAGTTTAATATTACATCAATTGAATTGCTTCCTATGAAATTAGTTTTATCATCTACTATATTATAGGGTGGTTCATCAGTTGGACTACAGGGGAGATTTTCCAACTGTGTGTTTATTATAGTTTCTTCAATTGTTTCTGCATGGAATTCTCCAAAACAGGTTTCCGTGGCACAAACATTGAAACTATAATTCGCAAGGATAGAGTTGGTAAACATTACAGGTTCATTGGGGACATTTAATTCCGTCACCACATACTTCATGTATCTTTCTCGGTCAACCCTCAGGATATCACCCCTTTCCCTTCTGAGGTAGCAAGAGATGGGACTAATCAGTTGAGAAATATCCATTCAGTTTTGCTGACTAGTCCCTACTAAGCAGTATTCCATAAGACTCAAGTATGTCGACTACAACTATATCAATGAGTTGTGTGTATTGTGGCTTAGTAGCCATCCGAATCAATAAATATTTCAATTCCCCAATTACTTTCACATTTGTCTTGTCCAATTGCTTGATTCAAGTTCCAGTTTTCTTAGGTATCACATGAAGTATTTTAGCAACAGCGTAAGGCATCCAGTGGATGAGGCACCTGAGTCTACCAAGCAATTATGTATGTTCATGTTGAAGATTTCAAATGTGATAAGGAAAGGGGGAGTCATGGATTTTTATTTCCTTCCTATCATGGCCACTAACATCTTGGGGGATTCAATTCATTTTGACAGAGTGGCTTTCATGTCTGGTGGCTTTTGGAATGTATTGGAGGTACTAACGGGTCTAGACGCCGACTTCTTGGTTTGGCTGCTTGGAATAGTGGGAGATTTGCAATTTCGTTCATTCACAACTTTCAAGAGTAGATCTCTCTGTTGCGTTAAATTTAACAAATCAAAATATGTGATATTAGCTCTAGATTTCTTAAGATCATCCACAATGTTGTAATCAATGTTATAAATAGGGTAGGGTAGAGTAAACATACCAATTTTGTCATTTTTAGGTGGGAGTTTACCATTGTGAGTCACCTTTGTTGCATTTGGAGATGCATTTTCTTTCTGAGGATAGTTCATGACTGGTGCACTCTTGGAATCAACACTAGGTTTATTCCTCTCAATAGGAACCTTGGGAGTAGATGCCTTCAAAGAGATAACATATTTCTTTGTCTGGTCTATAGGCTTCATCACGCCCGCAAGTGGCCCTTTACTTTGTGTATGGATTTCATTATTGTGGATTTCTGCCATACTATCTCCTTCGTCGTCATCGTTCTCATTTGTGTAGAAATCCCACAGTACAATGATTTGAGATTCTTTGTCCAAGGGCTCTTCTACTTGGTATTCTTCCTCATTTTCTTGTTCTGGCTCTCGCTCCACTATAGGTTCTTCTTGGTTAAGGAGAAATTCGATAAGAGCCAGCTCTTCTATATTTAAATTTCCTTCATTGGGTGGAGCATGTAGTGCAAGTTGACCATGACCACCTTCTGTCTTCTTACGATAGAAAGGTTTGAAAGATTTTTTGTTGTTATACTCTCCTCCACTCTCGCTTGTACTCTCTCCAGAATTCCTTTTCATATGATGATTGTGTTTGTCAACTTCTTAATGATCTGATACAAACCTTCTACATCTGTGGTATCCTTTTCATTGATTTCAACCCCTTTGTTATCACTCCCATTATTCTTCTTGGATACTTGAGAGGCTTTCTTTTCTCCGGTTGTATGATGACAGGCTATGAGACCAATCATTTCATTCTCGAGTTTCATTACTGTATCGATAGCACCTTGTAAGGTTTCTGCGTTACTCCTTTTGACCCACATCGCAGTAGGGACAAGGAGAGGAATGATGTAGAATTCCATGAGCACATCCTTAGTAGGTCTTGCATTAACCAGGATTCTATTGAACAAAGTTTTGAACCTGATGTTAAAATCCTTGACCTTTTCTTTGGTTTCCATTTTCAAACAGGATAGTTCTGAAACTAAGGCCACACATGTTTTTTCATCTCCATACTTGTCTAAAAAGGCCTGTTGAAAGGCAACCCATGAGGTGATGGATCCTGTTCTCAAGTTAAATTACCATGTGGAGGTCGCACCAATCAGAGTAAAAGGGAATAGGTGACATACTATATCTTCATCGGCTACCCCCAAGATGCGCACGACTAGGAAGAAAGAGTGAATATGGTTATCAATGGTGTCTCCCTACTCAGGGTCGAATTTAGGCAGTAGTCTTTCTGCATTCTTGGGTAAGGGATGCTATGGTGCAGGGATACCCCCACACATACCCACAGTATGCACAGTAATGCATAAATACATCTGTCCCAGGTAATTGACTCTCAAAGGAGTCAAATATTCAACCATACAATGCCCTCTTTATCAGTTCCTTTCGATCAGAACTCAATCACCCCTCCTAAACCTTTCTATCGAGACATTATAACCCTTCTAAACCTTAGTTTAAACCTTTAATTAGTCCATCGATCGCATATATATAACAAGCCCTCTTAACCTTTGGTTAATACATAATTAACACATAAGCCATCACCTTCGGCGTTATTTCCCTTATAAACCATTTACAAAGGAAAATGCACATAAAACCTTACCTTTCCGCCTTTTGTACGACTTCTGCACAGACTCTAAGGATTGTCTTTATCGCAATCACAATTGGGTTCTTCATGAGTCACATATGCCTCATCACCCCTTTTCTTTCGATATGCAACTATTGGAACACATATATCGGCTCTTTCACCTTAAAACCCGACCAACATATATATTGGAAATACATGGGAAAAATGGATTTACAAAGGAAAATCCCTGCCAAAATGCCTAAGCCAGAACTAAAATTCAATATACCCATGACTATAAATATCGTCGGGTCTGGCTCTCCTTTCAAACCCTTATCACCGCGCTCCGATCACCCCGACCTCTGATCACTGATTTAATGCTATCAGCGTATCGACGTTCTATTGCACTACCCCTTAACTTCTTCAAAGCGTCGATATGCGATTAGCGATTAGATTTGGGCCGTCAATCTAGACTCTTGATTCGATGGTCCAGGATCTATCGTAGTATCGCAATCACTCTCTCTATAGTCGGACCCCTTCTACTACAAATCGTTGATCTGACCAAGCTTTCGGACCTGATAAGAGTTTAGGCCAACCTTCATAATATTTCAAGTCTTTTTTCCAGACCCAGACTATGTTTTGTGTTGATTTCCAATGTGAATTGGTTTTAGGCTCGCGGGACTTACACTATGAATTAAACTCCACTGATGCGATATTTCGCCTTGCTCCTTAGAGAAATCATCTAGGCCATTGATCTTCCAGATCCAACGCTTGCTGAGCACGGACGCTTCACTCCTTCACTCCTTTTTATTTAGTTTTTACACGTTTTCTTCAATTCTTCTATGGATTTGCCCTCTTTTAAAGGTTTTAGCCTTCTTGTTGGTTTACTACGTGATTCCTCGTGAGCTGTACTCTTTTGTGAATCTCACCTCGCACTTCTCTCGAGAGCTTCACTCTACTTCTTCAATTGGATTTTAAGATCCTTTTATGTCTCCTCTAAATTACTCCATTCCTTTGTGCCCTACAAAATTTTTCCTACAACCTGTTGCAAAGCCTATGAATTCAAGTAATTCATTCATGAGAATACTCTTCAAACACTGAAACTGACTTTGTATATATATGCAAAAACAAAGATTATGTTCTAGACTTCTATGTCTCGCACAAGCCTGATCTTCTGCTATCAGTGGCGTCCCCTTTCATTCTGCCTGTGGGCTTACATATATGCTAGATAGTTCTTCTAAACTCATCCTGGTTCAACTCCTATATCTACTAAACCGAGTCCTAAATTCTTTGTCCACTATGCCCATTTCTAGTTTTAATTAATTCCCAAAAGCTCTCCTTAGTTCCTTGAATCATGGAACTATTTAAGAGTTATATTTTATTTTGAAATCTTTTTTCATTACTCCCACTCATGTCCTCCTTATTCGAGATCATTTACAAGATATCTCACACTATCTGATTTATCCTTATTCTATGCACTTATAATCCTAAATTACATCAATTTATCACTTAGGAATCTAACTTCCTAAAAATACATGACCCCCTATGTCTACTTAATTACAATGGATTTTCTCTTGGGTGAATGCTCCTACATCAGACACCCAAAGTAGAAAATATTCATGATCTCCTGATCATGTGTCTTCTAGTCTTCTCTTCCTAGATCCCACACTTTATTTTGTAACTGTCCACATGCTTTGTTCCCTTGTTGTTGTTGTACTTCTGTTGTCCTTTGCTCCTTCTTTTTCTTGTCAATCAGGTTCAAACCTTGATTGATCTTGCTTCCCTCTTCTACCATTTTCCTCCATTTGGTATGTTCAATCATCAGTTGCCACATATCTTCAATCTCTGTCTCCAGTACATCCTTGGACTGGTCCATATTCTTCTTCTTACTTCTACCTCTTTCTCTTTGCTTCAGGTTTTTGTTGTCGTCCATTAGTTCTTCAATCTGTTGTTCTTCTTCTTGTTCTGTTATTCTTGCTCCAACTTTTACTTTGCTTACTTCAACTTTTGCCTTGGTTTCTTTGCTGACTCTTATGCTGAATTTTGCTTTGCTTGCTCCAACTTTTGGTTTGCTTGCTGCCTCCCTATCATCCTTGCCCTCTTGCACTAAATCATGACTCTTCAGCACTCTCTCCAACAATTTAACATCTCTACTCCATGGATTGAATTCTTCCACAAAATCTCCTTCTTTCATCTTTAAGTGGCTTAGCTGTGCCAAATCTCCTCCAGCATTTGCAACAAAACCTACACTCACAAAACACTTGTTAAAATTAAAAACACAAGGCTGTTGTTCCTTGTTTTCCTTTGGCAACAATTCAGTTTTCTACATTGTTTCTTTCTCCTTTGTCAACTCATCAGTATGCTTATTGGAACTCTTAAAAGAATTCATGAGATTTTCCATTAGTCTCTCTTACATACCATCTTATTCAATGATATCTCTCTTCTTTTGTCCACTGTATTGAACTCCTTCTTCTACAGTGTCAATCTGCTAAACTCTTTATCTTTTGTCTTCCTTTTTCAGCAATCTATCTTGAACATCTATCCTTTGTCTTTCCAAATTCCTTCTTTGAAAATCTAATTTCCTATATAACTCAATAATTTCAATTGGAGTAGATTTTGAAAATTTCACACAACTTTACATACCTTCCTTTGTTATTGTTAAATCGTTAGATGTCCTTTCTCCTTTTGCTAAGTCTTTTGCATAGACTTATTCCTTCTTAACATCCTTTAGTAGATGTCCTTCTTCTTCACTGACTGTCTCAATAGCTTCCATGGCTATTTCCACTGTGCCTTTTATCGTGCTGGATCGATGATCCTTTACTATGTTTTTAACTAACATAGTTTCTTCTTCAAGTTTGCCTTCAGTCTCTTGCTATTTATCTTCACCAAGAGCTACCCTTCACCATCTATGCTAACATTCTCTTCTATTTGTTTTTCATCAATAACATTAATCAAACTCATTTGATTACCTTTCTGAGATAGTATTTTTCCATTCTTCATCAGAATAAGACCCTGATCCCTCATCTCTATGAGAGCTTCTTTAGACTCGTCCATAGACTTTTCCTTTTGTATGCAGTCAAATTTTTCTTCTTCTGAGAAGTTTTCTTTGTCACCTTTTAATTCTAGATCTTCATCTCCTTTGAAGATATCTTCAAAAGGCTACTTTTCTCCTACAATATCTGCCATCATACACAAACTATCAGTTTTAAAAACATAAGGCCTTATGGTCTCACTTGATGGTTCAGCCATCATATCTCCTTGTTGTTCCAAGTTCTCATTATGATTCAAAAATTCTTTGATCGTCTCCTCTTCAATCTCCTCAAGCCCCTCACTTAATCACTTGATATCTTTTCCCAATTGTATATGAGACCTATCTATCCCATCTTCTTTCATAACATAATTTAGATTCTGCTTGTCTTCTTCCTCCTTTATGACAATATCAACAAATTGTCCTTCACATGTTTCACTTGCAAAGATACATAAATTGTCAGATTTAAAATCATCAGACCTTTTGGTCTCTCTTGAAGTTTTAGTCTTCAAGTCTTCATCTTTAGTCAGCATCTCCTCATGCTATTTTGAACTATCCCAATAGTCCATGAGATCTTCACTTGATCCCCATTCTTTAGCTTCAGTGTAGTCTTCACTTTCTCTTAGACTTTCTCCCTGTTTTGGTTCACAAACGTACTCTTCCATTTCTAACTCAACTTCCTTGAGTTTTACCCTCAGCCACTTTACTTGCTTCTGTTGTAGCCTTCTTTGCATCCCATGCCATTCCACTAGCTTTTTCCTTAATATCCAACCTTGTCTCTGGTCTTCTTCAAGTATCCTCCTTAATTCATCGAGTTGTTCTTTTAACTATGCAATCTCTTTGTCAATTTCCTCTTGACTCATCTTCTTGCCATTTGCTTTGGCATTCTTCTTCTCATATCCTCTGCTGTAGCTTCTCTCCAAACCTCTGCTATGACTATCAATAGTCATATTCTTCTCCTCTTTCTTCATGAGCTCCTCACTCATATGTAATAACCTATACAACATCTAGTCCTCCTTGCTGCAATCTTACCTCACTAAGCTCTCCTCACTCAGTCTTTTGGTAAACACGGGTCCTCTGCCTAGAACCTCCTCTTGAGAAACACCTTTGCTCCTTCTAGGCTGTTGTAATCTCTCACTCTCTCTTGAGAACACTTCAGCTATCCTCTCTGTCCAATCTCTTGTTGGATTCTTCAAGTTCACTACCACTTTTCTTCTGAGTATTCTCCCTACTCTACCTTCAAGAACACATTTGGTTCTCCTCCCACAACTTCTATTGCTATCACCTGTGCATTAGTATATAAACACACATTCTCAATTTAAAACATAACGTATTACCTCACCTTCAAGATCTCAGCATGATCTTGTTTCCCCATTCCACCTGTACTTTGAATCGATTTCCCTCTATTTTTGTTTCCAAGTCCTCTTTCCTTCAAAACTTGCATTAACCAATCTTGCTTTCTCTTTCCTCTATTCCTGTCTACTTGAAGCCTCTGTTGGAACTGCTACAGTGTCCCAAGAACATCAAAAGTTCCCCTTATAGTCTTCTATTGTATTCTCTATCATTCATCAATTAACTTATGCTCATGACCTTCTTCTTTGTGCAAACTCCCTTTCGTAGAAATCTTTCCTCGCTCTGATTTCAATTCTGCTCTGATACCATTAATGGTGCAAGGATACCCCCACATGTACCCACAGTATTCATAGTAATGCATAAATACATCTATCCCAAGAAATTGACTCTCAAAGGAGTCAAATCTTCAACCATACAATGGTTAAGGCACTCTCTATCAGTTCCTTTTAATCAGAACTCAATCACCCCACCTAAACCTTTCTATCGGGACATTATAACCCTTATAAACCTTAGTTTAAACCTTTAATTAGTCCATAGGTTGCATATATAACAAGCCCTCTTAACCTTTGGTTAATACATAATTAACGCACAAACCTTCACCTTCGACGTCATTTCCCTTATAAACAATTTACAAAGGAAAATATGCATAAAACCTTACCTTTCTGCCTTTCGTACAACTTCTGCATAGATTCTGAGGATTGCCTTTATCGAAATCACAATCAGGTTCTTCATGGGTCATATATGCCTCATCACCCCTTTTCTTCCGATATGTGACAATCGGAACACATATATCGGCTCTTTCCCCTTAAAATCCCAGCCAACATATATATTGGAAATACACGGGAAAAAGGTATTTACAAAGGAAAATCCCTGCTGGAATGCATAAGCTAGAACTCAAATCCAATATACCTACAACTATAAATATCATCGGGTTCGGATCTCCTTTCAAACCCTTATCGCCGTGCTCCGATCACCCAAACCTTCGATCGCTGATTTATTACTATCGGCGTATTGGTGTTCTATTGCACTGCCCATTGACTTCTTTAAAGCACCGATATGCGATTAGTGATTAGATCTGGGCCATTGATCTTGAATTTCGATCTGATGGTCCAAGATCTATCGCAGTATCGCAATTTCTCTCTATAGTCGGTTCCCTTCTACTACAAAACGCCGATCCGACCAAGCTTCCAGACCCAATAAGGGTTTAGGCCAACCTTCATAATATTTAAAGTCTGGTTTCCAAACTCGGACTATGTTTTGCGCCGATTTCCAATGTAAATTGGTTTTAGGCTCACGAGACTTAGACTGTGAATTAAGCTCCGCCGATGCGATATTTCACCTTACTCTTTAGCGAAATCATTTGGGTATTTGATCTTCTAGATCCGATGCTTGCTGAGCACAGACACTTCACTCCTTCTCTCCTTTTTATTTGGTTTTTACGCGTTTTCTTCAATTCTTCTGTGGATTTTCTCTCCTTTAAAGGTTTTGGCCTTCTTGCTGGTTTACTACATAATTCCTCCTGAGCTCTACTCTTCTGCGAATCTCACCTCGCACTTCTCTCTAGAGCTTCACTCTACTTCTTCAATTGGATTCTAAGATCCTTTTATGACTCCTCTAAATCACTCCATTCCTCTGCGTCCTTCAGAATTCTGCCTACAACCTGTTGCAGAGCCTACAAATTCAAGTAATTCATTCATGAAAATACCCTTCAAACACTGAAATTGACTCTGTATATATATATATATATATATATGCAAAAACAAAGATTACATTTGAGACTTCTCTATCTCGTATAGGCCTGATATTTTGCTATCAGTGGCCTCCCCTTTCACTCTACCCGTGGGCTTACATACATGCCAGAAAGTTCTGTTGAACTCATCCTGGTTCGACTCCTATATCTACTGAACCGACTCCTAAATCCTCTGTCCACTATGTCCAATTCTAGTTTTAATTAATTCCCAAAAGCTCTCCTTAGTTCCTTAAATCATTGAACTATTTAAGAGTTATATTTGATTTTGAACTCTTTTGTCATTACTCTGACTCATGTCCTCCTTATTCGAGAGAATTTACAAGATATCTCACGCTATCTAATTTATCCCTATTCTATGCACTTAAAAGCCTAAATTACATCAATTTATAACTTAGGAATCCAACTTCCTAAAAATACATGACCCCCTATGTCTACTTAATTACAATGGTTTTTCTCTTGGGTGAATTCTCCTGCATCGTGCTGCTACCCAGGTACAGCTATGGCATCTTGAGCGAGCCAGGGAGGGAGTGCTCCCGGAGGAGGTGGGAGTTGGTTCCAAGCCGGTTGAAGCTGGTTCCCACCTGGAAGAGGAACGTTAGCCATATTGTGGATAGGGATGTTCTAGTTAAAGGTTTCTTCGAGGCTTTCTCTATTAGGATATCCCAAATCGGGCCAGGGATTACCTTCAGAGAGTCAATCTTCAGGAAATTCTTCCCAGGGAGTCTCGATACTTTGCAAGGACTCTAGCACAATATCTTCATGAGACGAGGCTGCAAATGTCTCTTCATTTATGGAACAAATCCTTGGATTTCTTTTAGTTGTCGGAGGTAAAGAGTGAAATATGGGGAGCTGAGAGAGGGAATGAGTGTAAGCTCGAGTAAGTATTCTGACTGGTTGTTCCTGTGTGATAGGATACTCCCACAGTGTCTCTTCTTCGAAATGAGGCTTTTCCAAATGGGAGGAAGGGTCTTTTCGACCTTCATGATCGATGCATTAATATTTTCAAGTCCATGCACGACATTTATAGATGAAATCATAAAAAGTTGTGGACGGTGGTTTAGGCCCTCCTTCTAGCACCAATTGTTGACAGGACGAATTTTCGCTATACCAACAAGGGGAACTAACCCGATCACAGACCCCAATTAGATTTACTTTCGTTTGGGATGGCTAGATCCAATGGGTTTTAAAGGATCCCATAAACTATTAAAGGTGTTGAGAGATTGCTTCCTGGAGGAAGACTTCAATTTAAATCAACAAAAGAAACAACTAACCTATATGTATGAAATCCTATGTACACTACTTCTAACTACTCTAGTCTAGTCCTAACTATCCTAATCTACCTTGCAAGAGCATAAAAAAAGAGGTTAAACATCATATATAGATTCCAAGTTCAAATGAATCAATTACTGGTTCACATAAGAACAAGGTTGTATTAAATCCTAATTGCAATCCAATTACTTATACAGGAATACACATTCCTTTCCATACAAATAACACTTGCAACTGATGTTTAACAAAGTTTCGAATCAGCAACCTTTCATGAGTTAAGCATGCCATTGAATTATATTTGAATAACTAGGAATAACCATGAACTGTATATTATCAATATGCACAAAGCAAAACACATTTATCTTTATGCTAGCAACAACACCCTGATTCCAAACATATAAAAGAGGAAGAGAATAGATCTGAAACAAAAGGCTCCTTTTAGACCCAAACAATCTGCTTTATTCACAATAAATCAAAAGTTGTCCTGCCCAAAAAAAAGTCCTCCTCTCCTATCCGGAGGTAATACTTATGCAACTGGAAATGACTCTCAGTCTTCCCCTAACCTTTTGCCTTCCCCCTGTTCTTTTCAATATACAGATCAGAATACCCAGATGTAGAACAGTCAGTGTCATTGTTGACATGTAGAAGGCATATCTGCTAGAGAGCTTCCTCTCCTAGGGAAATGAATAGATGTTGATTAGAAGAGGATGACTATGTGCCATCTCTTCATGATGAAACCTAGGACAATTTCTCTTTCAGAATACACAGGCAACGTGTGGAAACCTGATCAAGAATGCCTAAGGCTACATCTTTAAACGGAACACATCCACATATATGGACTCTCCGGATCTGCACGTGCATTTCTTTTACTCCTCGCCTGCAGAGATAGTTAACATTAGTTTTATGATTATTAAACAACACAACATGATCATAAGCAAACCTTGCATTCAGCCACAGTTTCTATTTAATCTTGTACATAGAGAAACTATAATTATCAAACCACTGAGACTTGATCTGACATGTATTCTCGTTGCTCCTAATATTCATTTTACTCAAGGATTATCTTAACAATGCTTCAAGGGCAGACCTACTCACTTTACGGGATTTTCCTTCGGAAACTCGGACCACACCGTTTTGGCTAAATACACAAGAAAACATGAGAAAACCCATGGCCGACCATAAGGTTGGACTTCAAATGATATACACCCCGGCCTATAGTTATCATCGGGTCTGCCATATCGCATCACAATGCTTCAATGGAGAGTGAATGGACCTTGGGTGTCATCAAAGCTCGATTGCAATATGCGATTGGGGAAGTGGACCCAATATATGCATATGATGCGCTTAATAATCCTGGCAGGTCTGCCTTATGGGATTTTCCTTTTGAATACTAGACCACAACACTTCATCGAAAACATGGGAATACACGGGAAAACCTGCATTCGACAATAAGGTTGGACTTTAAATATTATATACCCAAATTCATAGTTGTCAGTGGGTCCGGTATATCACAGCGCACCTTATATATAACCCTTGGGGTTCCGCCGATTGCGACATGCGATTGGGGAAGCAGACCCAATAATGTATGTATTAAAATTGATAGTCCTCTCGGGTCTGCTGTGTCACATCGACCTTATGGCCTAGCTTTGACTCCCACTAATTGCAATATGCGATGGGGCCCTGGACCCGATATATATATATATATATATATATATATATATATATATATATATATATCCTGTGGTTAATAAATCCATCGAGTCCAGTAGACAGTGGTGCGGCATATATATATAGTCGTGGACCTGGCTGATTGTGATATATAATGGAGCTCTAGACCTGATATATATATATATATATATATATATATATATATATATATCTATATATATATATGTGTGTGTATATATATATATATATATATATATATCTGTATGTATATATATATATGTGTGTGTATATATATATATATATATATATATATATATATATAGATATGTATATATAAATGTATATATATATGTATATATATATGTGTGTATATATATATATATATATGGATATATATGTGTATATATATATATATGTGTATATATATATATATAGCCTTAGACTTGGCCAATTGCGATATGCGATGGGGCTATATATATATATATATATATATATATATATATATATATATTATGGTTAATAATGTCGTCAGTTCTGGAGTATAGTGGTGAACATTATGCCTTAGTGTTGACTGCGATAGGTGAAAAATGGTGACTTATGCATGTTTGTGAAGCATTTCCATTGCAAAGAGTTATAATAGAAATAAAGGTGCGATAGAAGGTTTTTTACGGTTGAAAAAGTCTGGATGAAGGAAATGAATGGATGGCTAGGTTGGGTCATGAATGAACCATGCAACAGGGATTTATTTAGGGGGGCTTAACCATGAATATTTGACTTGGAAAAGAGTTAAAGTCTCTGGGATAAAACAAATTATTCGGAGAGGTGAAAGATCGACTTTTAAGGGACCCATTGAAAATTGCTACCAAGGCAGGTTTTAATAGGGTGGTGGTTGTGGCCACAATAGGTTGAACACACCAAATGCTTCACATATGGTCTTATCATCAATATCTAAATCACCAGATCTTAAAAATTCTTCATTCACATCGTTTCCAACAAATATCAATGTACAATTAGAATCCCTAAACTCCATGGAAGTGGGAAACTCAAGCTCACATGGGAATCTCCAAATTTAATCATTCCAAAAATCTCATTATCTCATTTTTGTTAACCCTTCCATAGTCATCCTCGTCCAATATTCTAAAAATGTTGGCAACATAATCATTACACACTTCAATAACAAATTCCTCACCATTATTCTCTAGTTCTTAAAAGTTCAAGCCAATCTCTTAATTCATCTCCTATAGTGGGACCTCCATACCATTTTGATGGTGTTTCCCATCAGTGTGATCAAATGAATTTATAATACTTGCAATCATTAATATTTTCTTGGTACTGAAGAGACAACCATAATACCAACTAAAATTCAATTTCATGATAAAACCATCCCTGTCAGTCTCTGAATCCTAATCTAAGATGGAAAACCTATTGTCCATCTTTCATAAATAAATCCTTACCTTTGAAAACTTTCAGTATGGATTTCCATGCATGAATATTAATAGAAATAATTCTCATGTTCTTTTCTTTAATCCTCATGTGATTTTCTAGCAACATGTAGCGCGAACCTTATGGATCCAATTTGGAAAACTCTTATCAAAGTACCTAGGTGCTCCCCTAGCGGAAATATCACTCATGCAGATTCTGTGGGAGGAGCTTCTCACTAAAATTTCACAACAAATAAGTAAGATGAACTTTTCAATATATAAATATAATTGGATGATAAATACTTCTCAAAGAGATACTTCAATCTCTACCTATGTACATTTGTTCATCAATGATGGCACCATCATCCATGTCATTGAAGTATTTCATAGAATGAAGAGATATTTCGTTTGAGGTGGATCGTAGTTAGAAAATAAATGTCCCTTCGTGGCATGGGACACACTGTGCCAACCAAAGCTAAAGGAAGGACCAGGATTACATGATTCATCCATCATGGTAATGGTATTATCTATTAGGTTTGAAGTTCTAATCATTAGGTGTGAAGGTCTAATGGAGTTGGCTCCAAGGAGGTCTCAATCTCTAGAAAGCAAACTAGAAACGCAAGTATGCACCTTAAAAATATCAACAAAAGTTGATTAGAATGAACATGTTATCCCCCGGATCATCGATATGGACTCTCGAAAAAAGGGCACAAGTCTAATTTAAAAGCATTAGTTTTGGAAGATTAAAAATAGTCACATAAATTTCTTGTAGGTTGACTTCTGATAGCAATTTCCCAAATCTGGGGACAAAATTCAGTTAGAAAATTTAATCCAACATATGCTAACTAAATAGATAAGGAGGTAGACCAATGATGGCATCAATGGATCCCACCGAAGACTTGGGACCCTACACCAGATGGCGCATTATAGCATAACTTATAGAGAAATTTGCAAAACAAATTGATCCATTTCTCTAATCAAGGGGACAAATTATGATGGGGGTATAAATCCCATGATACGTTTTATGTCAGTGAAGCATATCAATAAGAAGTGGGGCATCAAGATATGCAATTGGAAGAGGTATGGTCTAAAATATGGAAACAAAATGTTTATCCAAATGTCTCTAATTTCCTTTGGGTGTTAATGCAGAAAAATCCATTATCATGGGATAATATTCAAAAACAAACTATCAAGTTCCATCTCGATGTCCTCTATGTCTTCTACACTCAGAGAATTTGGAGAATTTATTTAATAATTGCACCTTCATTATCGTATTATGGAATATATTATATCACTATTTGAATACTTCATTCAGTTGGAATTCTCAAATCTTTCTCAAAGTAGTTCTTAACTGCATATATATCCTTTCACTTAGTTTCCTTCTCTATGGATTTAGAAAAGTGTAATCAGAGAATTTTTAAAGGATGGTCTATCTCCTCAAAATCCATTTGCAATTCTATTGTAATCCAGGTTAAGAAATTGATCATATCCCTCTTCATTATCGTTCTATGAAATATATTATATCACTATTTCATGAGATAAAATTGATAGCCCTTGATTATTTCAAATACTTCATTCAGTTGGAATTCTCAAATCTTTCTAAAAGTAGTTCTTAACTACATCTATATCCTCTCACCTAGTTTCTTTCTGTGGGGGATTTAGAAAGAGTGTAATCGAAGAATTTTTGAAGGATGGTCTATCCCCTCAGAATCCATTTACAATTCTATTGTAATCTAGATTAAGAAATTGACCATATCCCTCTCGTGGTCCCCATATGACTATAAAGCTTCAGGGAATGAAGTGAGGTGGTTACCCTCACCCCCAAAACCTATCCACCATCCACGATTGTCCTCCTCTAGCCTTATTGTTTTTTGTAAGCTAAGGAGGGACCATACGTTTTCCCTCTAGCCTTATTGTTGTCCTCCTCTAGCCTTATTAATTGGCTTCCCCCCTCACCTTTTTTCAAAAAATTTAAACTTTGATATAGTTTCCAAAAATAATCCAAGGCCAATATGATCAACAAAATAATTCAATATTAAGTAAGCTTTCCAATTCATTTACCCCTATAGTAATAATTTTGTTGAAATTATGGGTCTTCTTATGGGATTGTATTTTTATCATGCCCAAGCTTGTGGCAGAAGGAGATTCACAAATTATCATTACCATGCTCCAAAAGCTTCAAAATAATATCCACATCTATAAGGTCTCATCGAGCTAGAGATTAGAATCCCTCCTAAAACAATTTTCTCCCTTATGTCTTGTATTCCAGCTCTTATTCCGATGAACATGTGATGAACCAATAAAAGTATTGTTAGTTTTCTCGTAAACAATGGGTGTTTAGATCATTGTCCACCATTGGCATATAAATTTTGGATATAAATGATAACCTTTTTCCAAAATAATTTATATATAAATGATAACTTTTTTCCAAAACTAGATTGGAAATGGCCATAACCAAATATTTGAGTTAAATGATATTTAGTTTAAATTTATAAAATTAAAGTTACTTAACTTTCATATATGATCCTTTTTTTAAGTATCCTTTATATTGATTAAAAATTGTTTAGATTAAATGGTATAAAGTTTAATTTACAAGATAATAAATGCTTTGTAACTAAGTATATTGTGGTTTTTGTATTGAGCTGAGTCCAGAACGCGGTTAGTTAGTTTATTGAAAAATCAATACCAAGCCGAAGTTCAAGTTCAAGTTATATATATATATATATATATATATATATATAATTTTAAAAAATATTTTAATAAGTAAATCTAATTTTAGTGAAAGGTAATCATGATATAAATAATCATATAAATAATTTAATTATTTCTATATTAATAACTAAATTATTTCTATATTAATAACTTAAAAATATTATAGGATAGATATACAACAATGTTTCATTATTTTTTTAGTAAGTAATATGGTTTATTTCATGTAACTTTGTGATGTAACTTTGTGTTGTGTATTGAAAATCATTAAAAATTGAAAAATTTTAAATTAAATTTTTTGTTTTAGTTTATTATTATTGGAATCAGAATATTTGCTGAAATTATATATTTTTATTGTTGCAATTGTTATTTTTGTTAGTTTAGTAAGTTATTTGGAATGGTTAAATTAAGAAGTTACTTTGAATGGTCTTGAAGTAGTTTAATTGGTGATCAAAGTATGTGCAATCTTTGAATACTGAAAAATTCAAGTTTATGAGATTCATTAATATTAAATCGTACATTTTCATCTCTTTTTTTATAAGCTTTGGTAAAGATTTTCATTAATGCTAAAAGATGCTATATTGATAGCTGATAAAACTTCCCAAAAAAATACCTTGGGAGTTTGTAACTAGTGATAACCAATAGACACCATTACTGCTATTGAAATCTAGGATACAAAACTTTGACTATCCTAGAGACAAAGCTACCATTAAATACTAACTATATTTGTGCATTGATGCCTTAAGGGTTTTACAAAATTTAAAAAGAAACATGTAAAAGCTAGAGAACTATAAAAACAGGCCTGCTAATGCTATGTCAACATGATGATAACATCCATAGTGTATCGAGAAACCAAACATGAACTGAGTCACAAGGTGACATGTCGAATTGCATCTAGAACAAAAAACGAGAACATAATTATTTTCCATAGTGCTATGTCAAGAATCCAGTGTGATGATGAGTACAAAACCATGAAACATCGAGCAATGAGACCATTAGTTAGAAATGATGACTAAAGAGAGGGGAGAAGAGTGAGTGAGGAGAGTTGCTAGCAAGAGCATTAATAATTATCGGTGCTTCATGTAGCTCATTAAACTCAATTCCCGAATAAGATACCACAAGTTTCTCTGCCCTCCTTAGTCTAACCACGATGCCATCCAAGTTGTAGTGAATGTCTAGTAGAATTCTCTTGAGATCCTCATGTGATACAAATAGTTTGTATTTGTCAACTTGCTTGTCATGAATCGTCATATGGAGCAAAGTTTCCATTTGTATATGTCGAGAGAAGGAATGAAGAAAGCGAAGCCTAGGCTTCTGAGTAAATGAAGAAAGTGAAGCCTACACTTCTTGAATTTCCTCGGATTAGGAACCCACTTGAGGGTGTTGCATATAATATCGGATTTAGGAAAATATAGATGGTCACCTAACTCCTTCATTTAGAGATGGCGAATTTCATTTCTTACTTCAGGAGGAATTTATAATTTAGTGTAGATGTCTAAAACAACGGTAACTTAAAATTGCATTATAAAATATGCTATGTACATTTTTCATTCGTGTATAGAAAGGCTACCATGGATGTCAGTTGATATTTAACTTTTAATATAAATTTGTTTGAATGCACAAACATAAGTCTGATAAAATTGCATTATAAAACATGGCCCACAATTTGCATGATGCAGGCATGGTTTGATTCTTTTAAAGGTCTTACATATTTTCATTTAGTTGGTACTTTTGCATTCAATCATTCCTATAATGTTAGTAGATGATTCCTAGGTTTTATTTAAAGTTGTTTTGTCTTAAGTTATTTAAATTGAATCTATTAAAATCAAAAATTACAAAATGTGAGGTCTACATTTTGCATTTGAATGAATCTTATAATTCGATGTAGATGTCTAAAACAATGATAGCTTAAAATTACATTATAAAATATGCTATGTACATTTTGCATTCATGTATAGAAAGGCTACTATGGATGTCAGTCAATAGTTGACTTTTAATGTAAAGTTGTTTGAATGCACAAACACAAGTTAGATAAAATTTCATTATAAAACATGGCCCACAATTTGCATAATGCATGCATGGTTTGATGCTTTTAAAGGTTTACATATTTGCGTTTAGTTGGCACATTTTGCATTCAATCATTCCTATAGTGTTAGTAGATGATTCCCAGGTTTTGTTTAAAGTTATTTTGTCTTGATTTATTTAAAATGAAACTATTAAAATTGCAAATTACAAAATGTGAGGTCTACATTTTTCATTTGAATGAATCTTATAATTTGGTGTAGATGTCTAAAACAATGATAACTTAAAATTTCATTATAAAATATGGTATGCACATTTTGTATTCATGTATAGAAAGACTACTATGGATATAGATTGATAGTTAACTTTTAATATAAAGTTGTTTGAATGCACAAACATAAGTTAGATAAAATTGCATTATAAAATATGGCCCACAATTTGCCTGATGCATGCATGGTTTGATATTTTTAAAGGTTTTACATATAATTTAAGTTTGTGAATATATATAAATGAAAGAAAATTCACATTTAGTTGATACATTTTGCATTCAATCATTCCTAGAATGTTAGTAAATGATTCTTAGTAAATGGTTCAACTGACCACAATTACAAATTAACAGAGTAGTAACAACGCTCGGCTCATCCAACCACAATCACAAATTAACATAGTAGTAAATCCTCAATACAGGTCTACATAACATGAAGTACATATAAATTTGTAACTCAATACAAAACCCAATGGGCTTCACTTTCACATCATCACATTCCTAAGAATGTACAACTTAAGAGTGCACAAAAAGAAATACTAATAATGTACTTGAACTCTAATTTCTCAAAGATGAATCTAGGTAGAAGAATTGTTAAGCAGTTCAATTAAAAAAATTCTAATGGAATGTCATCTTCAATGATCTGTTCAGTGCTTTTCGTGAGGTCCCTATTATTTTTTCCATATATTTTACCAAACGATTTTTTTTAGTACTTGATGAAACCACTACCATTTGTATTTCCTTATGTGCATCTACATCATTTTTCTTTATAGATCTTCTATTGTTTTTAGAGCACTATTTATATTTTGAATTACATTTTCCTTCACCTTTTTATCTTTCGTTGATTTTCGAATACCTAATAGAGTTGTAGCATCTTTTAATTTCTTTGATGTTAATAAACCTCTCAAAATTTGAGCTTGAAATGTCACACTTTCATCTTTGAAGAACCTCTCATTAATGACCTTAATAGTAATCGTATAACATGGTCAGTTTTTTATCTCCATATATGTTAGTATCAATATTTTTTAACATCTCATTATCAATATTGATTTCATTAATACATATGAAAATTAAATGTAAATGGGTCTACATATTCATTAAATAATTAAATTAAAATAGAGTTTGAATGAAATTGAAATTAATAAATATGTATAATTTCAATAATAAACATTGCATAATATATATATATATATATATATACACTTGATGATGATTCAACTTCTTCAATTGAATCTCTTTCAACATATTCAACAACATCATCAATCATTGATTCATTATCTTTTTCACTTTGTCTTTCAACATTTTCAATCTCATCATCAATGTTATGAGCAATATCTCTCTTTGTTTACATTGCAAAATATTTTGCAAATTAGTTCATCAAATAAAAATTAAATTTCACAATACACTAGTTAAATTTTGAATATCATTTATAATATTTACATTTACATACTTGCTTCAACTTCTAGTTGAGATTGATTTTGCCTTTAAACATTTGTGTGTTCTTCATTCTTTCTTTTGTAATAGTTTCTCGCGTATTCTCTACAAGCCTTAATGTCTCTTATTCAATCACATTTTCTCTTGCAATTTCTTTGATTTCCCATGATAATTCAATCTATGTATATTTTTAAAATCCAACCCAAAAAAGTCAATTTCAAAATTCTACAAAAAAAACCACTTTCAAAATTTTGACCAAAAAACTCACTTAAAAATTCAGCCAAAAAAATTTACTTTAAAAATAGCTCACTTTAAAAATTCAGCGCAAAAAAATCACTTTAAAAATTAAGCCCAAAATACTTTTAAAATGAAGCTAAAAAATATCACTTAAAAAATTCAACCCAAAAGGCTTACTTTAAAAACTAAGCAAAAAAATCTCTCTTTAAAAAGTCATCGCAGAAGACTTACTTTAAAAATTAATCTAAAAATTCTCACTTTAAAAATTCAACCCAAAAGACTTACTTTAAAAATTACGCTAAAAAGTCTCACTTTAAAAATTCAGCCCAAAAGACTTACTTTAAAAATTAAGTCCAAAAAAATTCCTTTAAAATTTCAGCCTAGAAGATTTAGCTTAACAATGCACACCAAATGAGGCAAGAGTGTGAAAATAATTTTTTGGCTTCATTTATTTATATCTTTCAAGCGAGACATTTTTTCAAAGGGTTGCATAGTTCCATTTTTGTGGCCAACGAAAAATATCAATACGTTTTCAGTCGAACTTCTAAAAATAATCCGGATGAACTTTTAAAGTAATTTGGCCAATGTTATGAAACCAGCGCAAGAAAAGATAGAAAAGATTGATCAACGCCTTAGAATTCAACCTCTTCGAGGGGGAAACCGCCTTTACATTACATAAATGAACAATTCTTCGATGATTCAAATGACAAAACCTCCTTTCTATATATAGGAGTCTAAGGAGTCACAATATAATCCAGCCGACCTAACAATAATAATATAAAGCCACAAAAATAACAATAGAGGGACTCTATGGGGCACAGTAATAAAAATATGGGGGCAATAGGGGCACAAAAATATTAATAAGGGGTATAACTACAATAGTAATGGGGTAATCACTAGTATTATAGGGACCCAACATGCCCCTCTCCTTCAAAAAAGTGTTGTCCTCAACGCTTGAGTAGTTATGGATACTTCTGCATAAAATTCTCATCCTCCCATGTGGAATCTTCAATGGATAAGTTCTTCCACTTGATAAGATACTCTGAAATTGATCGATTTCGTAGCTGTCGAGTTCTTGTTTCTGTGAATACTTCTGGTTCCAATATAATTTTTCCTTCCTCGTCAAGTTCTGGCAATATTGTTTGAACTGGGAGCTTGTCGGCTATAACCTTCTTTAGACATGAAACATGGAAAACTGGGTGCAATCGAGAAGCTGCAGGAAGCTCCAATTTATATGCCATAGTACCAATCTTTTGCAACACCTTGTACGGACCATAATCCTTTGGTGATAATTTATTATCCTTCTTAGCTTGCTTGAGGGACATTTGCTTATATGGTTGTAGCCGTAGGAATACCCAATCACCTACATCAAAACTTCTTTCACTGCGATGTTGATCTGCTTGTTGTTTCATTCTATTCTGTGCCAACACGAGGTTATCCTTTAAGAGTTGGAGGACTTGTTGTTGATGTTCGATGTGATGTTCCACTGCCTGAACCTTAGAATTTTCTCTTAAATATGATGTGATGGATGGTGGTTGATACCCATAAAGTGCCATAAATGGGGTCATTTTTGTTGCTGTATGGAAGGAAGTGTTATACCACCATTCAGCCAAAGGTAACCATTTGACCCATTGTGTCTATTTATCAAATACAAAGCAACGAAGATATCCTTCCAAACATTTGTTTACTATCTCAGTTTTCCCATCAGATTGAGGATGATAAGATGAGTTATGAGCTAACTGAGTACCAAGATAAGAAAATAATGATGTCCAAAAATTTCCAGTGAAAATGGGATCTCTGTCACTTACAATAATCTTTGGGTTTCCATGTAGCTTTTGAATTGTTTCCATAAATGCAGTAGAAACTGTATTGGCTTTAAATGGATGTGATAATGCACAAAACTGTGCATACTTGGTAAGTCTTTCAACTACCACCATGATGACACTCTTTCCCTCAGACTTGGGTAAACCTGTGATAAAATCCATTGAAACCTCCTCCCAATGTTGGCTTGGAATGGATAAAATTTGTAATAGACCCGGTGTCTTAATTGTTTCAACTTTATTTTGTTGGCAAACCAAACATTCCACCACAAACTTTTGAATATCTGATTTAAGGCCATCCCAAAAAAATTCCTTCTTAACCCTGTCGTAGGTTTTTAAAAATCCTGAGTGCCCTCCTAAGGGAGAAGTGTGCAATTCCATAAGAATCTTTTTGTAGTGCCCACAGTTCTTCGTCATTCTTCAATTCCTCCCTTGCTTCGTTTATCCAATCTGGTTGGATAATAGAAATGGCACACAATAATGCTTCCACATCCTCATCCTTTCTTGAGAGTGCATCTGCCACCCCATTTTGCTTCCCTTTTTTGTAGATGATTTCAAAGTCATAACCCAACATCTTTGTGACCCACTTTTGTTGCTCTTCAGAGGATAATCTTTGTTCTAAAAAGTATTTAAGGCTATCATGATCCGTTTTTCCCTTGAAGTGTCTTCCCATTAGGTAGGGTAGCCATTTCTTAAGTGCATGGAGTATTGCCAACATTTCCTTCTCATAAATAGCTTTTCTTAAAAACTTGTCCTTGATTGGACGACTTTCAAAAGCAATGGGTCTTTCATCTTGCATTAGAACATCACCAATACCATTTCCTAAAGAATCACATTCCATAATAAAGGTTTTTGTGAAGTCCGGTGTAGCTAATACCGGTGCTTGGCACATTGCCTCTTTAACATGTTCAAAGGCCTTTGTTGCTTCCAGAGTCCATGAAAATGCATCTTTCTTCAATAATGTTGTTAGAGGTGCTGCTATTCTCCCATAATTCTTAACAAACTTGTGATAATACCCTGTCAACCCGAGAAATCCTCGCAGATGCTTTATGGATGTGGGGAATTTCCATTCCTTAATGGCTTTAATTTTTCTAGGGTCTACCTTAACTCCTTCATGAGATACAATATGACCCAGATATTCCACCTCCGAGACTCCAAAGAAACATTTGGATCTTTTTACATATAATTGTTTCTCCTCCAATAGTTGTAGCACCCTGTCAACATGTTCAACATGATCCTTCCAAGACTTGCTGTAGATTAGTATATCATCAAAAAATACTAACACAAATTTTCTAAGGGATGGTTTGAAAATTGAATTCATCAAACCTTGAAATGTTGAAGGTGCATTGGTAAGGCCAAAATGCATGACCAAAAATTCATAATGACCCTCATGAGTTCTAAATGTTGTTTTCGGAATGTCTTCAGTCTTCATTCTGATTTGATGATATCTTGAACGAAGATCCAGTTTGGTGAAATAAATTTATCCATGCAATTCATCTAGTAATTCATCAATGACAGGAATGGGGAACTTATCTTTAATAATGAGCTTGTTGAGCTCCCTATAATCCGGAAACATGCGCCATGATCCATCCTTCTTGTGCACCAATACTACTGGAGCAGAGAAAGAACTTTGACTCGGTTGAATTATACCAGCCTCTAGCATTTCTGCAACCATACGTTCAATTTCACTCTTTTGGACATAGGGATATCTGTACGGCCTGATGTTTGGAGTAACACTTCCTGGAATCAGATGAATAGCATGATCATGATCACACATAGGTGGGAGATCTTTGGGAGTCTCAAATACCTTGTAATGATTGTCCAGGACATTTTGGAGATATGTAGAAATAGATGATTCCGATGTGGAAACATCTAGCAAACATAATTGTGCAATTTCACCTCTTTGCTCATTTTTTAGAAGCTTTGTCATACCATTAGAGCTGATTATCTTTCCTGGTTTCCCTGCAATACCCCTTAATTCAACTTCCTTTCCTTCCGTAGAAAATTTGATGAAAAGTTCTTCAAAAATTAAAAGATATTGTACCCAAGGATTGTAGCCATTGGACTCCTGGTACAACATCAACACCTCCCATTGGAATGGAAAGCATTGGGCTAGTCAATACATATCCTCCCATGGATAGCTTGATATTATGGCACTTTCCAGAGCAATTTATTGTTCCTCCATTTGCAATCATCACTTGAAACTCTAGTGCTAGATATAGGAAGCAATTCAATTCTTTTGCTACCTTACAATGAATAAAATTGTGGGTGCTTCCTGAATCAATCAACACTATTACCTTTTTCTTCTTGATTTGTCCTTCTATCTTGATTGTTTGAGGAGTGGTGATTCCCGCCAATGCATTACAAGATATGGTCGGATTTATTTGTTCTTCATCTAGGCTTTATTCCTAGAGTATATCGTCCTTTTTTACCTTTCTTGCTCATTTTCTTCTTCCTCTTCACAATCTATGTAGAATAATTTCTTCTCAGCACACTTATGACCTTTAGTGTATTTGCTATCACAAACGTAACAAAGTGCTTTTGTTCTTTTTTCTACCAATTTTTGTTGTGTCAACCTTATAGGTTGTGAAAGACTAGGGGCAACAACACTTCCGTCTTTATAGTTGTGAGTGGTATGCTTCCTGGTTGCCATAATTTTGCTTTCCATTTTTCTTGCTAACCTGAATGCCTTCTCTACTGAATCAGGTTCCCAAAGGCGAACATCATGTTGGATATTATCCTTTAAAGACCCTATGAACACATCAATCCTATGCTCCTCTGGAATATCTTTTACCCTTATGTTCAATTTTTGGAACTCCTCAATGTGCTCCATTATTGAACCCTTTTGTTTGATACTTATCAATTGGCTAAAAAAAGTGTTGCTTTTTGTATCCTCATAATGTGCTATCAATTCTTTCGTAAAAATTGCCCAAGTGATAAATTATTTACGAGAGAAAAGCCATTGATACCATACAAACTGATTTGGTTCCAAATATAAAGTTTCCATACGTACCTTTTGTGTGTTTTGCACATTATTGAAATCGAAGAATTGCTCCATCTGTAATATCCACGTGGCGGGATTCTTGCCATCAAACTTCCTCATATCAATTTTTGGAATATGGTGAGTCTTTGATCCAACATAAAAGTCTATGGAATCATGATTAAAATTTCTTTTGTTCTCATCATGAGTTTCCTTTAGTACCCTTTCACCCTTAGTGACCATTTCTTGTAACAACTTATTCATATTTATCTTCAATTCTTCCATCTTATCATCCATGCCATCAATTTTAGCTTCTACGCCTTTCTTTAAACAATCCATCTTAGCTTCTACACCTTTCTTTAAATCATCCATCTTAGCTTCTACATCTTTCCTTAAACCATCCATCTTATATTCTATTGCTTTTTGTGCAAGTGACACTTGTTGCACTTGTTCTTGTAATTTTGATATATCGTATAGCATTTCTTCTTCTTCTTCATGAGTCATGCTAGAGCTTTCAGGTTCCTTACTAGGTGTTTGAATTTTCTTTCCTTGGGGCATCAGATACTGATAATAATTCTCTATTATGCCCTTTGAATTCCTTCAAAATAAATTTTCAAACCAAGCTTAAGCAAAAATTTAAGAAAATCTACACACCTCTTTTCACTTTGTAGGAGCTCGATATTGCCTCTGATGTATCTCTGTACTTTCCAATCATCTAGTTCTAAATTTGTGACTTGCAGTTTGTGTCCTCTTTCCAATGCCACAAGTCTGACCCAAATTGGATTCTCCAAGGAAGAGTTATGCAAAATCTCCCACAGTGACTTGATTATAGACTAGTTCAGTAGAGCGAACTTGTACGATGTGCCACGATTCACTGTTTCGACCTTTGGATCTGAAAAATGCATACAAGAAACTAAAGTCTGTCCTCTTTCTGTACCTTCTTACGAAATTTCAATCTGATCCCCAGAGAGAAAGTTATGACGATTTTCCCCAGGTCACCTGTTTGGAATGTAATTCAGGAGTCTACAAAAAGACCAACTTCCTCAGATCATATCTTCGCAAATATAGTGCGAAAAGCTTTGAAATTAGGACCCGAGGTTCAGTGCGATTTATTCTCAAATGGGTTTTTTTGCAACTTCTGAAATGTCGCAGAAAAAACATTATAGCGAAAATTCCACGATGACCTGTTTGGAGTAGCGAAACCCTAGAATCCAAAGCTCTGATACCAAATGTTATGAAACCATCTCAAGAAAAGATAGAAAAGATAGATCAATGCCTTTGAATTCAGCCTCTTCGAGGGGGCAACCTCCTTTACATTACATAAATGAACAATTCTTCAATGATTCAATTGACAAAACCTCCTTTCTATATATAGGAGTCTAAGGAGTCACAATATAATCCATCCGACCTAACAATAACAATATAAAGCCACAAAAATAACAATAGAGGGATTCTATGGGGCACAGTAATAACAATATGGGGGCAATAGGGGCACAACAATATTAATAAGGGGTATAACTACAATATTAATAGGGTAATCACTAGTATTATAGGGACCCAACATTCAACTCAAAAAGGCTTACTTTAAAAACTAAGCTAAAAAATCTCTCTTTAAAAATTCATCGCAGAAGACTTACTTTAAAAATTAATCTAAAAATTCCCACTTTAAAAATTCAACCCAAAAGACTTACTTTAAAAATTAGGCTAAAAAATCTCACTTTAAAAATTTAGCCCAAAAGACTTACTTTAAAAATTAAGTCTAAAAAATTTCCTTTAAAACTTCAGCGTAGAAGATTTAGCTTAACAATGCACACCAAATGAGGCAAGAGTGTGAAAATAATGGTTTGTCTTCATTTATTTATATCTTTCGAGCGAGACATTTTTTCGAAGGGTTGCATAGTTCCATTTTTGTGGCCAACGAAAAATATCAATACGTTTTCGGTCGAACTTCTAAAAATAATCCGGATGAACTTTTAAAGTAATTTGGCCAAATTGTTTTTTCGTTTATTTTAACGGGTGTCGACGAGAAAGAAAAGTTCGGCCAAATGTGGTTTTAGTTCGGCCAAACTGTTTTAACCTGCAGCTCTGCAACAACTTGGGTCTGGTCACATTATTCCAACTTCAAAATGCTTAAACTCCATCAAATTTGGTGAATTTACTGTCAGAACCAATAAAAACATTTGTACAATTGAAAATACCTTCAGTATATATAAATTTTATGGAATTTCATAGAACTTATCTAATTTTAATTAATTTTTTTTTTAAAGTGTACAATTTTTTTAAGGTCATTATGCTGCAGTGAAATCAAAAATCCGTATCTTCCACAATACACTATAAAAAGTTATGAAAAAATTATGGTTCATTACATTGGTCTGTCTCCTAGAATGGGTAGTTGTTAGATTTTTAGTTTATAACTAATATATTGAGAAACTTGATGCTCAACTAAACATCTTCAAAATCAGAAGTTTTTTCATATTGGTTCAATTCAAAAAATTCTAGTAATTATGATCTACATCAGTTGGTTTCGTAAATATAATTATATCAAAGTAGAGTCTGTCTCGACTGTTGCAATACATTGTTTTTTCAAAAATTCCAAGTTCACAAAGAATACACTAGTGCTCAAAAACATGGCATGTTATGAATCCCTTGATTTTTAAGGAACACATAGTCAAACAATTGGTAAGTTGACATATCAAATGTGAATAAAAAAAATCCAAAAAATAAGTAATAGAATGCTAATAAAATTTCTGACAAGTTTTCTTTTATTGTAAAATGAAATTCTAAATAGAAAAATTTCTTTGGCTTGCCGAAAGTTGAAGAAATTATAAAAATGATATTTTTTTTCTCAAAAAAGGGGAAAAAAGTGTAACTCAACTTCACATTTTCATTTGAATAGCTGGAATTCTCAAACCTTTCTCAATATAGTTCTTAACTGCATCTAGATCCTCTCACCTGGTTTCCTTCTCTTGGGGATTTAAAAATGAGGTAATCGAATAATTTTTTAAGTATGGGCTATCCCCTCAAAACCCATTTACAATTCTATTGTAATCCAGGTTAACAAATTGATCATATCCCTCTCATGGTCACTGTAGGACTAGAAAGCTTTAGGGAATGAAGCGATACTTTTGTTTGGGTGGTTACCCTTGCCCCCGCAAACCCACCCACCATTGTCCTACTCTAATCCTATTAATTTGCTTCCTCCCTCACCCTATTTCCTCAAATTGAACTTTGATGGAGCTTCCAAGGATAATCCAAGGCCAACATGATAAAAAAATATATTTCAAAATTAGGTAGGCCTTCCAATATTCATTTATTTTGGAATGATTGGCACCTATAGTAATGATTTTATTAAAATTATGGATCTCCATATGAGATTGTACTTTTATCATGCCCAAGGCCTCACAAATATTTTGGTAGAAGGAGATTCACAAATTATCATAACCATGCTCCAAAAGCTTCAAAATAATATCCACATCTATAAGGTCTCGTCGAGCTAGAGATTAGAATCCCTCGTAGAACAATTTTCTTCCCTTATGTCTTGTATTCCCGCTCTTATTCTAATGAACATGTGATGAAGCAATACAAATATTGCTGATTTGCTCGCAAACTATGGGTGTTTAGATTACTCTCAACCATTGCCATTTATTATGAATATAACTTATATAAAATAAAATAAATATAAATGAATATATGGTAAACATAAGTATAGTTAATTGATTGAGTAGTTAATGAAGAGGCATTTTCTAAGGGAAATGACCATTCATTGAAGGGGCACCTACCTAGGTATATAAGTGTGCCCTCATTGTAACATTCAATGAGTCTTCTATATTCATCTTATTAATAAAAATTTACTTATAATACAATGTGTATTTTTACATTTAAAGAACAAAAACTCTAATTTTTGTCACTTCAGTGGTATCAAAGCCATCTAATCTTCTAGATGTTATCTGCTACACAATCTGCCATTAAATCTAGGTCCTAAAATCATCAAATTAAGAAAATATCATATATCGTCAATTGAGTTGATAAGTGAAATTTGAGAATCATTACAACAAATAAAAAGATCATTTACAAAATCCTTAAGGTTTTCAAAACAGAAAATTCAGCAGCTACAATAAAATTTGACATTAATGTCAAAGAGAATGAGTTTGATCTAAGTGTTTTGATAGAGAAAAATACGATAGCTAAAAATAAAAGCAAGGAGGAAAAAAATGAATCTACAGAAATTCTTCATGAAGAATCACTACATTTTGTAGAAGATTAGGAAGAGGTTATGTCAATTTCAGATTATAATGAGAATGAAGATGATTTTAAAGATGAATATGGTCTGGATTATGATAATGATGAAGATGACTATGAAGCAGATGAAGGAAATTTGAAGAAATTGTTTTTGTACAATTGGTGAAATTAATGTAATACAGATGTTGAAGAACCCACCAAGTCCTCTGAAAATTGGACCCGATGAAACAACCTGTTGTATATATTGGGGACTGATTAATGACTCCCCACAAATCCAATCTTCTCCAGCATAAATCCTTGACACATATGTATATAAAAATGCTCATATTGTCACCATTGCAAATGCTAGACAACTATCCATAAGCCCCTGAAAAAATCTGGTTCATCTAAGGCAAAGAACAGGTCAAAAAGGTTACCCGAGAAACGCACGAAATACGTGGGAACTTCTATATTTACTTTGGGAAGAAAATTTCCCATCAATGGCATCAATGATATTTAAAAATTTGATTTGACTTTAAAGAACATGAGATTGAGAAAATGTTACTACAAAGACACTCGACAAATATTATGCTACAAGAGTTACTTCAAAACATATAAAGAGGAATTTTTAAACGAAGCATATTTGATATATTAACTACAAGAAGAGCCTGATATGAAGCTCGTGGCTAGATTTGAATACAAATAGTTTTTCGATTTGAATATGGACTTTTTCTATGGAGGAGATATGTCACAACGAATCACTAAGAAGGGAAATTATGTATATGTTGAAGCAGAAGCTACAACCACTTTGAGACAGATAATTGAAGTTGTGGGATGTTGCCATAGAAAATGTGTTATGCACATATATATTAATTTGAACAACATTTTCCTGTCATCGACCATGCCCCCCATTACAAAGCTAGGGGACTTCGACCTCTCCACAAAATTTGAAAAAGGAAATGTTTTTTATGAGGCTATAGGGACTCCCTAGTATAGGGATCCCAAGATCGTGGCTTCAAATAGCTACTATGAGGTCATCAACGTTTGGTGCCCAAGTGTGCTTCTCTACAATATAGTTGTGTGAATTTATCCTTTTGGACCCCAGGATCACCTTCCTTTTTCCAAATGCCATCTTGTATCATGTGCTCGTACGTCTAATTTACTCATTCTCTGATGCCTTCCCCTCAGTCTGTCGTCCAAGCTACCGAAGGTGTGGTATCATTGTCAACCAACACCACTTTCAAGTCGCACTTGTTGACTTATTAATACATAAATTAATTGGCTTCGTTGATATCGTGGTCAACATTATATAAATTAATATATAACATAATATGATTATATAAGTTATATAATAATTGTAATTATATAATAAATATAATTATTATATCCCTAACACTTATAATTATATTATAGTTATAATTATTTAATTAAAACAAAAAAAATATTATTTAGCTTAAAAATAAATAAATAAAAAAGAAAAAAGGGTTGGCAAAGAAGGAAATCGACATGACAAAATGACATAAGCAAGTGAAGAAATTTTCAACAATTAAGCGTTGAGGACAAATCTTTTTGAAGAGAGGAAATGTTATGAATATAACTTCTATAAAATAAAATAAAATAAATATAAATGAATATTATAGTAAACATAATTATAATTAAATAATTGATTAGTTAACGAAGATGCATGTTCTAAGCGACATGACAATTCATTGAAGGGGCACCTGCCTAGGTATATAAGTGGTCCCTCTTTGTAACATTCAACCACTCTTGTACATTCATCATATTAATAAAATATTACTTACAATAAATTGTGGATTTTTATATTTAAAGCATAAACAACTCTAAGTTTTGTCGCTTAAGTGGTTACGCTTGCCCCCACCAACCCACCCACCATTGCCCACCTCTAGTCCTATTAATTGGCTTCCTCCCTCACCCTCTTTCCTCAAATTGAACTTTTCTAGAGCTTCCAAAGGTAATCCAAGGCCAACATAATACAACAAAATAACTCAAGATTAAGTAGGCCTTCCAATATTCATTTATTTTGGAATGATTGGCACTTATAGTAATAATGTTGTTGAAATTATGGTTCTCCATATGATATTGGATTTTTCTCATGCCCAAGGACTCAAAAATATTCTAGTATAAGGATATTCACAAATCTTCATAACCATGCTCCAGAAGCTTCAAAATAACATCCACATCTATAAGGTCTCGTCAAGCTAGAGATTATAATCCCTCATAGAACAATTTTCCTCCCTTATGTCTTGTATTCCAACTCCTATTTTGATGAACATGAACCAATAAAAATATTGTTGATTTTCTCACAAACTATTGGTGTTTGTATTACTCTCAACCATTGGCATCCACTTGGATCATACCCCCAAATTATCATCTGAACATCGCATGTTGGCAATTGGATCATAAGAATTCTTAGCCCTGGATGAAGTGACTATTGAGGATGGGGGTAGACTTCCAATATCTTACCTAGCCAATGAATGAGGGCATGTGCCAACACACCCTATAAAATGTTAAGTGCATCATTGTGGGTTCATAATGTGAAAAGAATTAAGATGGAGAGGTGAGAGTGGTAAAAAAAAGGTGCTTTTATCGAGCTTCTCACTCATCTGATGAGTATGAATAATATTACTCTTCTCATGATGTTAAATCTACAGAAATGCACTGATGTCACTCCTATGGTAGGCAGTAAGCTATGACCAATGGGGGAGCATCCAATGTGTAGGGGACTTGGATTAAGAGGTCACACACATGAAGCAATCATGAAAAGAACTTTTTGAGTAGTGAAATTGACCACCCAGTTGGATTTCCATTAAGGGTTGGGTGCTACTTCCCTCTAGGATTTGCAACTCCATCTAGAAATAGGTAATAATGTGTTGTTTCCTAGAGTTTTTTTTATTTAGTTATCTTGTTTAATTTGCAGGTAGTTCAGCAAAGTGTCTAGGTAAGGGTGGAAGTCTTAGTTATTTCCTATCTTGTTTTCACCTCTTTGGTACTATTGGTGAGTCTCTCCCCTTTTCCTGCTCATTTGTCCCTACTTTCAGTGGTGGCACCCTTATGTAGCTAATGGTCATGCCTTTCATCTCCTACTGGAGGTTCTAGTTCTTTCCTCTCTCTTGACTTTATTATATTCCAACTAGGGTTCTCTATATGGTATTTATGTAATCTCTTTGTTTGGTGTTGGGTGAGAAATTGGTGGCCGAGGAGAATTATTGTTGCCCCTCTCATTCACATTTGGACATCCTTGAGCCTTTCCTAGCCTCCCCATATATTCATGAATTCTCTTCTCTTGGCTTCTGTATAACTTGGCATCCCCCCTTTCTCAATTGCACCACTAGGTTTGTCTTGGCCTTGGCTAGAACTTGTGCATTTAGCTAATTTGTCGTCCATTCCATGTTAGTGGACATATGTTAGGAGGGGGGTTGATTAGTATCAAGAGCAGGCCCACTAGGGTCATACCTGCATGCCCCATGGAATAGAGGACTTTTCCTCACGATATTGGGTTCTCATGCTAGCTCACATATAAGAAGAAATCACCTGAGTGAAGGGGGAAGCTTCCTCTCAAAGGATTCCCCTCTCAAATATGGAGGCTCTAACATAATGGGACGATTATATCTTGAACACAGGAAACATGAAGGGACAGATCAACTAGTACATACACACTATGGATATTTACTAGAAGATGAAGCCTTTGTCGGGAAAGACTCTTCTAGACCGATAGGAAAATCACATGGACATCCTTCACTCCCTTGAACACCTGCATATGAACTTGAGGGATCTAGATCGGAGGATGGAGAAGATTGAACAAAATCTTGGCATTACTCGAGTGGGAAGGAAGAACATTAGAGGATCCAAAAAAACCTATCTAATTTACAATCTTGGATTTATACCGCTAAACTTAGTTGTGGAATGTTTATAGTTTTGGACTTTTTTTTAAATATTGTTTATGTAGAAGGCCACTAAGGCCAATTCTAGTTTGGTTAATTATGTATCTTTGAGTAAAAAGTTGTACCTCTCCTCCTTAAGTAGAGTCTCTTTTTGGATATGATATAGTCTCGTAGTAAGAGATTGACGTGAATTTCTGGAGCCACTCTGTAAATCTCACATTTTGAAGTTAATTAAATTCCCTTCACAAAAAGTTATTCATAACAATTATAATTATCTAAGCATGTAGATTTCAAGAGTTAATAATTATGTTGAGATGCATGTAGATTTCAAGAGTTAGTAATTATGTTGAGATATATTTGTGGAGGAAAACTATGTGATTTTCTTGAATTATAATTATAAAAGCTAAAATTAAATTTTTATTTCTGGAGAAATATTTTAATATATTTGAATAGTTAATTATATATATATATATATAAATTCCTAACCAAGAAACTAATAATTTATTCTTTCTATACAATGAATAATTTATTCTCTTGTGAAATAGGAATTTCAATATTTTAATTTAATTATTAATAAATTAATAGATAAATGATAAGGATTTAAGTAATTATTAATATAGAGGGTTGAGATTTATTTTATTATGCTTTTTTTCTTTTTTCAAAAAAAATATTTTTAAAATATTTTGATCGTTAAATGAGATGGTTTTTTGAGCATAATAGATTGATAAGCTATTGTGGCACATAGTATTGTAAAAAAATATATTTACAGGTTAAGAATCTCCATGGTAAGGTGAGGATGAATATCCATAGTTTAAAATCTTGTTTTATATATATATATATATATATATATATATAACTCATATGTTACTGAAATTTTCAAAGTATTATAAGTTTTGGAGTGGTTGGTTATATTTAGACAAAACCATTTATGGTCAAATCATGATCTTTTGTTACATTAAATTATTTTTTGACTCTATATATGGATTCAACACTTTCCAAAGCCCCTGGGCCACTTGGATTGTAGAAACTTTACAACTCAAACTTGTGATTCCAACATATCCCCACTAGATTCTAAGCAAATTCTACAAGAAAATATGGCTGGGAAAACTCCAAAACATATAACATGTGAACTAGACAATATGAATTCTTTTTATAGTTAATAATAATAATAATAATAATAATGTTATGTTCAACAAAACAATTTATGGTCAAATAATGTTTTTTTTATTTAATTTTTTGTTTTTTACTCTACATATGAATTCAACACTCTAGAAAACCCCAAGGCACTTGGGTTGTAGAGAGTTACAACTCAAATTTATGGTTCCAAAAAATACGGTGTGGACTAACATTATATGAATTTTTTTTATAGTTAATGTGACAACTAAGTCCACTAAATATTATGAATTTGTTTTATAGTTAATGCAACAACTAAGTCCATTAAATATTGTAGAGAGTTACAACTCAAATTTATTGTTCCAAAAAATACCCACTTGGACTAACATTACATGAATTCGTTTTATAGTTAATGCGACAACTAAGTCTACTAAATATTTGTACCAGACAAATCCATGCTAAGTGATTTTTAACAATGGGGACTCATCACTTAGCTAATCTTAGAAGCTATAATTTATTGAAATTTTACCCCCCATAGGTGTGTTATTTTTAAAATAGTGTTTTTAAAATTTTAATTTGATCATCAATAATTACTAGGTGGATGGTAGATATTGAACTTCCACAAAATATTCTACAATATTTTTAGTAGTCAGAGATCAAATGTTGAGATTTATCTAAAAAGTAGTTATGCCCTTTATGCCCTTTTAACTAAATTGATTAAAGAAAAAAATGTCATGTGAACATGTATTAAATGTCAAATGAATATGAGTTGTGGTTTTTTTGGGCATGTGGTATTAGTAAGCCATGGTATTGTAACAATTCCTATTTATTAGTTAAGAATCTCCATGATAATATGTGAGTAAATCTCCATGAATAAGAATCTCATTACATGTTTGCTTTCTTAACTATATATAGTCTTTAGCTAATATATTTGATTCATTTTATAATTAATAACAACAACAAAAATATTTTAAAATAAAGTTATAATTTATTTATTTTTTATAATTTTTTAATCTTAATAATGTCACGTGTATCATAAACATTAGATATCTATCCATATTTTACCAACCATCTTTATATGACTATGCTAGTTATGATTTCTTTAGTCTTTATTATGTAAGAGGTATCACGAAATAAACATTTTGATCTCACTCTGTATTTACCAACCATCTAATTTATATAGCTATAATAATCTTACTTCAAATTAACCATAAAACCAATCATTTGCATTTTACCAAATAATTTAATCTTATATTAGATATGAAGAAATAAATACTTAAATTAATCTTATATCAATTATAAAAAAATTTAAATAAAATTTAAATAAATACTTAAATTTTGAAAAAATATTTAATTTAAACAAACTCTCAATCACTAAACCAACACTTTATCTTATAAAAATAATTTAACCCTATGTCAAATTTACGAAATATTTATGTTAAATTGGGAAGAAATTTAGATTTGACCAAATTCATAATCAGGAATATTTATATCAGGTTTTATCAAAGCAGAACATCTCTTAAAACAAATTAAAGAAAATTAGTAATATTGGAACCTAAAGTAACATATGATTGACATCACATACTCCGAAATGTTTGACCAACACGATGGTAAACCATCGCCCATGTTAACGATATGTAGGTCAAAAGAAACCAACTAATCCACTTAATATAAGCACTAGTATATAATTATGCACACACAAAAATTAAAAACCAAACGTTTTCATTGACACTTCATAAATATATAATTGGCACCCCATATGGCGATATGTTGGAGTAACACTAGTTAAACCAACGAGCATCATAATGATGTGGAGGTCAAAATCTGCTGAATATAAATCTACTGAATATAAGCACCAATACAAAACTATGAAGAAATTTGTAGGGGTGGAGTTTGGCTATTTTTTTTCTTAAAATATCTGATAATAAGAGTGTTTGAATCTTGTTTTTGAGACTACAAATAGATTCATCACTATTAAAAACCCAAAAACACTAAATTGTTAAAATTTGATAACGGATTTCCAAAAAAATGGGTAAATTTACCAAAACAAAAACATGCCCACACAAAAATTTAAAACAAGCGTTTGTCCATTGACATTTTGAAGTGCAGCAGTCTTTACACAAAACGGAACCTCATGGCATACAAGACAGACAAAAACCTACACTAACACTTCAATCATCACTGGAATACTACAATATTCTTAATGTGCAGAATATATAATGTGTACAACCAACATTAAATAGTATCAGCACAGCAGATTTTATGCCAATGGGGAAGTCCATCTAGTTATCAAAACTCTGATCTCCTACAATAACAGTTCAATCATCGCTGGAATACCACAGTATTCTTAGTGTGCAGAAAATATAATGTGTACAACCAACATTAAATAGTATCAGCACAGCAGATTTTATGCCAAGGGGGAAGTCCATCTGGTCATCAAGACTCTGAACTCTTGAAGATCTACAAACCCATCACCATTAACATCCACATTTTCAATCATGCTATGGCAGTAAAAGAGATCCTTCCCCTCCATGAACCCCAACCTGCTCAAAACATTGCTCAACTCCAGTGGACTAATAAACCCATCTCCATTCTGGTCAAACACACCAAATGCTTCACAGATAGCTCTATCATCAATCTCTAAATCACCAGATCTTACAAATTCTTCATTCTCATCTTTGCCTGCAAATATCAATGTGTGATAAAAATCCCTAAACTCTATGGAAGTGAGAAACTCAAACCCACCTGCAGATTCCGATTTCACAGTTGATTCCAAGTCTTCCATGGGAATGTCCAGATTTAATCTTTCCAGAAATCTCATGACCTCATCTGTGCTGACCCTCCCATCGTCATCCTCGTCCAATATTCTAAAAATATTGGCAACACAGTCATCACGCCCTGCAATAACTAATCCCTCATCATTCTTCCCCAGATCTTCAAAGTTCGGTTTGATTTCTTCATTCAGCTCCTGCCGTGGAATCTCCACACCATTTTCATGGGGTTTTCTAGTGTCATCATCAAGTGAATTTATAAGATTTGCAGCATCATGAGATGCTCTTTTGCTGATACGGAAGAGACCACCATAGTACCAGCTAAAATCCAATTCCCTGATAAAGCCATCCCAATCAGCCTCTGAATCCTCATATAAGATGGAAAACCTATTGGCCATATTTTACGAAGAAACCCTTACCCTTGAAAACTTTCAGTATGGCTTTCCATGCAATTGTCCGAGGTCCTGTCCAAGCAACATATCGGGTATAAATAAATACAGGCCTGAGAAAACTTTGTAGTAGATAATTAATACACAGAAAGCATTTTTGACGCTCATCGTCTAGAAACTGGCCTCGAATAAATACACATAGAAGCCGTGTGGGCATGGCACTATTAATTCAGTTTTGTATTTGACTCTCTATTACTTTGTTTTTTACTTTAAAATTATTCGGTTAATATTTCAATTAATATTGATGATTTATTTTCTTTTTGTTATTTTTTAGTTTATTTTTTTATTATTTTCAAAATCTCGATCATAATTTAAAAATACAAATTTTGATTTAATAAATTTAATTATTTGATCTCATTTTTCTTGTTACTAAAAGTTGGAAATATTTTCAAAATCTATCAAATTGATGATATCAAAATCTCAAAAATATATTTCATTTAAAAAGAAAAGCATTTTCTATCTTACTTTCATGGAAATCTGGAATGTACCTACTTCCAAATACTAGTTTTTTTCAAAACTAACGGGAAATAGATTGACAGTGATGAAAGGAGGACCAAAATCTCAAAAATATATTTCATTGTCAAAATATGAAAAAAAATATATATCATTTTTATATTTGGAGTTTTCTTTAATGCGATTTTTAAGACTGTTTAGATAATCTTCGGCAAAATCACATAACCAATCTTTTGTCGACGTGTTTCGAACCAACCAGTGTGGTTCATCGTCAGGACAAGTTGACCAACCAGTGTGGTTCATCGTCAGGACAAGTTGAAGAACCAATCCGGTTTAGCTGATTAAATAGAGTGTGCAGAGATTCCAACGGCTATATTCCAACGGCTAATTTGACCTAATGCTCTTGGTCAAACCAATAATTCAATTATTAACATTTCTATAAATAGGTAAAACAGGTAAATATGTTAATTATATATAAGGTCATTTAATAATACAATATCCATATTTATTATTTAAATATAATGGTCATAAGTTTGTTAAATAATCTATAATTATTATTATTCTAGTAATATTACTTAAGGATAAATAAATGTTACTCTTAGAATATAGTTATCTTAGGTAAAATATACCATTTTATTATTTATTATTTAAATATGATGGTCCATTCAAGAATAATATGTTTATTAATATATAGCTGTAATTCAAACTTATATAATAGTTAAACCATATAATAGCTGTAATTCAAACCTCTAAATAGGTAAATTTGTTAATTATATCTAAGATTACAATCATTGAATAATCTAATATCCATGTTTATTATTTAAGTATAATAATCTATAATTGTTATTATTCTAATAATATTTAAATGTAAATAAATGTTACCATTTTATTACTCATTATTTAAGTACCAGGAAAAAACTAAATTCCAACACTAAAAGTCTAAAAAACCCCACCAAAAATAACTAATTTTTTATTTTACTTTCATAAAAATCTGGAATGTACCTGACAGAAATACAAGGTTTTTTCAAAACTAATGGGAAATAGCGATTGACGCCCATGAAAAATTTGGATATAAATAGTAACTTTTTTTTTCCAAAACTTGATTTGAAAGGGCCATAATGAATCATTCAGTTAAAAGATATTTAATTTAAATTTATAAAATTAGAGTTACTTAATTTTCATATATGATCTTTTTAATTATCTTTTTTATTGGTTAAAAATTGTTAAAGCATTTTCTATCTTACTTTCATGGAAATCTGGAATGTACCTACTGCCAAATACTATTTTTTTCAAAATTAATGGGAAAAAAAAATGAAAAAAAAATATGTATCATTTTTATATTTGGAGTTGTTTAGTGTGATTTTTTAGACTTTTAAGTATTAACCTAAAAACCAAATTCCAATACCAAAAAATCTAAAAAATCCCACTAAAAATAACTAATTTTCTATTTTTCAAATCCCACTAAAAATAACTAATTTTCTAATTTTTCATAAAAATCTGAAATGTACCTGGATGGAAATACAATTTTTTTTCAAAACTAATGGGAAAGAGCGATTGACACTCATGAAAAATTTGGATATAAATAATAATTTTTTTTCCAAAACTTGATTTGAAAGGGCCATAATCAATCATTCAGTTAAAAGATATTTAATTTAAATTTATAAAAATAGAGTTACTTAATTTTCATATATGATCTTTTTAATTATCCTTTTTATTGGTTAAAAATTGTTTAGATTAAATGGTATAAGTTTAATTTACAAGATATTAAATGCTTTGTAACTGAGTATATTGCGGTTTTTGTGTGATTGAGCTGATTGTAGATCGAGGTTAGTTAGTTTATTGAAAAATTAATATTAAGTGTTTAAGTTTAAGTTATATATATATATATATATATATTAAAAATTCTAAAAAAATATTTTAATAAATCAGTATAATTTTAGTGAAACTTAATTATCATATCAATATAAATAATTTAATTACTTTTATATTAATAATTTAAAAATATTATAGGATCGATATACAACAATGTTTTATTATTTATTAACCAGTAATATGGTTTATTTAGTGTTTTTCATTTTTAGTCTTTTTCTTAGTTTGTTATTATTTAAATTAGGAATATTTATTGAAATCATATATTTTTAGTGATAAAATTGCTATTTTTATTAGATCAATAAGTTAGTTGGAATGGTTAAACTAAGAAGTTACTTTGAATGTTCCTAGAGTAGTTCAATTGGTGATTAAAGTATGTAAAATCTTTGAAAACTAAAAAATTCAAGTTTGTGAGATACATTAATATCAAATCGTACATTTTCGTCTCTTTTTTTATAAGTTTTATTAAATATTTTTATTAATGCTAAAACATGTTACATTGATCATTGATCAAACTTCCCAAAAAAATACCTTGGGAGTTTGTAACCGGGGGTAACCAACTAACACCATTACTGTTATTGAAATCCAGGATACAAAATTTTGGTTGTCATCTAGACAAAGCTATAAAACTATAAAAACAGGTCTACTAATACTATGTCAACATGATGATAACATCCCAAATATATCGAGAAAACCAAACATGAACCGAGTCAGAATGTGTCATGCTGAACTGCATCTGGAAACAAAAAACTAGAACATAACTATGTGCCATAGTGCTATGTTGAGAACCCAATGTGACGACGAGTACAAAACCATGAAACATCCAGCAATGAGACCATTAGTCAGAAATGATGACTGGAGACAGGGGAGAAGAGTTAGCTTGAGGAGAGTTTCCAGTAGGAGCATCGATGCTTCATGTAGCTCATCAAACTTAGTGCCCCAATAAGCTACCACAAGATGTTCCACCCTCCTTAGCCTGACCATGATGCTATCCAAGTTGTATAAGTCATCCAAGTTGTAGAGAATGTCCAGTAAAATCCAGTGAAATCTTCTTGAGATCCTCCTATGATACAAATAGTTTGTAGTTGTTGACCTCCTTGTTACGAATCATTATATGGAGCAAAGTTTCCATTTATCTATACAGAGAGAAGGAATGAAGAAAGTGAAGCCTATGCTTCTGAGGAAATGAAGAAAGTGAAGCCTACGCTTCTTGAATTTGGATCAAGAACCCACTTGAGGGTGCTGCCTCCAATCTCGAAATCAGAAAAAAAATATAGATGGTCACCTAAATGTTGTTAAGATTAATGTAGAAATGTATTAATGGAGTGATGGTTCAAACCTAACCTTAGATTAGGATTATGTTCCTGTTTTCTAGGGTGTTGTTTCAACTTTCCTAAATGTGTGTAAACTATATATATCTCTCATGTAATGCATGTAAGGCAGAGCGTGTTCTGCAGAGGCAGTCTCCGGGTGGTGTTTCACACCTGTGAGCTGCTCAGGTTTATTAATAAATTTGATTATTCTTATTTTTTACATGGTATCAGAGCTATAGGATTGAGGGCTCCCTGTAATCTTGAGTGGAGAGACCGGCACATTTTAAGGGAGATCAGCGCGGAATTTAGCGTGATAGATGCGTCAATTCAGTTCTGTCCTTATGCAATTTTTATACTCCAGAACGGTGCGAGAGAGTTGTTCTTCAAGCGCACCGATCGTTCTAGGTGGAGTGTGTAGTGAAGAAGTGAAAGGACGAGTTTCTTGTTCTAAATCCAACTGACGAGTTTTCGATCGCTATTGTGCGAGGGAATTTTTTTTTTGGCTGCTGGTTGTAGGAAGAACGTAGCCATGGAGGCAGTGTGTGTGTAAACATGCAGATCGAAGTGATTTGTGTAGGTTGCTACGGTGGAAGCCTATGGATTAGAGGTGCAAGGAGGCTATGATGAGCTATTGTCTGCTTGCAATCTTGTTGTTGAAAATGGCAACAAGAAATGCTAAAAAGGGAAATTCTAAAAATAGCATTTCTATAAATAGCATCTTAGGTACCAGTGTTGGAAATAGCAACAAGGAATGATAAAATAGAAATGCTAAAAATATCATTTCTATAAATAGCATTTCGGGATACATTCCAATTTTAGTTAGTCCCTGAACTAAAATTGAGAATTAAAATTCAAATTTGATCTTAGCAGATGTTTGAAAAATAATTAATTAATTCATCTTGAGTTAATTAGTTGGAGAAAATCGAACCTAAATTCTATGTGACGACATGCAACAGTTTTCCCTTTGATTAAGGAAGTTATCCCTTAATTAAGGAGATCAGGATGAGTTGTACTTTGAGTTGTAATTATTTAGCTCAGTTAACTGAGTTAAGTCCAGTTAGATTAGTTCCAACAGTTTGTGGAACTGATTGTGAGTTCAGTTAGTTAATGCATGCATGCATGTAATTGGTGTACTTCATATAACTAAATATTCTCTCATAAATAACTCATGCATGTCAGTTCAGTCAGAGACCGAGTTGAGATCAGAGGAAGGGACAATGTACTATCACTTGGAGGATTTTTCCTATATAGGAAACTCATCCATGCAGAAGGAACTATCTCCTTCACGATTGCGCAGTTATTTCAGAGGTTAGTGAGCATTGTGTGAGGTAATTACACACAGGTGGCAGCTTGAGAACCCAGGAAAAACTGCGCAAGGAAATAGGAGGATTGGAGGATTGAAGGAAGGCATATGTGTTATCTATTCTATCTATGAGCAGCAGTGAGGGATTGTATTGAGAGCTGGATAGCTTGTGAGCTAAAGCTTTATGTAATCCTGAGATATTTCCACTTGTATGATAATACAGATAGCGTGGTTTTTAGCTGAGGCTTTCCCCATAGTATTCTTCTGTGTTTCATGTGTATGATTTCTTCTTCTCTGTTATATGTGTTCTGATTGATCTTGCTCAAATTGATTAAGCTCCTGCAAAGTTTGATAATAGAAGTAGATCAAGTATTTTGCTTTAGTTACATTGCATTATCAAGTGATCTACAGTGAAATTTATACATGGTATCATAGCAAAGGTGATCAAAGGGGAGAACAGTATACAAAGAAGGGAGAAGTTCGAAGTTTGAAGTTCATGATTATAGAAATCGAATTCTTATCACATCTCAAATTTCACCAATGGCGTTCAACAGTTTGAGACTCGAGTATGCCCTGGATGGCAGCTTGAATTATATATCCTGGAAGGATTGCATGGAAGTGGTGTTAGACGACAATGGTTTGAAGGACTTCATTGATCAAGAAGTCCCCAAGCCAGCAGCTACTAATGCCCAAGAATTGGCAGAATGGAAGAAATGTGTGGCTAGAGCGAGGAGGATTCTTCTGGAGGGAGTTCGAGACCATATTGTCTCAAGTCTCCATGGGAAGGAGACACCGTTTTCAATGTGGAAAACATTGAAGGATCTATATCAGAATAGCAGCGATCAGAGGAAGTTGGCACTAAAAGACAAGCTTCAGAAAATCAAGTGTGAAAAGGGCGACACAATCTCTACATATCTAAACAAGCTCACCACCTACAGGGATGAGCTTGGAAGTGTGGGAATCATGATATCCGATGATGACATGGTGAGTCTTAATCTCCTCAGTCTTCCTAAGAGCTGGCATAGATACCAAGACTCAGTAAATGGAAGAGAGAAATTGCCAGATTGGGAATGACTGTGGTCAAATCTGATGCAGGAGGAGATAAGGAGAAACACCAGAGATGGATCTTCATCAAAGCATGATGATGAAGAAAATCTAGCCTTAGCGAGTAAGGCGAGGAAAAGGAAAGGGAAGGCTTCCCATTCCAAATCGTGTTCTTCCCATGGTGGGAAGAAGATTGACAAATCAAAAGTGTGATGCTTTAATTGACATGAGGCAGGCCATTATGCAACTAATTGTCCATTAAAGAAATCCAATAAGGGATCCAAGGAAGGATCTAAAGGTGAGGCCTTGGCCTCTCAGTTCGAATTAGATTTTACCCTCATCGCATGCATGGTTTCATCGATGATGGGTTGTGGTTGGTTTCTTGACAGTGGAGCCTCATTCCACATGACCGACAATAAGAGTCTATTCAGTACCTTGGAGGAGAAAGACCTCAAGATACTCATAGCGATGGGTAATGATGAAAAGTATAGTGTTTTAGGTGTGGGCATAGTTTCTTTTCAGAGGGAGCAAGGAGCTCGCATTACCTTGACAGATGTGAAGTATGTGCCAGGACTAAAGAAGAACTTGGTATCGATCGCCATGCTAGAGGACAAAGGCTATTATGTAGTATTCAGTAACGGAAAGGTTTTCCTTAGACACATCACCACGAGACAGGTGAAGCAGATCAGTTCACGAGTCAAGAACCCATATGCTCCTGAGGTTCAAGATGCATGCAAAGCCTTGAGGAGCAAGGAAACTGTTGGAGACTTGGTGGTTGAGAGGGAGAGTACATTACCTCTCAACATGTAGTGCCAGAATAAGTCTCAAACAATTGTGGAGGAGCCACAATTGGCGAAGCAGCTTCAGGAGGTTGTGGAGTAGTCATAATTGGAGAAGCCGAGAGGAGACCAAGTGGAGGCATCCACTCATGCAGAGACCTACAATAGGGGGAAATTTTGAGCCAAGTGGGCAGAGGGATCACATGCATCCATACCTCCAAGTGGGAGGTGGGGCGATGTGGAGTGATAGTCCCAAGAAGGCTAGAATAGGGGTAGGATCCTTGAGGTACCCAACCTCTTTGATTAGACCTTGCTATGGGAGCCTCGACGAGGAGTAGCAGGACTGGCTATGTGGGTAGAGACGGATGCGGATGGAGTAGCAAAGAGAGCTATAGTGCAGGAGTCCCAAGACAGTGCAGAGCTAGCAGGTTGCAGCAATGCGAGAGGAACAGGAGTGTTGCACCAGTGCAGGATGGCACAAAGAGGTGTGCAATAGTGCGAGATGCATGGAGTTGTTGCAGCAGTGTAGAGGTTAGAGAGAGAGCACTTGTCAGTGACAGAGGGAACTTCAGCATCAGAGGGTGTTTCTAGCTTAATACGGAGGTCAGTTGGGAGATCAGTTACTTACTTCTCAGTAACTGAGTTGCAATGCAGCAGTGGGTAGCACGATGCAACATGATGAGAGGAGGTGTAGTGCGGATGCAGTGTTGGGAGACAGGACCAGCGTCAGCACAGATGCAGCTGGAGAGATCAGTGTGATTAATGTAGTCAGAGATCAAAGTGACAGAGGCTAAAGCAGTCAAATACTGAAGAGCTCAGAGGTGCAGAGTTTTTCAGTCGACAGAGGCAATAGCAGTTAGAGACTTTGATGACAGAGGCATCATTCTGATTCAGGTTGGATATTTTTTGTTTCTAGAGTTGTTGGAACAACAACACTAGGGAGAAGTGTTGCATGCAGAACATTCCAAAGGTTCAGGATCAAGTTCGAGTTGAATGCCTTTCTTGTTAAGAGGGAGTGTTGAAAATGGCAACAAGAAATGCTAAAAATAGCATTGCTATAAATAGCATCTCAGATACCAGTGTTGGAAATAGCAACAAGGAATGATAAATTAGAGATGCTAAAAATAGCATTGCTATAAATAGCATTTTGGGATACATTCCAATTTTAGTTAGTCCTTGAACTAGAATTGAGAATTAAAATTCGAATTTGATCTTAGCAGCTATTTGAAAAATAATTAATTAATTCATCTTGAGTTAATTAGTTGGAGAAAATCAAACATGAATTCTATGTGAAGACATGCAACAATTTTCCCTTTGATTGAGAAAGTTAAACCTTAATTAAGGATATTAGGATGAGTTGTACTTTGAGTTGTAATTAGTTAGCTCATTTAACTGAGTTAAGTCCAGTTAAATTAGTTCCAACAATTTGTGGAACTGATTGTGAGTTCAGTTAGTTAATGCATGCATGCATGTAACTGGTGTACTTCAAATAACTGAATATTCTCTCATAACTAACTCATGCATGTCAGTTCAATCATAGACCTCGTTGAGATGAGAAGAAGGGATAGTGTACTATCAATTGGAGGATTTTTCCTATATAGGAAACTCATCCATGCAGAAGGAATTATCTCCTTCAGGATTGCGCAGTTATTTCAGAGGTTAGTGAGCAGTGTGTGAGGTAATTACACACAAGTGGCAGCTTAAGAACCCAGCAGAAACTATGCAAGGAAATAGGAGGCTTGGAGGACTGAAGGAAGGCATATGTGTTGTCTATTCTGTCTATGAGTAGCGGTGAGGGATTGTACTGAGAGCTGGATAGCTTGTGAGCTAAAGCTTTGTGTAATCTTGAGATATTTCCACTTGTATGTTAATATAGATAGCGGGGTTTTTAGCTGAGGCTTTCCTTAGAGTATTATTCTGTGTTTCATGTGTATGATTTCTTCTTCTCTATTATATGTGTTTCGATTGATCTTGCTCAAATTGATTAAGCTTCCGCAAATTTTGATAGTAGAAGTAGATCAAGTATTTTTCTTTAGTTACGTTGCATTATCAGGTGATCTACGGTGAAACTTCTACACTTGTGATTCAAATCTTGTTGATTTGAGCTCTCCTGATATGTGATCACCATCGTCTGAGAAGAGGTGGAGTTGGTATTTGTATTGATGATCCATCGTTTTGTTGATGCGAAGAGGGAAGGACCAGTTTTGCTAATCTGTATCAGGATTGGTTTTGTTTTTTGCGTGTCTTGTTGGCCCCAAAACAACTTGTTGGGGGTCGAATTTGCTTGTGGGGAGGAGATTTGAGGAGAACGCAACATTTGGGGCTGCACTGAGTTGTATATTGAAGTGTTAGCGTAGCCAGTGCTAGAGGCCATCGTTAGCCAAAGGGGGTTGTAGTGGGAAACATAGGAAGAGCACAGTCAGAGGAGACTTTGAATCATTTTTCTGTGGTTCGAATATTTTTTGTTGAAGATCGAACTACCTTGAGAGGTGGACCTTAGGCATAGCCAGCTATGGCATGATTTACTTGGGATTGCAAGTGTGGCTGCGGGATCGAGTATTTTCCTCTACTGGAGATGCGATATCAGCGTGGAATAGGTTCTGGAGCAGATGGATCGAACAACGTTGAAGCTACTTAGCCACTGTCATAAGCCATTCTGCCATCCGAGTGGTTGCCAATAATATATTGCTATCAGCATGGTAAGTGGGTGTTGCTATCTGCATGGATGTGGGTGTTGTTGATAGTTTTTTTAAAGGCGAAATGGGGTTGAAGGAATGGTGCCCAAAATTGTTCTGATTCTAATTTCGGTGAAAGGAGATTGGTTTTTTTTTTAAATTGAGTTTTTTAATTAAATTTTTTAATTTAATTCTTTAATTGAAAAAAAAGGGCTTATTATTTGATAAAGGAGGCGGATTTTCATTTTTTTTTAAGAAGGAATTGAAGTGATTTCCTATAAAAAAAAAAGGGAGATCTGGGCTCAATTTTCATTGGATTTGGCATTTGTAGTAGTTTTGAAGATTTAGGGTTGTTTTTTTTAATTACTGGGGTTGAAGCTTTTTATGCATTCTAGATGAATAATAAGTTAGCAGAAGCTTACCTCAATGAAAATAACTAGATGGATGGATCCAATTACTTTGGTTGGAAATTCAAGCTGCAAACCTTGCTTAAGGGACACAATGCATAGACAATTGTGAATAATGATGAGGTGAATATGAACTTAGCTGCAGGAGGAACAACAACAACAATCCAAGACTGGGATAAGCAAGAGAATAAGGTGAGAATGCTCCTGAAATTGTCAGTCAAAGATTGTATTATTCCCCATATCCGTGACTGCAAGACTACGCCAGAGATCTAGAAGACACTCAAGGATCTCTATGATCTCAAGAACACCAATCGATTGTTGTTATTAAAGAGCAAGATTCTCTCCATCAAGATCGAGGAGAATGAGACAGTTGTAGCATTTATTTCACGGATCAAGGAGCTCAAGAACAAGCTGGGTGACATCATTGAAGTTGTGTCAGATACAAATTTTGTCACGATTACCATGAATGGTATGATTGACGAGTATCATATGTTCATCACTGGATTGAATGCAAGAGAAAAAACCCCCGTGTTTGAAGAATTGACAGGGATCCTCATGCAAGAGGAGGAAAGGCGGCTGACTCATAAACCTCAGAGTTTAGATCTGGCCTTAATGGCGAAGAAGAAGCCCTTCAGAGGAAAGCCAAATGTAGCATAGAAGAGCAGTGCAACCCCACAGAGAAAGATGCCCCCACCTTAAGGTACGTATTTCAATAGAAATTACTATGCGACCAAATGTTTTTATTGTGGTAGAACCAACCATATAGCCAGATATTGCATGAAGAAGAAGTTTGATGAAGGCCAGAAGAGACATAAGCAGCATGCAGGTCATTTTGTTGATGAGGAATAGAGTTAGAACCTCAGACTATTCATATCTGACTCTGTGCTTTCGACTAAGGATGATGAAGTAGATACCTAGTTTGTGGACTCAAGTGCATCCATCCACATGACAGGGAACAAACAGTGGTTTGAAGACTTCAAAGAGACTAGCAGTGGAGCAAACATCTATCTTGGCAATGATGGAGGGTACCAAATCAAAGGTTATGGTAATATTCTTGTTGTTTTTCTTGATGGAAATATTAGACATATCCATAACGTAATGTATGTACTCGAGATAAAAAATAATCTAGCCTTTGTTTATATTATAACTGATCATAGTCTCAAGGTAGAGTTTTATAAATCATATTGTGTCATTAAAGACCTGTTGGATTGTATGAAGCCTATTGCATTAGGTATTCGTGTGGGAGGATTTTACAAGTTAAATGTCAAAAGAACACCACATCAGGCATTGACATCATCTGCCACAACTATAGTGGACATATGGCATCAAAGGTTTAGTCATATTAACTTCAATGATCTACTGCTATTACAGAAAATAGGTATGGTCGAAGGTCTTCATGTTTTAAAACCTATTCATATTGATTGTGATGCATGTGCACTGGGAAATTTGCACAGAGATGAATTTCATGTGAATACTGATAGAAGGAGGAGAGATATACTCGATCTGGTACACATAGATCTATGTGAGCCTATGTAAACAAGGTCGTTAGGCGGTGCATACTATTTTTTACTGTTTATTGATGATTGTACTAGATTTACATGGGTGTATTTCCTTAGGAAGAAGAGCCACACTTTTGAATACTTCAAGGAGTTCAAAAGTATGGTTGAAAAGAAAACAGGTAAATGCATCAGGATTCTCCGCTTAGATCAAGGGGGAGAGTACAAGAAAGCATGTGTCCTCAAATACTGCAAAGATAATGTGATACAACAGCAGTTTACAATACCCCACACTCCTCAACAAAGCGAGGTTGTAGAGAGGAAGAACAGAACCCTTGTGGAGTGTGCTCGCAACATGTTAAAAGGTAAGAATATTTCTAACAGCTTTCAGGCTAAAGCGATTAATACTGCAATATATCTAAAGAATAGGATTCCAACAATAATTTTACATTTTAAAACTATTTTTGAAGCTTTATTTGGTTATAAGCCTACAATTAAGCATTTGAGAGTTTTTGGTAGTAAAGCCTTTGCCCATGTCCCAAAGGAAGATGGAAAGAAACTAGATTCAGAGGCCATCAAATGTATTTTTGTTGGGTATTGTACAAAATTTAAGGCTTACAAATTGTTTAATCCCTCTACTCATAAAGTTTTTGCGAGTAGAGATGTAGTGTTTCATGAGCAGGTTAATGAAGGAAGCCATGACTGCTAATGAAGAATGTCACGTGCCCTTGTTGGTGGAAGAAGGAAGTGATGAATCAGGTGACAGCAATGAGCAGTAGCAACAACAGTAGGAAGGGAAAGAAGATAATGTAGCTATCAAGCCAAGTCCAGAAAACGATGATTAGACAAGGTTTGAATCTACCCCACCACTTAGGATATCAGGTAGGAAGGTTCAGTTGCCAACAAGATATAGGGAAAATTCTTTTATAACTAGTATGATGAATGTTGTTGAACCTTCTATTTATAAAGAAACCAGTCAATATAGTGAATGGAGGGCTGCTATGGAAGAGGAATATGAATCAATTCTTAAAACAAAAGTTGGAATTTAGTTAAGCTACCTAAAGGCAAACAACCCATAGGATGCAATGACTGTATAAGCCTAAATTTAAAGCAGATGGGAGCATAGATAAGTATAAAACTAGGTTGGTTGTAAAGGGGTATTCACATCAAGAAGGCATAGATTATGATGAAACATTTGCCCCTGTAGCTAAACTAAACACAATCAGAATGATAATTGATTTAGCTACCAAATAGCATTAGATGATTTACTAGCTAGATGTTAAATCTGCATTTTTAAATGGGGACTTAAAAGAATAAGTCTACTTAGTGCAACCTGAGGGGTTTGTCAAACAAGGAGAAGAAATTTAGTTTGTAGGTTGAAGAAAGCGTTGTATGGACTAAAACAGGGGCCTAGGTCATGGTATGACAAAATTGATTCATTTTTATTGCAGCATGGTTATAAAAGAAGAAAAAATTACCCTAATATTTATACCATGTTTGATAAAGAGGGAAGGATTGTTTTTCTTTCTTTATATGTAGATGATCTAATCATTACAGGGAATGTTGATAATCTCATTAAATAAATTAAGGAGAAAATGTCACAAGTCTTTGAGATGAAAGACCTTGGAGAGCTACATTATTGTTTGGGTTTGGAAGTCGCGAGGGATTCTGGGCAAACTTTTCTATCACAAAGTAAGTATGTCAGGAGCTTACTAGAAAAGTTCAGAATGGATCAGTGCAAAATTGCAGTAGTACCTTTACAACAAAACTTAAAGCTTTAGAATGATGATGGATCTAAGGAGGCAGATTCAACATTGTATAGACAACTAGCTGGGATTCTAATCTACTTGACTACAACTAGGCCCGATTTGGCTTATGCAGTGAGTGCATTGAACCAATTTATGTCAAAACCCCTTGAGAGCCATTGGGTTGCAGGAAAAAGGTGTTTGGAGGTATCTCCAAGGAAGCTTAGATTTTGATATTGTTTATAATGATTTGTGTGATGTTAGATTGACAGGTTTTTCAGACTCCGACTGGGCTAGAAATGTAGATGACAGATGATCCATAACGGACTATGTATTTAGCATTAGATCCAAGGTCATTACATAGAGCCTCCAATATTCATGTATTCTTATTTTTCACAAGTGTTGCCTCCAATATCAGAATCAGAAAAATATAAATGGTCACCTAACTCCTCCCCTCAGAGATGGTGAATTTCATTCCTTAATTCTGGAGGAAGTGAGTCAAATATTTTTAGTAGTCACAGATAAAAGGTTGAGATTTATCTAAAAAGTAGTTATGCCCTTTCTGTAGTTTTAATTAAATTGATTAATGAAAAAAATATGTCACATGAACACATGTTATATGTCAAATGAACTTGAGCTATGGTTTTTTGGGCATGTGGAATTAGTAAGCCATGGTATTGTAACAAAGCCTATTTTATTGGTTAAGAATCTCCATGATAATATGTTAGTGAATCTCCATGATTAATAATCTTGTTACATTTTTGTTTTCTTAACTATATATATTCTTTAACTCATATATTAATTCCTTTTATAATTAATAACAACAACAAAAATATTTTAAAATAAAGTTATAATTTAGTTATTTTTTGGTATTTTTTTAATCTTGATAATGTGAGAGGTATCATAAGCATTTGATGTCTATCCACATTTTACCAACCATTTTTAAATGACTGTGCTAGATATAATTTCTTTAATCTTTATCATGTGAGACATATCATGAAATAAGCATTTTCATGTTAATATGTATTTACTAACCATCTAATTTATATGACTATAATAATCTTATTTTGAATTAATCATAAAACCAATAATTTACATTTTACCAAATAATTTAATCTTATATCAAATATCAAGTACTTAAATTTTAATGAAATTTTTAATTTAACCAAAGTCTTAATCACTAAAGCAATAATTTATCTTATAACAATAATTTAACCTTATGTCATATATATTTATGTCGTAAGGCGTTCCCCTCTGAAATCAACTCCCCCAACTGCCACTGTGTAATCATTTGCACCATTTGATGATATGTTAGACGATTGGAAATTCTAAGGCCCTTGGATTAATACTTAACACAAAAAAACCCTAATTATTTTTTTTGGTTTAGGATGGAGGTATGGAATTGGTTGCGTCTTCTATATTTGATGAACAAAGTTTCCTTGCTCTTTATGCATATAACTAATTTTCTTGGAAGGTTGTCAATGATGTTCATTTTCACTCGCAGTTGCAGGAAATTGCTATGCAACACGGTTCTGAGCATCAAACTTCAAGCTAACTGAGTGGGAAACATGTGTTTACATGGATCCTTGATCTGAATAGGGAAAAATATGATGACTGGAATTACATCTAGCCAATTACGGTAACTAACTTCCCTCTCGTTGCCTTGATCAATCACTTCTCATTTCCACCAGGAGATTTTCGGGCCTCTACAATGCATCTTGGAGGTTGGGTTTTTCTTTCTTGTGTTGGCTCTTCACTTACAGACTAATCATTACCCCAACCTTTTTCTGTTAGGTTCATATGCAACTCTGGTGAAATTTTATATGAATTTTCTAGGCTAAATCCCTAGAGTCTTTGGTGGCCGCAGGTTTCAACTTAGGTCAAAGATGGTCGAAGGTTCTAGGAGGAATGCACATTGTGGCATTTACCCAAGTAACAAAACTTGATCCTTACGGTTGTAACTTTCATCCTTCTATTGAGATTTTTACTGAGGATTTATTTGTGTTTTCTATTGGGTTTTCAGGAGTACAGTAGTCGTCTCCATTTGTATGATAGGTAATGTTCTTTTCTTTTACACATCCTTCTTTAAGGATTTTCTTCGACATGTAGTATTTTTTCTAACCCTACATTTAGTCCCTTTTGCAAGTGGGTGTTTCAATACCAGATTGATGCTTTTCATGCAGGGTTTGACTCGTTCGTTTTCCTAATTGGCGTCTTGCTCCTACTGCACCATTTTTTCCAAATTTAAACTCAATTGAACCCGTTAAATTTGATGTCATTTATTGTGGGTTATATAAAATTCCTTCAAATCATTTCCCCTCGATCAGTCACTTCTCATTTCCACCAGGAGCTTTTCGAGCCTCTGTAATGCATCTTGAAGGTAGGGTTTTTCTTTCTTGTGTCGGCTCTTCACTTACAATCTAATCATTGCCCCAACTTTTCGTTGTTAGGTTCAGATGTAACTCTCCCAAAATTTTATATGATTTTTCTAGGCTAAATCCCTGGACTCTTTGGTGGTCGTAGGTTTAAACTTAGGTCAAAGATGGTTGAAGGTTCTAGGAGGAATGCACATTGTGGCATTTACCTAGGTAACAAAACTCAATCCTCATGGTTGTAACTTTCATCCTTCTGTTGAGATTTTTACTGAGGATTTATTTGTGTTTTCTATTGGGTTTTCAGGAGTGGACAATAGTCGTCTCCATTTGTATGATAGGTAATGTTCTTTTCTTTTACACATCCTTTTTTAAGGATGTACTTTGACATGTAGGATTGTTGCTAACCCTACATTTACCCTTTTGCAGGTGGGTGTGTCAATACCAGACTGATGCTCTTCATGCAGGGTTTGACTCATTCGTTTTCCTAACTGGCGTCTTGCTCCTACTGCACCACATTTTCCAACTTTAAACTCAATGGAACCCATTAAATTTGATGTCATTTATTATGGGTTATATAAAATTCCTTCAGATCTGAATAGCGAAAAATCTAATCACTTGAATTACATCTGGCTAGTTACGGTAACTAATTTCCCTCTCGCTGCCTCAATCAGTCACTTCTCATTTCCAGCAAGAATTTTTTTGGCCTCTGCAATGCATCTTGGAGGTAGGGTTTTTCTTTCTTGTGTTGACTCTTCACTTACAGATTAATCATTTCCCCAAACTTTTTCTATTAGGTTTAGATGTAACTCTTGTGAAATTTTATTTGAATTTCCTAGGCTAAATCCCTAGACTCTCTAGTGAAATGACTTAGAGCTTATTAGGCCTCCTAGCTCTCATCTACATTCTTCAAACTCCTATGCATTAGCCTTATCATTTTCACACCAATGCCTGTGGGTCCTAATATACATTCCTTTTTTTTGGTTTTACAATAGTGACCACTGATACTGATATGCTTCCATATATACCCTTGTGATCATATATTTTATTCGTGTAATTATTTATGGTGGTCTACTGGTTGGGGAGATAACAGTCAGCCATGTAAGCGAGTGGGGTTTGGGGGGATGATACTTTGTCTGAAGAGATATTTGAGTTGGAATTGAACTGGGTATAAATATTTGAGGCAAACTCTATATACGAACCAACAAAAAAATGCTATGCAGTTTTTTCTTTTCATATGTTCGTTTCATTTTCAACCAACACCTTGTGGGAAAATGCCTGGGCACTTGCCTGCAATTGTGGATGGACTGGTTGGTAATTACTTTTAAATCTTGTTCCCAGTAATATATTATTGATTTATAAAATGACTGATGAGAGTTTCTCTTGGTGCCAAAAGCATGTTTGAATAACAAGAATACATGATTGTTTTTCCTTCATTTATGTTGTCTTCTTTTTTTGACATACATTGATGATATTCACCATGTCTAATGAATGAAGCTTTATGCACTTGTTTAGTAACTAAGGAATTGGGAGCCCATCATAAGGCATTATGTACTAGCGTATTCTATCATTGAACTTCAAATTAGTAAGTTTATGATTTAGCTATGGGAACTATGGAAGGTGGAACACACTCAAAGGCTACAAAACCATATTCCACGCTACAGGTAGGCATCACTTTTACATTGTAGCAAGAAATGCAGGTATGACTTCTTCCCACATGTACTTAACAAATAAAATTGATGTTATATTTATTTCTTATATTCAGGAATAGCCAGCCACACCTGCATATCCTGACTAGACAACAACCTTACATGTTTTCTCTTTTCAATCCTCATTTGTGGTGTTTATTGCATTTTTTGGTGTTTTCCTCTTTTGAATCAATTATGGATACCTCCAAGTTTTCTAACAGCGTGCTTCATATGTAGGCATATTATGGTCCAGGTGTCACACCTCCTCCACCTTATTTTGCCTCCTCGGTTGCATCAAGACCAACACCACCTCCATATGTGTGGGGAGGACAGGTAACAAGTGTTTGCAGTTTAAATCCTGTTTCTACAATAAGTATCTTATTAAAACTTCAACTATTATAAAGGATTGGTATCTTGATGTCTCAGCCATTAATGACACCTTATGGGATGACCCCTCCATTCGCTGTAGTGTATCACCATGGAGGAATCTACACACATCCTTCTGTGCCTCCGATAACTTTTATCATCATGATTTATCTAAGAACATTTTTGTGCTTTTCATTGTGGTTAGTGTGGGTGACAGTGGCGGAGTGATGTTCCCCTAAATTCCAATTACTGACATATTGACATGTATTTAGTTTGGCTGAATTTCTCTGTTTTCAATTTTCATTCCCAATTATGTGAATTATCATTAATGTTTCAAACATCATTTTCTTATGTCAAACACTAGGGTGCTAATTCATTCAATCAATACAGTGCCCCATCTGTTGGCAATCCAACAGAGGTTGCATTAGTAACTACACAAACTATTGTAGATAGACATTTTGTTGATAATCCTATAGGACATTTTGTCATTCTATTATTGAATTTCTGCTATCATGGAAACTTCAATGAGGTTCTGATATTTATTTTCAATGGATATAGGTTTTAGTTCCTTCAGGCACTAAAACAGAAGCAAAGTCCTTGATGGGTAAAGGTCGAAGCTCAATAAAGAAGGTAAAAGGAAATTTATAAAAACTTCAGATACTTAGTACAAAAGGAGGAAGTGGGAAAGCATTGTCCAGTTCTACAAATGGTGCATTCCCACAGAGTTAGGTATTTGAAGCTATTTTTTTTCGGTTAATTTTGGCAGTATAACAATTCCATTTGGAATCCTTGGAATGAATCTTAGCTTAACTTATCTTAAAGTGGAAATGGATTTTGGACTTTGAGTTAGATTCCTATTGATATCCTTTACTATGGTTGCATGTTATTTATCCAATTAATTGTTGGTTGCAGTGGAGGCAGTGGTAGTGAAGGTTCAAGTGAAGGTAGCAAGGGAGACAATTCACAAAATGTAAGTTCCTTCCATTTTATTTAGGTTCAAATTTCTGAAAATTAATTTTATTTTCTATCTGGGTACTCTACCAAATGTGTCTTTGCTATGTTGTATTAATTATCATTACATTCTATTATGTATACTTTTCAAGGATGCAAAACAGGCAGGGAAACAAGCTTGGAAACACTAACCATTAATGGTATGTTTTAACTATTATGTATTATAGAATGAATTTAAAATTTTTGATGGCTATTTATGAATCCTGTTATTAGGGGATCTCCTGAATTTTAGACTAATTTAGTAATACTTTTTTATTTTCCATTACAGTTAGATCACTAATAACTTCTAGAATATTTCATCTTGAAAGGATGTGTGCTTCCTTTTAGAAAGGCTGCATTGTTCATGTTTGATATCTAGTCTTGAATCTTAATGCATCAGGATTCTTTGTTGATCTTATTCACTCTCTTGTTGATTTGGTAAAGCAAGGTATATAGAATGAATTTAAAATTTTTGATGGCTATTTATGAATCCTGTTATTAGGGGATCCCCTGATTTTTAGACTAATTTAGTAATACTTTTTTATTTTCCATTACAGTTAGATCACTAATAACTTCTAGAATATTTCATCTTGAAAGGATGTGTGCTTCCTTTTAGAAAGGTTGCATTGTTCATGTTTGATATCTAGTCTTGAATCTTAATGCATCAGGATTCTTTGTTGATCTTATTCACTCTCTTGTTGATTTGGTAAAGCAAGGTATAGACATCAGTGGTCTTGCATTTGACAAATTTGATGAAAGCAGTGAATGTAGTAGTCAAGAACACCTTATGGAATGGAATGCAAAAGCAGAGAGAGGCAACCATTCTCAGAGCTTGATTATGCTTTTGTATTGGGAGGAATTATTGCATTATGGTTGCTATCCATAGTTGCTTCTCATGATAGTAAATGAAAAATTCTCATGAGAAATGATACATTTTTTAATTTTAAACCTTGAATTGTTTAAATAGATATTAATTTGAAAGAGAAGTGTGTTTTTTTTAATGGTAACTTTTGAATTGTTTAAATAAAAATCTGACTCGTAGACCCAAAAAACACCAAATATGCATGGTACACCCTCTTTATCACCAAGTTTAATAAATGGTCCTCTTGGTGTGTGGAATCCCAGAAACCATGAGCATATATACAGTAATCAACTCAATAAGAACAAAATTTGGAAGAAATGACCAAAATTTAGCTATGTATGTTATATACATTGAAAACAGTAATCTGTATGGACATGAAACCAAAGAATTGGCAACAGGAACATAACTCACACTAAGAACAAGCCAGTCAAGTAGCACTTTTTCTATTTTCATGGTGATCATGTGAAGAAAAACAAAAACAGTAGCACTAAAGTACAAAAATGCAGACCATGCAAGAAAAATTGGGCATATTTTATGCATACTAACCTTTCAAAATATAGATTTCATTTAAATTTGTCCAGCAATGTGAGATAAGGTTGGATTCTTGTAAATGCTTAACCAATCAAATCGTGTGGATTAAGAAGTGAACATATGAATAAAAGAAAATCAAAATTTATAAGGGGAGGCTCAAACCTTCACTGGGTTTGATTTGAACATAATTAACCTTCAAAAGATCCATAAAAATAGGTAATGTTTAAAACTACTCGGCAAAGAAGTCGGAAGAGATTGCTTTACTTTTCTATTCTACCATTTATTACTACCATGGGTGCACGTCCTAGACACAATTTGATTTACTTGTAAAATCAAACATTTCCACTATCTAGTAAACGAATGAAATATGAAGGCACAAATTTGTAGGTAGATACACAATGTACCGCTGAAGTATTTCCAGTAAAATTAGTAGTGCCCACACGAGGTACAGAATACCACATAGCTTAACAATGAATAAGTGACATGCTAAAGAACATTTAAAATAGGAAGGAGACAATAAAAATTATTATATAAAATAATACAAAAAAATAGATAATTTGAGGTATGCCTCCACTATTATTATATAGTGTTGATACGGAAGGGGAAATCCAAACATGGAAGAGGAAAGACTGCAGGTACAAGCTTGGGCAAGGAAATATTTTTAGGCAAGGAATGGTAGAAGGCCAGGGCATGGTATGACATCATGTGTGTAGTAACGCACTACTTGTTGCCTAGAAAGTATCCTATACCTATTGTAACCTCCTTTTTCCAGCATATGGATACAAGTTGTAAACAGATATGCACTTTCACCCTCTGATTTGATAACTTGATATGTAATAATCAATGTTGACTCTGGCAATGTATCCTCTCAGATAAATGATTTATTAGTTCAGATATTTCCATTAAATGAATAGGTTCCACTCGCCATATCTGACTTTTCTTTTAAATCTGAAATAAAAGATAAATATCAAAAACCAAAAAAAAAAATTGGTATCAGAGACAATATTGGATCCACCAAAATGGCAAATTGTTCTCCTTTTATTTACAATCACCAGCTAATTCAATCATAGATTCTAAGCCTATAATTAGGATAAATATATTTATTATTGGACTATCCATTGCATTGAATTTGTATCTTGCATTTGTCTGTTTGTTAAGAAGTTGAATCAAAAAAATCATTGTGCATGTTATTCTACCCCACCCAGGTTACAAGCGGAATACCACTATTGTCTTGGTGCTCCCTTGCCCTTCTTTCATGCTTGCAGAGTTGTGGCTCTAGGTTAGGAAATCCTTAAAAATGCACATTTTTTTTGGATTGGATATTTAAGAAAATTAGCAGGAAATTTAAGGCTTTGGGAAATAATGTTCTCAATAAAACCCATCGTCTTACACATGAATATCGATAACCTCTTTATCAATAAGAATCACATGATTCAACTTAATCACTTTAAAAAAGAAGTGTGTTTATTTAAGTGTAGTGTTTTGTTTTTAACAATAACCTTTGAATGTTTAAACAAATATTACTTCAAAAAAAGGTGTTACTTCTCGAGCACATCTAAAATGATGTCATATTATTGTGTAGTGTGCCATACATTTTCATTGAAAATGACATTATAGTCAAATCTTTAATATGACATTGTTACTAGGAAAAATGAATGAAGTAGGCTCCTTGAAATTCCATAAGCTTCATAGCAATTGTATAAGTAATTGGATCTAAGTTTTTAAACATTTACTGTCTTGAGAACATTAACATTCTTCCAATTTACCTCTTAACAATGTGCCTAAATTCCTCAAATGTTTCAAGATCATTTGACATGATTTCCAAAAATTACAGACATGATTTTTGGAGAAGTCACACTAAATTTCAAAGTACTTTTCACCTGCTATTTACAAGGTTCTCATCTGTTGAAAAGTCATAAATAAATGTCATAAAACTAGTTTTCAAATGCTAATGATAGAGTTCTTATGGGATGACAAAGGTTACTTTGCAATAATTGCAATTAAATTCTAGCTCCTCATGTATCTTCTTCTTTGCCATATTTGTCCATCTGTTGCTTGCATAGAATATAAGTTTCACAAAAGAAACATACTGGCCAAAATCCATATAGAAAACATACTGCAGATATCAAAGCTCAAAAAATTGTTGCAGAGGCCCTTGGTCACCTTATTCGGGATGCAGATCCTAGTATTTTATATCATTTGGGGGCTCTACTTTTGGGAGATCATCTAGAGTCCAAAGTGCATGTACTTGAGGTGTGTGGTTGTTTTCTTTCACTTGCATCTCATGGAGACATTCTACATGAGAGAGTTGTTGCAAACGAAGTCTTCCAAATGAGGACATTCAAAAGAATGTTGCATCTGTTCTTGCAGATGTATTTGATGTTCGTAGAGACCTTTCTGAAATTTCAGGTAGACTGGAGGTTATTGGCCCTTTATGCAGTTTACTAAGGAGAGGAAATGAGTGTGTTGCCATGCCATCAAACCCGAGCACTTGCAGCCCTTTTCTTATCAATTATGTCTAACAAGCACATGTCCTTTATTGCTAAAGATGTGATCATGCCTTTAATCAACCTTGCAAAATCTTCAAACATATATGCTACAGAGACGGGAATCACTGCCTTGGCTAATCTTCTTTTAGATAGAGAAATTGTTGAAGAAGCTCTTGCAGATGATATTATTGCAACGTTGTCTAGAGTCTTGAGGGAAGGGACCATCAGGGGAAAGCAGCATGCAGTAGCTGCACTTGCTAAATTGGTACATCATGGTCCAGTTGATGATGTATTTATTGAGGGTATTCACCATTGTGGAATTGTGCTTAATCTGGCATCTCTTGTTTGTGCAACCAATTTGGAAGGAAAAGTGATAGAAGAGGCCCTTGAAGCACTTTCCTTGCCAGCTAAAGAAAACTGAGGTGGCACTTTGAATCATCCTCTATGGACAGCCCTTGCTGAAGCACCTTGCAACTTGGAGCCATTGATTATTTGTTTGGCCACTGATATTCCACCAATTCAAGAGAAGGCAATTGAAGTTCTGTCTAGATTGTGCCAAGATCAGCCTGTAATTCTTGGGGATATGGTTATAGAAACACCAAAATGCATTACTGTATTGGGTGATCGTATTATACATTCTTCTAGTTTGGAAGTCAAAGTGGGAGGAACTGCCCTACTCATTTGTGTTGCCAAGGAACATAGATAGAAAACATTGGAAGCTCTTAATGCATCAGGATTCTTTGTTGATCTTATTCACTCTCTTGTTGATTTGGTAAAGCAAGGTATATACATCAGTGGTTATGCATTTGTCAAATTTGATGAAAGCAGTGAATGTAGTAGTAAAGAACACCTTATGGAATGGAATGCAAAAGCATAGGGAGGGCAACCAATCTTAGAGCTTGATTCTGCTTCTGTCTTGGGAGGAATTATCTCATTATGGTTGCTATCCATAATTGCTTCTCATGATAGTAAATGAAAAATTCTCATGAGAAATGATACATTTTTTAATTGTAAACCTTAAATTGTTTAAATAGATATAAATTTGAAAGAGAAACATGTTCCGTTTTTAATGGTAACTTTTGAATTGTTTAAATAAAAGATATTTTAAAAAACAAGTGTGTTTATTTAAGTGTAGTGTTTTGTTTTTAATGGTAACCTTTGAATGTTTAAATAACTATTACTTCAAAAAAAAGGTGTCTCTAGGAAAATTGAATGAAATCTTATCATTTTGTCTTTGTGGAAGTAATTATTAAAGATATTATATATATGTAGGGTTTTTTTGCCCAAGTTTGGAAGGTTAGACACTTTATTTTGCACAAGGGCTTTGGGATTGAATTTGTATCTTTTGAATGATAATGCTCCACCCCCTTTAAGTGATTGGCGATTTAAAAAAAAAAAAAAGTAATGTTTTACTTTCTAATTAAAATTTTTCTTACAATTGAAATTCCAATCAGAAATATAGTAGTAGCATCAAGTTACATTTTTCTATTAAGTATCATCACCTATATCACACATATGTCACTCGTGCCCAAAAAAACAAAACCCATGTGGTGGCAGTGTGCAAAAAAAAAAAAACAAGAGCAGTGACATTGCCACCACGTGGCTCTTGTCGTCTTATCTCCTGTGTAGCTTAATTTGTGATTGTTAACTAATCTGAAATTTTTGGACACTTAATACAAGAAAGATAAGCAATACATGAAATAGATTAGGATTCAGAAGTTGGTCACCAAGGGCCTCTTTAAATCTCCTTTTGTTTCTAAAATATCACCATAATTCATACGTGGAGCTTCTTTGCTTGTTAAGTTTGCTCCCTCATCTAGCTTTCTATTAATGAAATTCTTTTGTATTTGTGAATCATATTCCTAGCTATGAAAAACATTATTTTCTTAATTAGGCGATTTTAGTATTTAGACCATTAAGGAAGCTTGTTATAAGGTCCATAAAATCACATCTTTTAAATCCACATTTCAGATGTTGCATGATACCTAAGGTAATTACGGTTTGCTTTGTTGTAGTTATTTTTACTAGAGCCTACCCACAAAGATTTGAGCCTAAGTCATCGCCATGACAAACACTCTAACTTGGAACTAGACCACACACTACCTTACCAAAATTATGTGTGTTGGTGCCAACTTGTAATAAACACAATAATTATAATATAACAATTAAAACAATAAATGAATTGACACATCCTAACTAAAGTACATGACTAACCTCTCAACCATTGTGACTAGTCAATACTAAGTACACCATCACATGACTTTGTAATTATATCATTCATTTCATATCCTCCCTTTTTTTAATACATGAGAAATATCTTTATATTCCATATGAGGAATATACATATTTTTCTCTAGGGATTGCTTAGACAACAAGGCTCATAACCATCACAAGAAATACTCATTATGAGTTCAACACATCGTCACATGTAGGATTTCTCCCTATCACCTGCACTAAACCTAATTGACTTTCCATGAGAAATATATTTATATTCCATATAAGGAATATACTTGTTTTGGTTCTTGATGGATTACTTAACAAGGCTTGAAGCAGTTACAAGAAATACTCATTATGGACTTTGTTAACCCTTTACAAAGTATTTCTTATTTAGTCAAAGATTCGCCAAGATCTTAAAATATTTTATAATTCAGTGAAAGATTGACCATGATTTTACAAGATAATATAATATTAAAGTTACTTTAGCCAGTTATCAGATTGACTTTTCAGACTTGCAATTATAGTTAGTTTCAGTGCACATGACTATAAGCTGCCACAAATTACAGATTTTCTTTGTCTATTTATCTATGCTCTTTATTTCTTATGATTGGTGGTTATGTTGGATTTAATTTTACTATTTACTGTTGGATTTGGATTTAATTTAATTTCATTTCTGCTACATCTCTGCATCTCCTTTAGATTTGCCCATTCCCATGTCGTGTTTGTTCCTCAATTTGTTTGTTGGCCTGTGTTTAATGGTTGAGCGGTTGAGGCAGGGCATCACCATGTTAATGACCCATAGTCAAACTTACATATCAGATCCCTGAATTATAAGTTGATTGAATTTTATGAGATTTATATGCAATATTAATTCAATAATTAATAAAAAATAGTGTGACGCACCCTAAATCAACTTTTGTTTATACAACGTTAGAATTTCATTTCTGCTACATCTCATTTAGATTTGCCCATTCTCATGTCATGATTGTTCCTCAATTTATGCCTTAGGACTTTTCCTTTGCAAGATTTAGTGCAAATGCTAGTTCATAAATCTATGAAATATATATGTTAAATTTGAAAGAAATTTAAATTTAACCAATTTCATAAACATTTTCTTGTGTTTTTTTTTAAATATTTATTTAATCAACCTATCTTATTACTATTTTCCATCTCTTTTATCTATTTTTTTATTTCTAAATATTCCTTCACCAACCAGTTTTATATCAGGTTTTATCAAAGACAATTAGTAATATTAGAACATAAAGTACCATATAATTGACATCACATATTCCGAAATGTTGGACCAACACGATGGTAAACCAATGCGCATCATAAAGCTATGGTGGTCAAAAGAAAACCGACAAATCCACTGAATATAAGCACCTGTATAAAATTATGCTCACACTAATTAAAAACCAAACGTTTTTCATTGACACTTCATAAATATATAATTGACATCCCATATGGTGATATGTTGGAGTAACACTGTTGTTAATCCAACGAGCATAATAACGATGTGGAGATCAAAAGAAACCCAACCAATCTACTGAATATAAGCAGAGTACAAAAATATGAAGTTGCCCATGGAGCGAGAGGAGCCCAAACATGCTGCAATGTGGTTTTTTTTTTGTAAGTTAATAATAAGAGTGTTTAAATATTGTTTTTATTGTGAGTGTTTAAATATTGTTTTTATTGTGATAATGTAGAAATAGATTTAGTATTATCAAAAATTTATAACCACTTAAAATATTGAAATTTGATAACTATAATTAAAAATTTTAACAAGATTTCTAAATATTTTAATTAGATTTACTAGAAACAAAAATATACACATAAAAATTAAAAAACAAAAGCGTTTTTCCATTCGCATCATGAAGTGCAGCCGTCTTTACACAAGACGTAACGTTGTGGCATACAAGACCGACAAAAACCTACAATAACACTTTAATCATCACTGGAATACCACAATATTTTTAGTGTGCAGAATATATAATGTGTACAACCAGCATTAAATAGTATCAGCACAGCAGATTTGATGCCAAGGGGGAAGTCCATCTGGTTTGCGAGAGTCTGAACTCTTAAAGATCTACAAACCCATCCCCATTAACATCCACATTTTCAATCATGCTACGGCAGTAACAGAAATCCGTCCCCTCCATGAACCCCAACTTGCACAAAACATCACTCGACTCTAGTGGACTGATAAACTCGACTCTAGTTGACTGATAAACCCATCTCCATTCTGATCAAATACACCAAATGCTTCACAAATAGCTCTATCATAAATATCTAAATCACCAGATCTTACAAACGCTTCATTCTCATCTTTGCCTGCAAATACCAATGTGTGATTAAAAAAAATCCTTAAACTCTATGGAAGTGAGAAAGTCAAGCCCACCTGCAGATCCCGATTTAACAGTTGATTTCAAGTCTTCCATTGGAATCTTCAGATTTAATCTTTCTAGAAATCTCATCTGTGCTGACCCTCCAATCGCCATCCTCGTCCAATATTCTAAAAATGTTGGCAACATAGTCATCACGCTATGCAATAACTATTTCTTCATCATTCTTCGCCAGATCTTCAAAGTTCAGGCTGATCTCTTCCTTCAGCTCATGCAGTGGAATCTCCACACCATTTTCACGGGGTTTTCTATTGTCGTCATCAAGTGAATTTATAAGATTTGCAGCATCATGAAATGCTCTTTTGCTGGTACTGAGGAGACGACCATAGTACCAGTTAAAATTCAAATCCGTGATAAAACCATCCGAGTCCGTCTCTCAACCCTGATATAAGATGGAAAACCTATTGGCCATCTTTTATAAAGAAACTCTTACCTTTGAAAACTTTCAGTATGGCTTTCCATGCAATTTTCCGAGTCCAAGCAAAAGATCGGGTTTAAATAGATACAAACCTGAGAAAACGCCTGTAGTAGATAATTAATGCTAAAAGATGTTACCGTGATAGCTGATCAAACTTCACAAAAAAACACCTTGGGAGTTTGTTTCTTCAACGAGGGGTAACCGGTCTAACCCATAGACACCATACTGCTATTGAAATTTAAGATACAAAATTTTGACTGTGCCATAAGACAATAGCTTAAGAATTTTACAAAATTCAAGAAGAAACATATAAAAGCTAGAGAATTATAAAAACAGACCTACTAATGCTATGTCAGCATGATGATAACATCCAAAATGTATCGAGACAACCAAACACGAACTGAGTCACAAGGTGCCATGCCGAACTGCTTGTGGAACAAAAAGGTGCCATGCCGAACTGGTTGTGGAACAAAAAAAGAGAACCTAACTATGTGCCATAGTCCTATGTCAAGAATCCAGTGTGACGACGAGTACAAAACCATGAAACATTTAGCAATGATACCATTAGTCAGAAATGATGATTAGGGAGAGGGGAAAAGAGGTAACCTGAGGAGAGTCGTCAGCCGGATCATTAATAATTGTCAGTGTTTCATGCAGCTAATCAAGCTAAGTGCCCTAATAAGATACCACAAGCTGCTTCATATCACGATGCCATTTAAGTTGTAGCCGTTATCCAAGTTTTAGTGAATGTCTCGTAGAATCCTCTTGTGATATAAATATCTGGTGATATAAATGGTTTGTTGTTGTAAATTTGTTTGTCACCATATGGAGTAAAGTTTCAATTTGTCTAATTTGTCTATGCAGAGAGGCAATGAAGAAAGATGGAGAAAGTGAAGCCTATGCTGGTTGAGAGGGAATGAAGAAATATGGAGAGCTGGTTGAGAGGGAATGAAAAAAGATGGAGAAAATGAAGCTTATTCTTACTGAATTTCCACGGATTAAGAACCCAAGGATTAAGAACCCACTTGAGAGTGTTGTCTCTGATCTTAGAAACAAAAAAATATAAATGGTTACCTAACTCTACTTCTAGATTGGGAGTTTCATTCCTTACTTCTTAAGGAACCAAGTCAAATGTTTTTAGTAGCCACAAGATTTATCTAAAAAGTAGTTATGCCCTTCCTGTAGTTTTAATTAAATTGATCTAATGGAAAAAACTGTCATATGAACACTTGTTAGTTGTCAAATGAACCTGAGCTATGGTTATTTTGGGCATGTAGAATTAGTAAGCCATGGTATTGCAACAAAGCCTATTTATTGGTTAAGAATGTCCATCATAATATGTTAGTGAATCTCCACGATTAATAATCTTCTTACATGTTTTTATTCTTAACTCTATACTTTTTTTAACTCATATGTTAATTATTTTTATAATTAATAACAACAACTATAATATTTTAATATAAAGTTATGATTTTTTGATATTTTTGATATTTTTAAATCTTGATAATGTTAAGCTTATCATAAGCATTAGATGTCTATCCACATTTTACCAACCATTTTTAGATGGCTATGCTAGTTATGATTTCTTTAGTCTTTATCATGCCAGAGGTATCATGAGATAAACATTTTGATATTAATCTGTATTTACCAACCATGTAATTTATATGGCTATAATAATCTTACTTTAAATTAACCATAAAACCAATAATTTACATTTTACCAAATAATTTAATCTTATATCAAATATCAAGAAACAAGTACTTAAATTTTGAGGCCCAGAGGGATGTGGGGGTATGTGGAACTAATATGAAGGTGGAGGCTATGGCACTTTGGGGGTTGTTCTAGTTTGTGGGCTTTCTAAATATACACAACTTAAGCATATAATAAGCATGTCTTGAGCACCTCCACTATTTCACACCCCCATCTAACATCACATATCTAAAGGACACACCACACCCCCATCTAACATCACATATCTAAAGGACACACTTCCGGGAGTCACTATACAACACATCCATAAAGTGCACAACACAGTCACTATACAACAGATCCATAAAGTGCACAACACTCTTGCAGATGCATTGTCTAAACAAGGTCTACTAGCCTACATGGATGGGCTTCATATCACTCTGGAAGTGGAGGGATGCTCCATAGATGTTGGTTTTATGTCTTTCCCTTGAGTTTTTTTCACCGCAGTTGACACTTTTTTTGTTTTTCTGCTATGACTACATCATATTGATGCTTATAGGGAATTCCGTAATCTATGTTTTTTTTTCATTTGGATGGCTATTCACTGTTATATGTATGTGGACACAATCACTTATTGTAGAACAGTGGACCCTATCCTTTTTTATATGATACTTTGGGCTAGTCTTTCTATAGTTTATATAATAATATGTTGCTAACATATTGTATTTAGATTAATCTTGATGTACTTGTTTTACTATTTTATAATAAAATATATATTTTTTTCTTTTCTGAAATGAAAAAAAAAACAAAAACAAACAAACTTAAATTTTGAGGATATTTTTAATCTAGCTAAATTCTTAACTAAACCAATAATTTATCTTATAACAATAATTTAAGTTTATAACAAATCTATAAAATGTAGATTTAAATTTAGAAGAAATTTAGATTTCACCAAATTCATAATAAGGAAACCTAAATTTTCCATCTATTTTCTCTATTTTTTATTTCTAAATATTCCTTCGACCAACCAGTTTTATATCAAGTTTTATCAAAATAAAACATCTTTTAAAACATATTAATATTAAAGAAAATTAGTAATATTAGCACATAAAGTAACGTATAATTCACATCACATATTCCGAAATGTTGGACCAACACAATGGTAAACCAACGCGCATCATAAAGGTATGTTGGTCAAAAGAAAACCAACAAATTCACTGAATATAAGCACCAGTATGAAAGTATGCGCACACAAAAATTAAAATTCGAACGGTTTTTCCATTGACACTTCATAAATATATAATTGACATCCCATATGGCGAGATGTTGGACTAACATAGTGGTTAAACCAACGAGCATCATAACGATGTGGAGGTGAAAAGAAACCCAACAAATCGACTGAATATAAGCGCCAGTACAAAAAATATGAACACCAATACAATAATATGAAGTATATGAAGTTTGAAGTTGTCTCTACCTGGAGAAACAGCTAGACAGAAACACCAAAAATCTTGAATATAACAATAATACCTGAAAAATTTTGAAGTTTCCAAAACTTTTCTTGAAATTTCCAAAACTTTTCATTGGATTTTACCCAAAAGCAAAAAAAACCCACACTCAAAAATTAAGTAACAAGCGTTTTTCCATTGACATCTTGAAGTGAGGCAGTCTTTACACAAAACCTAACGTCATGGCATACAAGACAGACAAAAACCTACAATAACACTTCAATCATCACTGGAATACCATAGTATTCTTAGTGTGCAGAATATATAATGTGTACAACCAGCATTAAATAGTATCAGCACAGCATATTTGATGCCAATGGGGAAGTCCATCTGGTTATCAAGAGCCTGAACTCGTCAAGATCTACAAAGCCATCCCCATTAACATCCACATTTTCAATCATGCTATGGCAGTGACAGAGATCCCTCCCCTCCATGAACCCTAACCTGCACAAAACATCACTCAACTCTACTGGACTGATAAACCCATCTCCATTCTGGTCAAATACACCAAATGCTTCACAGATAGCTCTATCATCAATCTCTAAATCACCAGATCTTACAAATTCTTCATTCTCATCTTTGCCTGCAAATATCAATGTGTGATAAAAATCCCTAAACTCTATGGAAGTGAGAAACTCAAACCCACCTGCAGATCCCGATTTCACAGTTGATTCCAAGTCTTCCATGGGAATCTCCAGATTTATTCGTTCCAGAAATCTCATGATCTCATCTGTACTAACCCTCCCATCGCCATCCTCGTCCAATATTCTGAAAATGCTGGCTACACAGTCACCACGCCCTGCAGTAACTATTTCTTCATCATTCTTCTCTGGATCTTCAAAGTTCGGGTTGATCTCTTTCTTCAGCTCCTGCCGTGGAATCTCCACACCATTTTCATGGGGTTTTCTATTGTCATCATCAAGTGAATTCATAGGATTTGCAGGAGATGCTCTTTTGCTGGTACTGAAAAGACCACCATAGTACCAGTTAAAATCCAATTCCCTGATAAAGGAATCCCAGTCAGTCTCTGAATCTTGATATAGGATGGAAAACCTATTGGCCATCTTTTACACAGAAACCCTTACCTTTGAAAACGTTCAGTATAGCTTTCCATGCAATCTTCCGATGACCCTTCCAAGCAACAGCAACAGATTGGGTATAAATAGATTCAGGCATGAGAAAACTCGTGTAGTAGATAATTAATGCACAGACAGCATTTTTGACACTTATCGTCTCGAAAGTTGTCTCGAATAAATACAAATAGGAGTTAGAAGCCGTGAGAGCAAGAACGTCTTATTATTTAAATTGAAGTTAATTATTTTGACTCGTATTTGTTCGATAGAGTAATTATTATTTTCAAAATCTCATAATTTAAAAAGTAGTTTTTAAGCGATTTATTTTATCGTATTTTTCTTTTTCGAGTTTTCAGTTAATTTTTGGTTAAAATTTAGTGAAAAACCATTTAAATTAATTTTTTTTAAATATTATTATCGTATATAGATTCAACATTTTCAAAAAATTTTGAGATATTTTGAGACACTTCAATATTTATCAGTTGAATTTATAATTTTAAATCAATTTTATAAAAAAATAAATTATTTAAAATATATATTTAATTGTCTGATCTTTCCTCTGGTTACTCAAATTTGAAAATATTTTTGAAATTAATATATATTTAATTTTCTAATCTTTCCTCTTGTTACTCAAATTTGGAAATATTTCCGGAATTTACGGTCAAATTAAGGAATTCCAAAATTTCAAAATATATTTCATTTTCAAAAAGATAAAAAAAGGAAAGAAAGAGAATCATTTTCTATTTTACTTTCATGGAAATCTGGAATGTACCCAGGGAGGAAATATTCGCTTTTTTCAGAACTAATGGGAAAGAGCAATTGACAGGGATGAAAATCCGTGTTATAAATGATAACTTTTTCCAAACCTTTTTGAAAGGGGCTTAACGAATCATTCAGTTAAAAGATATTTATTTTTAATTTTAATTTATAAAATTGAAATTATTCCATTTTCAATTTTATATATGATATTTTTTAATGTAGTAGTTTAACAATTATGTTTTTTTGTTTTAAAAGTTATGGAAATTTCGGTTATATTTTGACAAAATCTGGCAAATTTTTTTGTAAATCCAATTTCATAATTTTGAGTGCCTTAAAAGTCTTTGATGGTGCTGAATCCATTTTCACAATCAAAAACATGATTCAAATACTTATTCTACATATTTTTATTTTTTTTGCCTAAGTTCCGGCCACTTTTAGTCATCTTAGCAAATCCTCCGCCTCCATAAACAACTCCTTTTTCAATTATTTTTTATATTGATGTAAAATTATTTAGGTAAAATAGTATAAAGTTTAATGTAAAAGATATTAAATGCTTTGTAACTAAGTATATTGTTTTTTTTGTTACACTGAAAATCTCATCCCAAATTATATATAGATATATATATATATATATACATATATTAAAATTCCAAACAATATTTTATCATAATATTTTAATAAATCAATTTGATTTAATTGAAAGTTAGTCATCATATAAATAATTTAATTATTTTTATTTTTATAATTTAAAAATATTATAGGTAGATATACAACAATGTTTCATTAAATTTGTAACAAGTAATATTGTTTTTTTGGTGTAATTTTGTGTTGTATATTGAAAATTATTAACAAAAAAGAAAAAAATTAGTTTTTTTTTGTGTTTATTATTATTGTTGCAATTAAGAATATTTGTTTTGTTTTGTTTTTTTTTTTTTTTTTTTAGTGTTATTTTTATTAGTTCAATGAGTTGGTTCGAATAGTTAAACTAAGAAGTTAGTTTGAATGGTTCAGGGGCAGTTTAATTGGTGATCAAAGTAATGTGAAATCTCTAAAAACTTATAGATTCAAGCTTCAATTTCCTTGTTTGTGACCCTTCAAATCTCCTTGTTTGTAACCCGATTTATGTAGAGAACTCCTAGAAGTTTATTAGTATTTGATGAACCATATTTAAAAAAGAAAATAGTTTATAATTTTATAATCATTATTATTTTGTAATAAACATTCAAATTATATTTATAATAATTTATTTTTCAAATTCACCTAATAATTTATAAGGCAGGGTTTCTAGAATTTTAATTTAATTATTAGGTGAATTATAGAGATTTCATCTCCATGGAATTTCCTAAAATAGTTTTAGTAGTAGTTAATAATAATATCTACTTTTGGAATTTAAATCTAAGAAGGCATACATACTCTACCCCCTTTCGGTTTTGAACCTATGACCTCTTAGGAGGAAACACATGCTCTTAACCATTAGGCCCACTAAAGCTATATATCAAAAATTGAGATTTATCTCAAACGTAGTTATGCTCTTCGTAGGCTGTTGATTAAGATGATTAATTAAAAGAAATTATCCTATGAACATGTGTTATTTGAAAGTTATGGCATTTTGGACGTGTGGGACTAGTAAGACATGGTATTGGCCAATGGTGTTGTAACAAAGCTTATTGATAGGTTAAGAATTTCATTGGTAAAGTAAGAATGCATCTTCATGGTTAAGACTCTTGTTACATGATTTTTTAAGTGTATATATGTTTAACTCAATAGTTCTTTTTTTAATTAATAATAATAATAATTTATACTATAAAGTTATAATTTAGTTAATTGTTATTTTTCTTTTAAATCTTGGCAGTATGAGATGCATCATGAAGTAAGTGTGTTGATGCCTATTGAATTTTACTAAACAATTAATTTATATGGTCGAACTAATTACTTTTATATATTCTCTTTCTAATTAATGCTTAAAAATAATATAATTTCACAATTTACAAACAAAAAAATTGTAATATCATTCAAAATTTATTAATTTATTTTTTATATGTAAATAAATTTATATTTTTCTATGGTAATCCAAATTTTTAATATCTTTATTTATTGTTATTTTATTTTGTGACATACATTAATATCAAATTGTAGATTTTCATCTTTTTTTGGTAAGCTTTGTCAAAGATTTTCATTAATGCTAAAAGATATTACGTTGATAGTTGATCAGACTTTCCAAAAAACACCCTAGGAGTTTGTAACTTCATCGAGGGATAACCAACAAACACCCATTACTATTATTGAAATCTAGGATACAAAATATTCACTGTGCGAGAGACAAATCTACCCTTACATAATAACTGTAATTGTGCATTGACGCCTTAAGAGTTTTACAAAATTTAAGAAGAAACATATAAAATATAGATAACTATAAAATCATGCATGCTAATGTTATGCTACCTGGACAATAAAATCCAAAATGTATCCAAAAAACCAAACACAAACTAAGTCTCAAGGTACTATGTTGAACTGCATTAAGAAACAAAAAACGAGAACTGTACCATGTGTTATAGTGCTATATCGAGAATCCAGTGTGATGACAAGTGCAAGACCATGAAACATCCAATAATGAGACCATTACTCAAAAATGATGACTAGAGAGAGGAGAGAGGATTTAGCCTGAGATAAATTTCTAATAGGAGCATTAATAATTGTTGGTGCTTCATGTAGCTCATGAGACTTAGTTCCCAAATCGGATACCAAGAACCGCTCTACCCTCATTAGTCTAACCACGATGTCATCCAAGTTGTAACAAATCTCTCGTAGAATCCCCTTGAGATCCTCCTATCCTGCAAATAATTTTTAGTTGTCAACGTGCTTGTCACGAATTACCATATGGAGGAAAGTTTCCATGTGTCTATGCAGAGAGAGGGAATGAAGAAAGTGAAGCCTAATCTTCCTGAATTTCCCCGGATCAGGAACCCACTTGAGATTGTTTCCTCTAATCTCAGAATCATAAAAAAATAGATGGTCACCAAACTCCTTCGCTTCAAGATAACGAATTGTGTTCCTTACTTCCGGAAGAACTAAGTCAAAGTGGTTTTCCACTAACTCCCATCCAAATAAAGATCACCAATGGGAGGAAGATGAAATGGGTGTGTGTCATGAACCTATCAGATATGGAATTTTTTTTCTCCACTTCTAACTTTAGTCATAATGTAAGATGCTTCTTCTTCGGTACTTAATTATTGTCAGCATAGCCATTTTGAGTCCTGCTAAGATTTGATTTTAAAAGAATTATTAGAAATTATAGAAATATATATATTGTTATTGCTTTACTAAATTGGATGATTATCACATATATTGCATTTCATCACACATAAATTGCAATCACCTATAAAGGTCCTGACATTTTAACTTCTTTACTTCTCTCCTGAGATTTTATTAAAATGTCCCTTTATTAATTTACCTAACACTCTAATCCAATGCTAAGTTCGACTTTGGTTTATATACATATACTCCGTACCCTCAATTTGTAATGGTTATGTTGCATTTATTGTATCAAGCGACTTAGGCATATTTCTAAGGTTATGATTTATATCTTATCCATATCTCTACCCATATCACTACAATGTTGATATTCTTACCATATGACAATTATGGTGAACATCCCAAGGCACTTGAATATTTGAACTACCAATCCTAGCCAACCATCTACACACCAGACATGTGATAGTCACCTGGGTGCTCAGAATTGGGATTCTGTGAAGGGTTGAGATTTATCGAAGTGATCCAACGACCTTGCTTGTTCTTTCCAAACCCTAAACCTCCTAACACCCTATTCCTCATTTATTTTTATTTTTTTCTATCCCTAAATCATGGCCAGATGAATGGGATTGTAATCGCATAACTGCCCAGAAGGTGTCACAGGGGTTTCCTTATCTGTCACATAGAGTATATGTTTTAGCCTAAAGGAAATCTACCCTTTGTGGCATTGTAAATGGTATTGGAGTTTAGCATTCTAGTTGGTAGCCACTCATGTTGGTGCATTTGGTTCCGAACCTTCAATGAACGCACCCATTTTGTTCCAAAGGTAAGGTTTTTACTCTATACTGAATTTTTTTTATAACATTTTGTTCTGTACATCCATTCATGTTTCGATTTATACTCACATTTTGTCTTTATTTTATTTACATTGAGGTATGTTGAGAATGTCTATGGAGGATGGAGAACTATTTATCTCCAATGTTTCCATTTCTCTCCTCGAACAATGCTCCACCTTTGTCTCTCCCATCCAAGTAATAGACTCGGGGTTTTTCACCTTCTCTGTCAGTTTGGTATTTGTGGCTGTTATGTTTCGATACTAGATTCAATTTCATGGTTTTCATACTCAATGGAGTATTAACTTCATGTCTGCTCTGTGCTTTATTCTCTAGGAAATAGGGGAATCAATTAGACGTTGCATCAAGCATCAGTATACCGGTATGTCAAACTCTTAGACTAAAAATGCTCTATTGTGGTTATTCAATTGCAATTTTTACTAGAAGATTGAATATTAACTCAAATTTTTATTTTATTTGCCTCTAATAGGTACGACGCCTGCATAACCTTGTTGGGTTCAATTCCTCCTTCATTCCAGAGTTTGGAAGATTTAGTTAATGATATTATGCTTTGGTACACGTCAGTTCACCGCTTCTTCCCTCGTGAAGGACCTCTTTCGAATGTGTGTTTATTTATAGAGCTTCATTCCTAGTATTAAATTACTGAGAGCATGACCCCAAATTTTGTGTCTACTATGTTCATTTTTATGAATTTTCCTCTAAAGGAGTTATATATATATTTTTTATCCATTAGGGTTCAACCTGAATGGGATTTTCTACCATTAATGTATTAAGGACTTAATCAAAATTCCAAATTCACAGTTATATGTTTTCATTGATATTTCCTTACTAAAGTTTAATACCACCTATTTTATGATGGGAATTTCTTACTATGAATTCAGATTTCATTTTAGAATATATGTTCAGAGTAATGTTGAAATGTCAATGGAGTTAGGTTTGTCAATACATGCTCGAATTTCTCTTTGAATGAGAGTCTGCGTTCATTGCTCTAGGTTGTTAATTTGTCTATTTATATTTCATACATTATGTTGGTTTGTTGTAATTTCCTTTGCGATAACTCTAGTTTTGTGGCGATGGATCCTATACTGTTGTGTTAGCTCTTGCATTGTTGCAGTAGCTCCAGTATTGTTGCAATATCTCTAGTGATGTTGTGATGGCTCTAGTACCAATGTGATAGCTTGTAACACCCCTCTGTTGTATGTAACACTCTGTTTCTATCATGTCGGACCTAAGCTAAGACTAAGTTGTAACAGAAAAGCTAGGTCAGAGGTGTAAAAATAAGAGTAAATATTTTATTAACAAATAAATCAATATAACGTAAAACGCTTGGAAAATGAGACACCAAGAGATGACATTATTGTCAAATGAAATCCCATTGGTGAATGGGACTAGATAATTATTTTATGATAAGACTTCTAGATTAAATTCTAGATAAGATTAATGGAATGGGAGATGAAAATCCATTAAGTTGCTTAGCTAGAGAAAGATGTTAAGTTTAAGAAAAGCATAAAGGCCTTGCAGGATAGAAAGGAAATCTTTTATGAGAAAATACATAAAATCCTTGCAGGAGAGAAAGGCAATATTTTATGGGAAAAGCATCGTGGGAGAGAAAGACGAGATTTTCTAGGAAAAGCCTAGGAAAATGGATAAAAAGTTCCACAAAAGAGGGACCCTACTAAAGGAAACCATATCATTAGAGAGAGCATTAAATACCCATTGAAGAGATCAACAAGAGGAATTTAATCCATGGGCAAGAAATCTCAGCTTGTGGGTGAACTGGAGGAAGTCAGTTTTAAGTTGGGTGGTGGTGCTCGATTTTCCAAGTGACATTCTTCTAGCTAATCTAGTTTGATTCAATTGCATAGGATGTTTTTCATGTTGGATCCTTACCCTTTATGTTGTTGAATATTTAAGAATATGAGTATAATTGTAGGTGTTATCCTTGTTTATTAGATGATTGAATACTTATGCATGTGACAACTACTGCATATATGTTTTATTCAAAGTTAAATTTAGTGATTGGAGCATAGTAGGTGGTTGTTAGTATTGTGTCAAGGAGGTATGTGACAAATGGTATCGGAACTCTAAATTCAAATATTGAGGCCTATGGGCCAACCCACATTTGTAATTTAGGAATGAGTTGTAGGTTCTAAAATAGGCCTAGGGGAAAAAAATAAGAGATTTTACTGAAAGGCATTAGAATCCATAAAGGTTGAAACTAAATCTTAAAATGATTTATTGGAGGAGGACTTTGAAACCGAAGGTAATTTTGAACTGAGTTTGTTTGATTTGTGGATTTTGAAATAGCTAAAGTTTGGTATTTTAATGAAGAGTGAAATCTCCTATAATGCTTGGCAATCATGTAACTGTTTGTGTTTCCAATTTCACAAAGGGATCACTTAAAAACCCAAGTAGCCTGAAACCCCGATTTGGACCACTAGATTGTAATGTTTCTTTTTCTGGTGTTCCTCACAACATGGTTAGGATGCACTTATAGGGCTGGGGTAGACAGGTCATAGGTGTAGGTTTACTTCATCAACGAAGCCAGGGGCTTCAAGAGGTGTTTCACGGGGTTTTTAGGAGTTTTTATGAGGTTCGATGGCATCTGATTGGTATATTCCGTCATCCCCACAGTTTTCCTTTCGTTCCATTGCATTCCGACAACTTTCAAAAAACATAGTTATTAATGGGCCTAACTGATATAATTACGCTTGAGGTGGCATTTCAGGAGGAATACTTGGCAGAACACCTTATTGTAATAGCTCGTTGGAACTAGAACGAGAAGATCTATAGGATGGGAAGGATAGAAGTGATTTTCGGAGGCTTGAGGAGGCATGGTGGCCTATTTACCATTTTTCCCACACTAAAATAATATTTTAATTAAGGGAATGTGCTAAATGATTAAATTAATAATAAAATAGGAGCTTCTAGAAGGGTCCATCAAATCTATAAAAAGAGGAGGAGGCCATTTGTTGTAGGTCTGATACCAATTGGTGTAGATCTGATCCAAAGATATTATGATAATAGACTAAACCCAAGAAATAACAAGATAGAAATAGATAGAAATGATATGAAATGATTCTTTACTGATCAAACCCTTAAGGTAGGGCAACACCATACATTCACTCCTTAAGGGAGGAGAACACTCCACAAGCCATATGCCTGTTCATACAATAATCCTTCTCTATCTCCCATGTGGAGTCTCTAGCCTCTATATAGGCCTCATACATACAATACTATGGGTCATTACCATGGTTCCCTCATACCATCAACTAATACCATGGGCCCATTATATTATTATTAACTACTTGTGGTCCCTTACATGACATGGGTTAACCACCTTATTTATTACTATGGCCATCCCATTATTACATTATTACCTTGGGTACCTCCCTTGGTACCCCATATTATCCCCCCTAGGTATATAACATTCCACCCCCCTAAGCATGTTTCGTCCCCGAAACATGGGAAGAACATAAATAATAAGATCTACTCAAAAGAGTAGTCCACTGATACCATGCACGTGCATCTAGCCATCCAAGAGAAAGGTGAACCCTCGATCTCGCTGGTGCCTCGCTCGCTTGAGATGGAAGTTGACCGTGGCAGCTCTTCTGTGTTGATGTGTAGTGGGTGGATCTTCTCTCCTCGCTATCCGTCATGTGACTACTTGGTTTCCATCTTGATGGTTGTCTTGCGGGGTGATGTGGGTGATGATATGTTGAAGTTTTAACCCACGATGTCTTTTTCTTTAATTCACCCCTTACTGGAGCCTGAATGTTATCTGGTGCATGTTGTGGTGCCTGATGTGGTGTCTTATCTTCCAATATTACTTCAACCACTGAGCCCTCCTCTGATGTATCAACACCTGTAACCTTTTCTGCTTCAGCCTCTGTTTGTGTTTGATTGTCTATCATCACTGGCTCATCATCTAATATGTCAAACCCTAGAACATCTTCTGCGTCAACCTCTGTGGACTCTACCTGTTTATTGATGGAAATATCCTGTAATGTAATTTTCTTCTTTTTATACCAGAACTTCAGGAATTTCTTCTGCACATTAATATTGATAGTACCCACAGATTCCATCCAAGGATATCCCAAAACAACATCCATATTATCTGTCTCTAAAGCATAAAAATCACCATGCAACACATACTTATCCATAGAAATTTTCAAATCCTTATACACTTGAACATCCTCATTATCAATATGTGCAGTTTCAATGTGTTTTGTTGGAACTTGCAATGTTTTTGCCAAATTAATACTTATAATATTTTGCTTGCAACTAGGATTTATAGACACAACGATTTTCTCCTTCTGAATCAATCCATGAGCCTGCAATAAAGATATACCAGTAGGAAATAACCCTTTAGGTTCCTTGGTTTCCTTCTTTCCTGTAAAAATAAAATCTTTGCTAGGCTGTGTGTCTGTCTGTGTGAGCTTATCCACAAGATTAGCTTTACGGTTAAAGTGGTCCATAAGAGCTTTTGTGAATTTGTCCCAAGTCAAGGGCCTTCAATAGCCACGTTGATGCCTTTGCCACCATTGCCATCTTTCATTGTCCAAGTACATTGTTGCCACACTCAGCTGAGTCTCATCATCCATGATGTAATTCAATATAAAACATTTCTCCATTTGTGCTAGCCATTTGGCTGGATGAGAGCCATCAAATGGATACAAGTCCCTCAAATTCAGATCTAGGCCCGCCATCACAAAAAAATTGGCGAAAATTTGAAATTGTCACAGTTTCGTCAATATTGCTCAGAATCTCTATTATAACTTGTTTTTAGAAATGGAACAATCATTCTGCATCTGCCCATGTGGTAGAAATCTTGATCCATGCACTTGAGATTTCAGATCTGTGCTGCAACTCTTCCGTCGTCACCAAAATTTCTGCAAAAAAGAGCTGATTTTAAATCAACGATATCTCCCTCATCCGGACTCCGATTCGACTGATTTTTTTTTTGAAATTGGATATTTTTTCCCAAAGAATCCAGATCTGCAATTAGATTTTGTAGATCTTGTACCAGGACGTCTAGATCTGTGCCGCAAAATCGGTGCCCTGAAAATTGTCTGCAACCCGACTGATTTTTAGATCAGTGATATCTCCTTCATCTGGACTCCGATTCAACTGATTTTTTTTTTGAATTCGACTATTTTTGCACAAAGAATCTAGATCTGTAATTATATTTTACAGATCTTGCACCAAAATGTATAGATCTGACCTGCAAAGTTGCCGCCCCCGAAACCCTGCAAAAAATAAAAAAAAAATCTCCACTTTTGTGCCCAAGAAAGTGCTTTGATACCAATTTTTGTAGCTCTGATACCAATTGTTGTAGCTCTGATACCAATTGTTGTAGATCTGATCCAAATATGTTATGATAATAGACTAAACCCAAGAAATAACAAGATAGAAATAGATAGAAATGATATGAAATGATTCTTTATTGATCAAACCCTTAAGGTAGGGCAACACCATACATTCACTCCTTAAGGAAGGAGAACACTCCACAAGCCATATGCCTGTTCATACAATAATCCTTCTCTATCTCCCATGTGGAGTCTCTAGCCTCTATATAGGCCTCATACATACAATACCATGGGTTATTACCATGGTTCCCTCATACCATCAACTAATACCATGGGCCCATTATATTATTATTATCTACTTGTGGTCCCTTACATGACATGGGTTAACCACCTCATTTATTACTATGGCCCATCCCATTATTACATTATTGCCTTGGGTACCTCCCTTGGTACCCCATATTATCCCCCCTAGGTATATAACACCATTAGAGGACATATTGGATTTGATATTTCTTCTTGTATGATAGGTTGGGAACCTGATTCTCTGCTTCCTTAGTAGCTCTAGGATGGAAACCCTCGGGTGATTTAGAGAGATTGGGCGAGTACCCATCTCCCATTGTTGAATTCATCGAGAATTCACAGGAGAGCTTAGTAGTGGAAGTTCAGTTCAGTTTTGGTGGAGGGACGGTGCAGTATTGGAGAAAATCCTTGAAGCCAGTTCTATCTCAGCTATATTAGCTATTCTGTTATTTCAGAATGTTAAATCCTAGTTATATATTATAATAAAAGATGAGATTATTTATGCTCATTGTATGATTGAATTGCATGCATTCTCTTGTTCCCTTTTACATGGAAATATTTTGTTAATCGAATAGTAATTTTATGGTGAAATTTTTGGTTGAGTTAAATTTCTACAAAATAAGTCAAATATCTCATTTGGGATATTATAGTGGTATCAGAGCTGGTCATCCTGCTAGCCTGAGGGTTTTACCACCTATCAACTTCAGAGGAAGGCCAAGGATTTATTATCTTTGCAAGGATTATTGGATATATAAGCATTGCATATCATATGCTCGACATATTGTCATTTCATGAGAAAATTCTCTGGTGACTATTAATGATTCGACGAATCTGAGTCTAATATTGGGAAGTCAAAAGTCGTCGAACAATTAAAAAAACACAAAAGGGGCCAACCATTCATTCATCAGGTAGAAGTTTTGTTTGGCTAAGCTAATTATTCATTATTAGCCATAATTTTCTATGCACAGTCTAGTGTGTTGACAAACGCTTGAGCATTGAACAAATCTTCATGAACGCCAATCCCCAAGGGGTCAAATTTGGTAGGTCAAAATGAAGGAAAACTCTTTCTGGGTTTTTGGATAGGAGTACATCCCCAAAATTTTAGAAATTTTTGGGTTGCTTTGAGGGGCTAAATTAGAGCTCTAGTATTGGAGGAGGGCCAATCCCCAAGGGGTCGAATTTGGCATGTCAAAACCAGGGAAAACATTTTCTGGGTTTTTCTGGGTTTCTAGAGAGGAGTACATCCCCAAAGTTGTAGAAATTTCTAGGTTGTTTTGAGGGGGTAAATCAGAGCTTGAAGTTAGTGAGCAATGTAAATTTGAGGGGACATCACAATTCTCTGGGGAGAATCGAATTCACAGCAGCTGGGCACTTATGTATTGATCACATGAGGCTTATAGATTTCCTTGTGCAAGCCTAGGAATATTACAATTGCGTGCAAATTATATAGAACCCTTGTAGAAAGCAATATGAACTTGTGCATTCATACACAATAATATCATGGTGTGAAGTGTGTTCAATCCACATAAATTCGAGTTTGATTCAGAAGTAGAGTTTCTAGTATGTGGTTATTTCTTGTTAGCAGTTGTTCGAATCTCAAGGAGGAGGCAGAGCGGCCACAACTTCAACACTTTTGGGTTGTTGCAAGCTGATATGACTGGTACATGGGGACACTGTCACCATATCAGTCAGAGTAACTAGATGGGAAAGATAGAATTTCCAGGCCAGTTGAATGCAAAATTATCATCTTGTTGGAATTTCCATTGAGCAATGTATATCCCAATGCTAGAAGAGAGTTGTTTGTGGTCGCATTTTGCGGGATTTCTTGCACTATATGATGAAGGTGTCATATTGCTACAGCTAAGCCTATATTCACACCTACAACCAAGAAAAACTCAGGTTCTATCTCTCTATTGAATATTTTGATCCTATGTTATTTATTAGTCTGAAATGAATCATTTTTGTTGGCACAAAAAAAGTGGTTACTTTAAACTGATTAGCTTGAGAATGAAATGGCATTATTACATGTAATTGCACATACAACAGTTTTTTTTATGAAACCATTTGTCAAAACACTTCATTGAGAAATTCATCAAAATTATAAAAATAGTGACCTCATTATCACAAATATTCTTGTCCTCATTGAGCCAAAACATGGATCAAACATTCCTAAAATCCCTTAGTAAACTAGCAGCAACAATTAACAAAACATTATCCAAGGAGATACTTACTTTGCTACAGCACAAGAAGCCACAAAAAAACATGAATTGGGGTACAAAATTTATGCACTTGGAACAGATTTGAGATGCATGGGAGTTACAACAAAATCCATTCTCAAACTAGAAGAAATTGCTTCACTTCTCTCCAAGGTGCATCAGTCAGATGGGAAGAGCTTGATATGGGCTCTAAAACTAGCCATGCTTGCTCTCATACAAGAGAAATTTTTGGAGCATCCTTGTGTAGGAGTCAAACTTCCAGTTGCTTCTTATGTTAGTAGTATCATGATGTTAACCTCACCTATACCTCCTTACAATGATGGCCTTATGAGGAGAGTCTTCATATTGATAGTGGAGACCTTTCAAGATTTGGATAACAATGAGGGACCTACCTTTGGGGAGAGGCTAGAGATTCTAGAAGTTGTGGCCTTGGTTAGACCTTATAACCACATGTTTGAGCTAGAGTGTGACGATTTGATCCTGTAGATGTTCCAATGCTTCTTCAGCATTAGCAAAATTCATCTTGACATAATCATGACACACATGTAGACCATTTTGTCCTCATGTATGGGAGGCCATGATGCCATTTGTAGGAGGTTGCAGTTTAGGTTGTTGGCCATATGGAGGGAAGAACAATTGGTTTCATCTGCTGCTTATGAACTAGCCAAAAGGTTAGCTGAGCATAACATTGGGCTACTTAGTAGACGATTGACCCAAGAGGAGTTGCAGTGGATTTATGGAGACCAACCATGCAGCAAGAATGAGATGAGGAGGAAGGGTCTTTTCTTCATCTGCAAGGAACCTTGGGGACCTAACCACTCATGCTTGAGAGATGCAGAGGAGATGGTCGAAGTAGAGCAGGAGGATATTCCTTCTATCTCTCAGGATGAGGACTCTTCTTTGGATGAGTCCATGGGGTCATACGAGGATGCCTCTGGGGAGCATGAGCAGTCATGTGGAGTTGTTGTTAGTAGGCCAAATTTATATTCCAGTGTGTATGGTGAGTAGTCAGTGGGTCGTATGGGAGACATTAAGGATGATGAGTCGCCAGTGATGATTTAGCAAGAGAAGCATATGGTGGAGCATGAGTCAGCAGAGGAGGATGATATGCACAATATGCATGATGAGCCCATGATGGAGGAGGATGAGCAACCATCCTTGGGGCGAGCCATCGATGAGGAACATGAAGATGTACAGACAACTCACATGGTGGCAATATTTGAAGACATGTGTCGTCAGGAGGTGTGAGGGCTTGATGGGATAACTTTGCATGAGGTTGTTAGACTGGAGGAGCATGGATTTTTGATCCAGATGGGGGTGGACCTTTCTGATATGGTGGTGCATCCATCTTTGGACCGATCGACTGATGAAGTGCAGGTGCTTGCAAAGGCAGCTAGTAGAGCTACAGTACTTTCAAGGAGAAACCTGTTGGGACTCACAATTGACCTATTTTTGACCTTATCTTTTGCCGTATTATTATCCTTTTGCAGTCATAAGTTGAAAGCTTTTATTTTATAATGACATATTGACCCCAAGGTATGAAGTAACCTCCCGCATATCTATGTTTAATTGTTTATTTCATATTCGTGAATATCTTTATACTTATCCTTGGAAACGCTGACTAAATTGTCAAATAATTGCCTTAAGTTTGCAGGAGTTATAATGTATAGTTGTTGTAACACCAAAAACAGCAACTACGCAGTTGCTGTAACACCAGAAACAACAACTACGCAGTTGCTGCAACACCAGAAGCAGCAACTCCGTAGTTGCTACAGTCAGCAACAGCAATTACCTAAAGCAAGCTATTTTGTAACAGCCACGAACAACAGATGGCAACTATTTAAAGAACCTTGACGTGGCATAATCAAGCGGAAGTCTAAAGAAAGAAGAACACAGTCAGCATGGCCCAAATCAGGAACAGCATGGGGAAATGGAAAAGGAATATGAAGATCCCGAGAAGACGGTCGAAGTCAGTTACCCGCTGTGTAACAGCCAAAGCTCAAGAAAGAATGTATTATCATACTGTTGTAACAATGTTCTGAATTGCTTATTTTTGACAAGATGGGTTAACTGAATAGGTTGTAATACTTTATTGTAATAGATGTCTCCTCTATAAAGAGGAGACATCTACATGAAAAGGGGATTAGTCAGTGTCTATGGTCAGTTTGTAAGAAGAGATTCTGAGAACATCAGCAAGTCTGAACTCTATTGTATTTAATCTTTTTGGCAGATGAATATAGAACTGTTTTGAGCACTTAATCCAGTCTTCGTTTTCCTGGGGAATCTTGTGAGAGGGACTGGGCCCACCTTCCTCACAAGATTCACCCATTTAATTTCTTGTCAAGTGTGTAAGTGTGCAATAGTTTCTTTCTGGTACTCTGCTTGGATTTGATAGCATTACCTTTGGTATTCCTTGTTTTGCTAGTACTCTGTTTCATTAATCACTTGAGTTTGTTTCTCACCGCTGAATGAGAGTGCAGTGTGCATTAGTAAATCTGATTACAGGGGTAGGTGCTGAACATCCCCATCTGGAGGATAGGGTCCTGATCCTCTGCCAACAGAGCATCCATCATTTCGCTTTCTAGATTCGTAGCTTTAATTAATTGCTTTTACTTTAACAAGTACTGTAATGACATAGCGTAAGAATTACGTATACTACAGCTTTTCAATGCTTTTAGACTTTGAGTACATACAGTACGCAGTATCCTTTGGAATAAAAAGACTTTCCCTGGTTGACAATTAATGTGGTACTTGAATGTTTAATTCATAAACAATTCAACTAGCCAACATTTTGGCGCCGTTGCCGGGGAAGGCAACTAAAGAATTCTAAAAGCATTAATGGTTTCTTTGTGAAAATAACAGGTGTATGAGAGGATGCAAGAAACCTAATTTTACAGGCGGCAAAGGAGGAAGGAAGACTTACATCGACGAAATCATCTCTAAGGCTGAAGCATCACAGAGGACGAGTTCCCGGAGACCCCAGATCCAATACTCCTCACAAACAGACCAACAGACGGAGGAAGTAATAGGACCTGAAAGGAAGCTGGAAGCACCAGAATACACTGAGGAACCGGTAGAGGAACCTGAAGAAATAGAAGACACAAAAGATAAAGCGAGTGATTCAGGGAAAAGACCGATGGAGGATAACAGAACAGAAGGGAGAGGGGAAAACTCACTCTCTACCCTGGAATTCCCTATTGGGGAGCTCCCGAGAGGAACAACCCCCATGAAAAATATTCCACTCTCGGCATTACCCAATTTTCATGGGTTATCCTCCGAAGACCCGGACGAATTCCTCTTTGAATTCGACATACTGTGTAGAAGCTATGATTACATAAGTCCTAATCAGAAGCTGAAATTGTTTCCAGCAACACTAAAAGGGAACGCATTGAGGTGGTTTATGAGCTTAGGAGCTCAGGCAATCACCACCTGGGACCAGATGAAAGAGGGATTTCTGGCTAAGTATCAAGACTACTGCCGGACAAGAGAAAGAAAGGAAGAATTGTTTAAAATGGTCCAGAAAGAGGACGAGAATTTGGAAGATTTCGTGGAAAGATTACAGTATAATCTGCAGCGGTCTGATCATCCTAATATGAGCAAAGACATTTTGAAGACCATACTACTGAAAGGGGTAAGAGATGATTGCCTGGACATGCTGAACATGCTTGGAAAAGGGGACATTTCTAAAGAACCGTTTGATGAAATTATTAGGCTCTGTATGCGGTGTTCAAGGGGAGCGGTAGGCAGATCAAAAAGCAGAGATAATGTGTATTCAAGGGTTCAGAAGTCAGCCAGTGGAGGAGAAACAAGAGCTGAGATAGGTAACTTATTAGAAGAATTTAAGACTGAAATGCTAAGTTCCTTTGCTTCACAAATTGATGCTCTGCAGGTCAGGAAGAAACAAGCAGAAGCAGAAGCTGCTCTGGCAATTTTCTGTTCAAAATGCAGAGAAAAACATCCACTTAGAGAATGCCCACTGGATAGGATGCCTATATGCACAATTTGCAAGAAGGATCATGAAACACAGCAATGCCCCTCTCTGCCTGGAATCAAAGCAGCACTGCAGACAACTGAAGAAGAAGCTGAAGCAGTGTACCTAATGACACAGAGGAGGCAATGGCCGCAAAGACAAGGTACGAGCTCTAATACAACATTCAATCGTTTGAATAATAATTCTCCTTTTTACCCACCCATGAATCAAATGCAATACCCACCCTTCAACACAATGAACTTTCCACTTATGCAGCAACCAAATATCCCTTTTCCTGACCCTACTATGTGGAATCCTTGGGCTCCCCAGCAACCATACTTTAATCAATGGAACCCAAACTGGGCAGCCCAACAGATACCCTTTCCTCAACAACAACAATCTCTTTCCTTACCATCTAACAATCCTCCGAATAATCAGGCAATGAGACCACAGCTGCCTGTACAACCTAACCCCAATCCAAATAATAATAAGGCCCTGCAAGTTATTGACATTCAAAATCAGCCTATTTCTCCCCTGCAATGTAATGATATTCACCTTCGCTCAGGGAGAATAGTTGAACCTATTATAGATGATATCACGGACTCTGACAAAGAAGAGACTAGAAAAGAGAAACCAGCTAACCATAGTGCTGAAACAGTAGAATCAACACCTAACAATAATGACCAAACGGTAGATCCACCATTCCCTGAAAGGCTGACTCTCACTAAAACACCTGAACAACCTACCTTCAATCTTTTAGGAGAGTTACAGAACTTGTATGTCAAAATCCCATTATTACAAGCACTAAGGGATGTTCCTATATATGCTAGAACGATTAGAGACATTTGTGTAAAGAAACCTGGAAGGAAGGCTAAATACCCCCTCACAGTTCATGTGATGGGGGAATTAACTGCCTTAATGACTGAAAAAGATTATCCTGTCAAGTATGGTGACCCTGGTCACCCTACAGTAACAGTCCAGGTCGGAAAAACCTTTATCTCTAAAGTCTTAGTAGACTTAGGAGCTGCAATAAATATCATGACACTCGAAACAGCTCAATTGCTCCAGCTAAAAAACTTTATCAGGGAAACTCCTACTATCTTAGAATTAGCTGACCGTTCTACGATCAAACCTGAAGGGGTCATTGAAGACCTTATAATCTCTGTAGAATCCTGGAACTACCCGGTTGACTTTGTGGTCTTACAAACTAAAACAAAGTTGGGGGGTCATCCGTTGATTCTAGGAAGACCTTGGTTGGCTACAACAGATGCTTTCATCAGCTGTAGATCTGGATCAATGACCATCTCCAATGGACAAGAGACTAAACAGCTGACCCTCTATCCTCATGCCACTCCCATGATTAACAGTGACAATTCCATATGGTTAGACTATGAGGATGAGGAAACCCAACCGATATTAACTATTGGGCAAGCTTTGACTTTTAAAGACTCCACCGAAGATGAACTAATTAGCAGTTTTATTTCTGAACCCTCTTCGGTTAATCCAGAAACATTTAATCACTTTGCTGCAATCCTAGAACCTGAATCCCAACAGAATATGAACGATGAAAACTTATGCCAGACAGCATTAGGCAACTCTTCCAATAGCACAACAGTTGAAATTGAACCTGGTAAAACGCTGAATATAAATCCTGATTTGACTGATGATGAAAAACAGAAATTAATAAAGTTACTCCAAGCAAACAAAGAGGCATTCGCATGGGACTACATAGACATGAAAGGGATCTCCCCTGAATTATGTACTCACCGTATATACATTAAGGAGGGATCCCGGCCAGTCTGTCAACCCCAGCGAAGAATGAACCCTAACCTCAGAGAAATTGTGAAGGAGGAACTCCAAAAACTTTTAAATGCAGGATTCATATATCCAATATCTGACAGTGACTGGGTTTCTCCACTCGTAATTGTACCAAAGAAGAATGGGAAATGGCGAGTATGTGTAGACTATAGATCATTAAATAAAGCAACCCAGAAAGATCATTTCCCTTTACCTTTTATTGATCAAGTATTGGATAATTTAGCAGGTAAGAAATTCTTCTCATTCTTGGATGGGTTTAGTGGATACAACCAAATCAGGATTGCACCCCAGGATTAGGACAAAACCACATTTACCAGCCCATGGGGAACCTTTGCCTATAGAGTACTTCCATTTGGGTTGTGTAATGCTCCAGCGACATTTCAGAGAGCGGTGATAGGAATCTTTTCTGATATGTTAAACGATTCATTAGAAATATTCATGGACGACTTTACTCCTTATGGAGTGACCTTTGAAGATGCCCTGCAAAACCTTGAAAAAGTACTTAAGCGATGCATAGAAGCACACCTCGCTTTAAGCACTGAAAAGTGCCACATGATGATGAATCAGGGCATTGTATTAGGTCATTTCATTTCATTTTTAGGAATCCAAGTCGACCCAGCTAAGATTCAGGTGATTCAGAACCTTCCTATCCCCAAAACACAAATGGAGGTGAGAAGTTTTTTAGGACATGCTGGATATTACAGAAGATTTATTAAGGATTTTTCTAAAATAGCTTCTCCTTTGTTTGTGTTATTAATGAAAAATGCTAAATTCAAGTGGACTGATGACTGTCAGAATGCATTCAATAAACTTAAGCATCAGTTGTCCACAGCTCCTATTTTGAGAGGACCTGATTGGGAATTACCCTTTCATATTTCCTCTGATGCCTCAGATACAGCAATTGGAGCTGTCCTGGGTCAGGAAGAAAACAATCTCCCCTATGCTATCTATTTCATCAGCAAAAACATGACACCAGCTGAGTTAAATTATACAGTAACTGAGAAAGAAGTTTTAGCAGTTATTTATGCTATTAATAAATTTCGGCATTATATTACTGGCTATACTACCTTTGTGCATACTGACCACTCAGCCATCAAGTATTTAATGAATAAATCAATTACAAATGCTCGAGTCACGAGGTGGTTACTATTACAGGAATTTGATATCACAATTGTAGATAGGCCGGGAAAAGAAAATGTAGTTGCTGATTTTCTTTCTCGTTTAAAAACCGATGAAAATGTTCCAGTAGATGATTCTTTTCCTGATGAGTATCTATTTGCAGTATCTGCTCACTCACCTTGGTATGCAGACATTGCCAATTACCTAGTTGCAGGAAAATTACCATCACACCTATCACACAGGGAAAGAAGGAAGATCATCCAGCAAAGTGCTAGGTACAGCTGGATAAGCGGGTGTCTGTTCCACACAGGAATAGATCAAGAAATCAGGAGATGCGTTGGGGAAGATGAGATTTATGAAATATTGAAAGCTTGTCACAATGGTCCTTGTGGAGGACATTTTGCAGATAAAAGAACAGCTCACAAGGTACTTAGAATGGGTTATTACTGGCCATCACTTTTTAAAGATGCTAGAAAATATGTGAAGGCTTGTGACAGCTGTCAAAGAATGGGCCAGCCCAACCATAGGGATGAAATGCCACTCAACCCCTAGGTAACTCTCGAACCCTTTGAGAAATGGGCATTAGATTTCGTAGGTCCCATTAATCCTCCATCTAATCAAAGAGTTTATATTTTAGTATGCACAGATTACATGACTAAATGGGTAGAGGCCAAAGCACTCATTAAAGCTAATGAAGAAGCAGTACTAACATTTTTATTTGAGGAAATCTTTGTTAGATTTGGACTACCCAGAGAATTAGTCACTGATGGAGGACCTCCTTTCAATTCTCATGGTTTCAAAGATACGCTCCAAAAATATCATATCAAGCATAAGATGACCACACCTTACCACCCCCAAGCAAATGGGCAGGTGGAAAGCACAAATAAGGTCATAGAAGCTATCTTAACAAAAACAATAAAGGAGAATAGAAGGGACTGGTTCCAACGCTTGCCCGAGGCTCTTTGGGCCTACAGAACTACTTGGAGAAACACAACAGGATTTTCACCCTATGAATTGGTTTTTGGAAAGAATGTTATTTTTCCTGTAGAGTTTGAAATTAAAACCTTAAGAACTGCCTTAGCTGTTAACCTTGATTTAACTGATGCACAGACAGCCAGGTTGCAGCAGTTGCAGGAATTGGACGAGAAAAGACTGGATGCCGTCCACCAAACAACTATGATACAGCAACAAAGGAGCAGATGGAATGACAGAACCATTAAGCAAAAGCAATTCCAGAAAGGTAACTGGGCTCTACTTTATGATTCACGTGTCGAGAACTTTCAAGGGAAGCTGAGAACAAGATGGCTAGGACCGTATGAAGTGGATACTGTTTTCCCAAATGGAACGGTTAGACTATTAACAATTGATGGAAGCAGAACACCACTGTTAGTGAATGGCTACCGACTTCGGTTATATCAGCGGCCAGTTTCCAAAGAGGACTTTAAAGCCACTTGCATGGCAATAAACAGTATTCTTTTCCAGGGGAACTTGCTGTCCCTCAAAGCACTTGAATTTCTATTATTTATGTAATTTTTAGGATTAGACATTTTTTTTAGAAACTAATAAATCCTGCCAAGGATTGCAATATTATATTTCGGCATTTTGCAGATGTAGCATGGGGAAGTAGCTGAGAACAAAGGTTTCAAAAGGAATTACTGGTTGGACTCCGAATTCCTGTTGCTGCAACACCAATTCCTGTTGCTGCAACACCATTTCCCGTTGCTGCAACACCATTTTCCGTTGCTGCAACACCATTTCCCGTTGCTGCAACATCATTTCCTATTGCTGCAACACCATTTCCCGTTGCTGCAACACCATTTCCCGTTGCTGCAACACTACTCCCGTTGCTGCAACACCATTTCCCGTTGTTGCAACACCATTCCTTGTTGCTGCAACACTGCCCCCGTTGCCGCAACACCATTTCCCGTTGTCACAACATTATTCTTGTTGCTGTAACACTAGTTCCATTACTCCAGCACATTCCCCGTTTTTACAAACGTTTTCCCCTAATCCTTGTTGCCCCAACGGTAATTTTCTGTTGCTGCAACACCAGTCCCGGTGCCACGATATTGCTTCTCGATCACGAAATATCCTTTCCGCACGAAATATACCATCTCTCGTGATGATTACATCACATCACTGTCACTTCCCGTCATTATCAGTACAAATCACCCATATTCCCGTGCTTTCAGATCCGCGGTAATGATTATAATTTGACAGCAAACGAGAAAAGACTTTTTGACGCAGCGATCAAAAAGGTAAAGGACGAAGGTACGCACGTTTATGAATAAGCATTAAATAATAGATAAGCGGAAAAAGGTTGATAGGTCCATCAAATGATTGCATTCCCAATCATATCATTTACACGTAGGAAGGGGGGGGATTACCAAAGCAATTCCCATAATGGTAAACCACGCCAACCACCGCCACCCTTAATTCTCCCGGTTGTATGTAAAAACTACAGCATGTTACCATTTGTGATGTATACTCTGAGTTGAAATCGGTAGCTCGGCTCTGAATTCTGAAGATTTACCGAGACAACAGCCATGGGAGGAACCCTCATTACTCATGAACCAGGCACAACAACAGTTCTGGAACTCTTTCTGGAAATTTACCAAATTTTCTTGCAAGCTGGATGGATAGAGTATTTCAGGAGACTTCCAGACTTTGACGAGCAGCAAGTCCTGGAATTCACATGCAATTTGACAGAAGGATTCTCTGTCGTCCAAGGAATTCAAGTTCCGGTTACGGAAGAATTCATAGCTGAAGTCACCGGACTCCCAGCCACTGGTACACGGTGGTTCAGCAGGAAGCACCTGATTCTGAACGCGCAGCAAGACTTTCTCCGTCCAGGCGAGGAAGTAGAAACCAAGGGCAGAGGTGTAGCATTGCGGTCGTTACCTCAACCATGGCCAAAAGTCGCTGAATTCGTCAAGCAATATATGACATGCGAAGGTCGTTACCAGGTAATCTACCAGCACGACTTCGTCCTGTTAAATCATTTAAGAAATGGTCAATTATTGAACATGCCATATTATTTGCTGGGTTGTCTTAAAAATATGGCACGATATGCTATGAAAGCGAAGCATCCAGTTCTCTCCCTAAAACACCATCGCTTAATCCAATTGCTGATTAACAGAGCTCTTGCTCTAAACATCCCTCCACCTCCCATTAATCCCCATCCAGAGGAAAGAATTCCACAGCCTGTGCAGGGAAGTCCTCATCAAGAAGAGGAAACTTCTCGTCAAGCTGAGGACACACCTCAGCAAGACCAGGAGCCTCCTCAACAAACGGACGACATCCTTGAACAAACCCCTTTGGAAAACCCTCAGCAAACAGAGCATATTCCCGAACAACCCCAACAAACACCTCTACATGTTACAGAGAATGAACAAGCAGCAGCAGAATTAACCACGTCTCCCAAAAGAACCAATTCTCCTGCCCCTATACTCAGTATTTCTACTGATGATTCCGACGATAATATCCCAATTATGCAGCTTAAACGAAAAATGCAGCAGGCAAAGAAAACCCCAGCAAAAAGAAGAAGAACGAGGGTTTCAACCAAAGCACCTACCACCCCGACTACTGTTCCGACCTTAAGGGCCAGCAGGAAGAGAAAAACACCTCAATTCCCTGCCTCTCTACCAAAACGAAAATCGGCAGTAGTTGGATCCCCTAATTCCTCCAGCTCACCACCCATTGCTTTAAAAATCCACACTCCAGCCACTCCTCGAAACCCCTCCCCCTCACCCACAGAGGCTGAGATGCAGAGCGTTCATAGCTTCGTGGCATCATATCTTAAGACAGCTGATACACAAGAACCAGCTGCCGACACCCAGAATGATAGTGAGCAAGTGGCTGCAACACAAGAAACAGCCACTACCCCAGGTGACACACAAGAACCACCTGTGGGGAATATTGATCAAATTGACGTAGCAGAACCTCTGCCCCCACTGGAATCTACTGTCTCACAGGATCAGCCTACTATACCCGCCCTGCAAGAAGAAATTGAGTTTCTGAAATCTCAGATTCAGGATTACCAGGAAGAGATAATAAGGGTCAGGGAAGCATATCAGAAAGAATTCAGCCTGCATGTTTTAGCAAGAGTAGCGTCTGCAGCAGAGAAAAGCAAAGATAACGAATATATGTGCACAAGTTGTGGTGAGATATATGCTCAGGCAGGATATAAGGTAGAACCAATAAAGGAAGCCTCCGATGCTGAAAATGAAACAAAGGAGTCTGTTGATGCTGAAGTAGAAATCCCACAATTCTCTGCTAAGATAGAGAGACCTGTTGCTACAAAAGAACCAACAGGATCTGCAGAAGAAATGCAGGCAGAAAGACCTGTTGCTACACAAGAACCAACAGGATCTTCAGAGGAAGTGCAGACAGAAAAACCTGTTGTTACACAAGAACCAACAGGAGCTTCAGAGGAAGTGCAGACAGAAAAACCTGTTGTTACACAAGAACCAACAGGATCTTCAGAAAAAGTGCAGTCAGAAAGACCTGTTGATACACAAGAACCAACAGGATCTTCAGAAGAAGTGCAGTCAGTGAGACCTGTTGCTACACAAGAACCAACAGGTCATCCAGAGAACATGCAGGACCAAGATCAAGAACTTACTGACACACAAGAACCAGTAAGTTCATCTGAAACTGCACAAGACCAGGAGCTTACTGACACACAAGAACCAGTAAGTTCCTCAGAGACTGCACAGGAACAAACAGAGGAGCTTCCCGACACTATGCAGGAAGAAAAGAAAGAAGAAAACAAGGACTCACCCCGGCCTACCCAATCTGATATGCAAGAAGAAGCTACACAAGAACCAGGAAATGAAGAAAGAAACACTGAAAGTGTTATGGAACAAGAAAAAGATATAGAAGAAAATGAGGATAAAGGTACAGATTCACCTCGGCATACCCAGAGCATTATAGAGGAGGAAGAAAAAGACACAGACTCATCACGGCCTGCCCAGACTATTATGGAAGAAGAAGAAAAAGATACAGATTCATCACGGCCTGCCCAGACTATTATGGAAGAAGAGCAAATAGTTTCAGAAGGGAATAAAGAAGAATTGAATTCGCCCAGCAAGAAGCAAGGAGCAGATGAAGAAAAAGAGACAGATTCACCCTGGTCCACCAAAATCAATTTGGAGCACAATGGATTAGTCCAACAGGAGGAAGAAACTCTGGTTAGAGATGAAGAGAGAGATGCTGGATCATCCCAGCCCACTTCAACAGAACAGATGATTCTGATTGATGCCTGTATGCAAACAGAGCTTCCCACTGTTAGTGATGCATGTATAGAAACAGAAAGCTTTCAGGAATTGAAACGTAGATGGTGGAGAGAATATCAGCAGTCTCAAGGCAAAGCATTCGAACAACAAAAAGGGACCTGGTTTGATCATGCTTATAAGAACTGGGAAGCACTGGAACAGTGTAGGGCCCAGTATAAAGAAATTAAGGAACTGAAACACAGAATGTCCCAGATGTTTGAGTTATGTCAAAGGATGCTTGCCACAAGGAAACCCTCTTTTAACTATGCTACATTTTTAAGGGAAAGACTTGCATTCATTCAGCTGAAGGCTATCAAAGAGGGGAGGCCTCATCAAGTGGTCACACCAGATCAGTTTATGCAGACCTTTGCAGGGGCACCCAAAAGTGACCAAAACCTGCTATGTGAATTGTACCTCCATAATGAGGTCGTGTCTGAAGAAACAAACATGAATATGATACCTGTAGTGGGTGACATACAATTGAGAGCCTTCATCTCCTTTTTGGCTAATCAGCTTACCTGGAAAAATGCCTATGTCTCAGGCCTCCAAAACGAATAGAATTGTCTTTTGTGGATTCGATCTGAACCACAGAACGCTGCCACTTTCATTGCACAACACTTAAAAATGATAAGCAATGCTGATATGAAGGATCATGTTATGAGACTGCAAACAGAGGTCCTAACAGACTGTCAGCAGTATGTAAAGACCAAAGCATCCTTGGCTGTTAAAGCAAATAAATTATTTTGGGATAACTGCCCCGCATAAAGGAAGGAATATCACCCATATAACCCATCAAATCTGCAAGTAGAACTATCAAGGGTACCTCGGTATGTTGAATGCGTGCAGCGTTGTGCTGAAAATTGGATGGGTTATAAATTTAAGTTCCCACTTTTATGGTTGTCTGGTGATCAGTATAAGGGCCAGTTTGGACTTTCTAACAGAGAAGAGGCAGCAGCATGGAAACATATACGAACTGTTTGTGGTTTCAGAGACAAGTTTGATGTTACTCCCTACAACTATTGTCTTAGTAATCTGCATTGTTCGTCCCAGTTCTCCGACTCAGACTCAGAGTAGCCATTGCATGGGGACATGCAATCTCTTCAGTTGGGGGGGATGTTGGGACTCACAATTGACCTATTTTTGACCTTATCTTTTGCCGTATTATTATCCTTTTGCAGTCATAAGTTGAAAGCTTTTATTTTATAATGACATATTGACCCCAAGGTATGAAGTAACCTCCCGCATATCTATGTTTAATTGTTTATTTCATATTCGTGAATATCTTTATACTTATCCTTGGAAACGCTGACTAAATTGTCAAATAATTGCCTTAAGTTTGTAGGAGTTATAATGTATAGTTGCTGTAACACCAAAAACAACAACTACGCAGTTGTTGTAACACCAGAAACAACAACTACGCAGTTGCTGCAACACTAGAAGCAGCAACTCCGTGGTTGCTACAGTCAGCAACAACAATTACCTAAAGCAAGCTATTTTGTAACAGCCACGAACAACAGATGGCAACTATTTAAAGAACCTTGACGTGGCATAATCAAGCGGAAGTCTAAAGAAAGAAGAACACAGTCAGCATGGCCCAAATCAGGAACAGCATGGGGAAATGGCAAAGGAATATGAAGATCCCGAGAAGACGGTCGAAGTCAGTTACCCGCTGTGTAACAGCCAAAGCTCAAGAAAGAATGTATTATCATACTGTTGTAACAACGTTCTGAATTGCTTATTTTTGACAAGATGGGTTAACTGAATAGGCTGTAATACTTTATTGTAATAGATGTCTCCTCTATAAAGAGGAGACATCTACATGAAAAGGGGATTAGTCAGTGTCTATGGTCAGTTTGTAAGAAGAGATTCTGAGAACATCAGCAAGTCTGAACTCTATTGTATTTAATCTTTTTGGCAGATGAATATAAAACTGTTTTGAGCACTTAATCCAGTCTTCGTTTTCCTGGGGAATCTTGTGAGAGGGACTGGGCCCACCTTCCTCACAAGATTCACCCATTTACTTTCTTGTCAAGTGTGTAAGTGTGCAATAGTTTCTTTCTAGTACTCTGCTTGGATTTGATAGCATTACCTCTGGTATTCCTTGTTTTGCTAGTACTCTGTTTCATTAATCACTTGAGTTTGTTTCTCACCGGTGAATGAGAGTGCAGTGTGCATTAGTAAATCTGATTACAGGGGCAGGTGCTGAACATCCCCATCTGGAGGATAGGGTCCTGATCCTCTGCCAACAGAGCATCCATCATTTCGCTTTCTAGATTCGTAGCTTTAATTAATTTCTTTTACTTTAACAAGTACTGTAATGACATAGCGTAAGAATTACGTATACTACAGCTTTTCAATGCTTTTAGACTTTGAGTACATACAGTACGCAGTAGCCTTTGGAATAAAAAGACTTTCCCTGGTTGACAATTACTGTGGTACTTGAATGTTTAATTCATAAACAATTCAACTAGCCAACAAAACCCTCTCCAAGAGTACATGGACAACGCTTGCAACATAGTTTGGCCATTCGTACCCATTACACGGAGACAGGTAGGGTTTTCTCGATGGATATTGTTCACTAACCAAGCACAATTGCATGAGTGGGGAACGATGCAACATACGAGACTTATCACATATATAGGTGTTTGTGCATCTGATCCTACCCATAGGATGGACTGGCAAGAGATCATGAGTTGGTATCCTATTGATGGCGTGATATCCTTAGTCAATGGAATAGTAGAGTAGGTACCCTTAGACAAGTCAGAGGCTACATACTCCAGTTGGTAGTGGTATAGAGTTCAAAAGCTCTTCAACATTCTATCCCAGGATCAGGAGAGAAGGATTAACATTGGAATGAGTCAGGGGTTGGACTAGAGAGAGTTGATGAGTTGGTACATAGTCGGTGCGACAACATTCACAGCCAGAGCTATAGCCCAACAAGTTCTATAGATCATAAATTCTTGATGACATTGAGATCTAGGAGGGTTTATTGATGACAAGTTCAGGCAGAGATTAGCCTAGGATCCGGGCATTGAGGGATCCATTCTTGGTGGCTTGACACCAAGGCATAGCCTCACCCAAAGGTTTGTATGGGATCCAGGCATTGCGTCTCAGTTGCATTGGGCCACCAGACTGGTCCACAGGTTTGGATTACTTGAGGGCAAGCAATCTTGGGGCAAGAGGACTTGGAATGTTACTTTTTATGGTTTTCCTCACGACATGGTTAGGATGGACTTTCATGGCTAGGGTAGATAGTTCATAGGTGCAGGTTTACTTCATCATCAGACCTAGGGGCTTCAAGAGGTGTTTCATGGGGTTTTGAGGAGCTTTTAGGAGGTTCTATGGCATCCACTTGGTATATTCCATCATCTGCAGAGTTTTCCTTTCGTTCCATTGCATTTTAACAACTTTCAAAAAACAGAGTTATTAATGGGCCTAACTCAAATAATTACGCTTAAGGTGGAATTTTAGGAGGAATACTTGGCATAACACATTAGTGCAATAGCTCATTGGAACCGAAACAACAAGATCTATAGGATGGGATGGATATAAGTGATTTTCAGAGGCTTGAGGATGCATGATGGAAAATTTACCATTTTCCCACATTAAAAATAATATTTTAATTGAGGGAAATGTGCTAAATGATTAAAATAATAAAAAAATAGGAGCTTCTAGAGGGGTCCATCAAATCTATAAAAAGAGGAGGAGGTTCCCATTAGAGGACATCTGGGATTTGATATTTCTTCTTGTATTAGAGGTTGGGAATCCTATTCTCTACTTCCTTGGTAGCCCCAAGACGGAAACCCTCAGGTGATTTAGTGAGATTGGGCAAGTACCCATATCCACTTGGTGAATTCATCCAGAATTCACAAGAGAGATTAGCGGTGGAAGTTCAGTTCAATTTTGGTGGAGGGCTCGTGTAGCATTGGAGAAGATCCTTGATGCCAATTCTATCTCTGCTATATTAGCTATTCTATTATTTCAACATGTAAAATCCCAGTTATATATTATAATAAAAGCTGAGATTATTTCTGTTCATTGTATGATTGAATTGCACACATTCTCTTGTTTTATTTTACATGGCAATCTTCTGTTAATTGAATAGTAATTTTATGGTGAAATTTTTGGTTGAGTTAAATTTCTGCAAAATAAGTCAAATATCCCATTTGGGATATTACATAGGTAATGAAGAAAGAAGGGTAGAATCAGTACGAAGTTTACATGCCTATACTGAAGTTTTTCAAGCAATATTTATATATTCTGATGAAAATTTTAATGATTTTGTAGTTTGTAAAAAATGCATGTTTGTAAAATAGATTTGGGATTTCTTTTCTCTAGTTGTAAGTATTACAACTCTGTTTCAGCGATCTATTTATTTAATTAGATAATATCAATAATATGTCACAATTGTAAGAGAGATGAATATTCATAAATTGTTGTGAAGTATGCATGAATACATCAACATGTAAGAGTTAAGGTATTAAATATCGCAAATTAGAATGGCCACGACCACATTTACATATAATCAGAAAAGTGTTGCACTTTAAGTTGCATTACTCGATGTTTATTATACCTCTCCACTTCGTAAGAAAATGTCGGAAAAGAAAAGAGACTCAGAAACAATGACTGACGAAGAAGTATATTGTGCATGCGAAAGAAAAAAATGTTATCACAAACGAGACCGCTATGGTTTATTGATACAATTTTATAGCCATGATATGAAGGTTATATATATATATATATATATATATATATAATCCATTTAAATAATTTAAAGAACATAGAGGGGATTCCATGTCATGTAAAACTATATAATTTATAAGTTTGATACGAAAAGAGGTTGTGTAATGAAAATAAATCGAGGGTTTGCGGACCCAAGTCGAAACCTTAAGAAAATAAAATGAGGAGCGACACCCAAAAGATTATGACCTTAAATATTGTCTGGAGAATTTCCACAAAACTTTCTCTCCTCGTAGCCTAAAGGTTTCAACATGACTTAGGTAACTGAATAGGCTTAACAATTTCAATCAGGAAGTGACTGGGTAATGTGTTCTACGTTCAAGTAGTCATCTAAAACTGTATGCAATAGAAGCCTAGTTGCGCAGCCCCCTACAACTCTTTGTATTAAACATGAAATACATATGCAATGCCCCTCATGGGCTCCTTCCTTCACTTGTCTCTTGTTGTGTTGGCACTTAACAGGTAGCTTGGTTTGACCATTGATGGAATATGGTGTAAAGTCGAGAAGTCGTGACACTTCATGCGCTGGTTGAGAGAGTAACGCCTTTCTCAATTGTCATAGAATTGAATTGTTTCTTGTCATACATTGCAAGAGCATTGTTAAAAGCCCTCGCCATGGAGTTATGTTGCGTGCTTGATTATGGCATAAAGTTAATTATATTAATATTAATTCCTATATTAAATTAGTAGGAAATAGACTTCTTATTGATATTAAATTTTTTTGATTTATATTTAAAGAAATCGAGTTTATAAATGCAAATAGTTGTTAGATGGTGCTTATTATTGGTAGAATTAAAGCACAACAACACCTTTCCAATTGGATTAATGGATAAAATCACATTAAGAATTGTTTTTTCCCTTTCGATCCACATTACCGCCTTTATGCTTGCCTTATCCACTGATCTGGAGGTGTTCGACTGCTGATTGAGTTGCCCACAAAATCATTCAGTTGGGGATAATGGTTATCCTTATGGTCACACCCATAAAAGCATTTAGTTTCGATAGTGTTTATCATTAATTGCACGTGGACAAGTCACACTAAGAAAGTCTCGTTACTCTCATATTCTCCTTACGTGGAGGTTATGTGTCTTCTTGATCGTCTTGATCGATTTATAGTTCTCGATATAAATACACCCCATGCCCATTCTTTAGTATTGAGTTTCATCTTCATCTGTATTGGGTGTCTTCTGCATTCGAATTCTTCAACGGGTGGCTCATACACATGAAAGCCAAAGCTGGATATTAGTTTGGAGTTTTCTAAATAGGTAACCTTATATACACATCCTCCCATATAGGCTGCCTACCTGGATACAAAATTTTTAATTTGCAAGACAAAGACAAGTAATATGAAATTTTGTTCATAGCATTTGTAGAAGGTCACTCGTGAGCCTTATGTTGGTCACTCGTAAACCTGATGTTGATCACGTTGGTTGTGTAAGCCTCACTACTTTCTCATGCCCTCTCAATTCATAGAAATGATCACAGATTCGATTCCCACTATCCCTCCTTGTTGGATGCTACAGTGTCATTGGTTTCGTTGAGGGCGCTAGTGGCATTCCAAAGATTTTTCCTCACATAAATGATGCAGCCATTTGTGGCCCTACTCATGGTTGCAAATGTCTTTGAACTAGCTATTCTAGTGGGCGTGGATGAGAATGAAACAAGGGGAGGGGAATCAATATCAAACCCTACCGAGATTGTCTATGTTCATTGATTTACATGTAATGAGGATTTGGAGCTTTGACTTCGAGTTGAGAAATTTATGTTGAGAATGGTTCCGCATGGCTAGTTAAACCAACAAAGGCTTGATTAATTGTGATAATGCATGCACAGGAGGGCAACATGACTTAAAACCTAAACTAGTCAACAATTCATGCAGTAAGTTGACCAAGGAAGGTCTGATCGTCTTGTCTGCCTGCAAATGGGAGGATGTCCTTGGCAATGAGGTAGTCTGAATAAGCATGATAGGAATGTGGACGCCAAAACTGTGTGACAAATGTATTGACCACATTCTATAGGACGTATCGACTTTCAATTCATACGCGAAGATCTGTTGGGTTGTGTTATGTTCTTTCCACGACTAGCCCACGTAGTTAACCAGGGGGTTAGAAGGGGATGGAGCCCCCCTTTGTTGCACTGATTGTGTAGTGGGGGGGGGAGATCATAGGGGGTTTGAGGCGTACCCATGGTTTTGTGTATGATTTTCGCACATGTTTTTTGGACGCAATGGTTTTCGATCCATGGTATTGGACACGATGGTTTTTAATCCATGGTATTAGATGCTTTGGCATGTATAAATATGTATTATAACATTGAAAGGAACATAATGAAAAATCAAGCTGGTAGTCTCGGTTTTGGGATCCGGGGGAAAATCTCTATGTATATGTGTTTTATTTGTTATGCTCTAGCATTGTTTATTTTCTGTGTTTTAGAATTTGTATGCAGGTAATTTCTGTATGGGGTTAAAACCTACATTTGGTATCGGAGTTGTTTTGGCTTCAAGGGGACGACTTTGTTGGGGTTTTGCTCGAGCCTGTGGTAGACCCTGTTCATTGGGAGATCTGCGAGATTGATTCTGGTGGTGAAAGAAGATGGCGAGCAATGGAAAGATAGATATCGAGGAATTTAATGGTCAGAGTTTTGAGTTGTGGAAACTCAAGATGGAGGATCTGTTGGTGGATAAAGATCAGTGGATCTCGGTAGATCTAGGTACTAAACCAATAGGAGTGTTTGATGAAGAATGGAAGAAGTTGTATTGGAAGACAAAGAGCACAATATGATTGTGTGTCTCAGATTTATTATTGTTGAATGTATCAGGGGAAGCTACGACGAAGGCTTTGTGGGACAAGTTAGGGACGTTGTACCAATCTAAGTCTCTGGTGAATAAACTGTTCCTGCGGAAAAAGCTGTATAACCTGAGGATGAAAGATGGAGACTTGGTGACAGAGCATCTAAACGAATTTAATACCATGGTAAGTCAGTTAGCATCTGTTGATATTAAAATTTCAGATGAAGATAAGTGCATCAGTTTGTTGTGTTCTCTACCAGATTTGTGGGATAGTCTGGTTATTACAATAGGTAGCAATGCAACTGCCTTGCAATTTGATGAAATAGTCTCATCCTTACGGATGAAGGATATGAGACGGAAAAATATGGAGAGTCATAATGGTGATGCCTTTTCTGTATGAGGACGGTCCTAGAACATAAACAAAAATAAGTCATCGAGTGGGAGATCTAAATCTAGAGGGAGATCTATGTCTCCAGGAAAACCTGTAAAGGTGGTGTGCTAGAAATGTGGAAACGAAGGGCACTACAAAAGGGACTGTAAATATAAAGCTCCTGATAAAGGAAAGGGATTTGATGATGCTCCTTCTGCAGAGGCAAAAACCACCTCAGATGAAGGTGGGGATGTGTACTTGGCTTCTTCAAGTACACATGTAGATCATGAGCCATGGTTGATTGACTCAGGTGCATCCTTTCACTTCACTCCCATTAGAGAGTGGTTCTGCAAGTATGAGAAATGTGATGGTGGTGATGTCTTCTTAGCGGATGATAGGAAGACTAGAATTGTTGGTCGCGGAAAAGTAAAGTTGAAGTTGCAAGGTGGAAGGGTTAGAACACTTTTGGGTGTTCTGCATATTCCTGCATTGGCCAGAAATCTGATTTCTGTAGGAAAGCTAGATGATGTAGGTGTAAAAATAGTGTCCGAGAAGGATAAGTGCAAGATGGTTCGGGGAGCAATGGTATTGATGCGGGGAGTTTGGATTGGAACTCTATACAAGCTGCAAGGTAGCACGATTGTTGATGGGTGCAACAGTTTTGTGGTTCCTGAAAGTGGAGCAGAAAATCTAGTGGTCTCTAGAGAGAAGACCATGTCGTGGCATCAAAGGCTTGGACATATTGGAGAGAAGGGCCTTCGAATACTTCATGGTAAAGGTATGGTAGAAGGTATGAGTAATAGCTCTATGGATTTTGATTTCTGTGAAAATTGTGTATATTGGAAGTAGAATCGGGTGAGTTTCCCCTCTGGTGGTAAGAGGACGGAATAGATATTAGAGCTTGTGCATAGTGATGTGTTTGTACCTATGAAGGTTCCATCACTAGGTAACTCTGTGTACTATGTATCATTTATAGATGACTTCTCAAGGAATACATGGATATATTTCCTTAAGAAGAAATATGAAGTCTTTGACATGTTTAAAGAATTTAAGGCTCTGATGGAAAACCAGACAGAGAAGAAGATAAAGGTGCTGAGGATAGATAATGGTGGAGAGTTTTGCAGTAAGGAATTTGAAGAATTCTGCAACAAGTGTGGTATAGCACGGCAGAAGACTACACCATATACACCTCAACAAAATGGCTTTGCAGAAAGAATGAACAAGACGTTGATGGAAAGGGAAAGAAGCATGCTCAGTGCTGCCGGGTTAGGACAAGAATTCTAGGCAGAGGTAGTGGAGACAGCATGTTACCTAGTGTTGATGCGTCGAATATCGCTGCAACAACATCGGGGATACCACCCGGTCCGGACCTTAGTACAACTCCTTTTCCGTTTGGAATAGTGGCTCCGACTGGGGATAATGGGACTAGTTTCCAAAAAATGGATAAACGGGATGAATGGATGATTTATAAACTAAGCTAACGGTGAGTGAATAACTAAAACTACTAACAAGAATACATAGACTATGATCTATCCCTGGAACTTATTGAACTTTTAAGTGCAGCGCTTGATGATCTATGTATATAAACAGGCATATAGATGACTCTATTTAACGGACATAGACATTATTTCATTCATGATTACTATGCTTAAATAGTTAAGCAAAGCGATTGAAGCGATATTACCACACTTATCGTTTATATCATTGACATATACATGATTAAAAAAAAACACATCATAAAACATCCAATAGTGGAATGAATATAGATCTGTTGTCACAGCGCATGCATATAATCAATAATAGCAAGAATAATCACATAACAATTCATATGAAAGGAATGAATTCAGACATAGATAGAAATACCATATGAGCTGCTTGACACTCCCAATATCAATCGCTACTTGTAGTTCTTCCTTCAACGCAAAAACATTCTCAACAAAGACAATAGTGCACAATTGCATAAAAAGCTTCCTTGTCGAATTAAGAACAACTGGTCCAGTTTTATAAAAGAATATTTGACTGAAGCACAATAGTGCAAACTTCAATCTTTTAAGTCTGGTACAAAACTTTACGACCCTTTCCAAAACAATGAAAGGGTCTATAAATACTAAATTAATCTAAATATCTATTAAACTGAAATCCTACTAAATCGGTATCAATAAATCTTGATCCTATTTTCCTCAGCGATCTGGCAATCGGCGGCATGATTCATCAAGTAGGCTGCTTGCCTTTAAATCTGAGCTGACTTATCGCAAGAATTGGCTCTACTTCATGAGGTTTGTTGAGGCGTGAACTGAGCTGGGCGACATAGGTGGCATCCTGAATATCGGGAATTATATACCCGATCGCATCTGTTAGGCACTTAAGGGCGGCTCTCTGTGTATGCGGCTTAATCAGGAAGAGTCAATATGCCTCGAAGGTTAAACTGTTAATCCCGGTGATTAATATCCCCTTTTCCTCTAAATCAGGATAACCTGATTGCTCCAATGTGTTTGTTGTTGTCAACTTTCCTGGTGTACATTGGGAAATCATATTTGATAAGTAGAGAGTGTTGTTAACTAGTTCAACTAGATTGCTGGACGTTGATTTACATCTTGAAGCCGGCCTCTCTGCTTTCATCATCTGAGACTGCCATTTGGTGAAGAGTATATCTTTATGTGTTTCTGAGATCCTGGGCAAATTTGCTACTCTCCCTTGATCAAAATCTTTCCAGTCAAGAAATGCAGTTATGATCTCTTCGGCTTGATCCAATTCATTTCTGGCCTTCTCTACCTGCTGATTTATGGATGTCGTTAATTCACACAGTGGCTCTGCCTGAGCGATTTGTTGACACAGGAGCTTAATTTCGGATATTAATGTAGTGTTTATTTGTAATTCTTCTGCTCTGAATTCAGCCACTTGTGGATCGCCCTTTATTTTTTCGAGCTGCGATGACAATTGAGCAATTTGCTCATCCTTTGTTTTCATCATTTGCTCGTTTGCTGCCCTTAATTGTGCCAATGCCTCTGATAGTTCCTTCTGTTTCTGGATCGCGCTTTGGTCGATCCTTTGATTTTCTGCCTGCAATTGTTGAGTTAGTTGACTGTTCACTTACTGTTGTGTCAACAATTGTTGCTCTCCCTGCTCTGCCTTCTGCTTTGTCTCAGCCAACTCTGCCTGTAATGCGAAAATTTCTTGATCCTTAGTTTTCAGTAGAAGACTTACCTCCGATGCCTTATCAATTGTCGCTGCCGAATAGGCTCCCGCATACTGCGACAGTTTTGTCAGGTCATCGGAGGGGTCAAATTCCTCCTTCCAAACCACGCTGCCCGTAATAGTTTGCTCTGGGAAAAGGGAAGGTTGATCAATCTTCCTTCTTTTCCTTTGTCGTTTTACCATTGCTTTATGCCTCGGGTTGTAGAAAACATCCAGGGGAGGAATATCTTCTACCTGGAGAATGATTTGGTCGGAGGGGTCTTTTGGTATTACCTCAACATCCTTAGAAATGGGTGGGCCGCTGGTTCCACTTAGAACCTGAGGTGAAGTGATGTCCTGTGTATCGTTTGTCTTGGAAGTGTCTGTATCCTTTGAACATTCCAACCCACTGATGATAGAGTCAAATTGCTTCCATTCCTGGAGCAATTTAGGGTCAATACGAGTATCTATATTGACATCAATGGTGGTTTGTTTTTGCTTTTCAGCTTGGGACTCCTTCCGCACTTCTTCCTGCTCTTTCTTCTGTTGCTCCTCCTGCTCTTTCATTTGTTGTTCCTCTTTCTCTTTCCTCTGTCTTTCCTCCTGTGCTCTCTTTTGCTTTTCTTCATGTTCTTTCCTCTGCCTTTCCTCCTGTTCCTTCTTATGATCCTTTGTTATAACCGGAGTTTCCTTTGACTGTTGCCGACCAGGCTCGCTTGATGATGCCGCTGGGGTTGTTGCTAGTAAATCTAGAGGCAGAGTTTGCAACCTCTGTTCTCTAAGTTTATTAAATTCAGTCAACCCTTCATCATTATATTTTGCTTTGGCGAATGATTTAACCTGATTTATTGACTCAGCTGAAGAGAACAGGTCGTCAAATATATCTTCCTTATGATCAAATCTTGTCAGTTTGGCCTGTTCTAATGCATTATAGGTAACTTTATTTGGATCGAAATGCCTATTTGGGAGAGTCGCCAGAGTCAAGGATTGAATTTTTGTGGCTTCCTTTTTTGCATTTTTGAGGTCATGCAGGGTATATACACCACACTTCAAAGGAAAATAGGGCCAGCCTTGCTTCTTATTTTTCTTGAGCGTTTGTGTAACACTCTCTGCAATGATTTGGTAAGAAATTCCCCTCGCTGGCAATTTATCCGGTATGTACAAAGTGAGGACATGCGGTCTGGCTTGACTACCGAAAACTCTTATGTAGGTAAATCTCTCCTCTCCAAACCATCTACCTATTCCAGTTAAATCAATTCCGGCTTGATAGGAAATCTTGGGAGCAGGTCTATCAAAAATAGAATAATAAATAGGCAACATAAAGCCATTACAGACTTGGTATAGATGATGTTTATAAGAAGATTTCCACAATTTCTGATGATATATATGAATAGGCGTGGGGTCTTGCGCAGTCCACCTCCATCCGAGTACGGGGAATTTAGAGTTAAAACAGAGGGTATCTAGAATATAGGCACTATAGTAAAATGGGGGAATTACCCTTTCAGAAATACGGGTCTTGCTTCTAAACTCAAGCACAGCTTGTGCTAATTTGTCAGAAAGGATGGTGGCCCAATCCATAATTATACTGTTGCATGTTGCTTCCATTAGAGGGACCATTTCTATGGTAAAATTAGCAGAGTCATGCAATCCCCATAATCTACACATCATTATTCCAGCATAGCAATAAGGAGAAGCCAGAGAATCAACCGAGTACTTACCGGAAGATTCGTGTTTGTGCTTGGCCGGATTTTGTCTCCAATCCCGGATGGGTTCGGATTCAACTTCATTTTCATTTGCAAATTTCTCCAGGAACGCCTTATTATATATCTTCTCTGGCTCGGGAAAATGGTACATTTGCCTTAGATAATCTGCCCTGAATGACCTGAAAATTCTCCCATCTCTAGTGCTGAAGGTTCTATCCGAGATTGGGATTTCTTCAATCGCCCACCGCACTACGTTTGTGTATGGGAGAATTTTCTCCCTGGCCGCTATCCTGTGAAGGAAAGAGTCGGCTAAATCCTTGAGAGTACTCTCAGACTTCCGAGTTGAATCCACAGTAGCTTCTACTATTGTCCTTGCTGGTTCTTCGGCTTCAATCAGGTTGTAGGTGCCTTGCCAAGTAACTCTGACGAGACCCGTACATGTAGTATCAGATATCAAGCCCTTCTTTTTGTCCACGACAGCTTGTCCTGCAGCTGGTGTAGAGGAAGTGCTTGTGGTCTTCTTGCATTTCTTCCCCATCTTGCTTGAGCTTTCTCCTATGGATGAATTCTGCACAGTGGCGAAAATAAACGTAACACAGAGATATGCTAATGAAAATCCAATATGGGAAAGATATACTGATCAAAGCGTGTTGAGAGATTAACTCTTAAAGATGGTCGTGGATACAATCCATGGGAAGATCTTACAATTACATTAAATGGCCGTTTAAGACCTACCACCCCTTAAATGCTCATTATACCATTATTCGGCTGAATGGCCCGCTTAAGCGTGCTATGGATATTTTGGCGGTTGAGTGCGGGTGACCGATTACTTAAGAGATCAAGCTTTAAATATGCATGGATCGTAATATCCCTCCATTTAACGGATTTTTTGAAATCCGCGCTATATCATAATCGAGCGTCGGGAACACCTAAATCGTTATGTTGACAATTTTGAAACATCGATTGCCGATAGCGATATCGCATCGCATCGGGAGAATTGGTGTTATATAACCATATGGATAGCATACCACCGACCGCCGATAGCGAAATCGCATCGCAACGGGGTGAATGGGCATAACAATGTGCATAGATAGTGTATCGCCGATTGCCGATTGCGATATCGCGTCGCATCGCGGGTATGACCTAGGCGCCTTATTATTGTGAATAGGATATTGCCGATTCCCAATTGTCGATTGCGGTATCGCATCGCATCGGGGGTAAAGGCTTGGGGTGCTTTAAGACTTGCATAGAGTATTGTCGATAGCCAATAGTGATATCGCATCGGCGGGAACCCATATGTCACTTATTTGTGCTTTCTATGTCATTGCGATATGCGATCTTGCGATCGCTTTATCGCAATGATAAAAGATTATTTTATTTGATTAAAAATGGGTTCTTCGAAAGGTTTTATATAATGTCTTCATTTAGTTTGCGGACCTTTTTCAAATAATGCAATATTGATACCAATTAACTTCTAAAGGGACCCATCTCATATAATAATTTTGTAAATATAAATGATATGAAAATGGGGGGTTGTTGTAGGGCACAACAATTGGCGATTCGCTGGAAGAACCAGTTATCTCTGAAAAGCACATAAATACTTAAACTTTTGCAAAATAGAGTTCTAATCAAATGGGAAAATTCTAATATAACTAGGTATATATGCATTCCAAGTAAAATGAATCTATTTTTTTGCTAATTTCCTCTCTTTTTAAAGAAAATAGATACATTCTAAGTTTTAAATAGGCCTCTATGGATTTATAATGATAAAACAGAAAACTTTTCCAAATCAACTTTTAAAGTGAACTCCTATGTCATAGGTAGAGCCTCTGCTGCCAGCAAACGTTTATAGTTTCGATGGGGATACCTTTTAACCATGCTATTGTCCATTGTTCCATCCAATTAAGAGTGTGATTAACAGAATGAATTCAAAACATGTTTTCATATTTTGTATTTCATTTCCTTTTTCTGTTATTGATAAGATAAAAAGCCATTGTCCTGGTTTCGTGGCCAGCTATTGACAATGCCATTCACTGGTAGTAATCTAACCAAACAAGCTGGCTCATGATGAGACCCCTTGTCTTATAATTTCAAGCCATTACCCTGTTTTGGTATGCAGTATTGGTAATGTCGGTTAAACTATTTCCCTATGAACATGGTAAGCAGGCTTGTAATAAGACCTCTTATCTTTAATATCAGATATTTTAGAATTACACTCTGAGTAATCATAAACTTTAGTGAATGGGATGAACAATCTTCTCCTTAAGAGTAAATGGATGACAGGGTAAGCGTTGAAGACGCTGAAATTGGATTAGCTTCTATCTTGATATTGATAACTTTTTGAGACCAATTTGAAAACAAAAAATGATTTACAATACTTTTAAACTTTTGAGAGGAGTTCACAAAACTTGAAATGTGGTTTCAGAATACAATGATACCTAATTTCCTAGAAATTATCCCTTTTGGTTAAGAGTTCTATTATTTTAAAAGCAAATATCACTGTACTCCTGTAGATCAAATTTTCAAACACAGCAAAGGTCAATAGTAGATACCTTACAACATTATTTTCTGCAAATCCTACAAACTACAAAAATCTATCAAACTAAAAGGAGAAGGGGTTACCTCCTCAATTAAAGAATTTCTTCAAGATAAGGCCATTAACAGGGAGAGAATCTCTCAACCCTGATAAGTCTTGCAATATAAAGGTCGAATGGCCTATCTTTTCACAGATTTGAAATGGTCCAAGCCACATCTTCTGGAACTTGGTGTGCTTTCCCTTGTCCTCATGGGCTTTGTCCCATTTCAGAACTAAATCACCGACTTGAAATTGTTTTGAACCGGATGAGACTGAATCAAAAGCTGCTTTGATGATTTGCTGATGTTTGGCATGAGTAACCCTAGCTTTTTCTCTTTCCTCTTCTAATTTTAGAATTTGATCATGTCTTAACTGCATAGAAGAGGAAGGACTTTCCTCAATGAACTGAATTAGGGCTAGAGAAGGAAGAACAAGATTTGTGGGCAGTACTGCTTCTTTTCCATACACGAGATTGAATGGGGAAGATCCTATAGAAGCTTTCTGTGTTATCCTATCAGCCCATAATGCAAACATTAAGGATTTGTGCCAGTTTTTATGATTTTGTTCTATAGTTCGCTTAATGATTTTGATCAGATTCTTATTAGTGGACTTAGCTAAACCATTACCCTGGGGATAGTAATTAGCAGAATACTTTAATTTAAATCCTCTTTTAATAACGAAATCAAACATAGCATTACCTGAGAAATAAGATACATTATCAAAAATAAGAGCATTTGGGACACCAAACCTGGTAATGATGAATTGATCTATGAATTCAATGATTGCTTCAGAATTTGCTGTCTTCAAAGGGATTGCCTCAACCCACTTAGTAAAATAATCGGTAGCAGTAAGGATATACTTATGATGTTTGGAAGAAGGTGGAGTAATCTCCCCAATGATGTCCAATCCCCATTGCTCAAATGGTTGTTCAATGTTGACTGGTTGCAGAGGGAAAGCTGGTTTACGTTGTCTTCCACTAGAATTTTGGCAATTGAGGCATTTCCTTACATATTCATGGGCATCTCTAAACAGAGTAGGCCAATAGTATCCAGCATGAATAATTTTGTGAGTTGTTGTGTCAGCTCCAAAATGTCCTTCTGCTGGTCCATCATGTAACTCTTGCAAAACCTTTTGGGCTTCAGGTTTCTCAAGGCATCTTAATAAAATAGAATCATAATTCTGCTTAAAAAGCACATCATCAATAATTGTGAAATTCTTTGCTTTTAACCTAATGGCCCTTTTGTTTTTATAAGACAGGTTTGGAGGCGCATAACCATTCTTTAAATAAAAGATTAAATCTGCATATTGAGATTCAGAATTAGTGACACTTATCTGATTGATTTCTTCAGTTTGATTTGTATCGCCTGATTCTGGAATGTTGGATGCTCCTGCCAATATCCTGCAAAAACCTTGACCTCTAACAATCTTTGCTGGTTTAATTTCTAAGTCATATTCTTGAAGCGTTGTGACCCAATTTGCCCTTTTTTCACCTAGTTCTTTTTGGATTAATAGTTGCCTAACTGCAGGGAAAGGAACTATAACTTTTGTGTGGGTTTTCAAAAGGAAGGGTCTATAATGCTTGACTGCTTTAAATACAGCAAAGGCTTGTTTTTCTACATCGGAGTAATTCAATTCAGCACCCTGAAGATTTGAGCTAAAAAATGAAATGGGTGCCTCCAAATTGTGATCATTTAGTTGCGTGAGTACTACAACATAAGACAAGTTGGATGCGATGGTATACAATGTAAAATGATTAGAAAAATTTGGAGTATTTAAGGTTGGGGCATTGATTATTGATTGCTTGATTAGGTCAAAAGCTTCTTTTTCTGCTGATCCCCACTTAAAGACTGAATTTTTCTTAATCATTGTTTGAAGTGGCAAAATAATTTGAGAAAAATCTGGAACAAATCTTTTAACAAAATTGATCTGGCCTAAAAATGACTGCATCGATTTTTTATTGTGTGGGAAAGGAATTTCAAAGATTTCTTTGATCCGATCAGGATCAATATAAATGCCATCTTTAGATACAATAAAACCCAAGAGCTTTCCTTGATCAAGAGCAAAGAAAGACTTTTTAGGGTTAAGAGAAATACCATATCTTTTGCAGCGTTGAAAGATTTGACTTAGGTCATGCAAATGATTAGACCTCTCTTTAGAGAATACAGTAATATCGTCTAGATAGACGACTATTGTTCTATTAATCAACCCTCTAAAAGTTGTATCCATAGCTCTTTGAAATGTTTCTCCTGCATTTATAAGTCCGAAAGGCATTTTCTGATACGCATATGTTCCCCATTTTGTTTTGAATGTAGTTTTAAGCTGGTCATCAGGATGAACCAGGACTTGGTTTTATCCTGAGAAACCATCTAGAAAGGACATCAATTCAGAGCCTGCGACTGATTGAAGTATTTGCTCCATAGTAGGTAATGGGAAATTGTCTTTCAAGCTTGCCTTGTTCAAATTTCTAAAATCAATACAAATTCGAATGTCGCCATTTTTCTTTCTGACTGGCACCATATTAGAGACCCAGTTTGAGTGTCGGACAGGAAAAATAATCTTGGCTTTCAAGAGTTTGTTAAGTTCTGATTTTATCTGGCTCTCTAAGTTTGGATGTATTTTTCTTAACTTCTGCTGAATCGGTTTCTGATCAGGAAGCATTGGAATGGTATGCTGGATAATAGATGTATCATATGTCTTCAAATCATCGTATTTCCAGGCAAAGACCTGTTTATTTTTCCTTAACAGTCTAATGAATGCCTCCTTCTCTTCCAAGGAAAGTCCTAATCCTAAATTAATATTTTGAGGAGCTTTTTCAGTACCTAGATTTATCATTTCAAACCTTAGGGTAGAGATTTGGAGCTTTGCATTAGTTACAGGTTTAAACCTGTCTTTAATATCATAAAGATCTTCCATCTTTACCACAGGTTTAGGAATTGCATTTTCCTGAGGTATTTCTCTCATTTGGGAGTCATGCTCATCTTCCTCAATGATTTGATTATCATAGGACCTCTCAGAAGTTAAGAATTGTAAAATATCCTCATCATGGTTGAATACTCTCCAATTAGTTACGTTGTGAGGCACTGAAGGCCTAAAAAGCAATTCTACAGAAAATCTACCTGGGCTGTAGTCTTCAGAAGGTATGAGCTTGGAAGCTACATTAGCTAGGAGATCGGCTGCCGAGTTTTGAGACCTGGGAATGGAGGAAATGTTGAATGTGGAAAAGTGCGAGGTAAGTTCTTGTACTAGCGATTGATAATGCTTGAGGTAATTTGAAAGACAATGGATTGCATTTCTCACCTGTTTAACAATAATTTCAGAATCGTCGAATACTTTTAGATATTGCACTTTAAGACCGATTGCTTTATATAATCCTTGGACTAAGGCTTCATATTCGGCTGTATTGTTAGTACATTCAAATTCTAGCCTACAGGACAGCATTATCTTTTCTCCTTGTGGGCTAACCAAAATACATCCCGCTCCTGAGCCCTCGCTAGACTTGGACCCATCGAAATATAAAGACCAAAATAAAGAGGTATTAACAAATGTATTTACAGTTTTCTCAGCATCATTGAAACATCTAGACCTATCAGTTTGTGAAAAATTCTCAATATGAGATGTAAAATGATTGACTAAAAAAGGAGATGGTTGGGCAACAAAGTTGCCAAAGAATGACTCTGATGAATAATTCCCCAAAATGTTGTTGTTAAACGCTACGGGTTGGTTTTCTTGCGCAAATTCAGTGACTGTATGGGTCATATGTTTCTCTCGATCGATCCTTATTTGATTTGGCTTGCCCTTGTAGGGAAGCCACATATGTGACCAATCAGTGGAAATATACCCATGCAATTTCTCAGACCAATCCCTACTCAAAATTAAACCGTAAAATTCAGGTATATCAGCTCTTAGGATATCAATCCTCTGACTATTCTTGGATCAGCGGATAACCTAATTGTTACAGAATTAATTTCTCCTAAAACCTGTACTTTGGTCCTGTCCAACTGTACAATATGAATAGCGGACTTTTGGGGTTCAATGTTCAGTTTAGAACAAACTGAAGCTGGCATTATGTTAGATGATGCCCCTGAGTCAATTAAACAGATGTGCAAGTTTCTGTTGTAAATCTCATAGGTTAAAAGGAAGGGTGGAGTATGAGAATTTGATCTGTCTCCAATCAGAACTGAATCGGTAGCTTGAACCATACCTGGAGGAGGTTGGCCTGAATCATTAGCAGCTTTTGCACTGGGAAGAGGTGTAGAAGGAACAACATTCAATTCTTTAAGAAGTAATTTCTGCTGATGCTTTAATTTACTAAGTTCAAACATAGTAATGTTTGCTTTAGTTTTCTTCATATCATCAACAATGTTATACTCCATTGAATCGGATACCACTAATGTTTTGGATGTTGAAGGAGTACTAGAAGTTGAAGGCTGGTTTTTGGGAACTGCTGCAGGTGATTTCTTTGCAGGTGTTTTTTCTTTGGTTGTACCAGCACTCCTTTTCTTTGATGTTACTTGAACAGGTTCGGAAGTACTTTTACTTCTAGTAGTGACCGGGAATGCTTCTTCTTTGTTGTCGGTATCGGAGTTGGGGAGTATAAAATTCCACATTCCATGACATTCCACTACTTCTTCTTCATCACTAGTTTGTGAAATCGATTCTTCTTCCTCTTCTTCTTGTTCTGAATCAGCATTAGATATGACATTTGGCAGCTTTGATTCATTTTTCTTAAAAGTTCTAAAGGGCCTTTTGGTTGATGTCTCAGCTACCTATTTCTTTATTTCAACCATTTCATTTGATAAAGTTTTTAGGACTTTTTGCAAACCTTCCATGTCATATGGGTCTTCTTCCTTGAGTCATCTTTAAAAGAGACTTTCTTGGCTTTTCTGTCTTCCAGAGCAGCTTTCTTCTCTAGAGCATTGATGCGTTTTTCCACAGCAAGTGCTTCTCTCATGTTTTCAGCTAAGGTAGGTTTCCCTGCCCTGTCTACAAAAATGGCTATATTGGCAGGTAGGGCGGTGATATACCATTCGCTTCGAATTTGTTCACTTGGTTTGGAGGCTGTAGGGATTTTATTCAAGAGCTTATTGAAGCGGGCATTAAATTCCTTAATTGGTTCCCTATGCTCTATTCTCAGATTGGAGAGATCATTTATTAGGGTAGCCAAAGACCTATCATCTCCATATTTGGTAAGAAACTGCTCTTGGCAAGTGTTCCAACTAGTAATGGAACCAGAGGGTAAAGAGAAACACCATGATCCTGCTGATCCTTGCAAGGTGTAAGGGAAAAGTCTAACAACAACATCTTGTTTTGTTACTCCTTTCAAGTTGACTGCTAACATGAAATTATTAATGTGTTCCTCAGCCTGGGTTCCATCATCTGGATTAAACTTGGGTAGCCATTTTTCAGGATAATCTGGTAATGGATGCAATGGTGCAGGCATATTGACTGCACCAGGTCTGGTCCATGGATCTGCCATTATAATAGCAGTAGTGGATGATACTACCACTAGAACTCCAGATCTCTGGAAAGGAAATAATGTTGAGGAGTGAGCAGGCTGGGATGTTGAAGCTTCTAATCCCTGGTGAACAACAATATGTAATGGGGAGTGGATGGTTGACTTTGCAGATGGGAAGTTGAAATGGAGGATGTGGATGAAAGCTCTTCTCTGTCAGGTCCTTCAGTATTTTTCTTCACCTTTTTCCTTTTGGGTAAAGGGAACTCAGTGGGTTCAATACCGAGCTTTTCGCTCTGAAGTCTGGTGAGAGGATGAGATAAATTGAACTGCGAAGTCGCACTGCTTTGTGATACCTCAGATTTCTGTGGTGAAATCGAGAAGCTCTGAAGTTTGTGGATAAGAGGCTGGACTTCAGGTGATTCAAGACTTAATTTTTCTGGAGTATGATGGGTTTGAGCAATGGTAGTTGATTCCTCTTCTTCTTGTTTAGATACTGGAGAACCAGCATGCGAATGAGAAGTTGGAGGGGATTCGGAGGGAGAATTACTCTTAGAATGGCTTGCAGATTTGGGTTTGTTTGCCTTTCACAGTCAAGCCCTCCTTCTAGCGCCAAAAATGTTGATGCCTCGAATATCGCTGCAACAACATCGGGGATAACCACCCGGTCCGGACCTTAGTACAGCTCCTTTTCCGTTTGGAATAGTGGCTCTGACTGGGGATAATGGGACCAGTTTCCCAAAAATGGATAAACGGGATGAATGGATGATTTATAAACTAAGCTAACGGTGAGCGAATAACTAAAACTACTAACAAGAATACATAGACTATGATCTATCCCGGGAACTTATTGAACTTTTAAGTGCAGCGCTTGATGATCTATGTATATAAACAGGCATATAGATGACTCTATTTAACGGACATAGACATTATTTCATTCATGATTACTATGCTTAAATAGTTAAGCAAAGCGATTGAAGCGATATTACCACACTTATCGTTTATATCATTGACATATACATGATTAAAAAAAAAAAACACATCATAAAATATCCAATAGTGGAATGAATATAGATCTGCTGTCACAGCGCATGCATATAATCAATAATAGCAAGAATAATCACATAACAATTCATATGAAAGGAATGAATTCAGACATAGATATAAATACCATATGAGCTACTTGACACTCCCAATATCAATCGCTACTTGTAGTTCTTCCTTCAACGCAAAAAGATTCTCAACAAAGACAATAGTGCACAATTGCATAAAAAGCTTCCTTGTCGAATTAAGAACAACTGGTCCAGTTTTATAAAAGAATATTTGACTGAAGCACAATAGTGCAAACTTCAGTCTTTTAAGTCTGGTACAAAACTTTACGACCCTTTCCAAAACAATGAAAGGGTCTATAAATACTAAATTAATCTAAATATCTATTAAACTGAAATCCTACTAAATCGGTAACAATAAATCTTGATCCTATTTTCCTCACCGATCTGGCAATCGGCGGCATGATTCATCAAGTAGGCTGCTTGCCTTTAAATCTGAGCTGACTTATCGCAAGAATTGGCTCTACTTCAGGAGGTTTGTTGAGGCGCGAACTGAGCTGGGCGGCATAGGTGGCATCCTGAATATCGGGAATTATATACCCGATCGCATCTATTAGGCACTTAAGGGCGGCTCTCTCTGTATGCGGCTTAATCAGGAAGAGCCAATATGCCTCGAAGGTAACTGTTAATCCCGGCGATTAATCTCCCCTTTTCCTCTAAACCAGGATAACATGATTGCTCCAATGTGTTTGTTGTTGTCAACTTTCCTGGTGTACATTGGGAAATCATATTTGATAAGTAGAGAGTGTTGTTAACTAGTTCAACTAGATTGTTGGACGTTGATTTACATCTTGAAGCCGGCCTCTCTGCTTTCATCATCTGAGACTGCCATTCGGTGAAGAGTATATCTTTATGTGTTTCTAAGATCCTGGGAAAATTTGCTGCTCTCCGTTGATCAGAATCTTGCCAGTCAAGAAATGCAGTTATGATCTCTTCGGCTTGATCCAATTCATTTCTGGCCTTCTCTACCTGTTGATTTATGGATGTCGTTAATTCACACAGTGGCTCTGCCTGAGCGATTTGTTGACACAGGAGCTTAATTTGGGATATTAATGTAGTGTTTATTTGTTGTGATTCTTCTTTGAATTCAGCCACTTTTGGAGCGCCCTTTATTTTTTCGAGCTGCGATGACAATTGAGCAATTTGCTCATCCTTTGTTTTCATCATTTGCTCGTTTGCTGCCCTTAATTGTGCCAATGCCTCTGATAATTCCTTCTATTTCTGGATCACGCTTTGGTTGATCCTTTTCTTTTCTGCGTGCAATTGTTGAGTTAGTTGACTGTTCACTTGTTGTTGTGTCAACAATTGCTGCTCTGCCTTCTGCTTTGTCTCAGCTAACTCTGCCTGTAATGCGAAAATTTCTTGATCCTTAGTTTTCAGTAGAAGACTTACCTCTGATGCCTTATCAATTGTCGCTGCCGAATAGGCTCCTGCATACTGCGACAGTTTTGTCAGGTCATCGGAGGGGTCAAATTCCTCCTTCCAAACCACGCTGCCCGTAATAGTTTGCTCTGGGAAAAGGGAAGGTTGATCAATCTTCCTTCTTTTCCTTTGTTGTTTTACCATTGCTTTATGCCTCGGGCTGTAGAAAACATCCAGGGGAGGAATATCTTCTACCTGGAAAATGATTTGGTCGGAGGGGTCTTTTAGTATTACCTCAACATCCTTAGAAATGGGTGGGCCGCTGGTTCCACTTAGAACCTGAGGTGAAGTGATGTCCTGTGTATCGTTTGTCTTGGAAGTGTCTGTAGCCTTTGAACATTCCAACCCACTGATGATAGAGTCAAATTGCTTCCATTCCTGGAGCAATTTAGGGTCAATACGAGTATCTATATTGACATCAATGGTGGTTTGTTTTTTCTTTTCGGCTTGGGACTCCTTCCGCACTTCTTCCTGCTCTTTCTTCTGTTGCTCCTCCTGCTCTTTCATTTGCTGTTCCTCTTTCTCTTTCCTCTGTCTTTCCTCCTGTGCTCTCTTTTTCTTTTCTTCCTGTTCTTTCCTCTGCCTTTCCTCCTGTTCCTTCTTATGATCCTTTGTTATAACCGGAGGTTCCTTTGACTGTTGCCAACCAGGCTCGCTTGATGATGTCGCTGGGGTTGTTGCTAGTAAATATAGAGGCAGGGTTTGCAACCTCTGTTCTCTAAGTTTATTAAATTCAGTCAACCCTTCATCATTATATTTCGCTTTGGCGAATGATTTAACCTGATTTATTGACTCAGCTGAAGAGAACAGGTCGTCAAATATATCTTCCTTATCATCAAATCTTGTCAGTTTGGCCTGTTCTAATGCATTATAGGCAACTTTATTTGGATCGAAATGCCTATTTGGGAGAGTCGCCAGAGTCAAGGATTGAATTTTTGTGGCTTCCTTTTCTGCATGTTTGAGGTCATGCAGGGTATATACACCACACTTCAAAGGAAAAGAGGGCCAGCCTTGCTTCTTATTTTTCTTGAGCGTTTGTGTAACACTCTCTGCAATGATTTGGTAAGAAATTTCCCTCGCTAGCAATTTATCCGGTATGTACAAAGGGAGGATATGCGGTCTGGCTTGACTACCAAAAACTCTTATGTAGGTAAATCTCTCCTCTCCAAACCATCTACCTATTCCAGTTAAATCAATTTCGGCTTGATAGGAAATCTTGGGAGCAGGTCTATCAAAAATGGAATAATAAATAGGCAACATAAAGCCATTACAGACTTGGTATAGATGATGTTTATAAGAAGATTTCCACAATTTCTGATGATATATATGAATAGGCGTGGGGTCTTGTGCAGTCCACCTCCTGCCGAGTACGGGGAATTTAGAGTTAAAACAGAGGGTATCTAGAATATAGGCACTATAGTAAAATGGGGGAATTACCCTTTCAGAAATATGGGTCTTGCTTCTAAACTCAAGCACAGCTTGTGCTAATTTGTCAGAAAGGATGGTGGCCCAATCCATAATTATACTGTTGCATGCTGCTTCCATTAGAGGGACCATTTCTATGGTAAAATTAGCAGAGTCATGCAATCCCCACAATCTACACATCATTATTCCAACATAGCAATAAGGAGAAGCCAGAGAATCAACCGAGTACTTACCGGAAGATTCGTGTTTGTGCTTGGCCGGATTTTGTCTCCAATCCCGGATGGGTTCGGATTCAACTTCATTTTCATTTGCGAATTTCTCCAGGAACTCCTTATTATATATCTTCTCTAGCTCGGGAAAATGGTACATTTGCCTTAGATCATCCACCCTGAATGACCTGAAAATTCTCCCGTCTCTGGTGCTGAATGTTCTATCCAAGATTGGGATTTCTTCAATCGCCCACCGCACTACATCTATGTATGGGAGAATTTTCTCCCTGGCCGCTATCCTGTGAAGGAAAGAGTCGGCTAAATCCTTGAGAGTACTCTCAGACTTCCGAGTTGAATCCACAGTAGCTTCTACTATTGTCCTTGCTAGTTCTTCGGCTTCAATCAGGTTGTAGGTGCCTTGCCAAGAAACTCTGACGAGACCCGTACATGTAGTATCAGATATCAAGCCCTTCTTTTTGTCCACGAAAGCTTGTCCTGCAGCTGGTGTAGCGGAAGTGCCTGTGGTCTTCTTGGATTTCTTCCCCATCTTTCTTGAGCTTTCTCCTATGGATGAATTCTGCACAACGGCGAAAATAAACGTAACACAGAGATATGCTAATGAAAATCCAATATGGGAAAGATATACTGATCAAAGCGTGCTGAGAAATTAACTCTTAAAGATGGCCGCAGATACAATCCATGGGAAGATCTTACAATTACATTAAATGGCCGTTTAAGACCTGCCACCCCTTAAATGCTCATTATACCATTATTCGGCTGAATGGCCCGCTTAAGCGTGCTATGGATATTTTGGCGATTGAGTGCGGGTGACCGATTACTTAAGAGATCAAGCTTTAAATATGCATGGATCGTAATATCCCTCCATTTAACGGCTTTTTTGAAATCCGCGCTATATCATAATCGGGCATCGGGAACACCTAAATCCTTATGTTGACAATTTTGAAACCCCGATCGCTGATAGTGATATCGCATCGCATTGGGAGAATTGGTGTTATATAACCATATGGATAGCATACCACCGACCGCCGATAGCGAAATCACATCGCAACGGGGTGAATGGGCATAAAAATGTGCATAGATAGTGTATCGCCGATTGCCGATTGCGATATCGCATCGCATCGGGGGTATGACCTGGGTGCCTTATTATTGTGCATAGGATATTGCCGATTGCCGATTGCCGATTGTGGTATCGCATCGCATCGGGGGTAAAGGCTTGGGGTGCTTTAAGACTTGCATAGAGTATTGCCGATAGCCGATAGCGATATCGCATCGACGGGAACCCATATGTCACTTATTTGTGCTTTCTATGTCATTGCGATATGCGATCTTGCGATCGCTTTATCGCAATGATAAAAGATTATTTTATTTGATTAAAAATGGGTTCTTCAAAAGGTTTTATATAATGTCTTCATTTAGTTTGCGGACCTTTTTCAAATAATCCAATATTGATACCAATTAACTTCTAAAGGGACCCATCTCATATAATAATTTTGTAAATATAAATGATATGAAAATGGGGGGTTGTTGTAGGGCACAACACCTAGTCAACATATCACCTTCATTAGCGTTGGAGGATAAAACTCCACAAGAGGTATGGACTGGTAAGAAACCCTCTCTTTCACATCTGAGGGTATTTGGAGGTGATTCATATGTACATGTTCCAAAGGAGAAACGAACCAAGTTGGATAGTAAATCTGAAAAGTGCATCTTTATTGGGTATAAGGATGGTTTAAAGGGTTATAAGCTTTGGAACCCAGTAACAAGGAAAGTTGTGTACAAGAGAGATGTGGTGTTCAAAGAGGTGAAAGATTTTATTAAACATGAAGTTCAACCAAAGGGACCTGAGAAGATAGAGTTTGAGCTAAAGGAGGAAGAATCAAACTCTACAATAGAGGAGGAATCAGAAGATGAAGAGCCACAAACTCTGGGTGTCAGAATATCAGTTCGAGAAAGAAGGCAGCTAGAAAGGTATAGTCCATCTACTTTCTGTTTAAATTTTTATTTATCTATTACTGATGATGATCCAAGAACTACGAAAGAATCAGTAGATTCAGAGGATGGAAAACTATGGAAAGAGGCCATGGTTGATGAAATGGCATCTTTGAACAAAAATGAGGCTTGGGATCTAGTGGAGTTTTCGGCTGGAAGGAAACCCATTGGCACAAAATGGGTGTTCAAGAAGAAGACAAATGTAGAAGGAAAGGTGGAGAAATAAAAAGCTCGATTGGTAGCAAAAGGTTATTGCTAAGTGCTGGGTATTGATTTTGGTGATATTTTTTCTCCTGTTGCCAAGGTAACTTCTATTAGATTACTTTTATTTGTTGTTGCTACTTTTGATTTTGAGGTAGAACAGATGGATATGAAGACAACATTTCTTCATGGGGATCTGGAAGAGGAAATATACATGAAGCAACCTGATGGCTGTTATGAAACTAGCTCAAGAAAAGATAGAAAAGATAGATCAACGCCTTAGAATTCAGACTCTTCGAGGGGGCAACCTCCTTTACATTACATAAATGAACAATACTTCGACGATTCAAATGAAAAAACCTCCTTTCTATATATAGGAGTCTAAGGAGTCACAATATAATCCAGCCGACCTAACAATAATAATATAAAGCCACAAAAATAACAATAGAGGGATTCTATGGGCACATTAATAACAATATTGGGGCAATGGGGGCACAACAATATAAATAAGGGGTATAACTATAATAGTAATGGGGTAATCACTAGTATTATAGGGACCCAACATGCCCCTCTCCTTCAAAAAAGTGTTGTCCTCAACGCTTGAGTAGTTCTGGATACTTCTGCATAAAATTCTCATCCTCCCATGTGGAATCTTCAGCGGATAAGTTCTTCCACTTGATAAGATACTCTGAAATTGATCGATTTCGTAGCTGTCGAGTTCTTGTTTCTATGACTGCTTCCGGTTCCAATATAATTTTTCCTTCCTCGTCAAGTTCTGGCAATATTGTTTGAACTGGGAGCTTGTCGCCTATAACCTTCTTTAAACATGAAACATGGAAAACTGGGTGCAATCGAGAAGCTGCAGGAAGCTCCAATTTGTATGCCATAGTACCAATCTTTTGCAACACCTTGTACGGACCATAATACTTTGGTGATAATTTATTATCCTTCTTAGCTTGCTTGAGGGACATTTGCTTATATGGTTGTAGCCGTAGGAATACCCAATCACCTACATCAAAACTTCTTTCACTGCGATGTTGATCTGCCTGTTGTTTCATTCTATTTTGTGCCAACACGAGGTTATCCTTTAAGAGTTGGAGGACTTGTTGTTGATGTTCGATGTGATGTTCCACTGCCTGAACCTTAGAATTTTCTCTTAAATATGATGTGATGGATGGTGGTTGATACCCATAAAGTGCCATAAATGGGGTCATTTTTGTTGTTGTATGAAAGGAAGTGTTATACCACCATTCAGCCAGAGGCAACCATTTGACCCATTGTGTCTGTTTATCAGATACAAAGCAACGAAGATATCCTTCCAAACATTTGTTTACTATCTCAGTTTGCCCATCAGATTGAGGATGATAAGATGAGCTATGAGCTAACTGAGTACCAAGACAAGAAAATAATTCTGTCCAAAAATTTCCAGTGAAAATGGGATCTCTGTCACTTACAATAATCTTTGGGTTTCCATGTAGCTTTTGAATTGTTTCCATAAATGCAGTAGAAACTGTACTGGCTTTAAATGGATGTGATAATGCACAAAAGTGTGCATACTTGGTAAGTCTGTCAACTACCACCATGATGACACTCTTTCCCTCAGACTTGGGTAAACCTGTGATAAAATCCATTGAAACCTCCTCCCAACGTTGGCTTGGAATGGATAAAGGTTGTAATAGACCCGGTGTCTTAATTGTTTCAACTTTATTTTGTTGGCAAACCAAACATTCCGCCACAAACTTTTGAATATCTGATTTAAGGCCATCCCAAAAAAATTCCTTCTTAACCCTGTGGTAAGTTTTTAAAAATCCTGAGTGCCCTCCTAAGGGAGAAGTGTGCAATTCCATAAGAATCTTTTGTTTTAGCTGGGAATTCTTACAGAGGTATAAGCGATCTTTGTACCATAACGAATCATTTTTCCAGCTAAATGTATCAGACGTACTGGAATCTTGTTGTAGCTTTCGAATAAGTGCCCACACTTCTTCATCATTCTTCCATTCCTCCCTTGCTTCATTTATCCAATCTGGTTGGATAATAGAAATGGCGCACAACAATGCTTCCACATCCTCATCCTTTCTTGAGAGTGCATCTGCCACCACATTTTGCTTCCCTTTTTTGTAGATGATTTCAAAGTCATAACCCAACATCTTTGTGACCCACTTTTGTTGCTCTTCAGAGGATAATCTTTGTTCTAAAAAGTATTTAAGGCTATCATGATCCGTTTTTACCTTGAAGTGTCTTCCCATTAGGTAGGGTCGCCATTTCTTAAGTGCATGGAGTATTGCCAACATTTCCTTCTCATAAATAGCTTTGCTTAAAAACTTTCCCTTGATTGGACGACTTTCAAAAGCAATGGGTCTTTCATCTTGCATTAGAACAGCACCAATTCCATTTCCTGAAGCATCACATTCCACAATAAAGGTTTTTGTGAAGTCCGGTGTAGCTAAGACCGGTGCTTGGCACATTGCCTCTTTAAGATGTTCAAAGGCCTTTGTTGCTTCCGGAGTCCATGAAAATGCATCTTTCTTCAATAATGTTGTTAGAGGTGCTGCTATTCTCCCATAATTCTTAACAAACTTGCGATAATACCCTGTCAACCCAAGAAATCCTCGCAGATGCTTTATGGATGTGGGGATTTTCCATTCCTTAATGGCTTTAATTTTGCTAGGGTCTACCTTAACTCCTTCATGAGATACAATATGACCCAAATATTCCACCTCCTGGACTCCAAAGAAACATTTGGATCTTTTTGCATATAATTGTTTCTCCTCCAATAGTTGTAGCACCCTGTCAACATGTTCAACATGATCCTTCCAAGACTTGCTGTAGATTAGTATATCATCAAAAAATACTAACACAAATTTTCTAAGGAATGGTTTGAAAATTGAATTCATCAAACCTTGAAATGTTGAAGGTGCATTGGTAAGGCCAAAAGGCATGACCAAAAATTCATAATGACCCTCATGAGTTCTAAATGTCGTTTTCGGAATGTCTTCAATCTTCATTCTGATTTGATGATATCCTGAACGAAGATCCAACTTGGTGAAGTAAATTGATCCATGCAATTCATCCAGTAATTCATCAATGACAGGAATGGGGAACTTATCTTTAATAGTGAGCTTGTTGAGCTCCCTATAATCCGGACACATGCGCCATGATCCATCCTTCTTGTGCACCAATACTACTGGAGCAGAGAAAGAACTTTGACTCGGTTGAATTATACCAGCCTCTAGCATTTCTGCAACCATACGTTCAATTTCACTTTTTTGGACATAGGGATATCTGTACGGCCTGATGTTTGGAGGAACACTTCCTGGAATCAGATGAATAGCATGATCATGATCACGCATAGGTGGGAGACCTTTGGGAGTCTCAAATACCTTGGAATGATTGTCCAGGACTTTTTGGAGATCTGGAGAAATAGATGATTCCAATGTGGAAACATCTAGCGAACATAATTGTGCAATTACACCTCTTTGCTCCTTTTTTAGAAGCTTTGTCATACCATTAGAGCTGATTATCTTTCCTGGTTTCCCTGCAATACCCCTTAATTCAACTTCCTTTCCTTCCATAGAAAATTTGATGAAAAGTTCTTGAAAATTAAAAGCTATTGTACCCAAGGATTGTAGCCATTGGACTCCTAGTACAACATCAGCACCTCCCATTGGAATGGAAAGCATTGGGCTAGTCAATACATATTCTCCCATGGATAGCTTGATATTATGGCACTTTCCAGAGCAATTTATTGTTCCTCCATTTGCAATCATCACTTGACACTCTGGTGCTGGATATAGGAAGCAATTCAATTCTTTTGCTACCCTACAATGAATAAAATTGTGGGTGCTTCCTGAATCAATCAACACTATTACCTTTTTCTTCTTGATTTGTCCTTCTATCTTGATGGTTTGAGGAGTGGTAATTCCCGCCAATGCATTACAAGATATGGTCGGATTTATTTGTTCTTCATCTAGGCTTTGTTCCTGGAGTATATCCTCTTCTTTTGACCTTTCTTGCTCCTTTTCTTCTTCCTCTTCACAATCTATGTAGAATAATTTCTTCTCAGCACACTTATGACCTTTAGTGTATTTGCTATCACAACTGTAACAAAGCCCTTTTGCTCTTTTTTCTTCCAATTGTTGTGGTGTCAACCTTATAGGTTGTGGAAGACTAGGGGCAACAACACTTCCGTCTTTATAGTTGTGAGTGGTATGCTTCCTGGTTGCCATAATTTTGCTTTCCATTTTTCTTGCTAACCTGAATGCCTTCTCTAATGAATCAGGTTCCCAAAGGCGAACATCATGTTGGATATTATCCTTTAAAGACCCTATGAACACATCAATCCTATGCTCCTCTGGAATATCTTTTACCCTTATGTTCAATTTTTGGAACTCCTCAATGTGCTCCATTATTGAACCCTTTTGTTTGAGACTTATCAATTGGCTAAAAAAAGTGTTGCTTTTTGTATCCTCATAATGTGCTATCAATTCTTCCGTAAAAATTGCCCAAGTGATAAATTGTTTACGAGAGCAAAGCCATTGATACCATACAAACTGATTTGGTTCCAAATATAAAGTTGCCATACGTACCTTTTGTGTGTTTTGCACATTATTGAGATCGAAGAATTGCTCCATCTGTAATATCCATGTGGCGGGATCCTTGCCATCAAACTTCCTCATATCGATTTTTGGAATATGGTGGTTCTTCGATCCAACATTAGAGTCTATGGAATCATGATTAACATTTCTTTTGTTCACATCATGAGTTTCCTTTACAACCTTTTCACCATTAGTAAGTATTTCTTGTAGAAAATTTGTCAAATCTTTCTTCAAATCTGCCATGTCTGTCTTCAAATCTGCCTTCAGATCATCCATCTTAGCTTCCATGCCCTTTTATCTTAGATTCCACGCCATTTATCTTAGCATCTGTTAGCTTTTGTGAGCGTGACATTTGTTGCACTTGTTCTTGTAATTTTGATATATCATGTAGCATTTCTTCCTCTTCTTCATGAGTCATGCTAGAGCTTTCAGGTTCCTTACTAGGTGTTTGCATTTTCTTTCCTCGGGGCATCAGTTACCGATAATAATGCTTTACTATGCCCTTTGAATTCCTTCAAACCAAGCTTATGCAAAAATTAAAAAAAAAAACTACACACCTTTTTTTACTTTGTAGAAGCCTGATATTGAATCTGATGTATCTCTGTAATTTCGAATCATCCAGTTCTAAAATTGTGACTTGTAGTAGCCTTCTATGTCCTCTTTCCAATGCCACTAGTCTGATCCAAATTGGATTCTCCAAGAAAGAGTTATGCACAATCTCCCACAGTGACCTGATTATAGACTAGTTCAGTAGAGCGAACTTGTATGAAGTGCCACGTGTCACTGTTTCAAGATTTGACTCTGAAAAATATATAAAAAAAAACTACAGTCCGTCCTCTTTCTGTACCTTCTTACAAAATTTCAATCCGATGCTCAGAAGAAAGTTATGACGATTTTCCCCAGGTCACCTGTTTTGAGTGTAATTCAGGAGTCTGCAAAAAGACCAACTTCCTCAGATCATATCTCCGAAAATATCGTGCGAAAAGATTTGAAATTTGGACCCAAGGTTCAGCGTGATTTCTTCTCAAATGGGTTTTTTTGCGACTTCTGAAACGTCACAGAAAAAAAGTTATAGAGAAAATGCCACGATGACCTATTTGGAGCAGCGAAACCCTAGAATCCAAAGCTCTGATACCAAATGTTATGAAACCAACTCAAGAAAAGATAGAAAAGATAGATCAACGCCTTAGAATTCAGCCTCTTCGAGGGGGCAACCTCCTTTACATTACATAAATGAACAATTCTTCGATGATTCAAATGACAAAACCTCCTTTCTATATATAGGAGTCTAAAGAGTCACAATATAATCGAGCTGACCTAACAATAATAATATAAAGCCACAAAAATAACAATAGAGGGATTCTATGGGCACATTAATAACAATATGTGGGCAATGGGGGCACAACAATATAAATAAGGGGTATAACTACAATAGTAATGGGGTAATCACTAGTATTATAGGGACCCAACAAAGGCTTTGCGGTGAAGGGTAAGAAAGAACTGGTATGCAAGTTAAAGAAGTCTATGTATGGGTTAAAACAGTCACCAAGGATGTAGTATCAGAAATTTGATACATTTATACGGGGACTTGGCTTCACCAAAAGCAAAGTAGATCACTGTGTGTATTTTAAATTAATTGGTGCCCATGTTATTTATCTAGTCTTGTATGTGGATGATATGTTGCTGGTTGGAAATGGCAAAGAAATTATCCAAGATTTGAAGACCCAATTGTCCTCCAAATTCGACATGAAAGATCTTGGTGCTGCAAACTATATTTTGGGCATGGAAATTAAAAGAGATTGGGCAAAGAGGAAGCTCTGGTTAAACCAAAGGAAGTATGTCGAGACAATACTGCAGAGGTTTAATATGAAGAATAGTAAACCGATGAAGGTTCCTATTCATGTACGTGTGAGGTTATCTACTGAACAATGTCCCAAGACACAAGAAGATGAAGAGGACATGTCTCATGTTCCATGTGCAAATGCAGTCGGTAGCCTAATGTATGCAATGGTCTATACTAGACCAAACATTGCACATGCAGTGGGAGTATTGAGCAGGTTTATGTCAAAACCAGGGAAGGAGCACTCGACAGCAGTGAAGCGGGTTTTCAGGTATTTGCGTGGCACTAGTGATTATGGTTTGTGCTACCAAGGAAGACCAGGATTGGATAGAGTGTTGGATATTTGTGGCTTTGTTGATGCAGATTAGGCTGGAGATCTGGATCAAAGAAGATCTACAAGTGGGTATGTATTTAACCTATTTGGAGGTGCAGTCAGTTGGATGAGTAAGAAACAATCTGTAGTGGCACTATCAACTACAAAGGCAGAATACATGGCAGCCACTCATGCAAGCAAGGAAGTCGTTTGGTTGTAAAGATTGTGTTCAAGTATGGGGTTAGTATAGGGAGCTATAAGGATAGACTGTGACAGCCAAAGTGCAATTTTCTTGGCAAATAACCCCGCATATCATTCCAAGGCAAAGCACATTGATGTTAAATTTCACTTTGTGAGGGATATGATAGAAGAAAAAAGGTGTTACTGGTAAAGGTGGACACTTTGAAGAATACTACAGATGCATTAAAAAAATCTATGAGCTCTAAGAAGTTCTCTTGGTGTAGAGGGACAATGGGCATTTTAGGGCTGGAAAAATGACTAAGCTTTCTTATGGCCCCCTGTGGAAAGAAAACAAGAAGTGGGAGAATGTTGGGTTGTGTTATATTCTTTCCACAACTAGCCCATGTAGTTAAACAGGGGGTTAGAGGGGAGCGGAGCCCCCCCTCGTTGCACCGATTGTGTAGTGGGTGGGGGGGGGTCACAGGGGGTTTGAGGCATACCCGTAACCCCACTTTATGGGGTCTGGGGCAGCGCCCTGGAAAATTTTGGTTTTGGACCCTATGTTAGGTTGGGCGGACCCACCTATGGTTTTATGCATGATTTTGGCACATGTTTTTTGGACACGATGGTTTTTGGTCCATGGTATTGGATGCTTTAGCATGTATAAATATGTATTATAACATTGAAAATAACATAATGAAAATCAAGCTGGTAGTCCCAGTTTTGGGATCCAATGGGAAATCTCTATGTATATGTTTTTTATGTGTTATGCTCTCGCATTGTTTATTTTCTATGTTTTAGAATTCGTATGCAAGTAATTTCTGTACGGGGTTAAAACCTACAAGATCAACTTCAATACTACCGTAGTGATTGTGTATTTCAATGACATCGTCCTTCAATTAATTTATAACAGGAAGCGTCAGAGAGGCAATATTTAAAAAAATGTCACAAATTAGCGTAGAAAAGGTTGCTCATGCAGTGGGTAGTTTGAGTATGTTTCATGAAATGTTCAAGAAGATTGCAAATGTTACCTGTTGGTTGTAGGAACATGTCTCCTTGTAGAAAATTTTGAGTCTGACTTGCTACCTTGACTTGGCTCAAAGTTGTAGAGTATGCCACCAAGGGTTTGACACTTTTTAGTTGCTATAAGAAAATTTTGAACATTTATGTGTCTCTTAATCTAAATTACAATGGCAACCAGGATTATGGGTTGGCTTTGTGGTGAAGCACTTCCATACAAAGCCTTCACTTAATTCTTATATGGAAATGGTCTGATAACATCACTACCAAATGACTAACGCAATGATTTTAGTGAAATAAGCATCATGGTAATAACTTCACTCTCAGTAACCCAAATATTATAGGTCGATTTTCTAGAGTTACAGTTGTGCATTGCCTATTTTTTTTATTATACGCACTTCATAGTAACAAGTTTTGATTAATCTCTGCATCTTATATTGAAATTCTCAAGTCTAAGTATTGTATTTCATACACCATGGTGGATAGCTATAGTAGCATTATGGGGGGAATAAACACTGTAAGGTCATATTGGAACAATTAATTTTGTAAATGTTATTACATAACATAGAACCTTGCATTGTTGTGGTGGAGTAGAGAGAAATGCAAAGAAATGACAACGATTAACATGTTGATTATTTTCAATAAGTAGAAATGATGAATGATAAATTGGTTACTGTTTTATTGTGCCTACTTATTGAGTGTTGGGAATTATGTGAAGATTAAATTTTTATTTCATTATGTGTTGTTGAAAATTTTTCCGAAAATTAAGTTATTGTTGAATTCTTTTGTGAGAGCATAAAGGATCTATACCATGATTTAAAATTGGTTTAAGATACTTACACATGATAGACTTAGATTTTGATGTTCATAGTAGAACGGGAGAAATGAACAAATTTGTAGTATGGTTATTGCATTGAAAGTTTGGATGATGAGTTTTAGTGGTCATCATGTCTTATAAATATGAATGCAAGTTTTGAAAGGAGTAATGGTGGATAGGAAAGTTGAATCCTATGTTTAATTGTGTGCCAATAAGTCTCTTCTTCCATACTATCATCATATTACTTTGCTCATATTAAAATTAAATTATGAGTTGCATGATTGCCATGCGTAGTCTATTCAAAGACATAGCTTAATAGAACTAAGTTTATACTTATAAGAGATATTAAGGGAAAAAATGTTGAACTCTTATGAGGTAACTAGAAAACAAAAATAGATAAAATGACAAGTTCCTTTTCCATAGATCATGGCCAACACAACGAAAGATCAAAATAAAAGTATATAAATGGAATCTATATAAGTCATAGGAAATAATTTCATGACATTCTATCAAAAGTATCTAAAATTGATGGTTAATTAATTGGTTTCCATCCTAGAATAGATTCTGAAGGTTTTCTTTATTTGTATCTATTCATGAAGTTTCCCATGAAATATTGTTAAGCTCGTGAAAGATGGGTCTTTGTACATGGTATGAGACTATGTATTTTTATTATTTATTTTTATCTTTGAACTTAATATTTTTGTATTGATTGGTGCATCTACATGTAATTATGCAATTCATTTTTGGATATGGTTTTGCCAATGGCTGAACCGTTTAATTCACCCTTAGTGGGAAAAGGATCCAAATATACACTATTGGAGGGAGCTAAAACTTACCAAGTCATTATTTAGATATTCAGTAGCAACATGCATACTTAATTAGATATGCATAGTTTGGAACCTACAGGTTTCTTTTTGAATAAAGAAATATACCAATAATTGTAACTGAGATATGTAAGAGGCACAAATTATATTTCCAATCTAGACTGAACTGGGGTCAAAGTTGTGAAGTGTATGCACACATGTAATAAAACTCATTGTATACATGTTGAAGAAGACATCATACATTAATAATTCTATGACCCTAATAACTCGATCAGTGGGACTAGAACCCAAAAGTACATCTAGTGTAAATACTTAGTGGGAGTGTAAAAGAAGCTCATAGTTCTTCTCAATTAATAGCAGAAAGACAATATTAAATACAAGCCCCAAGGCACATTCTCAAGTTCACCCAAATTCCAAGGTGTCAATTATTGTAACTCAAAGTATGCAACCTCAAACTCCACAACCTTGATGTGCATATCAATCCAAATATAGATGGGCTTCTCACAAATAGGGACCTTTCAAAATCTGTAGCAATAAAAAGATGCTTCCAATAGAATGATTGTAGATATTACGAAGGCACTTCTTATGGAAATTGGAAAGTTTGAAATGATATGTATGCTTCTACTATATATAAACAAAGCATACATGCTTTATGAGAACATAAATTACAAACATATTAGATATGGTGGTACTAGATGCTTCAACCATATTAGATGGCTACATGGTACTGGTAATCAAGATTGTTGTGTAAAAGATAATTGGTTTAGATAAAATGATATATATCAATCTATTCAAATTAATTTACAATCGTACAATTTGAGATGCATATTTTGTACCACTATTTCCTATCAAGCAATATGGGAGAAGTCTACCTGTCAGATTGCATTGATAGTGTTGTCTGGTCTTGAATATGACACCATAACCATGATTTCATAAACTATTTATTTTAAGGAATTTGATAATTGATGTGGTTTCCAAGAAATGAATTATATTCTACTAGGTCATGATCTAGTGTTAAGGTGGGGTATCAACATGTTAATGACCTAGGTTCACACCCTGGTACACATAGTACCCTGGAAATTAAGAGATTGGGGAGTGTGAGAACATTGTAACCTTCATTTATGACTCATGTATAGGAGGTGCATGCACTTGCATACTAATTGTTTGATTGGTGTTGGATATACACTGAATTATTCATGGCCAACGAGGTGTTGTGAGTAGTGGTAAAAATAGCAAACATGAAATCATATGGCATAACTAGATTATGTGTGGTGTACTTTTGAGTACCAAACAATTATTTTCTTGGCTAAAGACAAGGTTAAGGTTGTTATTAAACATCAAATATAACATTGAAGTCCATATTAGACTAACTACCATAGTCAATAGCCTGCTTTCTGATTATGCAAAGGTCATGATTCCAGTGTTAGTACAACCTTGTCTGGACAGATTCAATCCCAGAACCCATATTTGTTGGTATTATAAAGTTGTACTATACATGATTACCTCTATGTTATCATTTTCTCTCATTATTGAAACTTTCCTGTAAGCACAATATATATGCACAATATTAGCTCAATAAAAGCACTTAAGTACTTTGACATGAACTTATTCAGTTATGCTTTGGTTGCAGAAGTTTAACAATTCCATTAATTCTTTATTCTCCAATTAACAAATCGAGCATGGTTTGATTGGACTTTCCTAAAGGTAGAGTGAATAAATAAATAAAAAATTGGCATTGACTTGATATTATGTTAAAAACACTAACATTGTTTTAAAAACATGTGGATAATGTACGTGTTGTGCATGTGATGCTATGGACAATTGGTATTGTGTACATGTAATATGGGTGGTACTGTGTACATGTGGTATATATGGTACTAGTATGGATGCATGTAGTGCATGGTCTTGGATGACGTGTATAAATTTATGTGTGTGATGCACACTATGTGTATGTGCATATGGTTGAGGAGAAGGCACTAGGTGGTTGTCTAATGTGGAAACCGATCCAGAGTGCGCATAGAATAAAGACATAGGTAGAAGTTAACGAGTGATTAAAGGATAAGTATCAATATTTTATTTCAGTGTAGTATGCATGTGATTTATGATTCTGGTCTATGATGATTACATGTGATCTATAATTGGGTTTATGATGGCTACATGTGATTTATTATTTTGATGGTTATGTTTTGAGCTAACATGAGGTGATATTTTTATACATGTTGATTGGTCAAATGTGTTAGTTTGACTTGTTGTGACTAATGCAGGGAGACTACAGGAAACAAGTGTTCGACAAGAACACAAATGCATTGGAAGAACATGCATTTCTTTCTATACAATGAAAATGAGGAAACATAGTAAAATGGCCAGCAACATTAACCCGTAGTTACTCAAATAGTAGTACTGTTATATCAAGTTATGACATTAACTGTGGTAAACAAATTTGAGTTTTTTTTTTAAGGCATCTAAAGTCTCTCACAAAATTTATTATAGCAAATGTAACATGTAGCAATTGAAGGAGATTTTTGGTAGAACTCCATTGTAACCTATAGATCGAAAGGTCTTATTCAGGTGGAAAGGTCATGGGAACCTTTAATTTCATAAATAACTACCTGAGAATGAGGAAACAAATTGTAATATGTAGTAATACACCGAGGACGATCTAAATTTAAGGGGGTGCGTATGTAACACCCCTCCATTGTATGTAACACTCTGTTGCTATCATGCCAGACCTAAGCTAAGACCGAGTTGTAATAGAAAATCTAGGTTGGAGGTGTAAAAATGAGAGTAAATATTTTATTACCAAATAAATAAAGATAATGTAAAACGTTTGGAAAAGGAGATGCCAAGAGATGAGATTCTTGCCAAATGAAATCCCATTCGTGAATGGGAATGGATAATTCTTTCATGATACGACTTCTAGATTAAATTCCAGATAAGCTTAATGGAATGGGAGATAAACATCCATTAAGTTTCTTAGCTGGAAAAACATGTTAAGTTTAAGAAAAACATAAAAGCCTTGCAGCAGAGAAAGACAATCTTTTGTGATAAAATACATAAAATCCTTGTAGGAGAGAAAGGCAAGATTTTATGGGAAAAGCCTTAGAATTAAGCAAGAATTAATATCATAGTTCTAAGAGTTCAATTATACCTTCATATCAAATAACTGTAATAACAAACTAAAATTTTAAATGCTCAGAGAGCAAGATAACCTTCACAACTGTAACAGTAATAAAAAAAACAAATGAAATATTAAATTCTCATCTACTGGAATTCTCACCATGATCAACTGGATCCACCTGGAAAGAACAAATTGCCACCCAACCATCAACCGTATCCTCTGGTTCTCCCCCAAGATGAGATAGGAATTTTTTTCCAAAATCAGCAACCTCTTATGATTCTTGGTCAAGGTATTTTATCCTTGCTTTCCCTTGTAGACTTTCCTTAGTGGCATCTTGCTTTTCTGGCTTCTGCTCAATCCCGTAGCCTAGGATTTTCTTAATTTTTTTTTGTAAAAGTATAATTTTTTCATTTAAAGCCGACCTTTGCCCCCGTAGTTCTTAATTCACCCATTCCTAGTGTTTTTTCCCCCACACTAGGTGATTTATTAGTTTTTTCTCTCCCGATCTAATCTATCACATAAATTCACTCCTGGGGTTTTTAGGAGTAGTTTGGGAAAGCTTTATTTCCATCCTATCCATCCACATTGGATTCCGAATTGGAATATTGATCTCATTAATTCACAGGTTCTTTTCCAAGTTAATCCTCCAATGTGCTATATTTAATATTATTCAAATATATTAAATACATTATCATAGTTATTTCAAAGAGTCAATTATGGCTTCCTTTCCATTACTGCAAATAGTCTTGACTACTAAAAGAATATTTACATGAACATTAAGGGGTATTACATCTCCCCCCTCTAAAAAAATAGAACATCGTCCTTAGTGTTTATTCCTCTACCACTTCATTTTCGAACAATGCAGGATACATTTCTTTCATGATATCCTCACATTCCCAAGTGGATTCCTCGAGTGTAAAGTGCCTCCACTGCACTTTAACTAAAGCAACGAATCGATTCCAAAGCATGGTCTCTTTATGATCTAAGATACAAAGTGGCTCTGGTAGAAAGTCTCCTTTGGGTCCCACCTATGTCAAATTCTAGTCAACCACATGAGAAGGATCATGAAAATATTTTTTTGATAATGATACATGAAATGAATTAATAACTTTCATATGAGTGGGTAGATGCAACTAATATGCCACTGGACCAACTTAGTCCAAAATTTCAAATGGCCTGTAGAATCGTGGTGCTAATTTCACACAGCTGCCAGTAATGAGAGTACTTTTTCGAGATTTAACACTCAGATATACATGATCTCTAATTTTGAAATCTTTGTGTGTTCTATTTTTGTCTGCATAACTCTTTTGTCAGTTTTGAGTTGTCTTAATATTCTGTTGAATTCTTCGTATTGTGTACTCCATTTCCTGTAATGCATCCGGCCCAAGAATCAACCTATCCTCTGGTTGGCTCCAACTGAGTAGTGTATTCCATTTTCTTCCATACAAAGCTTCAAAAGAGCTCATTTTTATATATTTTTTATAAATGTTGTTATAAGAAAACTCAGATAAATGCAAAAAATCTTCCTTCTTTGTGGGTTTGTCCATTACATACATTCTGAGCATGTCCTCTAAAATTTCATTTTTTCTTTCAGTTTGTCCATTTGTTTGAGGACGGCATGTGGTACTGAATTTCAACTTGGTCCGCATACCCCCGAACAAGGCCTTCCATAAGTTTGAGGTGAATTTAGCATCCCTTTCTAACACTATCATTTTTGGTATGCCATGTAGTCTGAAAATTTCTTTCATGATAACGTTGGCAACTTTTGCAGTGCCAAATGTAGAGTGTACTAGTATAAAGTGTGCCTCTTTAGTCAATGTGTCTATCACTACAATAATGAATTCATTTTGATACTTGGTCCTTGTTAACCTGGTTATAATATCCATTAAGATCACTTCCAACTTCCACTTTGGAATGGGTAATGGATTTTGTAATCCTGTCGGATGTTGGTGCTCCACTTTTACTTGTTGACACTCTAAGAATTCTTCTAAATAATCTGCTACATCCTTCTTCATATCTGGTCAATTTTTTTTTCTTAATTATGTCACCATTTTATGGTATCCTGGGTGACCAATGTATGGTCTCTTGTCATATTCATCCAGTATCATCTATTTCAACACAACCACATTAGAAATATATACTATCTTGGTAAATGAGTAATCCTTCTAGTTTTGTAGCATACCCTGGAATTTATTTCTATTATATTTTCAGCTACATCTTTTGGTACTAAGGATCTTGTTGTAAAGCGTGTTTCACATGTTATTTAAAATTTGTTTTCATGCTGCTTCCAGTTCTTTTTATCAAGGAATGAACATGTCTACTTAGTGCATCAACAATTTTTTTTTTTCTTTTCCTTTTATATTCTTTATATCAAATTTAAATTCACTAAGGAAGGTTAACCACATTTCTTGTCTCGCATTTAAATCAAGCTAACTAAAGAAATATTTTAGGTTGATATGATCGATTACCAAAACAAATTTCTTTCTTAGTAAATAATGCCTCCAAATTTTCAAGGCATGTATTATAGCATCTAATTCTAGATCATATACATCATAATTTGGTTCATGTTTTTCAGCTTTCTTGACTCATAAGTTGTGACAACATTGTCTTGTAGTAACACACCCCTAAGTCCTTCTAACAAGCATCCATGCACACAGTAAATTCCTTGTTTGGATCTAAAAATTTTGAAATAGGAGATGTCAACATTTGTTTCAAGTTGTCAAATCTTTCTTGTAATTTGGTTGTCCACTCAAACTTTAATCCCTTCTTCTACAGGGAGTGTTGGGTTGTGTTATATTCTTTCCACGACTAGCCCACGTAGTTAACCAGGGGGTTAGAGGGGGGATGGAGCCCCCCTTCGTTGTCCCGATTGTGTAGCAGTGGGGGGGGGGTGTCACAAGGGGTTTGAGGCATACCCGTAACCCCACTTTATGGGGTTCAGGGCAGCGCCTCGGAAAATTTTGGTTTTGGACCCTATGTTAGGATGGGCAGACCCACCTATGGTTTTGTGCATGACTTTCGTACATGTTTTTTGGACATGATGGTTTTCAGTCCATGGTTTTTGATGCGATGGTTTTCAGTCCATGGTATTTGATGCTTCGACATGTATAAATATGTATTATAACATTTAAAGGAACATAATGAAAAATCAAGATGGTAGTCTCGGTATTGGGATCCAGGGGAAAATCTCTATGTATATGTGTTTTATGTGTTATGCTCTCGCATTATTTATTTTTTTTGTTTTAGAATTCGTATGTAGGTAATTTGTGTATGGGGTTGAAACCTACAATTGGTATCAGAGTTGTTTTGGCTTCAAGGGGACGCCTTTATTGCTAAGGGGTTTCGCTCAGGCTTGTGGTAGACCTTTTTCAATGGGAGATCTGCGAGATAGATTCTGGTGGTGAAAGAAGATGGCGAGCAGTGGAAAGATAGAGATCAAAAAAATTAATGGTCAGAGTTTTGAGTTGTGGAAACTCAAGATGGAGGATCTATTGGTGGAGAAAGATTAGTGGATCGTGGTAGATCCAGGTACTAAACTAAAGGGAGTGTCCAATGAAGAATGGAAGAAGCTGGATCAGAAGGCAAAGAGCACAATACGATTGTGTGTCTCAGATTCAGTATTGTTGAATGTATCAGGGGAAGTTACGGTGAAGGCTTTGTGGGACAAGTTAGGGACTTTGTACCAATCTAAGTCTCTGGTGAATAAACTGTTCCTGCAGAAAAAGCTATATAACCTGAGGATGAAAGATGGAGACTCGGTGATAGAGCATCTGAACGCATTTAATACTGTGGTAAGTTAGTTAGCATCTGTTAATATTAAAATTTCAGATGAAGATAAGTGCATCAGTTTGTTGTTTTCTCTACCAGATTCATGGGATAGTCTGGTTATTGCAATAGGTAGCAATGCAACTGCCTTGCAATTTGATGAAATAGTCTCATCCTTGATGATGGAGGAGATGAGACGGAAAAATATGGAGAGTCAGAATGGTGATGCCTTGTCTATACAAGGAAGGTCCTAGAACAGAAACAAAAATAAGTCATCTAGTGGGAAATCTAAATCTAGAGGGAGATCTAAGTCACCAGGAAAACCTGTGAAGGTGGTGTGCTGGAAATGCGGAAAGGAATGACACTATAAAAGGGATTGTAAATCTAAAACTCTTGATAAAGGAAAGGGATCTAATGATGCTCCTTCTGCAGAGGCGAAATCCACCTCAGGTCAAGGTGGGGATGTGTACTTGGCTTCTTCAAGTACACATGTAGATCATGAGGCATGGTTGATTGACTCAGGTGCATCCTTTCACTTCACTCCCCATAGAGAGTGGTTCTATGAGTATGAGAAATACGATGGTGGTGATGTCTTCTTAGGGGGCGACAGGAAGGCTAGAATCATTAGTCATGGAAAAGTAAAGTTGAAGTTGCATATTCCTGCATTGGCCAGAAATCTGATTTCTGTAAGCTAGATGGATGATCCAGGTGTAAAAACAGTTTTCGAGAAGGATACCTGCAAAATGGTTCAGGGGGCACTGGTATTAATGCACAGAGTTCGAATTGGAACTCTGTACAAGTTGCAAGGTAGCACTATTATTGATGGTTGCAACAGTTTTATGGTTCCTGAAAGTGGAGCAAAAAATCTAGTGGTCTCTGGAGAAAAGATCATGTTATGGCATCAAAGGCTTGGACATTTGGAGAGAAGGGCCTTCGAATAATTCATGGTAAAGGTATGGTAGAAGGTATGAGTAATAGCTCTCTGGATTTTGATTTCTATGAAAATTGTGTATACGGGAAGTAGAATCGGGTGAGTTTCCCCTTTGGTGGAAAGAGGGCGAAACATATATTAGAGCTTCTACACAGTGATGTGTCTGGACCTGTGAAGGTTCCATCACTGAGTAAGTCTGTGTACTATGTATCATTTATAGATGACTTCTCAAGGAATACATGGATATATTTCCTTAAGAAGAAATCCGAAGTCTTTGATAGGTTTAAAGAATTTAAGGCTCTCGTGGAAAATCAAACAGAGAAGAAGATAAAGGTGTTGAGGACAGATAATGGTGGAGATTTTTGCAGCAAGGAATTTGAAGAATTTTGTAAGAAGTGTGGTATAGCATGGTAGAAGACTACTCCATATACACCTCAGGAAAATGGAGTTACAGAAAGAATGAACAAGACGTTGATGGAAAGGGCAAGAAGCATGCTCAGTGATGCTAAGTTAAGACAAGAATTCTTGGCAGAGGTGGTGGAGACAGCATGTTACTTGGTCAACAGATCACCTTCATCAGTGTTTGAGGAGAAGACTCCATAAGAGGTATGGACTGGTAAGAAACCCTCTCTTTCACATCTGAGGGTATTTGGATGTGATGCATATGTACATGTTCCAAAGGATAAAAGAAATAAGTTGGATAGTAAATCTGAAAAGTGCATCTTTATTGGGTATAAGGATGGTTTAAAGGTTATAAGCTTTGGAACCCAGTAACAAGGAAGGATGTGTACAGACAAGATGTGGTGTTTAGAGAGGTGAAACATGTTATTAAACATGAAGTCCAACGAAAGGAACCTGAGAAGATAGAGTTTGAGCTAAAGGAGGAAGAATCAGACTCTACAGCAGAGGAGGAATCAGGAGATGAAGAGCCACAAACTCTGGCTCTGAGAAGATCAGTTCGAGAAAGAAGGCAGTTAGAAAGGTATAGTCCATCTGCTTTTTGTTAAAATTTTGCTTTATCAGTTACTGATGATGATCCCAGAACTGTGAAGGAAGCAGTCGATTCAGAGGATGGAAAACTTTAGAAAGAGGCCATGGTTGATGAAATGGGATCTTTGCACAAAAATAAGGCTTGGGATCTGGTGGAGTTACTGGCTGGAAGGAAACCCATCGGCAGCAAATGGGTGTTCAAGAAGAAGACAAATGTAAAAGGAAAGGTGGAGAAATATAAAGCTCGGTTGGTAGCAAAAGGTTATTCCCAAGTGCTGGGAATTGATTTTGGTGGTATTTTTTCTCCTGTTGCCAAGGTAACTTCTATTAGATTACTTTTATCTGTTGTTGTTGCTTTTGATTTTGAGGTAGAACAGATGGATGTGAAGACAACGTTTCTTCACGGGGATCTAGAAGAGGAAATCTACACGAAGCAACCTCAAGGCTTTATGGTGAAGGGTAAGAAAGAACTAGTATGCAAGTCAAAGAAGTCTCTGTATGGGTTAAAACAATCACCAAGGATGTGGTATCAGAAATTTGATACATTTATACGGGGACTTGGCTGCACTAGAAGTAGAGCAGATCATTGTGTGTATTTTAAATTAATTGGTGACCATGTTATTTATTTGGTCTTGTATGTGGATGATATGTTGCTGGTTGGAAATGACAAAGAAATTATCCAGGATTTGAAGACCCAATTGTCCTCCAAATTCGACATGAAAGATCTTGGTGCTACAAACTACATTTTGGGCTCTGGTTAAACCAGAGGAAGTATGTCAAAGCAATATTGTAGAGGTTTAATATGCAGGATAGTAAATCGATGAAGGTTCCTATTCCTGTAGGTGTGAGGTTATCTAATGAACAGTGTCCCAAGACACAAGAAGAGGAAAAGGACATGTCTCGTGTTCCATATGCAAGTGAAGTCAGTAGGTTGATGTATGCAATGGTCTATACTAGACCAAACATTGCACATGCAGTGGGAGTATTGAGCAGGTTTATGTCAAAACCAAGGAAGGAGCATTGGACAACAATGAAGTGGGTTTTCAGGTATTTGCGTGGCACTAGTGATTATGGTTTGTGCTACCAAGGAAGACTAGGATTGGACAGAGTGTTGGATATTTGTGGCTTTGTTGATGCAGACTGGGCTAGAGATCTGGATCACAGAATATCTACAAGTGGGTATGTGTTTAACCTATTTGGAGGTGCAATCAGTTGGATGAGTAAGAAACAATCTGTAGTGGCACTATCAACTACAAAGGTAGAATACATGGCAGCCACTCATGCAAGCAAAGAAGCACTTTGGTTGCAGAGATTGTGTTCAAGTATGGGGTTAGTATAGGGAGATATAAGGATAGACTATGACAGCCAAAGTGCAATTTTCTTGGCAAAGAACCCTGCATATCATTCAAAGACAAAGCACATTGATGTTTAGTATCACTTTGTGAGGGATATGATAGAAGACAAAAAGATGTTGCTAGTAAAGGTGGACACTTTGAAGAATATTGCATATGCATTGACAAAATCTGTGAGCTCGAAGAAGTTCTCTTGGTGTAGAGAGACAATGGGTGTTTCAGGGCTGGAAAAATGACTAAGCTCTCTTGTGGCTCCCTGTGGAATGAAAACAACAAGTGGGATAATGTTGGGTTGTGTTATATTCTTTCCACGACTAGCCCACGTAGTTAACCGGGGGGTTAGAGGGGGGGGCGGAGCACCCCTTCGTTGCATCGATTGTGTAGCGGGCCGGGGGGGGCATCACAAGGGGTTTGAGGCGTACCCGTAACCCCACTTTATGGGGTCCAAAATTTTGGTTTTGGACCCTATGTTAGCATGGGCGGACCCACTTATGGTTTTTTGCATGATTTTCATACATGTTTTTTGGACGCGATAGTTTTCAGTCCATGGTTTTGGATGCGATAGTTTTCGATCCATGGTATTGGATGCCTCGACATGTATAAATATGTATTATAACATTGAAAGGAAGATAATGAAAAATCAAGTTGGGAGTCTCGATTTTGGGATCCAGGGGAAAATATCTGTGTATATGTTTTTTATGTGTTATGCTCTCGCATTGTTTATTTTCTGTGTTTTAGAATTCATATGCAGGTAAATTCTGGACAGGGTTAAAACCTACAGGGAGGTAATTGGATAATCTAGTTTTGAAAATCCCTCCACAAACCTCTGATAATATCCAACAATCCCCATGAATGAACGAATTGCTGATACATATTTTGGTATAGGCCAATTCATAATGGCTTTAACTTTCTCAGGGTCCATTATCAACCCATATTTGGAAATAATATGTCCCAAGTATTGAATTCTAGTTTTATAAAACTCACATTTGTTGATTTTCGCATAAATTTGATGTTCCCTTAATGTCTGTAACACCAATCTGATATGATCTTGGTGTTCTTCTTCATTTTTAGCGTACACTAAGATGTCATCTATGAAAACTAACACAAATATATCAAGATACTTATCCTTTATTTCCATTGGAGACTTTCCTTTGCAGCATCTCTCTTTTCTCGGGTCTTCTCAACCCCATAGCATAGGATTTTCTTACTTTTTTTTTTTGCAAAATTATACTTTTTTTATTTAAAGCCTACCTTTTCCCATACAGTGATTTAGTCACCCATTCCTAGTGTTGTTTCCCTCACATTGGGTGATTTATTAGATTTTTCTCTCCCAATCTAATCTATCACATAAATTCATTCTTAGGGATTTTTAGGAGTAGTTTGGGAAAATGTTATCTCCATCCTATTCATCCACAATGGATTTTAGATTGGAATAATGATCTCATTAATTCACATGTTCTTTTCCAAGTTAATCATCCAAGATGTTATCTTTAACATTATTTAAAGCAATTAAATACATCGTCATAGTTATTTCAAAGAGTCAATTATGGATTCCTTTCCATTACTACATATAGTCCACACTACTAAAAGAATATTTACATGAAAAGTGAGGGGTATTACAGTGTGCACCATAATGACTGGGCAATCTTTATAGCGAAGCTATAATTACATAGGAAATGGGGTAATGGGGTGAATATCGTGAAGTGAAAGGTGAATAGTTAGAAAGATTTACTCTTGTGTATGGAGCAAGAACCCAAAGAAAGAGGACATCATCTATTATGCGAAGAGAAAAGGAGTGGAGATATAAAGAAATTTAGCTATATTTTAACAAGATTGCAAACCCTACCTCCAAGTAAGCCACAATCTGTGAGATGCAGAGGAATTCAAGACCCAACAACCTTGAACCAATTGGGAGATGAGATAATCAAAAGAAACTATCAAAACCAAGTGGAAAATGTGTCGGGGTACCAAATTCCACAAACCAATACTAGGCAATTGAAATAAATTTTAGTAGTATAAGGGACTTCAAAAGACGAAGAAGGTAAAATGGCCACTAGTTTGAAAGAAGGATTGATACCCATATTATGGAGAAAAAGCACGAAAAACATTCAACAGTTTGCAAATTCACAAAAAACAGGGAGGATACTAGAAGGATTTAAGATTAAATGGTGAAAAAAACTGACAATAAGAAGGATAATAACGAAGAGATGAACCTCCTGGTAGTCCATAAGAGACCTACCAAGAGGCCACTAAACACAACCAAGGACAACATGATGGGTTGAGGCCCTTCTCAACAATACCAACATCATATCTATGTTGTCATCCTGAGAAATGGCTCATGCATTTATAATGAGGCATGAATGTGAGCAGATTGAGCCTTTGAAGGGATAAATCAATGTATGCAAAATTCATGGAGGGTTAAGTGTAATCTTGGGCACACTAATTAATAAGCACGAAGTATCCATAAATTGTATGCTCATGAATGAGCTTTGTGAACATTGTATGAGGATATCCTCTTCCCATAACCAATATTCCATGAGATAGCATTTCCATTGCAAATACTAAGGTATGTGGAATGATACCAAAGGGAATTTCATACTCCACAGTACATTCATCAACCTGTGCACAATTAAATCGATGGGACCCAGGTATGTAAGCCCTAAACTATAAAATAAGAAGGTTGCACATAAGGACAAGGAGATGATAGGTGGAGAGTAAGGATCTCAATCCCAGGGAAGCCAACTTGTGCTCCATTCCACTGTTGGTCACGTTAATCATACTCCCCGACGAAGTTGTGATGATCAAAACCACCCCCATCAGGGATTATATTTCCATACTTATCATAATAACAATAGTGAGATTTATAAACATTTTATTATTTTTCATAAAAATTTAGTTTTTAATTAAAAGTTAATTAATTTCATTTAATATATATATGTGAGATTTTCCTTTTAAGCCTTATTTTATTTATAAGTAATTATGTTGATGTTGTTTGTGTAGGTAGGAATGTGTGATCTTTATGACAAGTAGAATTACTATGTATGTATTTCATTTTCTCATCAATGAAAAATGTAGTATATTTGATTGGGAACATAATTATTGATATGGATTATGATACCATAAATAGGAACAAGTGAGGATACTAAGAAGTGAATCAAAATGTGAAGAATATGTTATGCATCTTTGCCAAAATATTTTTTAATGCACAACTTCATTTTTTAGAAATATCCTCCCAAGTTCCCTTGTTGACTTAATAATCCAATTAGTCAATGAGGTTGGTGGAAGAACCTTCTTTCATAATTATTAAAGTGGGTTGAGTCCCATCACCTTTCCTTGGGGGAATTTATTGGAAATTTGTTCCCATGAGATTACATGGCACGTGCATGGATGGAAAATGGATTCATTCATAAGATGGAAAAGATAAAACCCATGGGAGTGTGTGGGAGAAACATATGAATGGAAAGTAATCACCCAGGTAGTAAAAGAACGTGGGTACATAGAAATAAAAGGTAAATTTATGCATGCTAAGATACCCATGCTTGATGGGAATGCATGTTTATGAATTTGACACTGATAGACTTGATTTATTTCTTTGAATTATGTAGGGAAGTAATAATTCCTTAATGAGTTGAGAGGATCATGAATATTGCATTATTGTGAAAGAATGGATAACATGAGGAAAGGGATTCTTTGAAGGATTGTGGAGGAAAAAAGGGATTTTATTGGAGCTATGTAAGCTATCTGAGAGGCATCTAAGACATCGAGGAGACCCTAGGCTCAATGGAAAAGAGGAGACCCTATTTATATTTTGTCCCATGATGGAGAGTTTCCTTCACCTAACAAAATTCCTGTGTTTAGGAGGTCGCCTTATGGTATCATGGCCTAGCTATGGGGTGACCAAATGTAGAAAGACATATATGTGATTGAGCCTAGGATTTGGTGGAAAATGGATCTTTCATAGTCAATTTGAAATTCATGACTAATAAAAATTTTTCTTTTCCTTCATGGAATATATGCACTTGATTTTACTTATAACATATGTTTAAGGAATAATATGTCACTATTATCACAAATATTATGGATGATGAAATTCTAAAGCTACCCACATGTAAATGCATGTTGAGTTGAGTTTCATAGATAAAATGATTTTGGTTATGAGTCATGTGCATTGGCATGCTAAGTTGATGCCACCTAAATGGGATAAAATTATTATGTGTATTTCTTGCATGATTTATTGGCTTGGTAGATATAATTAGTAATTTACACCTTGATTTGTCATGTCTTGGAATGATATATTGTTGCATAATTGAATGTTGGTGACTATGTTGGTTTGACTGAGGTAACCTAATACAGGTAGTAATATCAACTTTACTGGCCAATAGGTACAAGTTTAAATACCTTATGAATTGATACTTGAGAGTGTCTCATGGAAAATTTAGAAAAAAGATTATTTTGTTGGGTTTCCTTATCCTTACATACCTTGGACCATTGACATGCTAGATAATTGTTTCTAAGGTTGCAACATGAAAGGATAATTTTGTGATAGACTAATGTATTAGATTGGTATACATAGAACATCATGCCACCTATGGAGATTTCACTTAAGAATTTATGTACCCATATAAATATAAGGTTTCTTAGAGTCTAATACGTCATCTTGAAGGAGAACGATGCTTTCAAATTTGGGGTTTGAGTCATTAGCTTGTAGCCTAAGGAATAGATTTTTCTTGAACTCAAAGTCCTTAATCTTGAGAAATTATCCTCGAGGTCTAGTTTATAAGTTACTTTGTATTCTTCCATATACCCATTGCAATTGAAATATCATTTTGTGGGAGTGACCTCCCTATATACTTTCTAGGAAAAGACACCTAATTAACTATACAAACCCATGGCATGTTGCATCTATTGTACCTTATGTGAAATGATTGCTCCCTCATTTTTTTAAGGAATTCAATTTTAGTATAGACTAGGTGTAACACATGAATCATGATCCATGTATGTATTTTACATATCATGATTGGGCTGGTTAGCCCAGAAATATTTTGGGGCATGCACACCAATGTACATATGTGTTTTAGGTAAACATGCATATACATATATGTTTTGAGCCTAGAGTGATTGTGTTATTAAGGTCAGTGAACCTATATGTTGAAATCATACTAAGCCTAACTATGTAAATATGTAATCAAAATATTATTAATAAGATACACTATTTTCGTGGATCAAGTCAAAAAAAGAATACGAGGAGCTAGGACTCCACAATGGGCAATGTTAGGTAGCAAATGAGTTGGCATGTGGAGGAGGGAAAGTGGCAAACATTTTTCATGACTAAATGCCATATGGAATCAACGGGTTGTTAAACCTTCTCGCATATTCTAATCCAATATTGATTTAAGTCATCATATTGAAAGGACGTCCAACATTATATCCTTTAGGTGCAGATGTAAAAATTAAAATACTAACATGCTAACACCCAATATCAATATGAGTCATTGATCATGATCAATATTAGTTCTTGGGTCTATTAAGAACAAAAGTTAAAATTAAGTCCCATGGAAGTCCTTGTTATGCATTTGGACTATTGATATGCATAGATGTCAACCATTGGATCTATTAGGAGGACAAGTTATTGTAGACCATTATTCATCATGCAATTTTATATGGAATCACAACCATTGATCAAGAACAAAAAATAATTGTTAAATCTATTAATCACACATGTTTGGGTTAAGTCACGATCATCTTCATGTCTAATATCAATCTAGACCATTGATCTATTTGTATGTCATTTGTCAAATCCATCAAGAATGAAAGTTGTGGTAAACTATTAGGTATGTTGGAATTCAAAGTGGATCTCCACCATTGGATCAATTTAATCATGTTCATTTGATCCATTAAGAATGCAAGTTATGGTAATATATTAGGCATGTTATAGCTTTGTATAGATCTACACCATTGGATCAATTCAATCATAGTCATCCAATCCATCAGGAATGCAAGTTTTTATAAACTATTTTGCATGTTTCCAGTTAATATGGATAATGGACCTATTGATGGTGCTAGGCCCACCAACATTCATGGGATTTCCCCGATATGAAGTCGCAATTAGACCTCACACCATTTGGTGTATGGGTCTCATCTAGAATACAGCCTAGCTGCTAATGCAGTGGGTTTTAATGATATGCATGTAGGTTTTAAGTCCGTACAAAAATTACCTGCATACAAATTCTAGAACACATAAAATAAACAATGCGAGAGCATAACACATAAAACACATATACACAGAGATTTTTGCCTGGATACCAAAATCGGGACTACCAGCTTGATTTTTCATTATGTTCCTTTCAATGTTATAATAAATATTTATACATGCCGAAGCATCCAATACCATGGATCGAAAACCATTGCATCCAAAACCATGGACCTAAAACCATCGCGTCCAAAAACATGTGTGAAAATCATGCACAAAACCATAGGTGCATCTTCCCAACCCAACATAGGTTCCAAAACCAAAATCTTAGAGTGGGGTTACTTGCACCCCTCAAACCCCCTGTGACCCCTCCGCTACGCAATCGGAGCAATGAAGAGGGGGCTCCGCCCCCCCTCTAACCCCCTGGTTAACTACATGGGCTAGTCGTGTAAAGAATATAACACAACGCAACATTCTCCCACTTGTTGTTTTCTTTCCACAGGGGGCCACAAGAGAGCTTAGTTATTTTTCCAGCCCTGAAATGCCCATTTTCTCTCTACACCAAGAGAACTTCTCAGAGCTCACAGATTTTGTCAATGCATCTGCAGTATTATTCAAAGTGTCCACCTTTACCAGCAACATCTTTTTGTCTTCTACCATATCCCTCACGAAGTGATATTGAACATCAATGTGCTTTGTCTTTGAATGATATGCGGGGTTCATTGCCAAGAAAATTGCACTTTCGTTGTCACAGTCTATCCTTATAGCTTCCTTTATTAACCCCATACTTGAACACAATCTCTGCAGCCAAACTGCTTCCTTGCTTACATGAGTGGCTGCCATGTATTCTGCCTCTGTAGTTGACAGTGCCACTATAGATTATTTCTTACTCATCCAACTGACTACACCTCCAAATAGGTTAAACACATTCCCACTTGTATATCTTCTCTGATCCAGATCTCTAGCCTAGTCTGCATCAACAAAGCCACAAATATCCAACACTCTGTGTAATCCTAGTCTTCCTTGGTAGCACAAACCATAATCACTAGTGCCATGCAAATACCTGAAAACCCGCTTCACTGTTGTCCAATGCTCCTTTCCTGGTTTTGACATAAAACTGCTCAATACTCCCACTGCATGTGCAATGTCTGGTCTAGTACAGACCATTGCATACATCAAGCTATCGATTGCACTTGCATATGGAACACGAGACATGTCCTCTTCCTCTTCTTGTGTCTTGGGACACTATTCAGCAGATAACTTTACACCTACATGAATAGGAACCTTCGCTGGTTTACTATCCTGCATATTAAATCTTTGCAATATTGTCTTGACATACTTCCTCTAGTTTAACCAGAGCTTCCTCTTTGCCAAATCTCTTTTAATTTCCATGCCCAAAATATAGTTTGTAGCACCAAGATCTTTCATGTCAAATTTGGAGGACAATTGGTTCTTCAAATCTTGGATAATTTCTTTGTCATTTCCAACCAGCAACATATCATCCACATACAAGACCAAATAAATAACACATTCACCAATTAATTTAAAATACACACAATGATCTGCTTTGCTTCTGGTGAAGCCAAGTCCTCGTATAAATGTATCAAATTTTTGATACCACATCCTTGGTGACTATTTTAACCCAGACAGAGACCTCTTTAACTTGCATACCAGTTCTTTCTTACCCTTCAACGCAAAGCCTTCAGGTTGCTTCATGTAGATCACCTCTTCCAGATCCCCGTGAAGAAATGTTGTCTTCACATCCATTTGTTCTACCTCAAAATCAAAAGCAGCAACAATAGATAAAATTAATCTAATAGAAGATACCTTGGCAACAAGAGAAAAAGTATCACCAAAATCAATTCCCATCACCTGTGAATAACCTTTTGCTACCAACCGAGCTTTGTATTTCTCCACCTTTCCTTTTGCATTTGTCGTCTTCTTAAACACCCATTTGCTGCCAATGGGTTTCCTTCCAGCCAGCAACTCCACCAGATCCCAAGCCTCGTTTTTATGCAAAGATGCCATTTCATCAACCATGGTCTCTTTCCAAAGTTTTCCATCCTCTAAATCTACTACTTCTTTCACAATTCTGGGATCATCATCAATAATAGATAAAGCAAAATTTGAACAAAAAGTATATGGACTATACCTTTCTGGATGTCTTCTTTCTCGAATTGATCTTCTCACACCCATAGTTTGTGGCTCTTCATCTTTTGATTCCTCCTCTGCTGTAGAGTTTGATTCTTCCTCCTTTAGCTCAAAGTCTATCTTCTCAAGTTCCTTTTGTTGGACTTCATGTTTAATAATATCTTTCACCTCTTTGAACACCACATCTTGGTTGTACACAACCTTCCTTGTTATTGGGTTCCAAAGCTTATAACCCTTTAAACCATCCTTATACCCAATAAAGATGCACTTTTTAGATTTACTATCCAACTTGGTTCATTTCTCCTTTGGAACATGTACATATGCATCACATCCAAATACCCTCAGATGTGAAAGAGAGGGTTTCTTACCAGTCCATACCTCTTGTGGAGTTTTATTGTCCAACACTGATGAAGGTAATTTGTTGACCATGTAACATGCTATCTCCACTGCCTCTGCCTAGAATTCCTGTCCTAACCCATCACCACTAAGCATGCTTCTTGTCCTTTCCATCAACGTCTTGTTCATTCTTTCGACAACTCCATTTTACTGAGGTGTATATGGAGTATTCTTCTACCGTTCTATACCATACTTCTTACAGAAATTTTCAAATTCCTTACTACAAAACTCTCCACCATTATCTGTCCTCGTCACCTTTATCTTCTGCTCTGTCTGGTTTTCCACCAGAGCTTTGAATTCTTTAAACTTGTCAAAGACTTCAAATTTCTTCTTAAGGAAATATATCCATGTATTCCTTGAGAAGTCATATATAAATGATACATAGTACACAAACTTACCTAGTGATGGAACCTTCACAGATCCAAACACATCACTATGCATAAGTGTTGGGCCCCAGTATTGTAGCAATAATGCTATAACTCCTGGAACTCTCTTCTTTAATTTTATCAACCCGGTAGTTCGTAACAAACTTGGAAGCGACGGTGCTGTATGCACAAGTACTAGCTCTTGCCGCAGCTGTCACTTGGTCAGCTGGAACAAGTCCGCTAGGGGCTTAAGCCAACCTCTATGAGCTCTTAGAAGAAGCTTTTTAACTGATGGATGAAAGCTAACTCAAAGGAAGCTAATCTACTTGCGGAAAGAAACTGAAAGCCAAAAAGAAACGCAAACCCTAGCAAACCCTAATTCTACCAGCTAGTCCTACTGACGCAAAGGAGAGCATGCAAACTACTAAAAGAGATGCCATTACTTCTATGAAGGTAAAATACATGTGTCTAGACTACCTCTATCTGAAGAAAACATCTTTTTGTATTTTTGTTCAAGTTGTTGGAATTATCATGCATGTGCTTCTAACTAGCTTTTTACTGTGCATAGGTGGATCAAGGAGGAGAAATGCTTGGGAAACGTTGGGAAGGTTCAGAGAGGGTCTAAGGGGTCCCTAACACCCTTCTAGAGAGTTTCACAAAGTTTGGCTGCCAAGAAATCTCATTCGTGAGCTTCTACAGGAAGTCTGCAGGGGTTCTAGAGGATGTTTAGGATTTCTACAAGATGTTCTGTAATTTTTCTACAGGATGTTCAGAAATGGGGTTTTGAAGCATGGATGGAGGAAAAAAGGTGGAGGAATGAGTATGGAGGTGAAATAGGGGTGTAGGGGATTTCAAGACTTGGAGGATGGAGTTGAGGAGTGGCGTAGATGGTGAGATCTGTTCAAGGAGGGATGAAACGATGTTGCACAAGAATATGAGAATCATGGCAAAGTAAGCGGATGAGGCAAATGTAAGGTAAGGGTTCTAAGTGAAGGGTGAAGCAGGTAGGTTGGATGGAGTATGGGCAGGTAAGGAAGGATAACAGGTACTCTGCAAATGTTTTTTCAAACTAAACAAACAAACACTTATAAAACCTATGACCTAGTTACTTCACTCTAATCTGACCTAACAACAAAAGGAAATGAACAGAAGTTTATTGCAAGGAAACCATGTGAAACAACTATGAAACTAAGCAATCATAAATCTAAAAATGCATCCAAAACTGATATCAAGTTCTGCAAATGAGATTCAAACACTAATAATTGCATGGTGAAGCAAAGAATGTGTTTTTGTGGGCAGCAAGGTTACATTGGTCCCAGCTCATGATTCCACTGAAGGGGAGGTGAGATCCAAAGTACTTGGTAGCCTTTTTCTGAATATATTCCATGTGATTAACCTATCAAGTAAATCTGAACATGAAGAACATTTTTAATCATCGAAAGCAACCTAAATAACAACACAATATTTAAATCTAAATAGTAGATTTTATTCTAAGAATGCAGCAAAAACACATAAATATAAACAAAGGAGGTATTGGGCACTTGAGATGGGCCCAACCCCAAGAGCTACAGCCTCCTAAGAGAGATTTAGAGCTGGTGCAAAGCTGGATTCATCTTTATTGATCAAAAGAAATGTTACATTCCAAAAACTATCCACAAGGAGAACTTGAAAAAGTGCTGAAAGCAAAGCTAATCTACTGCCTAAAAATCGAACTACAAAATGAATACAAAACGACTAACTACTGGCTACCAAAACTGACTAACCACTAGCTACAAGATGACTAACCACTAGCTAACCAAAATGAGGCCCTAAGCCTTCTTATTTATACAAATTGAGGACCCCAACAATCCTCCTAAACTTTAGGGACTCGGCTGCCCAAAACTTGTAGTTAACAACAATCCTACTTGACTTGCTTGGCTGCCCTTGTGCTAATTGATTTGGTGGCCCTTGAACTCCGAGCTGATGGTGGAGAATTTGAGGTAAGGTCCCATAAATGAAGGGGAAACCTTCCTACAAATCCTCTCCCTTGTTCTCCCACGAATTTGGCTGCCAAGTGCTCATCAAGACCTTCAATTTTGTCTCCAAATTGACCAAAAAGGATACACAAAGCACACATTAGACTTTTTGGCATAATGACTAACCCAATTCACTCTATTAGCATAAATATAATAAAAAACATGCAATAAACTAATGAGAATGGTGGATTAAGTCGAATTAGGAGGTTGAATGAGCCCAAATAATTATCCAATTTTGGGGCTCATCATCACCCCCCTACTGAAAGTGTTGCTCATCCTCTGAGCAACCAATTTATCTCCTTATCTTTGATGGACTTGGTGGCCTCCTTGTCATGCCAAGCTTCTGAAGTGATGTCCTCTTCTCTGTCATGAAACCATGCTTTTCTCTTTGCTTCTTCCCACTACTTGCTCCTTTTTCTAGAGAATTCTCAGCTTTGGTATGATTGTGCAAGTATATTCAATCTGATGGTGGCAATGGTGGTGAAAGGAGATGAAACCAGTGGAGGATGGAAGAAAAGAGTGGTTGCATGCCTCCTCAATAGACTTCAAGCTTCAAATCCCTCTCCATAATTGATTCTGGCCTGCCCAAAGGCTTCTACAGGATGTTTCTGGTAAAAATACAGAACTTCCTGTAGAAAGTCCTGTAGCTTCCTGTAGAAGGTTGAACCATGACTAAATTGTGTCTGAACCCTGAAAAAATGAGTGTTCATGGAGGGGATGGATGTGCTTAGGGTGGCCAGCACAGGTGCTGCCTCCCTAGCTAAAATCTCGGCCAATTTCTCCTTCTGCTGCCCTTTCCCCAAACTTCCTGTAGAAAGTCCTGTAGTGGCCGTTTTCTGGCTTCCTGTAGAAACTGTTTCGGTCTACTGTCACTGATGTCTCATGGTGTGTCTCTTCCTCCTTTTTCCCTCTTCTTTGGTCTTTTCTACCTCTGTTAGCTTGCTCCCTCATGCTCTGTTTTGGCTTTCTTCTCATCTTGTTTAGCTTCTGCCTTCTCTACTGTAGCCTTTTTTTTTCTCTGTTCTGCCTTTGTTTTGCCCTCTGTTTGAATGATTTGTGCTCCCTCATCATTGGTTTTTTCACATTCTCCAGGACTGATTCTTCCCTAGAATTGCGTCACTGCTTTTGCATAAACATGCAACAAAAAAAACTATTTGTTTTCTTCTTCTCTTGAAGCCAAGAATTTTGCAAAAACCTGTGTTTTCTTCTAAAAAGATAGCTCATTGCCCCTCTTGTAAACTTGTTATTGCTCCTGGAATTTTCGTGTTTTTCACAACAACAACTTCCAATTTTTTCTCTCTTCAAACTTTTCCAACCTGAATTTGCTACTTAGTTTTTGAAAAGAAGTCAATTTTTTTTTTTTTTTGACAAAATAGAGACCAAATAACATAGTTTTTTTCCTTCTAGAAAGTGGTCAGTCTTGCAAATTCATTCTTTCACACAAGCCTAGTTCCTACGGTTGCATCTCTCTTGTCAGAAGAAGGTGAGAAGGAAGAAGCAAGGCTTCGAATGCAGAGGAAAAAAGTACTGTGTAGAACTCAGAAAATATGCATGCAGAACTTTAAACTTGACTCTTTTTTCAATCCACTGTTGTGTTTTTAATCATTCAAATAAGTCATATGCAGATAGATTTCCCCAAGCCTACCTCATTTCAAGCTTGAATTTTGACAAAAATCTCAGGTTTTCCTTTTGCAGAGCTGTTTTCTGCGTTTCCTGTAGACGACTTCCTGTAGAAATGCCTGTAGAGCGCGATAGGTGGGAGATTTTTTTAAAAACGGCAGAAATCTAAGAAATCAGGCAGAAATCATGTAGAGGACCACTGGTTAATTGATCTGGAAGTGGTGGACATGTGCTTCAGTTGACCGTAGTTGAACAAATATTGGTGAGAGTTTCAGCCGAGCGTCGTTTAACTGCAGCGTGATTCACGAGAGAGAGTGAAGTGGCCAAGTGTATGTGGCCACATGCAACTGGAAGCGTTGTTCCTGAACTGTGTGTTTTCCCCCTGTAATCACTGCCATGAATTGAACTGAAGTTTAAACGGCCAACACTCCTGGTTGCTTTAATTTACACGTAAGTCAGCTGTCCACGTGTACTGCATGACTTCTGGATGAGTGCTAGAGAAGGCAATCGGCTTAACCTTGCTAATTCGTCGCTTAATCCCACCATTCCATTAATTCATGCAGTTTTTAAATTAAATTTGTGCAATAGAACAATGAATTTCAGTCACGTACCTGAAGTCAAATGGCTGTTGTGAGGTGTTGTGGCTAGTCATTGCTGCATGCACTGGTTTCTTTGGTTGCATGAGGGCTTGGCTGATGATTTTTTGTTGTTTTCCTTGTGCAGGTGTCCTCTGGCTGGATGCATGCTGCAGGAGTTCATTTCCACGCTCAAATCTGCACCCTCAAGCTGCTATCACTGAATTTTCACAAGACCGAAACTTGTTTTTGCCATTCCTCCCAAACGATAGATCGGATCGATATGAAAATTGCTAAGCATGTTCCTATCATCATGATGCATGTCCCATAGAAAAATTGCGATCAATGGATGCACAGATTTCGAGAAAAATGGAAAATGGCTGAAGGTTTCAGAGATCAATTTCTCAGAAACCGTGCATCGGAATTGGCTGAAACTGCTTGGGTAGGTTAATATCACCCATGTGCATCTCCCCATGAAACAGGTTTTAAAACGGATACATGGATATGGAGAAAATGCAAAAATGGCTGAAGGAGATGGAGGCTTATTTCTTGGAAACCGTGCACCAGAATTGGCTGAAACTGCTCAAGCATGTTGCCATCATCCCTGTATGATTCTCTGTAAAATGGTTTTTCAAATGGATGCATGGTTTTCAAGTTAAGGTAAAAACAAATTCCGTTCTAGGTATTTTTGCTTCAAGGCATTTTGCAATTTTGTTGCATGGTATGAAAAATGAACTTGGGCTGTGATGTAGGTATGGAGATGATGGAGGAGGAGTTTAAAGATTGCAGGATGACTTCTAAACCCTTGAGGAAGCTACCATGTTAACCAAACCGCCTCTTTGAAATCCATTTCTAGCTTCCTACAATTTCTATAGGAACTTCCTGTAGAAGCACAATGTAGAAGCACAATGAGGTGGAAAAATGATGGAGAAAGGCGAGGGATGGACACAGAGGTGCTTGCAGGCCTAAACAACAGATTCCCTTTTAAAATTGAATTTGATTCGTCCAAAGGTTCTACAGGATGTTTCCTATAGAAATTCAGAACTTCCTGTAGAAGGCACAAAAATTCCTTTGACCTTGTTTTGAGTGATCCTCCTGACCTGAAACGTCCTTGCTGCAACCTGCAATTATTCAATACAAATTAGGTTTATTTTTCTTCTTCTTTTTCTCTCTTTTTTTTTGAAAAACAACTAGGGCGCCTCATGGAGGTTTTCACCCTAATTGCCTGCCCTGGGCGCCTCCAAGGGAGGTTTTCACCCAGAGATCTTATTCTCTTTTCTCTTTTTTTCTTAACCCATTGACCGCCTCATGGAGGTTTTCAATCAATGAGCCAATCTAAGGTGCCTTCGAGGAGGTTTTCACCTTAGATTTTTATTTTCTTCTTATTTTCATTTTTTCTCTTTTTCTTTTTTTTTTTTCTTTTTTTTTTCTACCCTACCCTACTTGAAAAACAAAATCATTTTCAAGTGTAAGAATACTTCCAATGGATCCATGTGCACATCGAGATTAGAGACAAAATTATGTGAAGGCTCGAAATGCTTGCTTTGACAGCTATCCATATTTTAGAGACAAAATGATCTGACTTTGAAAGGATCAAACATAGCTGAGGAAGATAGTATTGCTGCAACTTAGTGACTGTCTGGAACCATATCTTAATATATCTCTGATATCCTTGGTTCTTTTGCTGATCTGGATCATGTTTCATGTCACCTTCTAACATGACTTCCACATCTTCCTCTTTTTGATGATCTTTCTCTTGAATACATGGAAGATTTGATGGTAACCATGAAGCATCTTTCTTTATCTCTACTTCTAATGTCTTCTCTTCATCAAGTAAAGCCCATGGTTCTTTGATTTCCTCTTCTGAATCTTCTTTTTCCTGATGTGGTCCTTCAATGCTTTCAATATAGTCTCTTTTTTGCAATACTCTTCCTGAGCTATGGTGAAGATCATTGAGCTCAAGAGCAGTTGTTTGGACATGTTGTGCCTCAGCTTTGCAATTGGGTTGAGCTGCTCCATGGTATGGTTTTGGAAATGGTGGTACGGGTAGTTGAGTGGAGGTGTGTATTTGAGATGGATGCGGATGGGGTTGTGGTTGGGTAGGCATTTGGGGTTGCCTTGGTGGAGGAGGAGGCGATGGTTGTGGATGAGCAGGTGGTGGAGGAAAAGAAGCGGGAGGAGTGTTGTATTGGGGCCTCCACCCCTGCTGAGGTGCATTCCACTGAGGTGGTGGCTGAGCATAAGAGTGAAACGAATGAGCAGCTAGTTAGGCATAATATGGATCTGTGAAGGAACAAGGAGGAGGTGTGAATCAGGAAGGATGAGCAGGGGGACCCCAAGAAGGCATGAAAGTGGCTTGATAGGGGTCATAATAGGTCTCGGATGTCCCTTGCAGTTCCTGCTGATAAGATCTAGGTTCATGTGGCCTCCTTTGGTTCATATAATCGAGTGATTCAGTGGCTCCTTTGGCTCTCTGATATGCAGCTTTGATTCTGGGTAAGGAAGGGCACTGATCTGTAGGATGGTATTCTTCAAATACAAAACACACTTCTATGGAGTACAATGGACATTCGTTCCTAGGATGCTTTCTAGTGCACCTAGGACAAAAAATGGCCAAAGCCCTCTTGGCTTCTTCTTGCTTCTTTTGGATCCGCAAGGTATCCAGTTGCATGGCAAGAAACTGCCTCATATCACTCTTGAAATCTTCGATCTGATTTTCAAATTCGTCTTTGGACAAGGTGCTGCTCCCAACATTTCTGCTTGTAGCCATTTGCTCCAAAGGAATGGTTTCTTCTTCTTCTTCCCTTGAGGTTCTTCAAATATGTCTTGCTATCCACCTAAGGGTTCTTTAATCACAGCCATCGAAGAAGAGAGAAGGTTGGCTGTGTGAAGCAGTGGGGGTGTTGTGCAAACATTTTTCTAACTTATCTCTACTCCTACAAGGCATGAAAGGAAATATTTTTGGTTGTTTTTTTCTTTTTTTCTCTGCTTGTACCTGCAAAAACTAAAATAGATTGAACTGCAACTAACTATCTTGCTGAAATGAAAATGCGGAATTGAAATGAAAGCAGGAAATGACTAATCTATTTTGCTCAAATGAAATTGCAGGAATGAAATGCTAGTCTACGCTTGCGGAATTGAAATGCTAATCTACACTTGCAGAAGCGAAATTGCGGAATTGAAATGCTAATCTATGAAAGCAGGAAATGCTAATCTACTTTTGCATAAATGAAATTGCATAATGGAAATGGAATAAACTACTTAGTAGAAGATTGTAGTGGAAAATAGAAGAAAAGCAACAATCACCAATACTCTGACGCTTCCCCGGCAACGGCGCCAAAAAGATGCTGGGCCCCAGTATTGTAGCAATAATGCTACAACTCCTGGAGCTCCCTTCTTTAATTTTATCAACCCGATAGTTCGTAACAAACTTGGAAGCGACGGTGCTGTATGCACAAGTACTAGCTCTTGCCGCAGATGTCACTTGGTCAGTTGGCACAAGTCCGCTAGGGGCTTAAGCCAACCTCTATGAGCTCTTAGAAGAAGCTTTTTAACTGATGGATGAAAGCTAACACAAAGGAAGCTAATCTACTTGCGGAAAGAAACTGAAAGCCAAAAAGAAACGCAAACCCTAGCAAACCCTAATTCTACCAGCTAGTCCTACTGACGCAAAGGAGAGCATGCAAACTACTGAAAGAGATTCCATTACTTCTATGAAGGTAAAATACATGTGTCTAGACTACCTCTATCTGAAGAAAACATCTTTTTGTATTTTTGTTCAAGTTGTTGGAATTATCATGCATGTGCTTCTAACTGGCTTTTTACTGTGCAGAGGTGGATCAAGGAGGAGAAATGCTTGGGAAACGTTGGGAAGGTTTAGAGAGGGTCTAAGGGGTCCCTAACACCCTTCTAGAGAGTTTCACAAAGTTTGGCTACTAAGAAACCTCATTCGTGAGCTTCTACAGGAAGTCTGCAGGGGTTCTACGGGATGTTTAGGATTTCTACAGGATGTTCTGTAATTTTTCTACAGGATGTTCAGAAATGGGGTTTTGAAGCATGGATGGAGGAAAAAAGGTGGAGGAATGAGTATGGAGGTGAAATAGGGGTGTAGGGGAGTTCAAGACTTGGAGGATGGAGTTGAGGAGTGGCGTAGATGGTGAGATATGTTCAAGGAGGGATGAAACGATGTTGCACAAGAATATGAGAATCATGGCAAAGTAAGCGGATGAGGAAAATGTAAGGTAAGGGTTCTAAGTGAAGGGTGAAGCAGGTAGGTTGGATGGAGTATGGGCAGGTAAGGAAGGATAACAGGTACTCTGCAAGTGGTTTTTCAAACTAAACAAACAAACACTTATAAAACCTATGACCTAGTTACTTCACTCTAATCTGACCTAACAGTAAAAGGAAATGAACAGAAGTTTATTGCACGGAAACCATGTGAAACAACTATGCAACTAAGCAATCATAAACCTAAACATGCATCCAAAACTGATATCAAGTTCTGCAAATGAGATTCGAACACTAATAATTGCATGGTGAAGCAAAGAATGTGTTTTTGTGGGCAGCAAGGTTACATTGGTCCCAGCTCATGATTCCACTGAAGGGGAGGTGAGATCCAAAGTACTTGGTAGCCTTTTTCTGAATATATTCCATGTAATTAACCTATCAAGTAAATCTGAACATGAAGAACCTTTTTAATCATCGAAAGCAACCTAAATAACAACACAATATTTAAATCTAAATAGCAAATTTTATTCTAAGAATGCAGCAAAAACAAATAAATATAAACAAAGGAGGTACTGGGCACTTGAGATGGGCCCAACCCCAAGAGCTACAGCCTCCTAAGAGAGATTTAGAGTTGGTGCAAAGCTGGATTCATCTTTATTGATGAAAAGAAATGTTACATTCCAAAAACTGTCCACAAGGAGAACTTGAAAATGTGCTGAAAGCAAAGCTAATCTACTGCCTAAAAGTTGAACTACAAAATGAATACAAAACGACTAACTACTGGCTACCAAAAATGACTAACCACTAGCTACAAGATGACTAACCACTAGCTAACCAAAATGATGCCCTAAGCCTTCTTATTTATACAAATTGAGTACCCCAACAATCCTCCTAAACTCTAGGGACTCGGCTGCCCAAAACTTGTAGTTAACAACAATCCTACTTGACTTGCTTGGCTGCCCTTGTGCTAATTGATTTGGTGGCCCTTGAACATCGAGCTGATGGTGGAGAATTTGAGGTAAGGGCCCATAAATGAAGGGGACACCTTCCTACAAATCCTCTCCCTTGTTCTCCCACGAATTTGGCTGCCAAGTGCTCATCAAGACCTTCAATTTTGTCTCCAAATTGACCAAAAACGCTACACAAAGCACACATTAGACTTGTTGGCATAATGACTAACCCAATTCACTCTATTAGCATAAATATAATAAAAAACATGCAATAAACTAATGAGAATGGTGGATTAAGTCGAATTAGGAGGTTGAATGAGCCCAAATAATTATCCATTTTTGGGGCTCATCAATAAGCTCTAATATATGTTTTGCCCTCTTACCACAAAAGGGGAAACTCACCCGATTCTACTTCCCATATACACAATTTTCACAGAAATCAAAATCCAGAGAGCTATTACTCATACCTTCTACCATACCTTTACCATGAAGTATTTGAAGGCCCTTCTCTCCAATATGTCCAAGCCTTTGATGCCACAACATGGTCTTCTCTCCAAAGACCACTAGATTTTTTGCTCCACTTTCAGGAACCATATAACTATTACACCCATCAACAACTGTGCTACCTTGCAGCTTGTACAAAGTTCCAATCTGAACTCCTCACATCAATACCAGTGCTCCCTGAACCATCTTGTAGGTATCCTTATTGAACATTGTTTTTACACCTGCATCATCCAACCTGCTTACAAAAATCAGATTTCTGGCCAATGTAGGAATATTCAGAACAACCTAAAGTGTTATAACCCTTCCACCTTGAAAATTCAACTTTACTTTTCCACGACCAACGATTCTAGCCTTCCTATCATCCCCTAAGAAGACATCACCACTATTGTATTTCTCATACTCACAAAACCACTCACTATGGGGAGTGAAGTGAAAGGATGCACCTGAGTCAATCAACTATGCCTCATGATCTACATGTGTACTTGAAGAAGCCAAGTACACATCCCCACCTTCATCTAAGGTGGTTTTTGCCTCTGCATAAGGAGCATCATCAGATCCATTTCGTTTATCATGAGCTTTAGATTTATAGTCCCTTTTGTAGTGCCCTTACTTTCTGTATTTCCAACACACCACCTTTATAGGTTTTCCTGGATATTTAGATCTCCCTCTAGATTTAGATCTCCCACTCGATGACTTATTTTTTTCTGTTTTGGGACCGTCATCGTATAGACAAGGCATCACCATTCTAGCTCTCCATATTTTTTTCGTCTCATCTCCTCCATCAGCAAGGATGAGACTATTTCATCAAACTACAAGGCAGTTACATTGCTACCTATTTCAATAACTAGACTATCCCACGAATTTTGTAGAGAACACAACAAATTGATGCACTTGTCTTCATCTGAAATTTTAATATCAACAGATGCTAACTAACTTACCATAGTATTAAATGCATTCAGATGCTCTGTCACTGAGTCTCCATCTTTCATCCTCAGGTTATATAGCTTTTTCTACAGGAACAGTTTATTCACTAGAGACATAGATTGGTACAAAGTTCCTAACTTGTCCCACAAAACCTTCACCGTAGCTTCCCCTGATACATTCAGCAATATCGAATCTGAGACACACAATCGTATTGTGCTCTTCGCGTTACAATCCAACTTCCTCCATTCTTCATCGGACACTCCCATTGGTTTAGTACCCAGATCTATCACGATCCACTGATCTTTGTCCACCAACAGATCCTCCATCTTGAGTTTCCACAAATCAAAACTCTGATCATTAAATTTCTCTATCTCTATCTTTTCACTGCTCGCCATCTTCTTTCACCACCAGAATTGATCTCGCAGATTTCCCACTAAACAGGGTCTACCACAAGCCCAAGCAAAACCCCTCAGCAACAAAGGCGCCCCCTTAAAAAACTCTAATACCAAATGTAGGTTTTAACCCCGTACATAAATTACCTGCATATGAATTCTAGAACACATAAAATAAACAATGTGAGAGGATAACACATAAAACAAATATACACAGAGATTTCCCCTTGGATCTCAAAACCGGGACTAGCAGCTTGATTTTTCATTATGTTCCTTTCAATGTTATAATAGATATTTATACATGTTGAAGCATCCAATACCATGGACCGAAAACCATCGTATCCAAAACCATGGTCCGAAAACCATCGCGTCCAAAAACATGTGCGAAAATCATGCACAAAACCATAGGTGGGTTTGCCCAAACTAACATAGGTTCCAAAACCAAAATTTTCCGGGGTGCTACCCCTAATGCCATAGAGTGGGGTTACCTGCACCCCTTAAACCCCCTATGACCCCTCTGCTACGCAATCGTCACAATGAAGAGGGGGCTCCCCCCCCCCCAATCTAATCCCCCGGTTAACTACGTGAGCTAGTCGTGGAAAGAATATAACACAACCCAACAATGCCTTGGTTGTAATAATGGATAGAGTGATGTATAATGACTTTGTTGAGAATAAGTGTGTCACCCTCCTAAGATTCAAGTGTGATGCATGAAGGTTTTGCCACACGAAAGGGAAAATAAGTGAGCCCCTTAAAATCATGTAGCTTGAAAGGAACACATGAGAATAAATACATCACAAGCTAATATGTGAAATAGTTCACAAGTTAATAGTGATGAAATAATACAACAGTGTACCGATGCAAATGAAATAGTTCATAAGCATAAGTGTAAGTTAAATAACGTACATTTCAAACATAACAAGAATAGTCCTACTATATTCACAACATATGCATGAAAACATTTTGGCTCTGAGCTTTTATTAAGTGAAAGTTCCAATTGTACATACACCATTGATAGACCACTAGCCCCAATAGTGGAACGTGAAGTCAACACTAGTTTCTCCTCCAAAGAAATATACTTCATCTATGCTACAAAGAATCCAAGGCTCTCACAAACTCTCAAGCTCCCGACTCTAAGCTTAAGCCTAGCCAAATTCTTGGCTCACAAAATCCATTTACATGAGTTATGAGGATATATTTATAACAAGAGGAGGTGACTCTTTAGCTCCCCTTTATGACTTTTCGACTTCCCTCATGACTCTTCAACTTCTTTAAAAAATAACTCATTACATTAAATTTTGACTCTTCACATTCCAATATTGACACTTGGAATTCCACTTACAAATTAATTACAAAACAGTATTACAATTTATAGTCATACCCATATAGGACAAAATTGGGTAGAGCCAGCTAGACAACCCAATAAGGCAAAACACTATCATGCTTGAGTTTGGGGAAACTCAAGCTCAACAACTTCCACTTGATGTCTCTCGGTCACGTATCGGTGCTAATATTGGTACTGTGCGATGACATCTCTAAACTATGCAATGGTGTCTGGCTGGAAGCAGACTCTAGCCTCATGGAATCTAGGTACAATGATTTGGAACCAGTTTTAAATTCTTTCTAGAGTATGAGCAACATTTTTCTCCCTTGGATAGGGCCACTGATGTTGTTTTGCATGTTCTGACTGTTTTCCTCCAAATCTTCCTTGCTGGAAATCTGTCTAAGTTGCTCCAAGTATTCTTTTATCTCCTTCTTGACTTGGCTCCTAGGGTTTTCTTCAGTGAGTGAGCCAACTGATGGGATCCTATGGGACTTCACCAAGAAATCCATACCATTGTATAACCATGCATATGAGGCCTAAATGTTACCAATGAATGAGGTGAGTTGTTTGTTGTTTTCGATAAACATCTGCACTCTTTCTTTCTCTAGCTCTACCTGTTGCTTCATTTTCTTGCCCAAGTCAAGCAGTGCCCCTTTGTATCACATTAACCATTCATGCATGACAATGATGGAATCTTATACATTCCTGAGGGTTTGGAAAAGTTATTTACATTGTTTCTACAATCCATGCACATGGACGACTGCCTTATGCACGGTAACAAGCTCCTCATAGATATTCTGCATGGTCTCTCCAAGTTTCAATACTTCACCTAGTATCACTACCTTCATTTCCCCCAGATGGACCTATGCAGAAGCTGCATTCTGAGCTTCTAAGTGGAGTTGTTCAACCTCTTTCTTGGAATCCTTCAATTTATTTTCCAATTCCCTGTTCTTGGCCATCAAAAACTAAGTATTAGACTTTGATTCACATGCGAAGGCTAAGTTGATTGCAAAAATGGCATTGGGATTCTTCCTGGTGTCGACTACAATCACCCTTTCTCTCATAAAAGTAGGAGATGTGAGCTCATTAAGAAAATTATCCTTAAACGCCTGTACAATCTTCTTCTAAAGTTCATCGTATGGCAGATTGTACATGTCCATAACCAAATCATCATCAAGAGGAACGATTTCTATTGAGTTATGGTATCTTCTATGCTTATAATAGTTTACTTCTTTTTATTATTATATTCCACCGATTAGCAATCACATGTACATAAAGTAAAGTGCAGATAGAACATTAAATGATCGACAGAAAACAAGCCAAGACAAGAGACAAAAGATGTGGCGGCTAGCCAGGGACAAACCCCACAATGTGTGGGGAAACCCTTTGATCAAATCTTCTTTTATCTTCAATAATTCAGCAGAGAGAAATAGTACAATAAATCTGATTCATATCAGCAGTAACAAACCCTAGATCAGTAGCATCAGCAATAGCGGCTTCATTATCAAACTAGGGCAGACCATATCACACAAACCGTCAGTCGGATTGACTTCATTCCACCACCAAAAGTTTCGGCTTCCAGAGGAGGTTCAGATGAACCTACAGTGCAGTTCAGATGAGGAGATCTTCTAGGCCACGCAAGTCAATCTTTACTTCTGCAGTTGCAACTTTAGTTTCAGCAGTTTCCAGCTTCAAACTAGGGCAGTCGATATCTTGCAAACCATTCGTCGGATTGACTTCATTCCACCACCAAAAGTTGCAGCTTTCAAAGGAGGTTCACATGAACCTACAGCGTAGTTCCAAAGAGGAGATCTTCTATGCCACGCAAGTTAATCTTTACTTCTGCAGTTGCAGCTTCAGTTTCAGCAGTTTCTGGCTTCAAACTAGGGCAGTCGATATCTTGCAAACCGTTCGTCGGATTGACTTCATTCCACCACCAAAAGTTGCAGCTTTCAAAGGAGGTTCAGATGAACCTACAATGCAGTTCCAAATAGGAGATCTTCTAGGCCACGCAATTCAATCTTTACTTCTACAGTTGCAGCTTCAGTTTTAACAGTTTCCGGCTTCACATGTGTGAGAGAGAGACCCATTTCAGCGCAGTAGAGAAGAGACTCATTTTTGCATAGTAGAGAGAGAGAGAGATGTGATGAGATGAGTGAGTCCAAATGAGGAAAAGTACTCTTATATTTATACACAACGTTGGTGGGTGAATAGATGCGACTGTTGGGCTTTTGAGCCTACATGAGTTGTAGGTCGGCTTGATAATAATTCCATAATCAAAATAAATTCATATCTCCATGAATACTTATCGGAATCGGATGATATTTATATCAATCCTACACCTCTCGACGAGAGGAATCTAATAAAAATATTATCATCCATGAATAAGATGACCCACATGAAGTTTTGCCCTAGTTGCCAATTTTAACACTCCCTCTCAACCATGGAGAACTTCATCTGCAATCTGTCTATCGGTCGTTACTATTCATCCATCAAATGCATTGCCTTGGACAGCCTGACCCTTGCCCTGCTCTGCTCTATTTTGCCTGTTCTGCTTTGTCTTGTTCTGTTCTGCTCTGCTCTTGCATTGTTCTGTTCTACTATGCTTTTGTCCGAATTATGAAGAAGAAGAAATGATGGAGGATGTATCATACTGACTCAAAGTCAGTCTCAGAGTATGTACCACTGGTCCCAGACCAGTCTCAACCAACCCAAAGTCAGCGTCATAGTGAGTACAACTCCAATGGTCCCAGACCAATATCATCCTCCATTGACTCAAAGTCAGTCTCAGAGTATGTACCACTGATCCCAGACCAGTCTCAACCGACCCGAAGTCAGCGTCATAGTATGGTACAACTCCTACCACTGGTCCCAGACCAGTATCATTGATACCAGATCAATGGAGGTCATCCTAGCATAGGGAGTACGGTAGTTACAACGATGCGTCCATCGATACTACTATGGTCCCTAACTTCATTTCCCTGCTCATTGATCAGATGAGAGGTACTTCCCATGAGTCCCAGACTACATGGGTAGGATGCCTCGATAGGAGAACTAATCAATCCTGTCCTCACAGGAGAACACATCAATCCTGCTACAATTGCCATGGAGAACACATCAATCCAGGCCTCACAGGAGAACGCATCAATCCTGCTACAGTTTCCATGGAGAACACATCAATCCAGGCCGCCATGGAGAACACATCAATCCAGGCCTCATAGGAGAACACATCAATCCTGCTACAATCGCCATGGAGAACACATCAATCCAGGCCTCACAGGAGAACTAATCATCCTGCTACACAGGAGAGCGAATCATCCTATTCCACAAGAGAGCGAATCATCTTGTCCCACAAGAGAGCGAATCATCTTGTTCCAGTGTGCACCACCAGGGGAGGGTGAGTCACCCTGTGGTCATATGTTGCTCTAGTAATAACCGCAAGCCCTCAGAGCTCCCAGAGCTCAATGTATGCAACATGCAGGACCCTTGTACAAGGGTTTCTTACCGAATCCAAGTCGTTTGGGAAAATCACAGATTAGATCTTTCCTCGGGGCTTTGACAAGGTCTATCAACCTATACATCATCTTAATGCGATGGAGCCTCCTTGCTCATCAACTTACCATATCCAAGATGATGTCTATCTGCTGGAGCAATCGACAAATACGGGATTCCTCAATAATCGAATCCCACCTCTGGTTGTTATAGAGAATCACAGTGGTATCCAATGTAAATCCAAACAGCTCTCTGAAGAGCTTTCGCAACCATACTACCTCACACGAGGTTATGCTAGCAACAATATATCCTGCTTCGGCGGTGCTCAAAGCCACCGACTTCTGCTTCCTGCTCATCCAGGATATCGAAGCAGATCCCAAGGTGAAACAGCACCCGGAAGTGCTCTTACGGTCCACCACACTACCTGCCCAATCAACATCAGTAAATCCAAGTAGTCTCACATCTCTGGCGGTGTATCTTAATCCATGAGAGATTGTGTCCTGAAGACATCTCAAAAGATTCCTGGCATCAATCCAGTGACGCTCAACCAAATATGAGCTCACAATGCTAACTACAAAAAATATGTTCGGACGGAGGTTCACCAAGAACATCAATGCGAATGAGTTTATGAAACTCAGAGGCATTTCCCAAATCTGGTCCGACATCACTACCATATAACTTCTAAAAGTTAAGATCCTCGAGGTAGTCACAGGCTTGCAGTCCATCATACCAAATCTTTCCAATATCTTTACCACATATGTCCCTTGAGATAGGAAAATTTCCCTTGGCTTCTACCATACTTCAAGTCCTAGGAAGTAGTGCATCAGTCCTAGGTATTTCATTTCAAATTCAGAGGCCAGCTCCCTCTTACATTTGTGAATGAGAGGGTCTGCACCTGTTAGAAAGAGGTCATCCACATACAACACCAGTATGAGAGGCTTGTCATATTCAACCTTAAAGTAAAGGTTAGGATCAGCTTCACTCCTAGTGAATCCCAGCTTCATCAAGTAGCTATCGATCCTCTCATACCATGCTCGGGGTGCTTGCTTCAGCCCATAGAGAGCTTTCTTCAACCTGCATACATGAGATTTTCGATCATAAATCTCAAATCCTTCGGGTTGCTCCACGTAGACCTCTTCTTTGATCGTGCCATGCAAGAACGCAGTCTTGACATCCATCTGATGTAGGTTCCATCCTTGTGAAGCGGCAAGGGCTATGATCGAGCGGATGGTCGTATATCTGGCAATAGGTGCAAATATCTCATCATAGTCTATACCTTCCTTTTGGGAGAAACCTCAAGCAACAAAACGAGCCTTATACTTTTTCGTGCTTCCATCTGCTGCATGCTTTATCTTGTAAAGATATTTGGAAGTAACAACAGTCTTGTCCTGGGGTCTGGGAACTACTTCTCAAACATCATTCTTTATGATAGACTCATATTCTTCGGTCATAGCATCCTTCCATACTTGATGCTTGACAGCATCTGAGAATGATGAAGGCTCATTTTGTATGATCGTGCTCATGATGGTCAGGTATCCTTGATACATATTAAGTTTCTTACTTTGACGGAAGGTTCCTCAGGGTGCAACATGTCCTTCAGCATCATCAAGTAACCCCTTAAGCCATGAAGGCCTCTTCCTAGAAGAGGAAGGCTCATATGGAGGAGGATCAATCAGATCCATGGGTTCTTCTACATCAGGCATTGATTCATCATCCTTTTCTTTCGGTTCCCTGGTGTCGGCTTCTTGAGAGCTCCTCAAAGTCAGAAGATTGATCACCTTGTTGAGAGAATCTTCGTCAAAGGTGACATCATGACTAATTATGACTTCCCTTTGACTGGCTACATAGATTCTATAGCCTTTAGTATTTTCACCATAGCCCACGAAAATTCCCTTCTTTCCAGATGCTCCCAATTTATTTCTTTTCCCTTTCAGCACATGAAAGTATACGGGGCTTCCCAAAATTTTAAAATGAGAAACATCAGGCTTCTTACCGGTGAATTTTTCTTCAGGAGTCTTGGAACCCAATGCTTGATGAGGGCATCATTTTTGTACATATACGACGGTGATTGTAGTTTCAGCCCATAGAAACATCAGAAGTCTTTGATCATGTAGCATGGCCTAGACAGCTTCCATCATCGTGCAGTTCTTCCTTCCCCCCACACCATTCTGCTCAAGAGTATGTGGTGTACTAGTCTCCCTCTTAATGCCAACCTTAGGTATGCCTGAGTGAACCAATTGTAATATATCAGAGGTCTTGCTTTGGCTTGAGGGGAATGGTCCCCTTTTGAGCTTTCCTTCAGCACATCCTAGACATACACCTTTATTCTCTATTCAGAATTTGGGCATCCCTATCACCATTTGTCTTACACCGAGTATAGCTTTATAATGAAGGGGGAAAACCTCTAATGCCAAAGTTCGGACTAAAGAGATGTGTCATAAGACATGACACCTAGCAGACTTCCATCGACCTGATATAATGAATCAACACTAAACCCAAGAGTAAAGGCATCTTTAACATTATTTTTCCATATACATACCTTGCCATCGCTGAAGGTTACCTTGTAGCCTTTGTATTCCGTTCCCGAGATGGAAACTAGGTTCTTTTTGAGGTCAGGTGCATTTAATACATCCTGGAATTTCTGGCCTTCTTGAATGCTTGTCCTCTTTCTTGATTCCCAGCTCTCCTCTTACCTTTGTTGTTGAATTTTTAATTCCTTTGATTGCCATCAGAGGGATTTTGATCATCGTCCTAGAGTGAGTCCTTTCTATCATGGCACTCCCTTGCATAGTGACTTGCTTTATCGCAAATGAAACATCGTCCTTTTCTTCCACCCTTAAATCCAGCCTTTCTTTTCAATTTAGACCTAGAATTATTTCTTTTCTTAGCATGAGAAGAAAAAGCAGGAGGAGGACCTTTAGGCAAGGGCATTTCCTGCTCTTCTACCCTTGTTTGTTCTTGAATGCATCTAGCCATTAATTCCTCGAAACTAGGAATTACATTATTGTTCAGAAGAGTAGTCCTGAACACATACCATTCAGATGGTAATCCTCTGAGAGTTGTGAGTGCCATTTCTCTATCAGTAATGGTTTCCCCAATAGATAGGAGATCGTTCTTGATCTCGGTGATTCTTAAGAAGTATGCTTGCATACTTTCATATTTACCCTTCTTGATTTCCCTCAACTTATTTCTAAGAAACAAAACTTGATTTGCATCATTAACTTTAAATAAACTCACCAGTCTGTCGTAGATTTCCTTGGAGGTGTCTAGATCAGAGATGTAGGCCACCAAGCGCTTGTCGATAGAGTCCCGGATGATCTTCTTTGTTTTGACTTCTCCATTTTTCCATTTGTTCCAGGAAGCAGCAGATGCATTTGATGAAGGCTCAACAATATTGCCTCTTACATGGTCCAACACTCCTTGATCTTCAAGGGTTAGATCGATAGACATCTTTCATCCGTGATAGTCAGCTTTCTCACAGAGCTTGTCTTCGGCAGGAAAGAGTGTTGAGGACCCCATAGTTATTTTAGGATAGCCTTGCCAATCTTCTCTTCAATGATTGCTCTTGCTCTTGCTCGGGCTTTGTCTTCACCTCAGCTCTGATACCATGTTGAGTTATGGTATGTTCTATGCTTCTAACAGTTTACTTCTTTTTCTTATTATATTCCACTGATTAGCAATCACATGTACATAAAGTAAAGTGCAGATAGAACATTAAATGATCGACAGAAAACAAGCCAAGACAAGAGACACAAGATGTGGCGGCTAGCCAAGGACAAACCCCACAACGTGTGGGGAAACTCTTTGATCAAATCTTCTTTTATCTTCAATAACTCAGCAGAGAGAAATAGTACAATAAATCTGATTCATATCAGCAGTAGCAAACCCTAGATCAGTAGCATCAACATTAGTGGCTTCATTATCAAACTAGGGCAGACCATATCTCACAAACCGTCAGTCGGATTGACTTCAATCCACCACCAAAAGTTTCGGCTTCCAGAGGAGGTTTAGATGAACCTACAGTGCAGTTCAGATGAGGAGATCTTCTAGGCCACGCAATTCAATATTTACTTCTGCAGTTGCAGCTTCAGTTTCAGCAGTTTCCGGCTTCAAACTAGGGCAGTCGATATCTTGCAAACCGTTCGTCGGATTGACTTCATTCCACCACCAAAAGTTACGGCTTTCAAAGGAGTTTCAGATGAACCTACAGCGTAGTTCCAAAGAGGAGATCTTCTATGCCACGCAAGTCAATCTTTACTTCTGTAGTTGCAGCTTCAGTTTCAGCAGTTTCCGGCTTCAAACTAGGGCAGTCGATATCTTGCAAACCGTTCGTCGGATTGACTTCATTCCACCGCCAAAAGTTGCGGCTTTCAAAGGAGGTTCAGATGAACCTACAGTGCACTTCAAAAGAGGAGATCTTCTAGGCCACGCAAGTCAATCTTTACTTCTACAGTTGCAGCTTCAATTTCAGCAGTTTCCGGCTTCACATGTGTGAGAGAGAGACCCATTTCAGCGAAGTAGAGAAGGGACTCATTTTTGCATAGTAGAGAGAGAGAGAGAGATGTGATGAGATGAGTGAGTCCAAATGAGGAAAAGTCCTCTTATATTTATACACAACGTTGGTGGGTGAATAGATGCGACTGTTGGGCTTCTGAGCCTACATGAGTTGTAGGTCGGCTTGATAATAATTCCATAATCAAAATAAATTCATATCTCCATGAATACTTATCGGAATTGGATGATATTTATATCAATCCTACACCTCTCGACGAGAGGAATCTAATAAAAATATTATCATCCATGAATAAGATGACCCACATGAAGTTTTGCCCTGGTTGCCAATTTTAACAATTTCCCCTTCCTCATTTGGAGCTGACTCTGCTACTAGAGGTTGTGGAGACCGAATTGTGACCTGTTATGTGCTTGGAATTAGGCTATCATCTTGATTCTGTGACTCCATTTCCTCCATGTCTATGATCTCTATCAAATCTTCAACCTACTAAGCAAGCTTCGTTTCCTACATCTGTCTGCTCTCCTCCTCTATTGGTTATCAGTTCTATTCTTGCTCTTCTACTTGTTTTCATGATGTTTATTTTGCTATTGCATTTTTCATTTATTCTTCTTCCTTCTTCTACTTATCTTATTGTTCTTGCTTCTGATTTTCTTCCTCCAATCTCCTCTGCTCTTCCCTCTTCCTCTGTTCTCCTATTTGGATCCTCTACTTCATGTTTGCCTCTATTACTAAATCTTCTTTCATAATAGTTAGATCTACTTTCATATTGCATCTTCATTCTCCACCTAGACTATAAGCAACCTTTCTCTTTCTCTTATCTTGCATGGGTTTTCTCCCTTCTGCTGGCACTCCTTACTTCTACAGAATCACTTGTGAAGTTCCTACAAAACTAACCAGCTCATGGGACTTGGAGGCATTGTAACAATTCTTCCATGGATCCTCCTCCGGCCAGTGAAATGTCTCGTTGAGTCACTGGAAGTGAATTCTTGCACAATGGTCTTCGAAAATACCATGGGGATCATACGGATTAAAGTCCTGAGTATCGAATGTAAACTTCTCTATCACCTTTCCTTCAGTATCTGTGACCTTCAGGTTCTTTATCTCGTATAATCCAATTTTTAGAGGAAGAGTTTGCCAAGGTTATTTCTTCTTCCTGTGAAAAGCTACTGACAACCCTGTGGAGAGACGATATAACATTTCTTTCATGACAAACTTGTTGGTGGCATACCTTCGCAAAATATGCAGCAACTTATGATTGTCGAACACTCTAAGGAAGGTGCCATCCGATGAGTCAAACCAATCTACGATCTTTGATAATGCTTCTAGTGACCCACGTGACATGCAAGGTGGTTCTTCCTGAAATATCATCTTGTATAGTGGAATGAGGAAGTGGCCAGTTAGCTTCTCCATTAATCCTCGATGGTTGCAATCCGAGAGTAGTTTGAAATGAATGTGCATGATAGGGTCTCAAGGTGTCAAAGTTTAGTTCATGTAAGGGAATTCATTATGTGCACAAATGCATCCAATATATATGCAGATATGTAAAATCTTACTTGCCTTCCCTTGGGAGGATTCAAGGCATTGGCTACATGGATACTTAACTGTTGATCCAAAAAATATAACATATTGAATGACTTCCCCTCATTCATAACCTAGTTCAATACTATTTCCCACCCTTTCAGAAAGTTCTCAGTTCTCTGCTGGCCATAGATTTTGTAATCTAGGATGATCAACAACTAATAGGCCCTCCTGGGACACTTTGTCTTGTAAGTATTTTTGGGTGTCTGTCGCAATTTTGATGTCTCTTTCACCCATATTTTAACAACGTATTTCATGCCCACATAGATGTTGATAGAATAGAAGTATGAATCCATGAGTGTTTCTGTCATGGGAAAATGATACAGAAGAGAGTAATCTACTTCCAAAAAAGTAGCAAGCCTTTGTCCACTGGTATTGCTGAAAGTTATAGTCTTCACATCAATATGTGAAACAATCCAGCTGATAACATTTGCACATGGGAAGGTTGGATATCTACATGCAACCCTATGTAGCCTTGATTTATGGACATTAATGTATACATGTTGGTCCTCTAGATCTGCTTGGAAGCTCTTTGCTGAAAAAGCTTCGTTCACTTTCTTCCATGTAAGATCTGATTCATTTTCCACATACAGTTGAGTGTCTGAATATACTGGAAAATTTATTATTGTACTCTCAATTTATTCCCTGGTGCTGCTTCCTATGGTATCTTTTGAAGCAACTCTCTTGGGTGCCATGATAACAGTGACTACTAGAGAGAAGTTCTCAACAATTGTGATACTTGTAGGAGGGAAAAGAAACTCATGGCATGAATAAATTAGCTTTTGCAAATCCACTTTCAAAGCAAGATCAGGCAGCAAACCAATGAATTGATGAGAGAGATTACACAATTTTCATGAGCAAGGGAGGGGGGCTGGTTGAGGGAAGTATGCATTACACAGTCTCAGCAGCCTAAGGCTTTAGACTATGTAATGCATAGTTCAACCTGGGTAGTGACATGGATAGACTGTGCATTTCACAATATCAGTGGCCAAGGTGGCAGGACTTAGCCCCGAGACTACGCAATGTGAAGTTGGGCCAACATGTACTATGCATTGTGCAGTATTAGAGGCCAAGATCTTAACTTGAGCCTTGGACTTGTGTAATGCCCAATTGGGCAAGGAAGTGCATGGCCAAGTGAAGTGTAGATCTGCCCAGTGAGGGTGTAGGAAACAAGAAGATATAAGTAATATTTCAAGTTAAAATGGATATCTAACTAAGTATGGATAGATCAATGTGAATTAAGTGCAAAAACTCAACAAATGGAAGGAAAACCAAATATGCAAGGAGAGTCACCAAAATGGCGATCACCGGTTTGAAAAAAAAATAAAAATTGATGCGACAGTTATGAAAGGAAAACAACAAACTAAATCAACACTTCTACAAGGTAATATAAGTTAAAATTATACAAACCATGAAGAGAAACAAGAAAAACAACACTCATAGAAGCGAAATGACAAAAAGCAATCAAAAAGAGGCAAAAGACGACAAAATCAAAACTCACCCGAAAAAGCGACACAAACTCCACCAAAGGCTCCTTGATCTCCATGGGAATGTTAGAGCTCCAAGAGAAAATGTACAAAAGAGCTCTGGAGGTGTCAATTAAATATATTTGGGTAGATTACTGTTTATGACGTGCATGCCTAAAATCAAGGAAAAAGCGACACTTGGCAAAAAATTCTAGAAACAGGATTGTGTCACCTTCAAGAACTAATGATGAATCCTTATTTTCTAGGGATTTATTTTTCATTTATTTTTTTATTTTTTTTCTTTTTCAGGAAACTTTCCATGCACACTACCAAGGAATATTGCATAATTCTAGGGAACTGGGAAACTTCCCGACTCAATGCATTTCAAGTTTTCTGAGCTCAAGGAATGTATTTCACATTTTATGATATTAGTGCTAGCCTACCATCCATGACTGTACAATTCTCAAGCCAAGGTTGAGCTTCCACTTTGGATTGCATAGTTTCCATCATTAAGGCTAGCCTTCCTTACAAGATTTCATAGTTTCTGGAGGCAATCCCAGAACTGCTACAAGGTCAAGTCATAATGTTAGCCTATGACTCAAAAAGATCTAATAAGAATGAAAAAAAAAGAAAACACAAGAACATATGAAAAGAATAAGTCTTGATTGAATCATGAATCCTTGACAACACTAAAAGATAAGATCCTATGGATAGAAGGGAAGGATCCAAAATCAAAATGTAGGCAAAATTATGTAGGGTAGTTGTAGTAGCTACAACAGAAACATTCATCTCCTTTTGGATAAACCATTAGATCTACAAGTGTGCAAGCCACAAGCTCTGGGAAGAAGTGGGGAATGGACCCTGCTTATCACTGCAACTAATAAAAGGTTGCCATGTGGAAAGGTGGTAGATAAAGTTGGACCTCTTATTCTTAGCAAAGGTCAGTAAGGCACCATGTGAACCATGGGTCCTAAGTGGGGATGAAAAGATAGATAAAATAGTTTGCATGGGTGCTAATTATTCAAGGAAAGACTTGTAAAATTAGTTTGTGTCCATTGAGAATTGAGGGATATCCATATACATACTATTAATTTCCATTTAGGGGGTAATAATGCACCTAAATAACTCATATATGTATGAGGCATTACAGGATAAAGTTGTAGAGGATTTTAAATAATTGAAGGTTTTAGTAGAGCAAGAAAATTCTATAATTTCTTATATTTTTTCCCTTTCTTAGGCCATTAACTTATAGAGAATTTTTAAGTCCATAAATGATGTTTTCTGGTGGTGAAATCCAATGAAAAGCGTGTGTGTAGTTTGTATGAGAAAGTTATGATTGAAACAAAAAAGGGGATAAATCAAGCATCCATTTACTTCTAGGAAGAACAACTCTCTAACTAGATATAAAAGTGATCCATAAAGGTATTAAATTGAAATGTCTTGGACAATAGAACATAGCGATGGAACCATATTTGAAATTGGGTATGAAAAGTCTCAACAAACTAGCAGGAAATTGTTGTGGTAAAATAGGGGAAAATTGGGAAAATCTGGCCAAAATTTTCACAAGCCATAACTTTTAGCCCAAAACTTAGATTTGGAAAAATAAATAGTTACCAAAAAGATCTAAAGGATGAGAGTACACCTCTAGTCCATAATTATAACTTGGTGTTGTAATAGCTAGAAAAACTCCCCTCAATTCATCTCAGTACCTTGTTTCTTAGAGGAATCTTAGGGACCCACCGAGTTAAAGGCCTCCTAATGTAGCTTACAAATCCTAGCTAACCTTATTCTAGTTAATATTATCCATGTTATAACACTGAGACCCTTGGGGAAGAATTTTAATATTAACTGAGTAGGGTTCCCCAATCCAATGATACGGGGGATCACTAATGGTTAGCCTAGTGATACAGAAGAACACTAATGGTTACCTCTGTCATACAGTCACCCTAGAAACTCCTCATCCCAATAATCTAACACTAAAGGAAAATATTTAAATTGATTTTTGGTGTAAATGTTGGATTTTTTAGGATATGTATCACTCCATTGAGCCTTTTGAAGTGCTACAATACCCCTCGAAGCCTTATCCCAATGACATGGCATCAAATTTTGACTCAATTTTTCCTCTACAACATTTAAACCTAAGCGTATCTCCCTCTTGATCCTTAAGGTAACAAAAAAGTTCTCCCTTAGGCATCAATCCAATGACATAGGGCTATAAAATTGGTCTTCTATCTCATATTTCTCCTTCCCCAAATTTCCATGTCACTCCATTAATGATCCTTTGCGCAACGACACAACTCTCCTTTGGGCTTCAAGCTAGAAATATACTCTCAAAATGTTTATATTAAACTCATCATTTACCTTGAAAACTTAATGTGTCACTCCACTAAGCCTCAATGGAGCACTACATTTCCCTCGTAAGAATTTATTTAGTGACATAGTGCCCCTTTGGGCCTCAACACAACTCTATAGCACTTCCTTAAGCCTCACGCCAACAACATGACAATTTTCTCAAGATTCTCTAATTTCACTCACCATTTGTTTTTCTAAGTTTTTCTCCTGTGTTGTTGACATAACTGACAATGAAAGTAAAGTAAAAAGGAAATTATTAAGGAAATTAATGTGTTAAATCTCATTTTCATTCTTCAAAAATGCCTCATAACTGCTTATTTTATGACAAATCTTAGCTCTGGGGGGACACTGTTAGAAAATTATATATTACAGAGCAATGGAAAACATAAAATATTGCAGAAATATAAACACAGAAAACACATAAAACAAGAGAGACACCGTTATACATGGTTCACCTAGTTTGGGCTACATCCATAGAGAAATAGCCAGACCTTCTTTTTATATTATCCAACAAACTGAAGAGATACAACCTACAACAAATCCAGTGTAATTCGATCTTCGCTCTCAATCTCCTCTCTCTTCCTCACTCAGAATACAGATATGTATAGACGCAATAAAATTCTCTCATATATAGTGACGGGTTGCCTTCTAGGGAAAAAAACCCTAAATTAAACATAACTTCTACTGTTAGATCTCTGCCTAATGAACAGCCCAGATTGACTACGAAATTACAACATTTTACAAGGCAATTTTACATCTATTCTTAGCTTTGGGGGCGTTGCCCCCGATCCCCCTGCCGGGGGGGGGCTCCCAAAGGTCGTAGCTGCCCCCTCCCCTGGACCTCCCCTGCAGCGAATATTTTACGGGCGGCATTTCCACCCCATTATGAATTGGGGTCCAATGTGGCAATACCTTTGAATACAGAAGATAATCAGGCTCCACACCCAACATACACTTCATCAATAGAGTAATAAACTTCAGCTACCATCGCCAATGCTAGATTAAGAAAACTTAGCTTAGGTATGCAATTAATCACTCCCATTTAGCTTTATTTTTTTTCTTATATAATTATTTTATGAACGATTAAATTCCCAATAATTAGTTTATTTACTTGAAAATGTTTCCTTGCTTCTTGTCTTGATGGATTAAGTATTTTTGGGGTATTTTTATTCAATTTTTTTCTATGTTAAGCATTTCTCCCTTCAACCCTTGTTGTCTTATGTTGCTAATGCATTATTTTGACTTCACATAGCTCATAAAAAAGGGTTAACCCCTTGAATTAGCCTCAACAATGCTCTAAGCGAAAAAAAGGAAGAATTACACGACACTTAATTGAAATATCTCCCATTTCTCTACCTCATTTCAACCCCAAAGGTGTGCCCTAGGTAACCACAAGTAGCTTTTTTTTCTTCTAGGAAATTTCCCCATGACAAAAAAGACTTACAAAATCTTTATTCTTGTCTATTATTTCTTATCTCTTGTTTTCCTTAGCTACCTATGGTTTTTTCTAGATTACCTAGAGATTCATGCCAATTGCCACCCCAATGTTCTCAAATCAATTTTTAATATTAAATATTGACCAATGTTTCCCTTTTTAGGGATGGGTACATAAAAAAGATATTTTCATCCCTGGAATCCCTACTTTTGTAACTAATAACACAAAGAAATTTCTCCATGGAGCCATACAAAGCTATGCTAGTCAATATTATGAGTTTAGGTTGTGAGATTATCTAAACTGTTGTCCCAAGTCAAAGATTTTAGCCTCATTTCCTCTGCACTTCAACAACTTCTAGCTTGTGTTAAATATATAGACAAACCAACCTTCAACCTAAACTATTAAATCATATGCATCTAACATTGTGAGCTAATGGACATAATGAGTGGCTATTTTTTTTTACTGGATTTGTAGGAATATTAGGTATATGTATAAGAAATGGGCTTGCAAAGCCCCAATGGCTAAGAAATTAAATGAAGAAGAACTTGACAACTCGTCTAATCCTAAGTTATGGGATACCTTTTGTTTCATTGATAAATATAGAACATATACATGGTTAGAATTGTAACAATTATTTTAGAGGAAAAATATACCTCCATATGACCCATTATCTAATGTTTAAAAGGTTTCAAAATATATTTTCAACCAAAATTGGTTGCTCATCCACTTATTCTTGAATGTGTAGAAGAAATAGAGTGGCTAGTGAAATATGTTCATCTTATGGATGTGTTGTCGTTGCGACAATCACACTCCAAAATTTGGTCCACATTTGAATATTAGATCCTACTATGGATCATTTGATCATTTGCTCCATAGTCACTTTATGGTCGATCAATGCTTTGTTAAGTATTCTAGCCTTCTTCTTAGTTTGTAAGTGTCAAAGGCACTATCTCACATATGCGCTGTCTGCAACAAGTTCATGGGCACACTCTTTTATATAAGCTTGAACAAGCATAGCAAAAGTCCGTCAAGACAATGCTTGTGCAATGTTCAATCTATGTTGATAGTGAGTACACACTCTCATCAATAGTCTCTCACTTTTGGTCACAATTGTTCTTCTATTTCAGTATGTTTTTCCAATTGTCGATTTTGCGCTCCTTCGCTTTTGTGTGGCTTTCATGTTTATGACTATTGATTTTACTTGTTTTCACTTTATTAAATTTTGTTTTCATGTTATCTTCATTCTGGCATGTGTCTCTTTCAGTGTCATTCGCATTTTGTAGGTGTCATTTACACTTTCCTTTTACTATCACAAGTGTCGTCTTTTGAGCATGGAAAGTGTCACACATCGCAAAAATATAATTTTGGTTTATTTAAAAAGGTAACCTTGGTACTAATAAGTCATTCTTATCATTTAAACGTGTATCACAAATAAATTTAATTATTTGATTTCTTTCTTTTTGTTACTAAAATTTAAAAATATTTCCAAAAACTATCTTCGAAATAAAAATCTCAAAATATGCTTCATTTTCAAAAAAAAAAAAAAATCATTTTCTATTTTAATTTCATACAAATTTGAGTTGTACCTAGGACGGAAATACTCGTTTTTTTTCCAAAACTAATGGGAAAGAGCGAGTGAGAGTAATGAAAATCATGGATATAAATGACCACTTTTTCCAAAACTAGATTTTAAATGGCCATTACTAATCATTCATTAAAAGATATTTACTTTAAATTTATAAAATTATAAGTTACCTAATTTTCATATACGATATTTTGAACTATCTTTTTTATTTATTTAAAATTGTTTAGATTAAATGGTATAAAGTTTAATTTAGAAGATATTAAATGTTTTGTAATAATTTTCATGTGGTGATTAAGCTTATTCTAGATCGAGTTTAGTTGGTTTATTGAAAAGTTCACACCCAGTTTTATATATATATATATATATATATATCAATTTGGTCTCAGTGGACGTTTAACCACCATCATCATCATCATAATATATTTTAATAAATCAATCTAATTTTAATAAAAGTTAATCATATAAATAATTTAATTACTTCCTTACTAATAATTTAAAAAAATTATATGATAGATAAACAACAATGTTACATTATTTTTTTAGCCGGTAATATTATTTATTCAGTGTAACTCCGTGTTGTACATTGAAAATCATTAAAAAGGAAATTTTAAATTTCTGAGTTTTAATTTCTTTTAGTTGATTATTATTGGAATTAGGAATATTTGTTGAAATTATATTTTTTTATTAATAAAATTGTTATTTTTATGGATAAAATTGGTTCAAATCTCTTTCTTTTCCACCCTCTTTAGAAGTGGAAAAAATATCAAATAATCAAAATGTATATTTTATAAACAATATCTAAAAAATAAAATAATTTTTTTATTATTATCATTATTTTTTAATCATTATGAATTTATTGTTTATATTAAATATAAGTTTATAATCTCAAACTTTATGCTTCTATGATTCATCATATATTGTTCAGATCTTGCAGAGAAATCACATTGAGAACAATAAGTTTATAATGAAAAAAAATTACTAAATAATTGTATTTCACAAACCATATTTAAAAAATAAAATAATTTTTTAGAATTTTATTTTCAAAAATTATGGTTTTATTATGTATATTAAGTATTGTTTTATAATTATTATTATTTTGTAATAAATATTGAAATTATATTTAAAATAATTTATTTTTCAGACCCAATCTTATTTTTAATAATTATGATTATTATGTTAAGGTGTGTTTATTTTGGAATAAGGCTCCTAGAATTTTAATTTAATTATCAATAATTATTAGGTAAATTATATGGAGTTAATCTCCATGGAATATCCTAAAATATTTTTTTGTAATAGTTACACAACAAAAATTGAGATTTATCTCAAAAGTAGTTATTCTCTTTCTCACCCTTTAATTAGATTGATTAATTAAAAAAAATGTCCTATGAACATGTGTTATTTGAAAGTTATGGCTTTATAGACATGTGGTCCTAGTAAACCATGGTATTGGCCAATGGTGTTGTAACAAAGCCTTCTATGGTAAAATAGGAATTTATCTCAATGGTTAACTATCTTGTTACATATTTTTTTAAATGTATACATGTTTAACTCAATAATTCCTTTTATAATAATAATAATAATAATTATTATTATTATTAATTTATAGTAAAGTTATAATTTAGTTAATTGCTATTTTTCTAAATCTTCCCAATATGAGATGCATCATGAAGTAAGTGTTTTGATGCCTATTTAAGTTTACTAAGAAGTTAATTTATATGGTTGCACTAGTTACTTTTATATCTTCTCTTTCTAATTAATGTTTAAAATAATATATTATCACCTTTTTTTTAATTGTTATATTATTTAAAAATTATATTTTATTTTTCATATGAAAATAAATTTATCTTTTTCTATCATAATCTAAAATTTTCATATTTCTATTTATTATTATTTTATTTTGTGAGATACATTCATATCAAATTGTAGATTATTTTTTTTTTGTAAGCTTTCTCAGATTTTTGCTAATGCTAAAAGATCATAAATTGATAGTTGATCAAACTTCCCAAAAAAACACCCTGGGAGTTTGTAACTTTAACCAGGGGTAGCCAATAGACACCATTACTGCTATTGAAATCTAGGATACAAAATTTTGACTATGCGAGATACTAAGCTACCCTTACATACTAAATGTATTTGTGCATTGATGCCTTAAGAGTTTTACAAAATTTAAGAAGAAACATATCAAAGCTAGAGAACTGTAAAACCATGCCTGCTACTACTATGCCAGCCAGAAATTAATATCGAAAAAACCAAACACAAACTGAGTCACAATTTGCCATGTTGAACTATGTTTAGAAAAAAAAAATGAGAACTGAACTATGTGCCATAAAGCTATGTTGACAACCTGGTGTGACGACGAGTGCAAAACCATGAAACACCTATAAATGAGACCATTAGTCATAAACGATGACAGAAGAGAGGAAAGGGGAGTTATCCTAAGGAGAGTTGCCAACATGAGCATTAATAATTGTTGGTGCTTCATGCAACTCATTAAACTTAGTGCCCAAATTAGATACCACAAACCATTCTACCCTCATTTGTCTGACCACAATGTCATCCAAGTTGTAGTGAATGTCTCGTGGAATTCTCTTGAGATCCTCCTTTCCTGCAAATAGTTCGTAGTTGTCAACCTGCTTATCATGAATCACTATATGCACTAGAGTTTCCATTTGCCTATGCAGGGAGAGGGAATGAAAAAAGTGAAGCCTAGGCTTCTTGAATTTCTCCAAATCATGAACCCACTTGAGGTTGTTTCCTCCAATCTCGAAATCAAAGAAATATAGATGGTCATTGATCTCCTTCGCTTCGAGAGAGTGAATTGTGTTCCTTACTTTCGGAGGAACTGAGTCAAAGTGGTTATCCAATGACTACCATCCAAATAAGAATTGTCGATGGGAGGAAGATGGTGTTGGGAAAGATACTGAGAGGGGAGGGTGGAGGTAAATCAATATTTTTAAAAAATCACAATAATAATTTTCTTTTCTGAAATGTATACACGACTTGACTGAAACCAGCTAGAGTATATACGTGACTGTTGTAAAAGAACTGGAATTTGTGTGGTAAACTTGTAAAACAACAAATTATTTATATGTTAAACTTGAATTAGAACGTAAGAGATTTATTAGCCATTTGATAAGCAGTAAACAAGTGGAGTAAGAATAGAATAAATTATCACACATAAGTAACACACGTCAACACTAGTATTTAAGGTGGAAACCCAATGTGGGAGAAAATCACTGTTGTTGGCATCTCAGTATTCAAAACTTATTAATATAAAAATCTTCTTACATTCTTGTGTTGGTGCAAACTCATACTAGTATGTAAGCACCCACCTACTGAAGGCTACAACCTTCACTCGTTTTCCAGCTCCTATTGGAAGGGAGCTCCAACCCCCTGATCTGATCACCAACTACTACTAGCAGGAAGCTTTGACTTCCTCACTAAAGGCTCCAACCCTTAGCAACATCCATGGACCAAGTTTCATAAATTTTCACACTAGATCCAATATCAACACTTATGCTCAATCATCATTGTAATAAAATCATCAATCTATGACACACATAATCAACCAATCACTGAAACCCAATCAACTAACACTCAATCAAAACTCAACCAATCAACTGAAACAGTCAGATCACTATAACCAATACATATAACTGAACTCAAAATACTGCATCAAGACACAGAATCAATTGAAACCATGATCATTCAAATGCCAAAATTTATACACTACATCACCTAAGGAAACGCACATGTATACGAGCTTTTCTGTAGAGAAACGCATGTACAAATCATAATAGACTAAAAACGGAAAACTTGTAATTCTGAATCAGACGCAAAGTTCACTAGAGATAATCTGAAATATTTTGTTAGCTTTCATAACCCTCATATAGTCAGCATCATCAATAATCTCTCTAAACAATCAACATGTAAACAAATTCAACTTCATCATTCAATCAGTTCTACTTTAGACATTATTACCCAACCCAGATCAACATGAGGACATGATTGACAGACAACTAAGAAACATCAGATGTTGAGGCCTAGTTTTGCCTAATTTTGACAACTTTCCTAGACTTTACTTCTCCCATTTTGAACTCTCCTTGACCCCTAATTGTGCTTATTTCCATTATATCATCTAGGTTTTGGCCAAAAGGGTGCTATATGCTTAAGATATGCAAATTAACATAAAAAGTGTCATTTTACCTTAATCTTAAGAATTCCTTAAGCTAGTTGTTTCCTTATAGAATTATCATGCCAACTAATCTAGAAAACTTATGAAAATTTTCTTTGGTTTGAAAAATTCCCGCAATTTCCTATAGATAGCTCATGCAGTCATATTTGTTGCAGATGCTCTGAAATTTCTACAGACGTGGATTTCCTGCAACCGCCCAAATTTCCTACAACAAAATCAACAGTTAGCTATGTTCCACTCACTTCCAAATCAAATGAGAACATGGGTTTTGTGGGGAATTCTTCATACATGGATTCTATTCTATTGGCTATTTCAAATCCACCATCAAAACTTCCTATATTGGCAGACCTCATCTCATTGGATGCACGAGGGAAAAATCCAACTATGTAACGAATTTTGTCTAATACATGCTTCCAGTCATGGATTAGACTCAGTAGAGCTAATTCTGATAGTTTGTACCAGTGTTGATAGCTAATAGCTCAAATTAGTAGTTTTTCTCATTCAAGCCAAATATGGGCTTTTGAACTCGTATAAATATGATTATGTTTTACATTGTAGGGGGTTGGGTTGGGTTTGTTGATAGCACATATTAGATTGTACTCGACTATAAAATTTCCAGATTAATATAATACTTTATGTTCTGTCTATTCTATTGAGAAAGCCCTTAAAAATTTGAAGGGGTTGTGAGTGAGGGAGGGCCCCCTTTACTCACAACTCCCTTAGTTGTAGTGTGTGTGCATTTTAATTCTTTTATGTAGTAATAACTTGTTTACATGGCTAACATACTCTTTCTAACATTTCAGCAGCAATGTTCCATTGATTGAATGATTAATTTTTCATGTTAATGTGTTGTATTCATTTAATCAAAGATTTGATTTACAATGTTAAATGATTTCTTTATTGTTGTAAGTTTGATTTCCTATCTTTTCTAATCAACATCAGCAATACTAAGAGCTATAGAGGGATGTTTCAATCCACTCCATAGTATTTTGTTTCCAAATGTTGATGTAGAAAAGAGGCATTAGTTCTGTCTATGATTGACTGGTTTGATTAGTAAGCACTCAGGGTATTAAGCCTGCATATATTTTGCACAACATCTCACAAGCTTACCTGCCCTGGGTTGATGATTTATGTTGTCAATTTATAAGTCTATAATTTGACTCAATATATTGGTGTTGTTTCTGGGGAGGTGCTAAGGGATAATACCGAAAGTGTTGTAGCATTATGTGTACTACTTGAAATTTTCAGGACTAAGGGAGTTGAAGTGATAAGACGAAGGGCAAATCCTACGCACCTACAGAGGTTAGAAATTCGCCAAAGTCGTGTCCTGATTTCTTGGTGTGTAGTTCTCTTTTAATTTGTTTACATAGTAGATGGTAGGGTCCAATATTTACAAATGTCTTCTGTGCTGGTGTGAGCATCACTTCACTTACTAATAAACTACCAAGGAAAAAGAATTCTACAAGAAATAAGGCAACAAGGGAAGAAGAGTCTAGGTAGGAGGTCTGTGGTCCTGAAAAGAGCCGAGAGCATATTCCTACATCCATAGTAAAATCTTCTGCAGGAAAATCTTATGTTTCTTCCCATTTAGAACTCCCCTCACAAGGAAGACAACATCTTTGCTCAGTGGTCAACCTGAAAGGAATTCCTTGTTAATCTTATTCAAGAACCATAATTTCAAACCATTGATTCCACAGAATCTGTAGTTTACAAAGGTCCTACTTCTTTTCGGTCCAAAATGGCTCATGAAGAAGGAACTCGTAATACAGATGGATGTTATGATGAGAAGGAAGAGGAACTGGTCACATTTGAATTCCATATCAGGGAGACTGGTGGAGCAACTTAGATGTAGGATATTCCTCCCTCAGCCTTGCCTAACTTTCGTGGAGTCTCCAGTGAAAATATTGATGCCTTTTTTCTCGAATTCGACGTGTTCTGTAGGAGATATGACTATTCTTCCAATGCTCAAAAGCTAAAGTTGTTTCGTACAACAATGAAGGATGTATTTCTCTAGTGCTTTATGGGGTTGGCTTCAAACTCCATTACAACCTGGGATGACATGAAAAAGGTATTCTTGAATAAATATCAAGATTATTGCAAAACTAGGGACATCAGGGAAGAAGTATTTGGCATGACGCAAAAGGAAGGGGAGAGTCTTGATGATTTGGTGGAAATATTTCAGTGCAATCTACAGAGATCCAAGATGAATCAACTAAGTGAGGACACCAAGAGAACAATTTTTCTCAAGGCAATCCGACCAGAATCTCTGGAGATTTTGAACTTAACGGGAGGAGGTCACATATCAAAGTTAAGTTATGATGAGCTGTGTGAGTTGTGTCGATTATATTCGATAGGAAATTCTAAAGTTGGGGGAGGAACAAGAGATAATTATTCTAGGCTTATCAAGTTAGTTATTGGAGCTAGAGTAACTAGAGCTGAAATGGGTAATCTATTTGAAAATTTTAAACTTAATATTCTTAGCACTTTATCTTCACAATTAGATGTTTTGTAGGCTAAGAAGAAATTGGAGAAACAAGAGGAACTAGAGAAAGCCCTAAGCGTGTTCTGCTCGAAATGCAAGAAGAAGCATGCCTTTATGGAATATCATGTAGATAGTATAGAGGTATGTTGAATATGTGAAGCTAAACATTCCACTGATCAATGTCCTTAACTTCCTGAGATTAAAGCAACATATCTAGAAGACCAGGGTGCTGTCAATGCACTTTATGCAATGGAACCTCAAATAACATAGCAACCATGTCCTACAAGTATGTCTCAATCGCATTTTCAAGTTCCTTATTCTCATAATTAGATGGGGAATATTCCAATGCCCTAGCAGCCTTCGCCTCCACAACAATCTTGGAAGGGGAACTTTCTTACCCTACTGCACATAAATTTTCCTCTCAGAACTTTTATCTACCGCAGCCCACACCGTAGAAAATGATTCAACCTCAATAGCAACAACTTCAGTTGCCTGCCCCACCAAATCGACCTCATCCCATGCAACATCCTGGTCAGCCACTGTCTAACCCCAACAATAAAACCATCCAATCTTCGCACAACATTGGATTTGTCACTTATCCCACTTTTCCCACCTACTGTATTGCACCACAGCCACAATAGGAAATTTATGTTCTTGTGTTACAGGAATTTCCTATGTCATTGTAGGAAATTCAGCTTAGATCCAGAAAAGTGGTGAATCAGCCCGGAATGATTGAATAGATTTTAGAGGAAGATACTCTGGAAATTCCTAAACTTGAACCACACCTAAACCAGCAAACAACCTACTTCAAGGCCACTATAACCTTCCTCATCCCATATGGTTTGGCCTCCTTTTCAAGAGAGGCTGGAAATGAAACTAAAACAACCTGAGTTTGATGTTGTGTCTAAACTAAGAAATGTGTGAATTAAGATCCCATTACTGCAAGAAATTAAGGATATCCCAATTTATGCCAAAATAGTGAGGGAGCTATGTACCAAGAAGCCCAGAAGACAAACGAGAACTCTCTACAATTCAAGTAGGTGGAAAGCTTGCAAGTTTAATGTCTACCATATTTGTTACTGAAAAATATGCAGACCCTAGAATCCATGTGGTTACCACCTTTATCAATGGACATCCCATAAAGAAAACTTTAATTTATTTAGGTTCAACCAGTGATGTGATGAATATGGAGACTTTCTCCCATATAGGATCCTTTGACTTATTACCTATTCCCACCATGTTAGAACTAGCAGACAGGTCTAAGGTAAAGCCAAAGGGTGTATTAGAAGACATTGTCATCTCATTAGATTCTTGGGAGTACCCTGTAGACTTTTATGTTCTTCAACCCAAAACCAACTTGGGAGGGAATCCTTTGATCTTGGGGAGGTTGTGGTTAGCCACGGAAAATGTCGACATAGGGTGTAGGTCTGGAAACATGACCATCACTCATGGAGTTGAAACAAAGAACATAAATTTGTATCCCCCTACTCAAACCCTCTTAAGATCAGAAAATACAAATTGGGCTGGAGAAGAGGAGTATGATTTAGAATGTACCTGACCAGTTTTGACAATAGCCCAAACTATGAGCCTTATAGAAAATTAGGAAGAAAAATTGATAAATTGTTGTATTTGTAATCCTGATTTTCTGCAACAATTAGAAGGGAAGTCTAGTCATAATTTGGATATCATTACTAATATGCAGGATTTTCATGAACATAGTACAACAACCGAACTAAGTTCAACCATCTTATATGCATTCCCTGCATATTCCATGACTGAATTGGGGAGTATGGTAGTTGAATTTTTTCCTGAAAAATATTTAAAAATTAATTCTGCCTTAACCCCTGAACAAGAAAAATAGTTAAATCAAGCATTGAAAAAAATTTCAGACACATTTGCTTGGGAATATATAGATATGAGAGGCATTCACCTAGTGACATGCATTCATCATATCTATATAGAATAAAATGTTAGGTCTGTGAGACAGCCACAAAGGAGGATGAACCTCGCTTTAAGGGAAATTGTGAAAGATGAATTACAGAAATTATTAAATGTAGGGTTCATCTATCCTATCGCAAATAGGTAGTGGGTATATCCACTGGTTATTGTCCCCAAAAATAATGGTAAAAGGTGAGTGTATGTAGATTATAGGGAACTAAACAAGTCTACCTTAAAAGATCACTTTCCCTTGCCTTTTATGGATCAAGTGTTGGACACTTTAGCAGGGAAAAAGTATTTTTCCTTCCTAGATGGGTTCATTGGATACAACTAGATTAGGATAGATCTAGAGGACCAGGAGAAGACAACATTTACATGTCCTTGGGGTACCTATGCATATAGGGTATTACCATTTTGTTTATGCAACACACCAGCCACATTCCAGCGGGCAGTCCTTGGTATTTTCTCTGACCTTTTGCATGATTGTGTAGAGGTCTATATGGATGATTTTACAGTTATGGGTGATACTTTTGAAGAGGATTTACATAATCTTGAGAAATTTTTGTAGAGATGTAGAGAAACTAATCTTTCATTAAGTAATGAAAAATGTTTTATGATTATGAGTGAAGGTATTGTTTTGGGTTGTCATGTTTCTGCTGCAGGAATTAAAGTTGATCTAGCAAAGATTGAAGTTATTGAAAATCTCCCCCCACCAACCAGTCAAAAGTGAGTTCGAAGTTTCCTTGGACATGCAGGCTACTATAGAAGGTTTGTTGAAACTTTTACAAAGGTAGCCTCTCAATTGTTCAAATTATTGACTAAAGAATTTGAATTTTATTGGAATGATGAGTGTCAAGCTGCGTTTGATACACTCAAGGAAAATATTTCTTCAGAGGCCCAGATTGGAAATTTCCCTTTCATACTTCCACTGATGCCTCTGATTCAGCCATAGGAGCAGTATTGAGTCAAAAGGAGGATCATGTAACCCATGATATTTATTATTTAGTAAAAATCTAACTCCTGCATAGCTAAATTACACAGTAACTAAAAAATAATTCCCTGCTGTAATTTACGTTATTAATAAGTTTAGACATTACATCATGGCCTATGAAGTTTTTGTACACACCATTCATTCTACCATTCGATATCTCATGAACAAACGAGTCAATAATGGCAGGATTACTAGGTGGCTTTTGTTGTTGTAGGAATTTGACATCACATTATTGGATAGACCAGGAAAAGAAAATCAAGTAACTGATTTCTTACCTAGGCTCAACCATGGGGGTGAGGATGTTCTTGTTAATGATAGTTTTCCTGATGAAAATTTATTTGTTATTTCTATCAAAACACCTTGGTTTGCAGACATGACCAATTACCTTGCTACAGGAAAGTTTCCCCCTTACTTTTCATCTAATAAAAAAAAATAGAATTATTAGGAAAAGTGTTGATTACTCTTGGATTTAGGGAGATTTCTTTTTCACTGGACCTAATTTTATTATTCGCAGGTGTGTTAGGGAAGATGAGATCTATGACATCTTGAGAGCCTACCACAATGAACCTTGTGGAGGACACTTTGCATACAAGTGGACAGCCTATAAGATCCTCTGATCAGGTTACTATTGGCCAAGTCTTTTTAAAGGTGCAAAAGAGTATGTCCGGAAGTGTGATAGCTGCGAGAGAATGGGACATCCTGTACAATCAGACGAGATGCCTTTGCAGCCACAGGTTCTCATAGAACCTTTTGAGAGGTGGTCTCTTGATTTTGTAGGTCCCATCAATCCTATGTCCAAAGGTAAGAAGTACATTTTAGTTTGTATTGATTATGTTATGAAGTGGGTGGAAGCAAGAGCACTATCTAGAGAAACAGAGAAAGCATAGAAAATTTTTGGGGATAATATTCGTAGGTGGGCCAATTTTCCATGATTTTCCCAAAAAAAGATTCGCGAATTTCTAATTTTTATAAAAATGGTTCGCCCAAATTCTACAATACAAAATTATTTTACCTTAAAAATCACTAACATTATATAGAGACTATATACAAAATCATTATAAATTTGAATAATTTTATGAATATATCAATAAACATTTTATAGTTTTCATATTAGGGACTAATGAGATTCGCCAATGTTTTTTAACTTCAAGATAATTTTCAATCCTTAAAATTTTCCCAGGGAGAAAGAAGTGGTAGATTTTCTTTTCTATGATATTTTTGTAAGATTTGGGGTGCCTAATGAGATAGTTACTGATCAAGGTACTAAGTTTGTGTCAAAGCTTATGCAGGGAATTATGCAAAAATATTAGATTACTCATCGGAAATCCACCCCTTACCATCCACAGGCCAAAGGGCGGGTGGAATCAACAAATAAGGTGTTGGAGACAATCCTTACCTAAACGATGCAATTACATAAGAAGGATTGGTATGGTTGACTTCCTGAAGCATTATGGTCTTACAGGATAACATGGAGGAATACCACTGGCTTCTCTCTATATGAATTGGTGTATGGAAAGCAAGTTTTATTTTCCATTGAATTTCATAACAAAACTTTCAAAATGGCAGCAGATTTGGGTATAGACCTTGATGAAGCTCAACAACACAAAATCTTGCAGCTCAATGAATTGGATGAAATTAGGCAGGATGCTTTTCATCATACTAACTTGATCCAACAACAACGGGCTAAATGGCATGACAGATACATTAAAAAGAGGCAATTCAAAGAGGGAGACTGGCATTGTTGTATGATTCAAAAATTAAGAACTTTAAAGGGAAATTTAACACACATTGGTTAGGCCCCTATGAAATTGAGAAAGTTTTTGATAATGGATTTGTTCAGGTTAAAACCATTGATGATGGGAATGTTACCTTCTTGGTGAATGGGTACAAACTCAAGATATATCAAAAACCCCAACCTAAGGAGGAATTTGTGGAAGAAATTGTGAAGAAAAAAGAGCTAGAAATGGTGGGAGAAGGAGTCATTCCTTCCATTATCTCTTCCTGGTTTCCTATTGATACAATGAGCCTGCTTTATTCCTCCTCATGCTTAGTAAACCATGAGATTAATGTCTATTTGGTATGGGTTTAATCCTTTTTCCGAGCCCAATGGACTAGTTACGAAAAAGAAGCCCCCTTGAGTATTCTTTTCCAAGTATTTTAGACTCTCTAAAATTGAAATCTAGCAAGCATGGACTACCCTGGGCTCATTAAAAATATAGGTTAGTAGATACTCTAGGATACTCTCAATAAATTTTTCTTTTCAGTTAAATTTGGATTGCTCGTGTTGGAATGATGTGGGATTTCTTAAGGCCCTCCTTCCAACAATCTTGGCCCATCGGCATCAATAAATTATTTGGGTGTAAGATCAGAGTCTTATGATGCATTGAAGCTTGTATGCCCTAATGAAAAGCTATATCACCAACAAAAATTGGGAATGACTATGGCTCCTTGACTACTAGATCCTACAAGAGGTTCGACAATAGCTCATAAATTCACACCCAATATGATGCATCACGGTACCTTGGTCCTCACTCTCATTAATGGTGATGGGCCTCGCATTGGCTAACAGTCAACCTTAATGGATGGTAATCCAATGATATCATTTGACATTCGACGTTAGCACCTTTATTCATGTGTAATGAATTGTACATAAATAAGGGAGAAATAGATTTTCATGTAGAATAATTTCCTGCTGAATGTTCAGCAGTCATGGTACCATTTCCTGCAGCAACTTCTTGGGTTTCCTGAAGAACAAAAGTCATAGACATAACATTAGTTTAAATTATTTTATAAAGTATTGACAATTTTATTATTGTTCGAGGTCATGAATTGTGAGATTATACATCTGATTTAATTTTTAAGTGGGTTACCATTTCAAGAAACAAGAGAACGTCATCCAAGGACTAGACCATTGAAAGGTAAGCTCGGTAAGGTACAACCAGTGATAGGAAACTTAAGGTAAGAGGTAATTTATGCTTCAATTTTAAAAATTTGTATGATTTAAGCTATGGTGACCCTTGCAGCAAAACGCAGTCATAAACTGTTGCATCATAAATTTAGCTCCATGCCCGATTATCATGACTCTGACATGACCGATGGTTGTACTCGTGATATCCTTTCATGGGTTGGATCATGATGATAATCATGATCACGACATGTTTCTTGAAATCTATGTGCTTTATAATATTTCCAAATTAACCCTCCTTTTTTGAGTGATCCATTGCAAAATCTTAGCGCGACATTTCTCTGAGTTGCATGCTTCCTATCTCTCTCGTCTTTCATTATGTCAAAGTTGAGTGCCCCTGTCCACTTCGAGCCTCAAGGCCCTAAACTATTGGAAGTCGAGCTTTATAGTATAGCAAGACTGGAGAAAGTAGGGTGGTTGCTATTGTTTCAAAAATTCAGCAGCCACAATTTAGAGGTTACAGAGTCCTTCACCCTAAATTTGAATGGCGACAAAGCACAAGTCAGGAATGTCTAGCTTAGATTAACAGAGGGTTTGGTGGCTCAGGCATGCATAATTCCATAGGAGGGGAGCATTTATTTAAGAATCGGCATTTAAATAAGGGTATGTGCACATCCTTTCTCCAGAAGGAGCACTCAAACCTTGACTCGAGCAAAGGGATTTTGCCGGACATCCTGAGAAGTATTGACACATATTATTTTTCCTGCAGAAGTATATAACATGCGAAGGTCACTTTGGGCTCGAATTTTTATTTCCCATTTTTCTTCTCACACATTTTCACAATAAGCCATTGAATTTTCCATATTATTTAAGAATGTCATTGATGAAAATTTCGACGACCGCTAAGGAAAGGGCAACCAATTTGGAGGAAAACCTCTATCACCATGGGCTAGTAAAAATCATCTTGGTGGAGGTTCTGAAGGATAAGAAGAAGACATGGGAGGATTTTTTGGCCGAGAATTATTTCGTAGATGACAAAGACTCTAGCTCTTCAGAGCCCGTGGAGAAAAATCCAGTAGAGAAACTAAGGAAGAAGCCATGGACCTGTGGGCCACAGACAAAGGAGGAAGAAAAAGACAAAGAAGTGGTGGTGACTGGAGATTTACAAGGAGCTGAGCTGTCTAGCTGGATATAAGGGACACTATGGAAGGGGAGGTACTGCTAAAGGCACCTAATAAAAAGAAATAAAATCTTCACAACCCACCTAAAGGAAATGAAAAGGTAGAGTCAACTAAACTCTCGGTGGAGAAGTAATGTCCTTATAGGATCCCTCGCTGCATGAAAGCAGAAATGAAACAGTAGAAGAACAACAAGAAAAGGAGGACCTTGGTATGCCCCAATATTTCCAAGGACATCATGAAGGGGAAGTAACTCCCTAGAAAAAAGAGGTCTCTGTAGGAATTATAGGAGATTATCACTGAGCTCAATGTTTCAAAACTAGCTTTGAGGTAGGAGAATGAGAATCTGAAGGAGAACAGCCTATGCATGCAGATAGAACATGAGGAATGGCTTCAGAATGTGGCCCAAATAATGAATAAGAAGCAGGTTCAGATTGATCATATGAAGAAGAAAAATTAGTTATATAGGGGTCAGATTCTTGTAGAATCTAGTGGGAACCAATTGGATCAGTTGGCTGCAATAGTTGCAACCCAGGACAAGGAATCATTTCCTTTTTTCTCGAGGGTGCAACATTTTTTCTTGCATAAGGGACATGCAAGAAGCTAGGTGTGGGGGAGATGTTTAGGTCCAACTTTTCCTAATTTTGATAGAAATCCTAGACTTTACCTCTCCCATTTTGAACTCTCCTTGACCCCTAATTGTGCTTATTTCAATTATATCATCTAGGTTTTTGCCAAAAGGGTGTTGTATGCTTGAGGTATGCAATCTAACATAAAAAAGTGTCATTTTAACTTAAGCATTCCTTAAGCTAGTTGTTTCCTTATTGAATTATCATGCCAACCAACCTAGAAATCTTATGCAGATTTGCTTTCGTTCGAAACAATCCTGCAATTTCTTGTACACAAATGCTCTGAAATTCCTACAGACATGAATTTCCTGCAACGGGCCAGATTTCCTACAACAAAATCGGTGGTTAGCTATGTTCCACTCAATTCCAAATCGAATGAGAAAATGGGTTTTGTGGGGACTTCGTCATACATGGATGCTGCCTTATTCGTTGCTTCAAATCCACCATCAAAATTGGCCAGATTTGCAGACCTCTTCTCATTAGCCGCATGAGGGAAAACTCTAGCTATGTAACATGGAAAATTTTAGGGGCTAATGTTCACCCAGTGGGCTAATTTTCCATGATTTTTCCACAAAAAAGATTCGCTAATTTCCAATTTTATAAAAGACGATTCGCCCAAATTTTAGAATACAAAATTATTTTACCTTAAAAATCGCCAACATTATATAGAGGTTATATATAAAACCATTATAAATTTGAATAATTTTACATTTATATCAATAAACATTTTATAGTTTGCATATTAGGGATTAGTGAGATTCGCCAATGTTTCTAAACTTCAAGAAAATTTTCTATCCTTAAAATTTTCCTAGCTATGTAACGAATTTTGTCTATCTATGCTTTCAATAATGGATTAGACTTAGTAGAGCTAATTTTGATAATTTGTACCAGTATTGATAGCTAATAGCTCAGATTAGTAGTTTTTCTCATTCGAGCCAAATATGGGCTTTTGAACTTGTATAAATATGATTATGTTTTATATTGTAGGGGGTTGGATTGGGTTTGCTAATAAAACATATCAAATTCTAATCGGTTGTAATATTTCCATATTAGTATAATACTTGATGTTATGTCTATTCTACTAAGGAAGCCCTTTAATTTTGAAGGGGTTGTGAGTAAGGGAGGCCCCCCTTTGCTCACAACTCCCTTTGTTGTAGTGTTTGGGAATTTTAATTTTTTTATGCAGTAATAACTTGTTTACATAGATAATATACTCTTTCTAACATTTTAGTAGCAATGTTCCTTTGACTCAATGATTAAGTTTTCATCTTAATGTGTTGATTTCATTTAATCAAAGATTTAATTTACATTGTTAAATGATTTCTTTATTGTTTTAAGTGTGATTTCCTATATTTTCTAATCAACATCAACAATACTAAGAGTTGTAGAGGGATGCTTCAATCCACTCCATAGCCTTTTGCTGCCAAATGTTGATGCAAAAAAGAGACATTAGTTATGTGTATGATTGACTAGTTTGATTAGTAATCACTCAAGGTATTAAGCATGCATATATTTTACATAGCATCTCACAAGCTTACCTGCCTTGGGTTGATTATTTATGTTGACAAATTATAAGTCAATACATCAACATTGATCAAGTTGATCAGGAATTTACGAACAAAAACCCTTACTTTATATGCGCGGCTTTGAAGAAGTGAACTGGTATGTATACGCACTTTTCGCGAGACCAACTAGTGTATAGATCTACAAATTTTGACCTAAAATTGCACAACTCTTCAGAATTTCATAAAAACCCAGATCATGATATTCAGAGATAAGAACATGCATCAGTACTTAGATCTAGTCAATCCACGAATAGATTGTACAATGAAAAGTCATTTCAAGTCTCATGATCCTAATCCATTATTGTATTCATCGGTGCATAATTATTTTAGATCTATGTGACAACTACGACCCTTACAATGAAAATATACTTCAGATTGAAGTATTCATCAAAAATCATCTCACTTGCACACCTAGCACTTTGATCTTCACCTCTTTATATAGTTTATCCCTTATCCAATACCACGGGTCAAAACTACACTAGTGTCGATGGTAATCTTTGACAAGATCAATATCCATTGTCATGATCATTACTATGGGCCAATACCATGGTAAGGACCCCTATTATTTAGAATACCATGGTGCAAAAACCATACACTACTTTTCTTCACCATACTTGCGTGTATATGCAACTTGGCCTTGACAAACCCGCGTATAGATTTTCAAATATTCACCTGTATCAAAATTTTGATTCTGATCTGTAAACCTTTGACCCATCATTCAAGTATTTTTTTTTCCATCATTCTATCACCTCTAAACTGACATGTGGATTCATCTAATTACCATATACTTGTTTCATTACAAGTGAGTTTCCATCAAGGACAACACATGCATCATAATGCCAAAAATCTCCCCCTTTGGACTTGATGGAAACCATGTTGGCGTAGATCACTTCAACCTTTAGAAAACTGTTAGATGCATCAAACACCAAGATATTCTCCCCCTTTGACATCAAGGGAAAAGGGTAGACCAAAGCTCCCCCTTTGGAGATGGATTACATTATAGTGTCCGTACTCCCTCTTAGCACATGCTGAATCTTCAAAAATATTTTCAAATGAATAACGCGACTCTATATCTCAACTGAGTACTATGACCTTTCTATCAACATGGACTCGTACTTGCATCAATTACCCAACCAAGTAGGGATACATATTTGACATGTCCCCAAAAGTCCATACATGACTAAATATGACAATTATTACATCATAGGTCTCCACATGACCTTTACATCAAATGACACATATGACATTAATAACAAGACCAAAAGATCTTAAAAGTAGCATAATTTAGCAACCAGAATGCCAACAATGCATTATATTCTGCAATGATAATTCTCTCCCTGAACCTGTGCTACCTGTTCATTTTCAACAACTCATTCATCAAATCATCTTCATCAATCAGATAAATATCAATGATAAAAACATAACTCAATACCATATCAGCGGTTGTAGCCATCAAAAACAGACCAAGAAAAATCAAATCATAGTTGTTACAAGCATATAAGAGGCAGGGTCTTGAGTCTATCCCACTAATCTTGTATAAGATAAAAACATACGCGACTATATGCAAAGAAACGCGTGTATTTACGTGACTATACCTCATTAAACCCACGTATAGTCAATGACCTTCTGAATTTTCACATGTAGGTTGAGAAAAATGAATTAATAGCAAAATGAGGGAGAGACAACTCCCAGTTTCTATTTGAGATATTCAAATGTTTCTCTGGGAAGGGGTGTTATGAAAGCAACTCACAAGAAGATAGAAAAGATAGATGAACGCCTTATAAATCAACCTCTTCAAGGGGGCAACCTCCTTTACATTACACAAATGAACAATTCTTGGATGATACAAATGACAAGACCTCCTTTCTATATATAGGAGTCTAAGGGGTCATAATATAATTAGAGTCGACATAACAATAACAATGTAAGGGAACAATAATAAAAATAGTGGGCTTCTATGGGGCACAATAGTAACAATATGGGGACTACATGGGTGCAACAATATAATAAAGGGGTTGTACTAATAACAATAAGGGGTTACACTAGTAGTATAGGGGCCTGACATGCCCCTCTCCTTCAAAAATTGTTGTCCTCAATGCTTGAGCAGTTCTTAATGCTTCAGTATAAAATTCTTGTCCTCCCATGTGGAATCTTCAATAGGTAAGTTCTTCCACTTGATGAGATACTCTAAAATTGATCGATTTCGTAGCCGTTGGGTTCTTGTTTCTGTGACTGCTCCAAGTTCCAATATGATTTTTCCTTCTTCTTCGAGTTCTGGAAATATTGTTTGAATTGGGATCTTCTGCAACTTTTGAATGAGCGGCCACACTTCTTCATCCTTCTTCCATTCATCCTTTGCTTCATTTATCCAATCTGGTTGGATAATAGAAGTAGCATAAAACAATGCTTCCACATCCTCATCCTTTCTTGAGAGTGCATCTGTAACAACATTTTTCTTCCCTTTTTTGTAGATGATTTCAAAGTCATAACCCAACATATTTGTGACCCATTTTTTCTGTTCTTCTAAAGATAATCTTTGTTCTAAAAAGTATTTAAGACTATCATGATCCATTTTTACCTTGAAGGATCTTCCCATTAGGTAAGGTCGCCATTTCTTAAGTTCATGTAGTATTGCCAACATTTCCTTCCCATAAATAGCTTTCTTGAGATGTAGCCATAAAAATAACCAATCACCTACATCAAAACTTCTTTCACTGCAATGTTGATATCCCTTTTGTTTCATTCGATTCTGCACCAAAGTGGCGTTATCCTTTAAAAGTTGGAGAACTTGTTATTAATGCTCAATGTGATATTTCACTGCTTGAATCTTTTTCTTCTTGATATGTCCTTCTATCTTGAGAGTTTGAGGAGTGGTAATTTATTCCAATGCATTACAAGATATGGCCAGATTCATTTCCTGATGCTTGATGTGATGTTTCACTTCTTGAACATTTTTCTTCTTGACATGTCCTTCTATCTTGAGAGTTTGAGGAGTGGTAATTTCTTCCAATGCATTACAAGATATGGTCGGATTCATTTCTTGATGCTCGATGTGATCTTTCACTTCTTGAACATTTTTCTTCTTGATATGTCCTTCTATCTTGATACTTTGTGGAGTGGTAAATTCAGCCAATGCATTACAAGATATGGTCAAATTCATTTCTTCTTCCTCAATGTGATATTTCACTTCTTAAACCTTTTTCTTCTTGATATGTCCTTCTATCTTGAGAGTTTGAGGAGTGGTAATTCTTGCCACTGCTTTACAAGATATGGTCGGATTCATTTCCTCTTTCTCTAGGGTTGGTTCCTGGTGTATATCCTCTTCTTTTAACATTTCTTGATCCTTTTCTTCCTCCTCTTCACAATCAATGTAAAATAATTTCTTCTCATAACACTTATGACCTTTAATGTATTTGTTATCACAATTGTAACAAAGCCCTTTTTCTCCTTTTTATTCCAATTGTTGTGGTGTCAACCTTGTAGGTTCTAGAAGGCTAGGACAAACAACACTGCCATCTTTATAGCTGTGAGGGGTAGACTTCTTTGTTGCCATAGTTTTGCTTTCCACTTTTCTTTGCAACATGAATGCATTCTCCAATGAATCAGGTTTCCAAAGACGAGCCTCATGTTGAATGTTACCCTTTAAAGCCCCTATGGAGACATCAATCCTCTGCTTCTATGGAATATCATTTTCCCTTATATTAAATTTTTTAAATTCCTCAATGTGCTTTGCCATTGAACACTTTTGTTTGAGATTTAGAAATTGGCTAAAGAAGGTGTTTGTCCCCTTCGGATCTGAAAAATATACACAGAAAACTATAGTTTGTCCCCTTTCTACAACTTCTTATGAAATATCAATTTGATGCCCAGAGAGATAGTTATGACAATTTTCCCCAGGTCACATGTTTAGGATGTAATCTGGGCGTCTTCCAAAACCCTAACTTCCTTGGATCATATATCCACAAATATGGCAAGACAAGATCTGAAATTCAGACCCAAGGTTCAAATCAAATTCTTCTCAAATGGATTTTTTTTTAGCTTCTGAAACTTCGTATCAATAAAGTTATAGTGAAAATTCCACGATGACCTGTTTTAGATGAAATTCAAGATCTTGGAAAAACCCTAACTTCCTCAAATCATGTCTCGAAAAATATAGTGAGACAAGATCTGAAATTCAGACCCAAGGTTCAAAGAGATTTTTCCTGAAATGGGGTTTTTTTAAGCTTCTGAAACGTCATAGAAAGATAATTATAGCAAAAATCCCACAATGACCTATTTGGAACAGCAAAACCCTAGAATCCAAAGCTCTAATACCAAATGTTATGAAACCAACTCACAAAAAGATAGAAAAGATAGATGAATGCCTTAGAAATCAGCCTCTTCGAGGGGGAAACCTCATTTACATTACACAAATGAACAATTCTTGGATGATACAAATGACAAGACCTGCTTACTATATATAGGAGTCTAAGGGGTCATAATATAATCAGAGCCAACATAACAATAATAATGTAAGGGAACAATAATAACAATAGTGGGCTTCTATGGGGCACAATAGTAACAATATGGGGACTACATGGGTACAACAATATAATAAGTGGGTTGTACTAATAACAATAAGGGCTTACACTAGTAATATAGGCGCCTAACAAGGTGTTTAGTAAATATTCAGGAACTTGTTCTTTGGAGGGAACATACTCCAACTTAACCTTTTTCTCAAGCACATGTTCTCATAGAAAGTGATACTTAATAGGAATACGCTTGGTTTTGGAGTGCATAACATGATTTTTCGAAATACTAATAGCACTTGTATTATCACATAGGATGGAGATGGGTGGAGAACATTTGAATTTTATATCCTGTAATGTTTGCATCATCCAAAGAAGTTGTGTGCAGCAAGATGCATCAACTACATATTCTTCTTCTACTGTAGATAAGGCAATGAACTTTGTTTCTTGCTAAACCATGAAACCAATCAGGGCCCCATGTAAAATTCACCTCCACTAGTGCTTTTTCGGTCATCAACATTTCTAGCCCAATCTGCATTTTTGTATGCATGAAGGGTAATCTCTTCATCTTTAGGATACCATAGACCAAAGTGTTGGGTTCCTTGGAGATATTTGAATATTCTCTCTACTACCTAAAGATGTGATTCCTTTGGATTGGCTTGGAAACGTCCAACAATCCCAGTTGCATGCATGATATCTGGTTTGGTACCTCTTAGATAAAGCATACTTCCAAACATAAACATGTATTCTGGTTGGTTTACCATGAGAGAATTGTCATTAGAACTGAGGCTACATTCTATCATCATGGGAGTACATACAAGTTTGCAATGTTCCATCCCATACTTCTTTAGAATTTGCTTGAGATATTTTGTTTGTGAGAGAAAGATGTAATCTTTTCTTGTTGCACTTATCGACCAAGAAAATAGGTTAGTTCCCCAAGTAATGACATTTCAAATTCTTACTACATATTAGAAGAAAATTTTTGGCTCATAGATTCTTCATTACTTCCAAAGATGATATCATCAACATAAATAACAATAATTAGCAGTTTATCACCTTGAATTTTTGTGTACAAGTTGTTTTTCCCAAATCCTTTTGTGAAACCTTGTTGTTGAAGATATTTTTCAAGACGATAATACCATTCTTGTGGAGCTTGTTTTAGCCCATATAAAGCCTTTTTGAGTTTTCATACAAGGTTTTCATCCTTCTCCAAAATGAATCCTTCTAGTTTTTCAATGTATACTTCTTCTTCTAGATATCCATTAAGGAAGGAAGATTTCACATCCATTTGATAAACTTTGAAATTTTGAAAACTTGAAAATGCAAGAAACATTCTTATGGTTTCAAGTCTGGCTACTGGTGCAAATGTTTCTTCAGATTCTATACCTTATTGTTGAGCATAACCTTTACAAACAAGTCTAGCTTTTTTCCTAATGACCTATCCATTTTCATTTAACTTATTGTTCAATATCCATTGTGTCCCAATAACATTTTTATCATGAAGCCTTGGAACCAATTCCCAAGCATCATTCTTTTCAATTTGATCAAGTTCTTCATTCATGGCCTTAACCCAACATTCATATTTACTATCTTTATACATTTTTGGGTTTAATGGTGGATAATAAAGATAGATAACTAGAAGATCCTACAAGGGTTCTTTTGGTTTGTACCCTAGATTCCTTTTCTCCTAGAATTTGAGTGTCAGGATGATTCTTTTGAGCATACCTCAATGGACCCTTTTCGTTGTTCGCTGTATCTTCTTCTCTTGTTTCATTAGTTTATTATTCTATATCATTGCAATACGATGTGGGAAAGCATTCATCATCATCATCCTCTTTTGTTTATTTTACCCTTTTGGGCCCTATGCATGCTTCATCAATCACAACATCAATGCACTCAACAATTTTTCAAAGTCTACTATTGTAAAATTTGTATCCTTTTCTTCTAGATGAGTAACCAAGAAGTATTCCTTTATCAACTCTAACTTCAAACTTACCAAGTTTGCATCATTATTTTTTATGAAACATTGCTTCAAAAAACTCTTAAATTCTTTACAGTGGGAGGATTACCACACCAAAGTTCATATGGAGTTTTATCACTATTCACATGAACATGAGCCTTATTGAGAATATTTACTACAGTATGCGCAACTTCACCCCAGAAGGTGTCGGGAAATCATCAAGCATAGCATGAGCCATTTGTTGAACAGTTATATTCATTTGTTCTGCCACGCAATTTTGTTGAGGAGTTTTAGCTACAGAAAATTGTCTTCTTATGCCATGTTGTTCACAAAAATCAAATAATTCATCTGATATGTATTCTCCTCCTCAGTCAGATCTGAGACATTTGATTTTTAGATCTAATTCATTTTAAACTAATGCCTTGAAGACTTTAAATTTATCAAATGCTTCATATTTGTGTTTCAATAAACCGATCCAGCACATTCTAGAAAAGTCATCAATGAATAAGATATATTATTGTTCTCCACGACGTGAGTTTTTCCTTACTGGTCCACACAAATAAATATGTATAATTTCAAGAGGCTTGCTTGTTGTTCTGTCTTTGGCATTGAATTGAAATCTTGTTTGCTTACCAAATTGACATGACTTACATATGGTACTTTGTGGTATTATGATGTAGGGTAGATCACGAACAACTTTGAGCCTGCTTGATTTGCTTATTTGAGAGAAGCTTAGATGTCCCAACCTTTTATGCCATAACTATTTTTCTTTTGCCTTACCTAGGTAACATTACTCTTTGCAACCTTTCAATATATACAAATTTATCGGGGTTCTTGTTCCTTTTATTATGGTATTTCATGTTTCAAGTTCACGAACCACACATTCTTGTGATCGGAATACCGCCTCATTTCCTTGGTCACACATTTGGCTAACACTCAACAAGTTGTGCTTTAATCCATCAACATACATAACATTACTAGCTTTAACTTTTTCTTTTAGAAAAGAAGAACCTTTACCCTTAATGACAATAGGTGAGTCATTTCCAAAAGTGACATTCTTTTCTTTCTCTAAAGCATTGTATGAAATAACTGTATCTTTATCACCTGTCATGTGTTTTGAGCATCCGCTAGCAATGTACCATCGATTTTCTTTTCCTTTTGCAAACAATGTTATTCCATAGCTTTCAAACTATAACTCCTTCCTTTTCCATACCTTAGAATTTGTTGATATTTTCTCCTTTTGAGATGTTGGTTGTAATTTTCTCCCACGTTCAGATTATTCATGTCCAAAGTTATTGCAAAATGAGCATTCAATTTCATCTATAATAGGTGAGAAGATATTATTAGTGTTCTGCTTAACTCCCATCTCATTCCTTTGTTTTCTTGCTTCTCTAGTCATGATAGTTTTGTATGCAACATATTGAGCAGCTTTATGACCAAAATTATGACATGAGAAACATTGTCCATTAAAGAATAAATTTATGTGATCATAGAATCTTCTGGTGTTGTTTACCTTTTGACTGGTGCTTCTGTTGTTGTTCATCCTTGGATTGGAGTGAACATGATTTACCTGTGGAATGCCTTTATTCTTTTGATGAGGACTCAAGTTTTGATAACTAGTTTTTGCTACATTTAGATACCTTCTAGTGGTGGCTGAGGACTTTTTCGTTTGAGATATTTCTCCAGTGTATCCAAGGCCTGTCTTCATAAGAGGAGAGAATTGTACCTTGATAATTTCATCTAAGGTTTCAGATCCTTTAGCAAATCTAAGATTCAGATTTTTTATTTTCTAAAGTTCCTTTCTTAGACTTACTACTTCACATTCTAACTTCTCATTATGTTTTTATTTTTCTATGAGTTGATGATTCAAAGTATATATGGCTACTTTGTTTTCTTTTAAGAAAGTTTTTGAGTTGATTAATTCCTTCAAAGAAATATTTTTCCTCTAAAGTATCCACAAATTTATCATTAGACTCATTAGTATTTTTCTCAAAATCCATGAGTAATTTAAGATCTTGATTAGATTAACCTTCTTCACTATCTAACAAGCCATCATTATCTTTATGAATATAATAACTTCTTCTACTATCAAACCATCTCCTATTACCTTTTACAATATCCTTCCCTTTGTCATGGTCAGTGCCCAGGACAATTTTCTTTACAGAGTTCACCTCATCTTCTTTTGATATGTATACTTCCTTGTGTTCTTCCTTTTCTTTTCATTTTGCAAATGCTTTAAATGTGGCTTCCCTGAATTCTGAGGGACCTCCTTTCCTCATTTTAAAACAAGTCAGGATCCCATGAAGTTGAGCAATAGTAAGAGTCTGCAGATCCTGCTTCTCTTTAATGGCAAACACTTTCGACTCGAAATAAGGAATTAGATATCTTAATATTTTCTCTACTAAAGTAGTGTCCTTTATTTCTTCACCCAGAATTTTCATGTGATTTAAAATCTCATCTATATGTAGAAATAAACTGGCAATACTCTCATCATTATACATTCTGAGAGTTTCATATTGATTTCTGAGAATTTGGAGTTTAACACTTTTTTACCTGGGTATCGCCTTCATAGCTTTAAATGATTTTGTCCCATATTTATTTCGTTGTGTTTAGCTTCATAAATTTGACAAATTCATATTCTGTCAGACTTCCCAATAATGAATTTGCCAAATTTGGTATTGGTTTCATACGTCTTCTTTTCTGCTGCATCTGTGGGAATTGCAACTAGATATTGGTAACCTCCTTCCATAATTTCCCAAACATCTGGTCCAAGAGATTGAAGATAGGATCTGGTTCTTGTCTTCCAATATATAAAATTATTTCTATTGAAGAGTGGTGGTCTGATAGATGTCATTCCGTCTTGATTTCTCATCTTGGGAGATCTTCCTTCAAGTGATCATGTTTATTTTGAAGGACCTTCTTTGATACCAATTTTTGGGAAAAATACTATGAGGGGTGGTGAATTAGTATTTTTAAAAACTCAATAATATTTTTCTTTTATGAAATGTATACGCGAATTTACTGAACCCAACAACATATATACGTGACTATTGTAGAAGAAACTAGAGTATGCTTACTAAAATTGTAAAACAACTAATTCCTTATCTACTGAACTTGAACCAGAATGTAAGAGATTTGTCAAGCATTTGATAAAAAGTAAATAGGTGCAGTAAGAACAAAATAAAGTAACACACATGAACACCAAGATTTAAGGTATAAACCTAATGTGGGAGAAAACCACTGTTGTTTCCATCTCATTATTAAAAAATTATTAATATAAAAAACTTCTTACATTCTTGTACTGGTATAGACTCATACCAGTATGCAGGCACCCATCTGTTGGAGGCTACAACCTCCACTCATTTTCCAGCTCATACTGGAATGGAGGTACAACCCCCAGATCTGATCACCAGCTACTACTAGCAGGAATCTTCGACTTCCTCACTGAAGGTTCCAACCCTCAGCAACATCCATGGACCATGTTTCAAAATTTTCACATTAGATCCAATATCAACACTTATGCTCAATCATCATTGTAATACAATCATCAATATTTGACACACAAAATGAACCAATCGCTAAAAACCAATCAATCGACACTTAATTAAAACTAAACCAATCAACTGGAACAGTTAGATCATTTTAACCAGTACACAAAACTAAACTCAGAATACTACATCAACACAGAGAATCAACTGCAACCTTGATCATTCAAATTCCAAAATATATATGCTACTTCACTTAAGGTAACGCATGTGTATATGCGCTTTTCTATAGAGAAACCTGCTTACATATCTTAATAGACTTAAAATTGAAAACTTGTAATTTTGAATCAGACATAGAGTTGACCAGATATATTCTGAAATATTATATTATCTTACATAACCCTCATACAGTCAGCAACATCAATAATCTCTTCAACCAATCAACATGTAAACAAATCAACTTCATCATTAAATGAGTTCTACTTCATACATTATTACTGAACCCAGATCAACATGAGGACATCATTAAGAGAAAACAGAGAAACAACAACACTAATCAAGTTGATTAGTCATTTATGAACATAAACCCTTACTTTATATACATGACTTTGAAGAAGCGAACCTGCATGTATATGCGCTTTTCCGGAGACCAACCAGCGTATAGATCTACAAATTTTGACCTAAAATTTCACAGCTCTTCAGAACTTCAGAAATAACAATATCATGATTTTCATAGATAAAAACATGCATCAGTACTTAGATCTAGTCAATCCATGAGACGATCGTACAATGAAAATTCATTTTAGGTCTCATGATCATGATCCATCATTGTATTCATCAGTGAATAGTTATTTCCGGTCTATGAGACAATTATGGCCCTTACAATGCAAATATACTTCATATTGAAGTGTTCATCAAAAATCATTTCACTTGCACACCTAACACTTTGATTTCACCTCTTTATATAGTTTATCCCTTATCCAATACCATGGGTAAAACTACACTAGTGCCGGTGGTAATCTTTTACGGGATCAATATTCGTTGTCACGCTAATTACTATGGGCCAATACCATGGTAAGGAACCTTGGTATTTAGAATATCATGGTGAAAAAAGCATACACTACTTGGCTTCACCAAACTATCGTGTATATGTGACTTGGCCTTGACAAACCCATGTATATATTTTCAAATATTCACCGGTATCAAACTTCTGATTCTGATCTATAAACCTTTGACCCATCATTCTAGTATTTTGTTCCATCATTTTGTCACCTTTGAATTGAACTGTGGATTTATCTAATTACCATATACTTGTTCTGTTACAAGTGAGTTGCCATCAAGGACAACACATGCATCATAATGCCAACAGATGAATTGGGTGTGCCACCACGACGACTAAGCAATCTTTGCCATAAAGCGATAATTACATAAGAAATGGGGTAATGGGGAAAATGACATGAAAAAAAAGGTGAGAAGTTAGGGAGATTTACTCTTGTGTATGGAGCAAGTAGCTAAAGAAAGAGGACATCATCTACTATGAGAAGAGAAAATAAGTGGAGATATAAATAAATTTGGCTATATTTTAATAAGAGAATAAGCGCTACCTCCCAATAAACCACAATTTGTGAGATGTAGAAACATTGAGGACCCAACAACCTTGAACCAACTACAAGGCTAGATGACCAAAATATAGTATCAAAACCAAGTGGAAAAGGTGTCGAGGTACCAAATTCTAGGAACCAATACTAGGTAGTTGAAAAAAGTTTCAACATTATCAGGAACTTGAGATGACAAATAAGGTAAAATGACCACCAGTTCTAAAGAAGGATCGATACCCGTATTATGGAGAAAAAGCACGAAAAACAATGAACAATTTGTAAATTCATAAAATAATAGAGTGGATACCATAAGGCTTTAAGCTTAAATCATGAACGAAAGTGACAATAAGAAGGATAATAGCGAAGATATGAACCTTCTGGTAGTCTAGAAGAGACCCAGCAATAGACCACCAAACACCGTTAGGAACAACGTGACGAACTGAGAACCTCCTCAAAAATACCAATGGCATATTTATGCCACCACCCTTAAACATTTCTCATGCATTTATAATGAGGCATGAATATGAGGGGATTGAGTCTCTGAATGGAGAAATCAATGTATGTGAAATTCATGAAGGGACAAGTGTACTCTTAGGCACATTGATTAACAAGCATAGAGTACCCATAAATCATAAGCTCATGAATTAGCTTTGTGAACATTCCGTCAGGATATCCTCTGCCACAACCAATCCTCCATGATAGATCATTCTCATTGCAACTTCTAAGGTATGATGCTTGATAGCAAAGAGAATTTCATACTCCACAACACGTGCATCCACCTACATGCATTTAAGATGATGGGATCAAGGTGGGTAAGCCTAAACCATGAAATGATAATTTTCCACACAATGACAAGGAGATGAGATGTGGAGATGAAGGCTCTCGATCCTAGGGAATCCAACACACACTCCATTCCACTATTGGGTATCTTAATCATGTGCACTAATGAAACTGTGATAATTAAAACCACCCCCATTGGACAATAGATTTCCATCCTTATCATAATAATAGTGATATTTATAAACATTTTATTATTTTTCATAGAAATTTGATTTTTATATAAAAGTTAATAAAGTTTATTTAAAATATATGTGTGAAATTTTCCTTTTGATTCTTTATTTATTTATAATTAATTATGTTGATGTTGTTTTTGTAGGTATGTATGTGTCATATTTATGACAAGTAAAATTACTATGTATGTATTTCATTTCTCATCAATAAAAAATGTAGTATAGTTTATTGGGAACATAATTATCAATATGTATTATGACACCATAAATAGGAACAAGTGAGGGTGCTAAGAAGTGAATCCAAATGTTTAGAATACCTTAGCCATCCTTGCCAAAATATTTTGTAATGCACAACTTCATCTTTGAGAAATATCCTCCCAGCATCCCTCATTCACTTACCAAGCCAATTATTGAATGAGGTTGGTGGAAAATTCCACAATTATTAAAGTAGCTTGAGTCCCATCACCTTTAGAAACTTCACACTTTCTTTGGGGAAAGTTCTTGAAAATTTGTGCCCATGAAATTACATGGCACATGCATGGATGGAAATGGAATTCATTTAAAAGATGGAAGAGGGGATATGCATGTGAGTGTGTAGGAGGTACAAATGAATGGAATGTAATCACTCATGAAGTAGATGTGCATGTGTACATAACAAAAAAACTAATTTTATGCATGCTAAGATAACCATCCTTGATGGGAATGCACATTAACGAGTTGGACACTGATAGAATCATTTTTTTTCTTTGAATTATGTAGGTAAGTATCAATTCCTTAATACTTGAGAGGGTCATGAATGATTCATTATTTTTCAAGCTTGGGTAGCATGAGGAAAGGGAATCGTTGAAGGGTTGAGGACAAAAAAAAGGATTTTATTGGAGCTATGTAAGCTAGCTGAGAGTCATATACGAAATCATGGAGACCCTGGGCTCAATGGAAAAGAGGAGACCCTATTTATATTTTGTCCTATGATGGAGAGTTGCCTTAACCTAACTAAATTCCTAAGTGATTAGGAGGTACTCTTGTGTTAGAAAATTATATATTACAGAGCAATGGAACACATAAAATGTTGTAGAAATATAAACACAGAAAACACATAAAACAAGAGAGACACAGATATACGTGGTTCACCCAGTTTGGGCTACATCCACAGAGAAATAGCTAGTCCTTATTTTTATATTATCTAGCAAACCGAAGAGATGCAACCTAGAGTAGATCCCCTGTAATTCCCTCTTCGCTCTCAATCTCCTCTATCTTCCTCACTCAGAATACAAATCTACATAGACGCAATACAATTCCCTCATATATAGCGAGGGGTTGCCTTCTAGGGAAAAAACCCTAAATTAAACATAACTTCTACCTTCAGATCTCCACCTAATGAACGGTCCAGATTGACTACGAAATTACAACATTTTACAAGGCAATTTTACATCTATTCTTAGCTTTGGGGGTGCTGCCCCTAATCCCCCCACCAGGGGGGGGCTCTCGAAAGGTTGCAGCCGCCCCCCATGGGGCCCCCCTGCAGGGAATATTTTATGGGTAGCGTTGCTGCCCAATTTCGAACTGGGATCCAATGTGGTGATACCTTTGAATACAAAAGATAATCTGGCTCCACACCCAACAATCTCCCACTTGGAGAGAGATTATAGAAACTCCACTGCTGGTTCATTTGCTGGACAATGACTCCACTTTAGACCTGGTTGTTTCTCATCTTCTTCATCATACTTGAAGACTAATTGAGACTGAGCAGATTCTCAGTTTCTCCTTGGCTACAACTTTTGTTAACATATCTGCAGGATTCTGGCTAGTGTGTATCTTTTCCAGCTTCAACTATCCATCTTCCAACGCTGACCGTATGAAATGGTACTTGAGTTGTATATGCTTAGTCTTGGAATGAAATGCAGAGTTCTTTGCAAGATGTATGGCACTCTGGCTATCATTGTATAACCTACCCAACTCCTACTTCTTACCCGATTCATCCAGAAACTTTTGTAACCAAATCATTTCTTTACTAGCCTCTATAGCAGCAACATACTCTGCTTCTGTTTTTTGAGAGTGCAACAAAACTTTGCAGTTTTGAGACCCAACTAACAGTTGTTCCACTTACAATAAACACATACCTTGTTGTGCTCCTCCTATTAACTCTATCACCCACCATATTTGCATCAAAATATCCCTGTAGAGCAATGTTAAAACCACCAAAGCATAATGCTTGATTTGTGGTACCTCTCAAATACCTGAGAATTCACTTCACTGCCATCCAATGTTATTTTCCTAGATTGTTCAATGTTATTTTCTCGGATTGTTAATGTACCTGCTTACAACTCCCACTGCATTTGCAATATTAGGCCTTGTGCAGGCCATTGCATACATTAAGCTTTCAACTGCTGATGCATATGGAACTTTAGACATATGAGTCATTTCTTCCTCAGTCTTGGGACTCTCCTCCTTACTTAATTTGAAATGGCTAGCCAAAGGTATATAACTGGTTTTACATTCTACATATTAAACCTTTTCAACACCTTTTCTATGTACTCACTTTGAGACAATGTTAATTTGTGATTATTCCTGTCTCTAGTTATTCTCATACCAAGGATTTGTTTTGCAGCACCCAAATCCTTCATTGCAAATGAGTTTGCCAATTTTCTTTTGAGCACATTTATTTCCTGCATGCTAGAATCTGCAACAAGCATGTCATCTACATACAATAAAAATATAATATATACCATCACTTTTCCTTTTGAGATAAACACAATGATCATAGTGAAATTTAGTATAACCTTGTTCAGACATAAACCTGTCAAATTTTACATACCACTAACTTGGAGCCTGTTTTAAGCCATACAAGCTCTTCTTCAACCTGCACACTAGTTTCTCCTTCCCTTTACCCTCATATCCTTGTGGCTACTGCATATATATCTCTTCCTCCAAATCCCCATGGAGAAAGGTTGTCTTTACATCTAACTGCTCAAGATGAAAATCTTCAACTGCTACTAGACTTAAAATAGTTATGACTGAAGTCATTTTAACAACAGGAGAAAATATCTCATCAAAATCTATACCCTTTTTCTATGCAAACCCTTTCACCACAAGTCTAGCTTTATACCTTTTTCTACCTCCATCTTCTTCCTTCAACTTGTAAACCCATTTATTCTGCAATGTTGTTTTACTTGCAGGCAACTTGACTAAGTCCCAAGTCTGGTTCTGTGCTAAGGAGTCCATCTTGTCTTTCATGGCTTTCTCCCACTTCTTCCCGATTTCTACCTATACTGCATCTTCATAACATTTTGCTTCACCAGAATCAGTCAACAATACATAATATAATGAAGGAGAGTATCGTTCAGGGGGTCTACTTATCTTGGTAGATATTCTAAGACCACTTTCAGGTGTTTGAGGTGCTTGTTGTTGTTGTGGTTGTTGTTTTGGTTGTTGATCATTATGATTTTCAGGCACCATGACTTTTTCTGTGATCTCGTCAAGCACTGTGTATTCTCTGTTTTCTTTTCTTGTTTCTTTCCTACAGCTGATCCTTATACAAAACCTTTTCATTGAATATGACATCTCTACTCGTAATGATTTCGTGTTTTTCATAATCATAAAAGCAATAACCAAAATCATTAACACCATATCCAATAAAGGTACATTTCTTTGATTTTGCCTCAAGCTTTGTTCTATTTTCTTTATTAATGTGGACAAAGGCTTCACAACCAAAAGTCTTTAAAAAGGAGTAGTTTACCTTTTTACCTGTCCATCATCCAAGGAACTTGAAGGCCCTCTATTTATTAGATAAACAACAATATCTACAGCATATACCCAAAATTGTAAAGGCAATGTTGCATGCAAGCTCATGCACCTTGCACACTCCATGATTGTCATGTTCATCCTTTCTGACACACCATTTTCTCGTGGTGTTACTAGAACTGTCTTCTCTCTGCTAATTCCATTCTCAGAACAGTACCTATCAAACTCTTTGCTGCAATATTCACCTCCATTGTCTGATCTGAGACACCTCAACCTTTTTCCTGTCTCATTTTCAACCAAATATTTCCATTTCTTAAAAGTATCAAATACATCAGATTTATTTCGAATACAAAAAATCCAAGTTTTTTTGGTTGCATCATCAATACAAGTAACATAATAATGAGAGCCACCAAGAGATGATACCTGAGTAGGTCCCCATACATCTGTATGCACAAGCTCTAATTTTTCTCTCTTCTTTTCTTTCCCAACTCTAAGGAATCTGACTCTCTTTTGTTTTCCATAAACACAATTCTCACAGAATTTTAAATCAACATGCTTCAAACCTCGCAACAAATTTCTTGATTGACGAATCTGCATCCCCTTCTCACTCATGTGCCCAAGCCTATGATGCCATAATGTTGTATCTTCTCCTATAGAGGTTAAAGAATTAACATAATTAGAAATACCATTGCATAAATGCAATGTACCAACCTTTCCTCCTTTCGCTATTACTAGGGATCCTTTAGTGACCTTCTAGGTTTTATCTATGAAAGTAGTTACGCAACCTTCACCTCCCAACTTCCCTGTTGAAATCAGATTTTTCTTCAGATCTGGGACATGCCTTACCTCCTTAAATAGCCATTGATTTCCATTCTGCTATTTTATGAAAACTGTACCCATTCCAATTATTTTACAGGGTTTATCATCACCCAATCGAACCTGTCCAAAATCTCCTTGAACATAATCATGAAAATTCTTCCTATCAAGTGTGGCATGGAATGAGGCCCCTGAATCTACCACCCAGGCATCAATAATATTTTCTAAAGAAAGAATCAAAGCATCTTGCAACACATCACCTGTCACATTTGCTTCATGATTGTTTTCTTGTTGCGCGTCTCCTTCTTTTCCCTTCCGAGACTTGCAGTCTTTCTTCAGGTGTCATTTCTTCCTGCATTTCCAGAACATTATCCCTGATCTGGACTTGGATCTACCTTTTCTTGACTTCCTGTGATATCCTAGGCTCTTTCCTCTTTCCATTTTTCTTCCCCTATACTCTGCAGTCAAAGCATTACTTAATGTGTCACCAGAGCTTTCCTGTCACATTTCCTCGCTAAGGATTGCACCGACAACATCATCAAACTTTAAAGTACTAGATCCAGAAATAGAGTTACTAATGGCCATAACTAAACCATTCCAACTTTCTGGCAATGAGCACAGAAATAACAGAGCCCTAACTTCATCATCAAAATTTACCCCTACAGAACTTAACTGACTGGTAGCTGTATTAAATTCATTTAAATGATCAACAACAAATCCACCTTCTGACATCTTCATATTAAATAAACGCTTCATAAGAAATACCTTATTTGAGGCCGAGGGTTTTTCATATAGTTTGGCCAATGCCAACATTAAACCCTTTGTTGTCATTTCCTTTGAAATATTAAACACTACTAGTGCTGCTAGGCATAGCCGTATTGTTCCAAGTGCTTTTCTATCGAGAATATCACATTCTGTTTCTATCATACTCATCGGCTTCTTTGTCTTTCCACTCAATGGTTGGTACAGATTTCTCTTATACAGATAATATTCCATCTACATCTTCCACAGCTGGTAGTTTTGGTCATTGAATTTTTTGACCCTAAACCTACCATATTCCGCCATTGCTCCCACTCGAACCAAGAACCCTTCTCTCCTGCAAGTTTATCAGCCAAATAGACCTTTGGCTCTGATACCAATTGTTAGAAAATTATATATTACAGAGCAATGGAACACATAAAATATTGCACAATTATAAACATAGAAAACGCATAAAACAAGAGAGACACAGATATACGTGGTTCACCCAGAGCGGAGAAACAACCAGTCCTTCTTTTTATATTATCCAGCAAACTAAAGAGATACAACCTACAGCAGATCCGCTGCAATTCCCTCTTCGCTCTTAATCTCCTCTCTCTTCCTCACTTAGAATATAGATCTACATAGACGCAATATAATTTCCTCATATATAGTGAGGGGTTTCCTTCTAGGGAAAAAACCCTAAATTAAACATAACTTCTACTGTCATATCTCCACCTAATGAACGACCCAGATTGACTATGAAATTACAGCATTTTACAAGGCAATTTTAGATCTATTCTTAGCTTCGAGGGCACTGCCCCCGATAACCCCACCAGGGGGGGCTCCCAAAAGGTCGCAGCCTCCCTCCCCTGGACCCCCCTACAGTGAATATTTTACGGGTGGTGTTGCCGCCCCATTTCAAACTGGGGTCCAATGCGGCGATACCTTTGAATACAGAAGATAATCAAGCTCCATGCCCAACATCTTGTGGTATCATGGCCTAGATATGGAATGAAATAAAGTAGAAAGAAATATGTGTGATTGAGCCTATGGTTTGGTAAAAAAATGGCTCATTCTGAGTCAATTGGAAATTTATAACTCATATAACCTTTTCTTTTCCTTCATGGAATATATGCACTTTATTTTAATTAAAAAATATGTTTAGGGAATGACAATGTCACTACTATCACAAATCTTGTGGATAAGTAAATTTTGAATCTACCCACATGTCAATGCATGTTGAGTTGAGTTGCATAGATATAATGATTTTGGTTGTGAGTCATGTGCATTGGCATGCTAATTTGATGTCTCTTAAATGGGATAAAATTCTTATGTGTATTTCTTGCATGAGTTATTAGCTTGATATATATAATTTGTAATTCGTATCTTCATTTGTGATGTCTTAGAATGATATATCATTGCATAATTGAATGTACATGACTATGTTGGTTCTACTAAGGTAACTTGATACAGGTAGTGGTCTCAAATTTATTGGCCAATAGGTCCTAGTTTAAATACCTTATAAAATAGATACTTGAGAGTGTCTCATGGAAACTTTAGGAAAAACATTATTTTGTTGGGTTTCCTTCTCCATACATACCTTGGACCATTGATATTCTAGATGGTTGTTTCTAAGGTTACAACATGAAAGGATAGCTTTGTCATAGACTAATGTATTAGATTGGTCTTCATAGAACATTTATGCCACCTATGGAGCTTTCACTTATGAATTTATGTACCCATATGAATATCAGATTTCTTAGAGTCTATTACTTCATATTGAATGAGGAGGATACTTTCAAATTTTGGGTTCTATTCATTAGCTTGTAGCTTGATGACTATATTTTTCTCAAAATCAAAGTCCTTAAACTCATGGAATTAAACACTAGGACTAGTTTAATAAGTTACTTTGTATTATGGCATATACCCATGGCAATTGAAATATGTTCCTTTTGTGGTAATGACCTCACTATAAACTTGATAGGAAAATAATCTTAATTATCCAAACCCATGGCATGGTGTATCTATTGTACCTTATGTGAAATCATTGTTCCCTCATTTGTGTTAAGGAATTCAATTTTACTATAGACTAGGTGTAACACCTACCACATGAACCATGTGTGTATTGTACATATCATGATTGGGTTGGTCAGGCCAAAAATATTTTGGGGTATGCATGCCTATGCATATATGTGTTTAGGTCAACATTCCTATACATATATGTTTTGAGGCTTGAGTGCTTATGTGATTCAGTTTGGTGAGCATATATGTTGAAATCCTAGTGATCTTAACTATGTAAATATGTAATCAAACATTATTAATGAGATACAACATTGTCACAGCTCAAGTCAAAAAAAGAGTATGGGTAGCTAGGACTCCACAAGTGGCAATCCTAGGTGGAAATTAGGTTTCCATGTGGAGGAGGGTAGGTGGAAAGCTTGTTTCACCATTGAATGTCATATAGAATCAATGGGTTGTTAAAACATCTCACATCTTGTTATCCAATAATTATCTAAGTCATCATATTGAATGGACACCCACCCTTAAATTATTTAGGTGCACACATAAAAATTAAAATCCTCACATGCTCACACCAATATCAATATGAGTCATTGATCATGATCAAGATTAATTATTGGATCTATCAAGAACAAAAGTTAAAATTAAGTCCCATGAAATTCCTTGTTATGCATTTGGAATATTGATATTCTAAGATGTCAACCATTGGATCTATCAGGAGGACAAGTTATACAACCATTGATCAATGATGAGCAATAATTGTTAAATCTATAAAACACACATGTTTTGGCTAAGTCACATATTCATCATGTCTAATATAGATCTAGACCATTGATCTACTTGGATGTTAGTCGCCGAATCCATCAAGAATACAAGTTTATTGTAATTTATCAGATATATTGCAATCCAATGTGGATCTCCACCATTGGATCAAGTTAATCATGGTCATCTAATCCATTGATAATGCAACTTGTGGTAATCTATTAGGCATGTTGCAACCTCGTATGGATCTATATCATTGGATCAAGTTAATCATATCCATCCAACCCACCAAGAAAGAAAGTTTTTATAAGCCATTGTGCATGTTTCCACTCGATATGGATTATGGATCTTTGATCTACTTTTGGATAAACCCTTAGATCTACAAGTGTGCAAGCCATAGGCTCCAGGAAGAAGTGGGGAATGGACCTTGCATGTCACTCCAACTAATAAAAGGTTGTCATGTGGAAAGGTGGTAGATAAAGTTAGACCCTCTTATTCTTAGCAAAGGTCAATAAGGCACCATGTGAATAATGGGTCCTAAGTGGGGACCGAAAGATAGATAAAATAGGTTGCATGGGTGCTAATTATTCAAGGAAAGACATGTAAACTTAGTTCACGTCCATTGAGAATTTAGGGGTATCCATATAAATACTATTACTTACCACTTAGGGGGTCATAATTCACAAAAACAATTCATATACCTATGAGCCATTACAGGATAGAGTTGTAGATAATTTTAACTAATTCAAGTTTCTAGTAGAGCAAGAAAAATCTATAATTTATAAGAAATTTTTCCCTTTTTTTAGGCCATTAACGTACAAAGAATTTTTTAGGCCCGAAATGATGTTTTTGGGTGTTTAAATACAATGAAAATTGGGTGTGTATTTTGTATGATAAAGTTATAATTGAAACAAAAAAGAGGATAAATCAAGCATCCATTTACTTCTAGGAAGAACAACTCTCTAACCAAATATAAAATTGAGCCATAGAAGTAGTCAATTGAAAGCTCTAGGATAACAGAACATAGCCATGGAACCATATTTTAAATTGGGTAAATAAAATCTCAAGAAACTAGCAAGAAAGTGTTGTGGCAAAATAGGGGAAATTTGGGAAAATCTAGACAAAATTTTTCCAAGCCATAACTTTTAGCTCAAAACTTAGATTTGAAAAAATAATAGTTAGCTAAAAGATATTAAGGAGGAGAATACACCTCTAGTCCATAATTATAACTTGGTGTTGTAGTATCTACAAAATTTCCCCTCAATTATTCTTAGTACCTTGTTACTTTAAGGAATCTTAGGGGTCCACCCAATTAAATGCCTCTTAATGTAGCTTACAAATCCTAGCTAACCCTATTCTAGTTATGCTCATCTCTATAAGAACATTGAGACCCTTGGGGAAGAATTTTAATACTGATTGAGCACTATTCCCCAATCCAATGATATGAGGGATCACTGATGGTTAGCCTAGTGAAGGAACACTAATGGTTACCCATGTTGCGCAGTCACCCTAGCAACTCCTCATCCCATTAAACTAATACTCAAGGAAAATATTTAAATTGAATTTTGGTGTAAATTTTAGCTTTTTTAGGATATGTATCACACTACTGATCCTTTTGAAGGTCTACAATACCCCTTGGAGCCTTATCCCAATGACATAGCATTGAATTTTTACTCAATATTTCCTCTACAGCATCTAAACCTCAGTATATCTCCCTCTTGACCTTAAGTAAGCAACATAGTGTTCCCTTGGGCATCAAGCTAACGACACTAGGCTAGTAACTTGTTCTTCAAGGTCATATTTCTCCACTAAACCTCCATGTTGCTCCATTAATAAGCCTTTTCTCAGTGACACAACTCTCCTTTGGGCATTAAGCTAGCAATATACTCTCAAAATATTTAGCTTGAAAACTTAGTGTGTCACTCCACTAAGCCTCAATGGAGCACTAAATTTCCCTCCTAAGAATTTAATTAGTGACATAGTGCCCCTTTGGGCATCAACGCAACTCTATAGCACTTCCTTGAGCTTCACTCCAATAACATGACAATTTTATCAAGATTCTTTAATCTCACTCCCGATTTATTTTTTTTAAGTTTTTCTCATGTTTCATTGACATAAATGACTATGAAATTAAAGAAAAAAGGAAATTATTATGGAAATTGATGTGTTAAATGTCATTTTCATTCTTCAAAATTCCTCATAACTAAATCTTAACTCTAGAGGGAAAAACACTTCATGGACAGAGTAATGAACTTCAATTATTATCACTAATGTAAGATTAAGACAACTCAACTTAGGTATGAAATTATTCACTTTGATTTAGCTTTAGTTTTTTTTCTTGTTTTGTTATTTTATGAATGGCTAATTTGCCAACAATTAGTTTATTTGCCTGAAAATGTTTCCTTTCTTCATGTCTTGATGGATGAAGTATTTTTGGGGTATTTTTCTTCAATTTTTTTTCTATGTTAAGTGTTTCTCCCATCAAACTTTGCCCTATTATGTTTCTAATGCATTATTTTTACTTCACATAGCTCATACAAAAGCGTTAAACCCTTGAAATATCCCCCGCAATTCTCTAAGGGGGAAAAGGAAGAACTACATGACCCTTAGTTAAACTATTTCCCAATTTTATACCTCATTTCAACCCCAAAATTGTTCCCCAAGTAGACATGAGTAGCTTTTTTTTATTTTGAGGCCATTTCCCCATAACACCAAAACTTATAAAATATTTATTCCGGCCCAAATATTGCTTAGGTCTTGTTTTCCTTAGGTAGCCATGGTTTTTTCTGTTAGAATACCTAGAGCTTGATGCCCATGGCCATCCCAATGCTTTCAACTCAATTTTTCATATTAAATCATGACCAACATTTCCATTTTCAGGGATGAGTACATAAACAAGATATTTTCATCCCTAGAAGCCCTACGTTTCTTCTCGATAACACATATATATTTCTCCATGGAGCCATACAAAGCCATCCTAGTCAAGAATATGAATTTTTCTTGTGATGTTATCCAAACTATTGTCCCAAGTCAAATTTGTTAGCTTCATTTCCTCTCCACTTCAACAAATTGTAGTTTTTGTTGATTAAAAATGTAGGTTTTTAACCCTATATAAAAATTACCTGCATATGAATTCCAAAAACAAAAAATAAACAATGGCAAGAACATAAAACACTAAATAGATATACAGATAGATTTTCCTCTGGATCCCCAAACTGGGACTACCAAATTAATTTTTCATTATGTTCCTACCAATGTTACAATACATATATATACATGTCGAAGCATTCATAAGCCCCAATCCATTAACCCTGGATTATAACATAAGCATAGTTCCCTTGATCAGATCTACAAAAGACCATGGGTAGAAAACCATGTGCAAAACACATGCACAAAAGCATAGGTAGGTTTTCCCACCTAATATAGCGTCCAAAACAGAAATCCCAGGGTGCTTCCCCAGACCCTGTTCAAGGGGGCTATCACCCCTCTTCAACCCCCCAATAGGGGGGTTCGTTTCCCCTTTGACCCCCCTTTTTGTGCATGGCGCAACGAAGAGGAAGAGTTATCACACCCCCACGTGTGCAACTAGTCATGGAAAGAATATAACACACACCCAAAAAAAATCCATAAGATAAACAAATATATAGACAAACCAACCTTGAACCTAACTATTAATTCATCTGCATCTACCATTGTGAGCTAATCTTCAAAATGAGTGGCTATTTTGTTTACTGGGTTTGTAGGAATATCATTTATATGTATAAGAAATGAGCTTGCAAAGTTGCAATGGCTAAGCCCACAAATGAAGAAGAACCCATAAACTCATTTGATCCTATGTTATGGGATACTTTTTGTTTCATTGATAAATATACAACATATACATGGTTAGAATTGTAACAAGCCTTTTAGAGAGAAAATATACCTCCATATGTCCCATAATAATATGTTTAAAAGCTTTCAAAAATATCTTCGCTACCTAAAGTGGTTGTTGTTATGTAACTAACTCACATATATATATCAATGACTTAAAATTTATCCTCTTCAAGGGGGAAACCTCCTTTACATTACATAAATGAGCAATTCTTTAATGATACAAATGAAAAGACCTCCTTTATATATATAAGGGTCTAAGGGGTCACAATAAAATCAGAGCCTACATAACAATAATAATGTAAGGGAACAACAATAACAATAAGGGGGATACACTAGTATTATGGGGACCTAACATGTCCCTCTCCTTCAAAAAAGTGTTGTCCTCAATGCTTGAGTAGTTCTAGATGCTTTTGTATAAAAATCATCCTCCCATGTGAAATCTTCAATGGCTAAGTTCTTCCACTTAATGAGATACTCTGAAATTGATTGATTTTGTAGTTGTTAGGTTCTTTTTTCCATGACTGCTTCAAGTTCAAATATGATTTTTCCTTCTTCATCAATTTATGGCAACACTATTTTAACTAGAAGCTTGTGACCTATAACCTTCTTTAAGAATGAAACATGGAAAACTACGTGTACTTGGGAAGATACAGGAAACTCCAATTTGTATGCCATAATACCAATCTTTTGCAACACCTTGTAAGGACCATAGTACTTGGATGATAATTTATTATCCTTCTTAGCTTACTTGAGAGACATTTGTTTGTTTGGTTGTAGCCATAAAAATACCCAATCACATACATCAAAACTTCTTTCACTGTGATGTTGATCTCCCTGTTATTTCATTTGATTCTATGCCAGAGTGAGGTTATCCTTTAAGAGTTGGAGAACTTGTTGTTGATGCTCGATATGATTTTCCACTACTTGAAACTTAGATTTTCTCTTAAATATGATGTGATGGATGGTGGATGATATCCATAAAGTGCCATAAATGGGGTCATTTTTTCTACAGTATGGAAGGAAGTGTTATACCACCATTCAGCTAGAGGTAACCACTTGACCCATTATGTTTGTTTGTCAAATAAAAATCAACATAGATATCCTTCCAAACATTTGTTCACCATCTCAGTGTTAGAATCAGATTGAGGATGATAAGATGAGATATGAGCTAATTTAGTACCAAGACAAGAAAATAATTCCTTCCAGAATTTTCCAATGAAAATGGGATCCTTATCACTTACTATAATCTTTGGATTTCCATGAAGCTTTTGAATTGTTTTCATAAATGCAGTAGAAATTGTGTTGGCTTTAAAAGGACGAGATAATGCACAAAAGTGTGCATACTTGGTAAGTCTATCAACTACCACCATGATGACACTCTTTCCTTTAGATTTGGGTAAGCCTGTGATAAAATCCATTGATACCTCTTTCCAACGCTGACTAGGAATGGTTAAAAGTTGTAGCAGACCCGAGGTCTTAATTGTCTCAACTTTATTTTGTTGGAAAATAGAGCATTCTGCCACAAATTTCTGATATATCAGATTTAATGCCATCCCATAAAACATACTTCTTGACCCTATGGTAATTTTTTAAAAATCCTGAGTACCCTCCTAAAGGGGAGGTGTGAAATTCCAAAAGAATATTGTGTTTGATTTGGAAATTCTTACAAAGATACAAGCGATATTTCTACCATAATGAATCATTTTTCTAGCTAAATGTATCAAATGTACTTGGATCTTGCTATAACTTTTGAATGAGTGACCACACCTCTTCATCATTCTTCCATTCATCCCTTGCTTTGGTTATCCACTAAGGTTGGATAATAGAAATGGAACAAAGAAATACTTCCACATCCTCATCCTTTCTTGAGAGTGCATCTGTAACAACATTTTGCTTCCCTTTTTTGTAGATGATTTCAAAGTAATAACCCAACATCTTTGTCACCCATTTTCGTTGCTCTTTTGAATCCAAAAAGTATTTAATACTATCATGATTTGTTTTTACCTTAAAGTGTCTTCCCATTAATTAAGGTCATCATTGCTTTAGTGCATGTAGTATTGCCAACATTTCCTTCTCATAAATAGGTTTGTGTAAATACCTTCATTTGATTGGATGACTTTCAAAAGAAATGGGTCTTCCTTCTTGCCTTAAAATAGCACCAATTCCATTTCCTGAAGCATAACATTCCACAATAAAAGTTTTTTTGAAGTTTGGCATAGCTAAGACTAGTGCTTGGAACATTGCCTCTTTAATATGTTCAAAGCCTTCGTTCCTTCTAGAGTCCAAGAAAATGCTTATTTCTTCATTAATGATGTTAGAGGTGCCATTATTCTCCCATAATTTTTAAAAAACTTGCGATAGTACCCTGTCAACCCAAGAAATCCTTGAAGATGCTTTATGGTTGTGGGGATTTTCCATTCCTTAATGGTTGTAATTTTGTTAGAGTCTACCTTAACACCCTCATGAGATACAATATGACCCAAATATTCCACCTCCTGTACTCCCAAGAAACATTTGGAGGGTTTTGCATATAATTATTTCTCCACCAATAGTTTGAGCACCTTGTCAACATGTTGAACATGATCCTTTCAAAACTTGTTTTAGATTAGTATATCATCAAAAAATACTAACATGATTTTTCTAAGGAAGGGTTTGAAAATGGAATTCATCAAACCTTGAAATGTGGAAGGTGCATTAGTAAGGCTAAAGGGCATGACCAAAAATTCATAATGACCCTCATGATTACTAAATGTTATTTTCTAAATATCTCTAGTCTTCATTCCAATTTGACGATATCTTGAATGAATATCCATCTTGGTGAAGTAAATTTATCCATGTAATTCATTCAAAAATTCATCAATCATACGAATGGGAAATTTATCTTTAATAGTCACCTTGTTAAGCTCCCTATAATTTGGACACATATTCCATGATCCATCCTTCTTGTGCATCAATACTACTGGAGCAGAGAAAGAACTTTGACTAGGTTGAATTATACGAGCCTCTAGCATTTCTGCAACCATACGTTCAATTTCACTCTTTTGGGCATACAGATATGTGTAAGGTCTGATGTTTGGAGGAACACATCCTGGCATCAAGTGAATCACATGATCCTAATCACAAATAATTAGGAGGCCTTTGGGAGTCTCAAACACCTTTGAATGATTGTCCAAGACTTTTTGGAGATCTGGAGAAATAAATGATTTCAAGTTTGAACCCTTAGTAAACGTAATTGTGGAATTATGCCCCATTTGTATTTCTTCATAATCTTTGTCATTCGATTTAGATTTGATTATCTTTCATATTTTCCCTACGATGCACATTAATTCAACTTCCTTTCCTTCCCAAAAAAAAATCAAGAAATATTCTTGAAAATTGAAAGTTATCATCCCCAAAGATTGTAACCATTGGACTCCTAGTACAACATTAGCACCACCTGTTGGAATGGAAAGAATTGGACTATTAAAGACATATTCCCCCATGGTTAGCTTGATATTGTGCCACTTTCTAGAGAAATATATATTTCCCCCATTTGAAACCAACAATTGACACTCTAGTGTTGGATATAGGAAGAAATTCAATTCCTTGGCTATATTGCAATGAATAAAATTGTGGGTACTACCTAAATCAATCAACATTATTACCTTTTTCTTCTTGATATCTCCTTCTATCTTAAGATTTTGAGAAGTGGTAATTTGTGCCAAGGCATTACAAGATATGGTCAAATTCATTTCTGCTTTTTGTGGGGTTAGTTCCTAGTGTATATCCTCCTCTTTTGATGTTTCTTGTTCCTTTCCTTCCTCTTCTTCACAGTCTATGTAGAATAATTTATTCTCAGCACACTTATAACCTTTAGTGTATTTTCTATCACGGTTGTAACAAAGCCATTTTTCTATTTTTTCCTCCAATTTTTGTGGTGTCAACCTTGTAGGTTGTGGAAGACTAGGAGCATAAACACTTCCATCTTTATAGTTGTGAGTGGTAGACTTTCTTGTTGCCATAATTTTTATTTCAACTTTTCTTGCCACCCTAAATGTCTTCTCCAATGAATTAGGTTCCCAAAGGTGAACCTCATGTTCGATCTTATCTTTTAAAGTCCCTATGAAGACACCAATCTTATGCTCCTATGGAATATCGGTTAACCTAATATTTAATTTTTGGAAGTATTCAATGTGCTCCACTATTGACCCCTTTTGTTTGAGATTTATCAATTAGCTAAAGAAGGTGTTTCTCTTTGTATCTTCATAATGTGCTATCATTTCCTCCATAAAATTGACCAGGTCACAAGTGATTTACAAGAACAAATCCATCTATACCATACAAACTAATTAGGTTATAAATATAAATATTCAATACTTATCTTTTGTGAGGGTTGCACATCATGTAGATCAAAATATTAGTCCATATCTAATATCCAAGTTACCACATCCTTGCCATCAAACTTCTTCATATCTATATTTGGAATGTGGTAGTCCTTAAAACTCACATTGGAGTCTCTAAAATCATAATTTATGTTCCTTTTTTCTTCAGCATGATTTTCATGGATTTCCTTGTCACCACTGGGATGCCTTTCTTCTAACAACTTAGCCAAACCATACTTCAACCTCTCTATCTTAACATTCATCATTGCTTCCATGTATGTTTTCAAAACATCATTAAAAACTCCCACATACCTTTTTATACCATGTATATTATCTTCTATGTCATTCTTCAAACCATCCATCTTATCTTCTATTACTTTTTGTAAGCGAAAATTGTTGCACTTGGTCGCACAATTTTGATATATCATGTTGCATTTCTTCCTCTTCTTCATGTGTCATAGTATATATTTCAGGTTTCTTACTAGGTGTTTCCATTTTATTTATTTTGGGAATCAATTAATCATATTTATGCTTCACTATTACCTTTGAATCACTTCAAACTATCTTTTCAAACAAAACTTATGCAAATTTTAAAAAATACACATTTTTTTCTTGTTTCGTAGGAGCTCAATATTGAATCTATTGTATCTCTTTATTTCGGATCTCCAAGGTCTAAATTTTCTTCCCATGGTATCCCTCTCTATCCTCTCTCCATCCCCATAAGTCTTATCAAGTTTAGATTCTGCAAGAAAGAGTTATTCCCGATCTCCCACGATGGCCGGATTATAGACTAGTTCAATAGAATAAACTTTCATGGAGTGTCACATGTCACTATTTCGACCTTTGGCCTTGAAAATGATACCTAAAAAAATACAATCCATTTAATTTCTTTCACTTCTTATGAAATCTAAATCTGATGCTCAGAGAGAAAATTATGACGATTTTCCCAAGGTCACATGTTTGAGATGGAATTCTAGAGCCTGCAAAAACCCTAACTTCCTCGAATCATATATCCAAAAACATAACAAACAAGATCTGAAATTCGTACAAGAGGTTCTCCAAGATCTCGGCTCCACGGAGTTTCAATTTCTACTTTTGAATCTTCTTAGAGAAAAAGTTATAGTAAAAATTCCACAATGACCCGTTTGAAGCAATGAAACCCTAGAATCCAAAGCTCTGATACCAAATGTTATGCAACCAACTCAAAAATAGATAGATCAATGACTTAAAAATTATTTGCTTCGAGGGGGAAACCTTCTTTACATTACATAAATGAATAATTCTTCGATGACACAAATGAAAAGGCCTCCTTTATATATATAGGGGTCTAAGGGGTCATAATATAATCAGATCCTGCATAACAATAATAATGTAAGGGCACAACAATAACAATAGTGGGCTTCTATGGGGTACAAAAATACCAATATGGTGGCTACATGGGAACAAAAACAACAATAATGGGGATACAATACTATTATAGGGACCTAACAGTTTCTCATCCACTTATTCTTGCATGTGTACAAGCATTTGAGTGGCTGGTGAAATATGTTCATCATGAGGATGCCAAAATTAGGGAAACCATTAGGGGACTAGAAATTCCATAGGTATGATCCAATATCTATAGTAAAATGTTGTTGCAATTCATGAAAGTATAGGTGGGATTATCATCTAGAGACTTGGGTAGAAGAGGATAAATAGAAGAATGTTGTATATTTATCATAGTCCATTTCAAGAATAGGTTATAATATTATCCAAAAAAAAAAGAAAAAGGCGTAGGAAAAAAGAGAAGCATTAGTATAAGAGAAAGAAACCAAACAAGATGCATCTTTAATTGAATAAAGATAAAATCTAAAGAAATACCAAGAAGCTTCTCAGATAGCCTAGGAAGCTACTTTAATAGCTCAAGAAATTTAGCTCAATGAATAAGAGGAGAGAAAGATAAGGAAAGAGATGGAATGGAAGCAAAAAATGAAGAAAAGAAAAAAGATAAGGAAGAAAGGAGAATATAAGAAGAAGAAGAGAAAATATTATAGGATGAAGCATAATGTAAAGAGGGGGAAGTTTCTCCCAAGGTTTAGAAAGAGTAGCTAGAACCAAAGGCTCAACAAGAATCAAATGCTATGGAAATTGACTCATTGCCATGAATGGTTTAGAGATAACATGATGCCACCTATTGAAAACAAAGATGGGAATCACACCAGCCAAAAGGAAGAAGGTAGTTAATTTGACCAAATTCAAGTTTTATCACAACCTAAACAAGATAATGGATTATGCAAAGAAAACTTATGTTACGAGACATCTACCACCAATACATTTTACTACTAAGAGGCCCATAGTTCCTAGCACTAGAAAGGACCCACTTGCTATGGCCTTATTAGGAACAACATTATCTCAAGACATTAAGAGAAATGTATAGGATATATTAGAGCAACTAAAGAGGAGAGATGAATCTATAATTGATCTAGAGTAGTAAGTTAAATTGTTGAAGGTGGAGACCAAGACCAAGAAATCGACATGCATCAAGGTGGAAGATTATAGGTCATGCACTTTAGAAGTAAATGAGCCCTACAAGTCATGGTATTACAAGTGTACCCATGCTTATATATTATGCAAGATATCTCAACTTTATTGTTCTATACATTTTCAAGAGTAGAAGTTAGGAGTCAATTAGTTTAATTATTTAATTTCATCTATATGGTGATATTGAGTAATTAAATAAAAAAGAGAATAAATGAATTCTAATTAATTAAGGAATAAAACCTTATAAATTCAATTTATGTTATTGAATAGGAGAATTGGAGCTCACTTTTTTTATTCATTAGTTATTGATTTTGATAATTGTTTCAAGAGCTCTTGTACCTTGAGAGTATATGTGAGAACCCATGTGAGGAGGCTTGTTTTTTGTAGTGAGATACCCACCTTAGCTGATTCAACCAAATTAGTTTTGCTAGTGAAAGTAATTACCCTAGATGATTCAAAGGAAGATCCACCCAGGTTCTTCATAGGGATTTAATGTTAAGAAGTCAGCTAAGTTTTTAGAAGTCATGGAGCTTGAAGATAGAGACAACTTATCCACTACAATATTTCTAATAGTTTCTCAATAGATCATATCATTTATGGAGGTTGAATAAATTGTGCATAGCTGAATATTTTTGGAAGCTAGAAATCATTCAAGGGGGCAGAGCTAATATTGTTGTATCTTGGAGGCCATTCTTCATTTTGGAAGCCAAATTGCATTAGTGGAAAATTAATTTCCATGTTTTCAAAAATAATAGTTATGCATGTAAAACCCTTAGTTGTGGTTAATAGAATTTGGTTGGAGCATTTGATGTTTATTCTATTGAATTTATAGAGCAATTTTTTTGGCAAGTTTCTTGTGTCCTATAGAGATTACTATAGGCTTAACCTTTGGCTTCAAAAACCATTACCTAGGGGCATACAAGTTGTCAAAATAAACCAAGGATTGCACACATCCTGGACCATGCCTACCCTTAACATGACTGGATTTTTTTCCCACGGAGTTTCGAACTAGTGAACTTCACATTGTGGAGTGACTTAACAGTACACCCCATCACTTTCAGTTCTACACCTCATGGAAAATTTATTGACTAAATTTAATTAGAAGTAGTTTGTTAATCTTATTGTGTGATGTCTCCCATTCCCTACTTATAAAGAATTTTATTAAATATTTTCTCGCAATTTTTTGTTGAAAGAAATTTGAAAAGGATTTTGGAAGTTAAACTACTGATATTAGTAGGATAAATTACATCAGATACTAATATTTTGGGAGCTAGCGAAGGAGACAAAAACATAGATTTAAGAGGTATTGAATGTTATAAACTAGCTAGAACAATGACCCTAATTAGAATACCCTCAGGCCCTGTAAGAAGCCCCCAAAATCAACACATAGGAACTAACATATTATTATATTATTGTTATCCAAGCTCTAAAGATATAGGAGAAACGTGAGAAAGACATAATGCGGTCAATGGCACAATAGTGATAGAATTACTCCTTAGTTGAGAAAATCATCAAAATGAACTAGATCCCATCAATTTGTGCCCAAGAAGAGGTTAGACCAAGTGAATAAGTAAGTATATAATGGATGATTTGTTGAATTTGAGGGATTTTTATTTTAGTGTCTTCACTAGTAAACTCAATAAGGATAACATTAAGCATAAACGTGTGGATCCTCATACGAAACAAATAGTTTTGAACACATTCTTGATCTCACTTAAAAGCGATGTATCAATCCTCTCCTAGAGAACCTTAAAGTAGCATGTTATCATGGAGAGATTCCTACCTAGAAGAATTAAGATGATTATAATATACTATGAAATATGGCTAGCCTGTATGCTAGAAGTCCTTGGGGTCTTAGTTATAACTTCAATCCCATTATAATAACTACTAGTCTCATTTATGAGTGTTTTAAAGTATTTTCCTTTATTATATTTTAAAATCATGATAAATTAAAGAGTTGTAACAAAACCCTAGAGTAGTCCAATAGCCGCAAGGAGAATTTACTTACTCAGTCTATAAATGTTGTGTAACTATTAGAATTAAGGACTTTTGAATTTTTTGGAAATCCCTACAAAGTAGAGCTAGGAATATTTTGTATCTATATTCATTGCTATATAATATTGAGAAACCTTAATGGCCACAACTGGAGCCATAATTCCACATGCATCATGTGTTTGTTTCATACTATTCTTAAACAAGTTGATTTATGCATGTACTTTTTGAGATGTGTTACTACGAGGTCATAGAGTAATCTATTAATAGATAACATTTTCTCACATGGTTGTTGTTTCAATCTTTTAGATTTCTTACTAAGTAATTTTTGGATTAGAAACACATTTTTATATTTTTTGTATTAATAAGTTAATTATATGGTGTTTCTGAAGACCTTAGCCAACTATTTCCCTAACTGTGAATTTATGGTATTTATTCACCAATTGCTCCTCTTCTTATTTATCTTTTAGTTTTTTAATTACTCTAGATTAGCTTCAATTTTGAAATTAGATAGCTTTCAGCCTACGATTTACATAGAAATATTGTGACAATCATTCAATATCTCACATAATCTTACATATCACTACTATAGTGATCATTCAATATATCACATCTACAAAAAATAATCATGGTTACCGAGCTAGAATATAGATGGGTCTCTTAAACCAAGCAATGTGATGTCTAAGTGGGACCTCATATCGACAAGAATTATTGCAACTATTGTTGGGTCATTTATTCTTGTCAACGCTTCGGTAGAACATTCTCTTAGGTTTTCAGGAGAATGCTTCTAGTGGTCTACAAGAGAAAGTTCAACATTAGGTCAAGAGTATGGATGATGCTCAAAGATCTTACAACCATGAAGAAGTGGTTAGAGATATGAATGTTAGCATGGGTAATGTTCAGACAAAGTCAAATGCACAAGTAAGGGGTAGGTCAAAGAATATAGGCTGAGAGGAGACCATAAGAAGTCTCAAAATGGAGGTGCTCAATTTAAGGCTCATAATGAAATGTAGATGAAGGAAAAATACTAGATAAATACTCAAATTATGTAAATCTTAAATAATTTCTAGAGGGACAAGCGATATGATTCAAGGCGGGATAAATAACACAATTCTCAAGTTAAGAGGGAGGATTTTGGAAGTTCAAGGTATTATAAGAGTGTTGGTAGGAACTAGTATTCCTCACCAATCATTAAACCAAGAAGAATTATGTTTCCTTAGATTTTAGAATAGTCCAATCATATCACCAATTAAAAAACAAAGGAGGAGATCTAAATTGAATAAATTACAAGGAGAACTTAGGAATATTAAGCATCCTACCATTGATGATGAGCAATAGAATGGTGAGAAATTTGAAGCTTGGTTTCTAGAAATAAGGAATTATCTCTACCTTATTCATCCAACTTGGGCAGCCCAAATTGCAATTTAACACTTGATGGGAAAATCAAACCTATGCTAGGAGAAGCTCAAGGAAGTTAAACATTTTAATGAGAATAATATATAATGGAGGTAGTTCAAAAGGTTCTTCGAATTTTCGTTAGAACACTACTATGAAAGTAAAATGCAAGACTTTTTTGAACTCAAGTTGGTTAACATGTAAATGGAGTATTATGAAAGGAATTTTTCAAATTACTAAGGTATGTTCATTTTATTATGGATGAAAATATAAAAATACAAATATTTTTAAGTGGGTTTCCATCATTTCACAGTGTTAAAATCAAATTTCATGAACCTAAAACTTTGGATGAAGCTATAATGAAGGAAAAGTAATTTTATTATTAGACAAAAATAATCTATCCTTCTAGAAAACTTGGGATTACAAATAGAGGTCCAAGATAGAGCAAAGGAAGAGTGAATGTAAACCTTTATTTTATCTAGCAAATTAAAAAATGCATCCATCCAAAAGTAAACTAAGGAGAGTTGATTCATTTAGAAAAAGGAAAAGATTTCATTCCCTCAGGTGTTGGGGTTGTTAGATATGTGTTATATTCCTTACATGAATCCTTGCACTGGTTGTAATGGGTGGCTTGCAGAGGTTTTGGGGTAGTTTGTTTGCATCCAATTTTGGCAGTTTTCGACAAACATTTTTACTTTTAGTGGGTTTTTGGAATGTTATGTTTCAAACCATCATTTTTTACTTCCAATTAAGTAGCTACAGTTGCATTTTAACCCAAAGTTAAATTATTGGGGCTTTATGGATGATATGACATATGTATATTGTATTGTAATATTGTAAAGAGGGAATATATTTAAAAATCTTTATGGTTTTCTTGGTTTCTATTTCTGAGGAAAATTTTGTATTAATGTGTTTGTGTTCCATTTCATATTTTATGTTTTTATTAAGAATATATTTTCAAAAATTAACTATACATGGCTAAACCTAGATAGATATTTCCCTCACAAAGGAGAAAAATTGAGGATTGTACACCATATTCAAGAAGCTAATATAGTGTAGGCCATGCACAAAAGCAAGCATAGAATTTATGCATTGTTGAACAATAGGAAGGGAGATCACTAAGAAAATATGGTCGAAGTTTAAGGTAAGATAAATAATAAACCCATTAACGTTTTTATCAATTTTTAGATCTATTCATATTTATATTGATCCTAAAATTGTTGAAAATAAAATCAAGCATGATAGAACTTGGTTTTTTTAGCTAGCCATAGGAGCTAAGTGAAGAATAACTAAATTAGTGAAGGAATGTGAGATTCACATGAACGGTTTGAGTATAATTATATATTTAAGAATTCTATCTTCAAGTTTGTATGATTTCCTAATTGGTCTAGATTGGTTAGATAGGAACCATGCTCTCCTAGACTACTATCATAAGGGTTTCACTTACCTTGACGAAGAAGGGAAACAAACAAGGAAAATTTTAAGGATGGAAAAATTTCTTGAAGTTTAAAAACATTGGCGAATCTCACTAATCCCTAATATGCAAACTATAAAATGTTTATTGATATATTTGTAAAATTATTCAAATTTATAATGATTTTATATATAGTCTCTATATAATTTTGGCGATTTTTAAGGTAAAATAATTTTATATTCTAAAATTTGGGCGAATCTTCTTTTATAAAAAAATTAAATTGGCGAATATTTTTTATGGAAAAATCATGGAAAATTAGCCCACTGGGCGAACATTAGCCCCTAAAATTTTCCATGGAAGCAAAGACCAGTGTAGGGGATTCCAAGGCTGGTTTCTATTAGGGAAATATCAGCCATGCAATTGAAGAAGAGTTTAAGAAAAGGGTGTGATATTTATGTAACTCATATAGAAGTGGAAACCAAGGAAAAGGTGTTAATAATTGAAGACCATATGGTACTTAACAATTTTGAAGATGTATTTTCTGAAATCGTAGGATTAGCACCTGAAAGGGATATTATATTTTCCATGGATTTGATACTTGGAGCTACCCCTATGATTAGAGTTGTTCAATGATCAATTTTTCCATGGGGTCCTCTATGTTCCAGTAGTGGCAAACCTATTTATGGAAAAATTTGAAAATACTACCTTGAATTCATCTCCCCTTAAACCCAAAATTTGGTTTCATTTTGTAGACAACACCTTCGTAATATAGCCTCATGACCACCTTTCTATAGACTCTTTCCTTACCCATCTTAAAAACCATTCCCATCAAATTCAATTAACCATGGAAATCCAAGAGAACAATTCCCTTCCCTTGCTCGATGTCCTTATTTCCCTTCAACTTGATGAAACCCTTACTCATCATGTTTATAAAAAGAAGACTCATACATACATATACCTTCACACCTAATCGCATCATCACCCTACATAGAAATATGATGTCCTAAAAACATTGTTTACTCAAGCCTCTCATATATTCATGCCTTAATTCCTTGATCGACACAATGCCCACCTTAAGAAATACTTTAAAGCTAATGGATATTCATCAACCCGAATCTAGAAATATTTCACTCTCAAACTAACCCCAATTCTATTCCTTCCAACCCTGGTCTCTCTTCCCTATATTCAAGGTGCCATTGATCATATCTCTAAATTTAGTTCCAAAAATAACATTATAACCATGTTTAAACCATTTGAAACCCTAAAGTAAGTATTCAAATACATTAAGGACAAGACTGGCCTGATGTAAGGCCATGATGCATGCCAATTCCTTGCTCGTATGGTAAATTATCATACATTGGTTAGATAGGGTGTTCCTTCAAATCCCATCTCAAACAATACATCATTGATACTCATCATTGCCATAACTCTAGATCAGTTAATTTTGATAACTCATAACTCTAATCACCTAATCTACTTTGACCACACCAAAATTTTGGTTCATGATGCCTGTTCCCATTCCCATATCATTCAAGAAGTTATTGAAATTTATAAACAATTGAACAATTTTAATAGGGAAGATGTTAGGCCCCTATACTACTAGTATATTTGTGAGTTGGTTTCATAACAGAAGACAATTACAAGTTCAATGAGTCATGGAAAACTATCATTCATTGTCTTTGTTCTTAGGTTTATTTTTCTTAATCCCTCTCCTCAACCGTCTAGTCTATTCTAATTTGTTTTTCTTTTCATTTAAACCAATTTAACAATATAATATTGTTTTCATTTAAATCAGTTTATTAATTTAATTGTTATTAAATTATCACACACACACACACACACACACACATACATATATCTAGAGAGAGAGAGAGAGAGAGAGAGAGAGAGAGAGAGAGAGAGAGAGAGAGAGTTCATTTCCATTTAAACCAATTTATTAATTTATTTTTTATTATTTACCTCCTCCTTCACCCCCCCCCCCCCCACCAAACGACTAATTTTTACCAAAATAAATTTATTGTTTTTCTTTTCATTTATATAAATTTATTAATTTTATTTCTATTATTTATTCCCTAATCCTATTTACACCTTTTTTATATTATGATATCATTTTTTATTTTTTTTAATACTCACAACTAGTTTTGACCTTAATTCAATAATTTTTCTTTCTCCCGTTAATCTTGTTCCTTCTTTATATATTTCCTTAGCACTCTCAATCGTTATTCAACAAACTTATTTTTTCCCTAAGGATGGGAAAGTGTGTACCCGAAATGACAGATGTTTCATCCTACTTACACAATGCAGCTCTAGAAATCTAAGTATAATTTTATAGTATAAATATACTTTTTTCTCTTTAATAATTTATGCTTATTTATAAGCTCACTAATTTAGTGCAATTCTACATTAAATTATCAATTATAAATAAATATATAATATTATAATTACCAATTATCTTACTATTCAATTAGTACAAATACGAATTGATATAAAATACAAAGTTATAAGCATATTGAAATGAACTAGTACAAATTTATTAGTATATTGCACATCCATCTAACAATGGTAGTCTAGGAGTATATACTTGTTAAAGTCTATTATCACTTTTTGATATGTATTGTCTAGAAAAATTAAACTTAAGTATAGGAATGGAGAAATACACATAAAAATAGTTAAAGAGCGTAATAATACAGTGAGATTCAAATTTTATTAATAAATAAAAATAGTACAAGATTGTGAAATGTAAATAAATACAATCTAGATATAATGATGGTTACCTATCTCTCAAGAGAAAGTGTTCGCTACACTCATTTGGAAGCTACTTATTACAAGAGGCACAAAAATTGGCCTTTTAACATAAATTACTCAATCACAAGGGCCAAAAACCCTAAATATCCAAAACCCTAATCCCAGGAGATAAAGTGGCAAAAGGGAATTCGAGCACCAAGGTGTCTAGCTGACACATCCACCTCCTGTAGCCACATATTTTGCATATAAACTCCACTTGGGGCACACAATAGCCTATTGGAATCTTAATGAGAATAATAATTTCAGCCAAGGACCAAGAATGCATACCAACTGTGACCCATGACAAGGCCATAAATAATTATTTGGTGCCTCAAAAATGCATTGGAAGTTTGGAAACTAGAAACTAAAGAAAAAACTACCAAGATGAGGAATAATCAAATATGATTCAATGGAAGAGGTGGATTTCCATATAGATCCACTTGGATCAATTGCACACAACCCCTGAACCGCACCACCTCCCCCCCCCAACACCCAAAAAAAAAAAAAAAAAATTAAATAAACAAAAAATTGGAGGAATCAATGGTTCCCATTTTGTTAAATGGCTCCATAAAATGGGGAAATTTGATAAATATAAATCCCGGCGAGCCACTCCTAGGTGAAGAAGCTAACTTTCTTTGGAAACCCAATAGATTCATATATTCTAATCATTAGTTTCATTTATCATGGTTTCCATTATCTAGTCTATTGTATCCTACTCGATGAAATTAAGGTTGATTTTTGTAGGGACCAAATGCTTAGCTCTTTGAGGTGTCTACTAGATTGGAAATTATTGTTGAAGTAGCTCCACGTTAAATATTGTGTACAAGACAAGGAAATAGGTCAATAATAAATTCAAAATCATTCCCACCCACAACCATTGTGATGTTGTAAGGCACATATCTAAGTGGCATGAGATTGTTGTGGGGGCCTATGAGATGCTCTTTTTATAAATGAAACCATACCATATTTCCAAGCTAAAACATGTGTGGAACTTGATGTTGGTCATTCCATTACTTATACTTGGCATTTGTTTTCTACATGATATCATGAACTTGATGTTGGATGTGCTAGATTTGCTCAATAAACTTGGATATTCTATCTACCTTGGTATAAGCATGGGATGACTCTTCATGTGTAGATTCAATGGGAAGAGTTATGTCAATAGGGGGGGAATTGTTGGAACCCCAAGCATATCTAAAATGTTTTGTGGCCAATAAAGTTGTGGTGAGATCTATTGTAGCTATTTTGAACATATGGAAAGCTTCAATACCTTGTATGTGGATGCCTAGAGTTGTATATGTGTAGGATATGCACAATCATCATACTAACCACTTCTATTTTCTTAATGAGGGTGGAAGGTAGTTGATTCAGTAAACTCAATGTCCATTAGAAACCACATGTTGGACCAGAAGGTATTGAGAAAACTACTATACTTATTTTAAGTAATAGTTTTTGATAGCCCAAACATGCTAAAAGAACAATTTAGTAGTGACTTCAACTATGACACTCTTATTTCATAATGCTAAAATGGCCATCTCATATAATTGATTAGCAACCACAAAGATGCAATGGTTACCATATTTGGTGAAGGGAAATCCTAATTGGTAGTACATGTAGACCGACTCCTAGGGATTTTCTTAGGTAGGCAGAGTGCATGGCCCCTAATTCTTAATAGAAATATTAGTGATCATGACACATGTAATGCATGATATGATCTATTTATTGACGTCCAATAATATTTTGACCAATAAAAATACATTTGGATTATTTCTACTATATTCTCCACATCAAATTTCCCTACGACCTAACTCTAATGTGCCAACAAGATTAGTTTTGCATTCTCAAGATGGATATTAGTGGTGACCCACCTCTTGCAGTGACTCAATGCTTCTCCATCTTCCCAACAATTTTCCTATGGTTTTTTTGGTCCCAAACTTAGAATATCATTTTGAGGCACTAAATGATGCTTTATGGCTATTCAAGGGGGCAATTCTTTCCATGGCATTACTTTTCCCTTGTCAAAAATTCTAATCCTCGAATTGTTCTTTCCAACAAGCTACTATGTGCCCCAAATGTACATTTTATGTAAATGTTATGCTCCCGGGAAGTTGATGTACCAACTAACCACCTCAAAGTTATTTTCTATGTGATTCCTAAGCATAAAAAGGTAATAATATCAATACCACTTATAGCTATAGATAATTTATGATGTAAGTAAGAAGACAATGAACCCTCTTACCAACTTTTCATCTTATTTTAAAATAACCAAATAAATTATTTTAATAATATAAGCCCGTATTCAATCAAATATATATAATCCATCATTACATCATATACAACTCAAACTCAAAACAAATATTTCAAATAGTTTAACAAAATTGTACAATTTTAAAGATCTCACAAGAGCTACTAATGCAAATTATAAATTTTGAGAAAAATGTGTTAGGAGAAGATGTTCCCCTAAAAAAATATGTTTGCGGTCCTAAAGCTTGATTTGGAATTAAATAACCAAAATCTATTCCAAGATACATAAAACCATTGAAACCAATTTAGAAGATAAACAATTATATTTAATAGTTTGTGTGCATATTTGAATGGTTCATGTGGCATGGAGACTCTAAATGGTGACCCATATCAAGGTAAATCAACCATAGATTTGCTAGTAAGGGTACAGTCAATCATTCCATCTCTCAAAAAATATTTTTCCCTTTGCCTTCAAAAAACTATCTTTTTTCCTTACTCCTAATTCTTGTTCACTTTCTCCATCTCAACCTGCCAATGGGATTAACTAGTTTGTATATTATTTTGGATTAGTATAAATGGAATCCCATGGATATTATTTCCTTATATGGTCAACACAATCTTCCATAATATTAAATGACACAAACCACTTTGACTAAATGTCCTTATCTCAAAGCCCTAGTCACTATGATAGACAAGGCCTTCTTTCAACCATTCCATCAACAAACTCTCCAACTACCTCTTATGCCCCAAGTGCTCCAGAAGCATAAACTTATTATCAAATTATTAATTCATTTTTAACCATATTATTTTCATGCGATGTTACCCCAATTAAACTAACTTCTCCTTTTTAACTAGGTGAAAATTAGACCAATAACAAAAAAAAGGTCAAAACAAAAATCGAAAAAAAATTAAAGGACGAATAATAAAATCTTGGGAAGACAATGATTTAAATGATCATAACAGTGTCTCGAACCCAACAACTAGGGTCAAATATAATCTAGTTTTGGGCATCACCTTAAAATATTTGTGTTATTTTTGTCAAATATTATTACTCCCACCTATGTGACTCTTGATACCTAAAATAGGGCTAATGATTGAGGGTCCACATTCCTAATTGGAACAAACCACAAATACATCAAGTATTGCAAAAAAATACTACAATATAAATGCATTTCTCTAACATGGAAATACCTTAACCATGACCTTCGTTGAACATTACATTAGTTATATTTATGTTAGCTATTATTTATTTCTATCCCTATTTGTCTATTATATATACATGAAGGAGAGTCATTTTAATGGTTATATTATCATGTCCATCTTATAACTTGTAATCTGAGGATTTTCCCTTGAAGAGGCTTACTATTCATTTAATATTTCACTTTATTTATGTATGGGATTACTAGAATGAGTTTTTTTAATGCTTATAAGGTTATTTAATCCATAAAGTCTATTATCAAAGCAAATGATTCTTAGTTTGGAACCTTCAATTATGTCATGTTACTATTTTATCTATTACAAACATAATAATAATAAAAAGAAAATAAACATTAATAAAAAAACTAAATGAAATGTCAAAGGGAACATACCACTTCACCTCATGACTAGTCAATGCTTATAAGTAGATTGCCACAAGGATCATTATATCATCTTTATTATTCATTTATCAATCAATATATTGTATTTGTAGAAATAATATATTTTGTCTTGAATCAATAAATAGATACTCTTTATTACATTAGTATCATATTCAATTCAATCTAGTTGTAAAACATAGTACCATCAAATTAATTGTATCATTGTCTATATCATTTTTATTTCCATTTGCATAGTTTCTATCAATATTACCTTCCATTGACCATTTGCCTAGTTGTACTCATATTGTTCAGATGCTAATTTCAATAGCACAACAACCACTTTACATTTTTACCTCCCACCACCATTTTTCAAACCAATGGCCGCCACTATGTGTTTGTTGTATTGCCACACCCTTCAACACTGCTACATCCAACCCATGGCATCATCGTATTGTTACAACTACGAATTAAATATTTCCACACAATTGAATTTATTGTAATCCAAACAAAATAATTCATACAACTCTACTCCAGATAACTATTCATATTAGTCCTATCCATACCTAGTGTTCTTTCAATTTTTGAGATTTAGGATAGATAAAAAAAAAAATACATACCTTTTATATATTAAAGGGAAAAATACTACTTTCCAAAATTTTGTGTGAATTTGTGTGTACACAACACATATAAAGTGGATTCCGCAAAGAGAAGAGCTAACCGCCAAATAGTTAAAATTGAAGAGATACAAATAGATGCTAACCAATATAGAGATGAAGTCTATATATATATATATATATATATATATATATATATATATAAAGAAAATAGCTAATGCCAAGATGGTTAACAATGATGAGATACACAACATAGAGATGAAATCAACAACATAACACATTGTCTGATAAAGTTCAAAAGCGATAGAAAAAATTAGGAGAAGTAAAAAAAGAATTAATGGATAAAATTGATAAATTAATAGAAAGAAGACAAAATTGATAGATTAATAAAAGAGTCCAAGAAACGATGGAAAACCATATTATGAATGAGAAATGGAAACAAGGATGAAACAAAAAGGATACTTAAAGATCATAATGAAATAATTGTCTAACTAGCTGAGAGAGTAAATGTATTAGTTCCACAACCCTTAGACCACCAAATACCACCAACAAGTCCAAATTCATTTAACTCTATTTGCTAGAGATATCAAGATAATGTGTGCTTTTTAAATAAAATAAAATTAGATATACCTAAATATCATGGATTAGACGATGAAAATATATATCATGTGGGTTAATAAAATGGAATGGATTTTCACTATGAACCCACATCCTAATGACCTAGAAAAAATATCAACTGTAGGTTCCCTATACTTATATAGTGATGATTATGATTGGTTTAGCTAGTGGTCAACTAAAATGTGTGGTTTATCTATTAATTGGAAATATTTTACAAAAATATATTCTAAAAATATTTCATGATGATGAACAAGATGACACCCTTATTATATTCACTCATTTTCGACAAACACGAATAATTAATCAACATATCCATGAATTGGAAGTACTAGATACTAGAATCTCATATAGGCCTTACAAATGATGAACTGCTAAAATCACATATTTCATGGTTAAAACCCATTATTGACAAAAGTGAGATAACATTATGAAGACCTAGGAACTTGGTTGAAAGGAGAAGCATGGAAACGATAATAGAAATGAATTTTAATACACAACATGAGATAGCTTTTGTGTTTTCAAAGAAGAAAACCAACTACACGGTTATGGGTGATTATAACACTACTAAAATTAATCACTTAGAAAAGGAGAAAAGGAAGGAAAATAATTGTCATAACTATAGAAAAAAATGAAATCCAAGGCATACCTGTGAAGACACATTTTTATGCTATTATAGAACAGTTGAGTAAGGAAGTAGTAATCTAGAAACTAGATGATGAAATCATTATAGCATATAGCTTAAATTATGACTATGATGAAACACCATAAAAAAACATCACTAGATTCAATATCATGCGCCCAAAAAAATATAAATGAAGAAAATGAACTTTAAAGAGAATCACCAAGAAAAGAAGAAAGAAAACCTATAATTCCTTTAGAAACTATGACATAGAAACCATAATCTAAGACCATGAAGCTTAAGGGAGTGATTAAATATAGAAAGGTAACAATACTTGTATATTTTGGTAGTACTCATAATTGTGTGTACATTGTTGTTTCTAAATAACTTAATCTCTTCAAGTACTCAACTAAGGACCTCATTGTTATAGTTATTGACGTAAAAAAGGTCAAATAAATAGGAAGATGTCATAATGTCTCATTTCAAATATTAGAAATGAGACTAAAAAATAAATCTATGCTCTTCCATTTGAATAAATGGATATAGTACTAATGGTCTTAATTCAACATTGAATTCTTCATCTTCCATTGAATTACAATGTTTAAACTTTTTATGCTCATCCTCATTGTCTCTTTCTCTAGAATTACGACTTTTGTAATGGGTATTTTAAAAATGTGGGCTCTAGACTCTCAATGTAATATTCATAATTTATTATGCCCTCTTATTTCACTCAAGATGAAGATACCATATCCTAGTCCCTTCTTCAAATTTATCCTCCATAATGTTTGACTTTTATTATGGACTCCATTATGTTTAATAATCAATTTGGTGGTAATTTAAATTATGAACTTAGGATCAATACCATTGATTTTGACCTTATGACATTATTGTCAACTTACTAATGGAGATACAACCTGAGTTAGTTGAAACCATGATGAAGAGTTAATAATTTCCTTGTTCTTGGTCTGCTTTTATATAAGTGATTAAGTGTAGCATGTCCTTTGTGTATTTCAAGTTATAGTATTAAAATTATTAGTTTCTATAGGTATGCACAGTCACCCTAATATTTCCCACATCAAGACAATTCCAACACTAAGGAGGGCTCTTATATTTTAACCTCATTAAAGTGATCAATAATGTGCAGATGCTATTGTGAACTCAAATCATACATGCATATTTGTGAAGTGAAATTCATAGTGCACATTGGAACTTAAAACACGTGGAAAATTTGATTTTTAAAATAGAATCACATTATTACCACTTATCACTTATTCTATGTTATCCCTGATCATATGTGTATGATTTGAACCTAATTTGAATTGACCAAGTTGGTGGCGTGAAATGCAAAACCCATGGAAAATTCAATTTTTTTCCCACCTTTTCAATGTGTCTTTGTTTGGTGAACTACTACAATATGTTACACATAGATGATGAAATTGTAAACATACAAAGAATTGTTTCTACAAATTACAAATATGTAATTTTTTAAAGAGAGATATATATATTTTCTTGTGGCTTAACTAGGCAACACAAATAATAGATTGTTAATATTTGCCTTACAATTTTTTCATTTGTTAACGATGTGTGTGTGAGCATGCATGTGTACCACACTACGAGACATTGACCACTACACACACTAAAAAAACCATTTTCATTATGTTAATACATTCCAAGGTTGCACCAACACTATATATAATACTTTAGCGGTTTGGTTTTTTAATTTATAAAAAAAATATACATAGAAAAATCCTCAATTTTGGGGATGTAAATATCCCAACACTAGCACTCTTTAATCTATACATGTATACAAATTTTTATATATCAATTTCACCGTTTAGGTAATCAAAAGATGTAAACCTTATACTTTCCAAAAAACTAATATGTTTGCATTATAAAAATAAAAATTTTAATATAGTTATGAACATTTTCAACAAATAAAACCTTTATATTTTTAAAGGTTATTCAATTTCATACATTTTCTTACTCAAAATATAGATTCATTGGGTGGGAATCTCTAAATATCCACTCAAGTATAGAGATGTCTATTTATTTTTGAAATTTATATTGTGTTTAAAGTTTCAAAAACAATCATTAATATCTTATACTCACCCTGCGATCCATATCTCTCTCAACCCCCTGATAATGCCACACTCTTAACAAGTTGGTCTCCTTACACACTTAATCTTCTTGATAATCCTCTACACATATTGTATCTTTCCCAAAATTTTCCACTTCATCCTCATTAATTCCACAATTATGTCATGGTGAAGAGTTCTTAATGCTCACAATAGAGGCAACTCCTTATCTCCCTAAGAGAAAATTCCCAAATTCAACTTGAGTTTTTCATATTTTATGCAAAACGAATATGTTTTGTGAGAAATCTCGTAACAAATCCTCTATTTATGACAATAATGACATTTGAAGGGTAGTTTTTTGTAATCAACCATCTAGGTCCAAGTCTATTCGTTCCATTTGAAAATAATCTCCTTTATCCTTCAGAGAGAGATTATAATCATAAACAAAAGTCATGGGATGTCATTTTAGTCTAGTGTTTCCAAGGACACACTCTAAAAATACTCCAACCTGTTAGAGTCGCTCTTGTCAGTCCTCCGTCAGAGATCAAAACTCTTTCTGCATCTCATTTCTAGGTGTCTCGCTCCATTCACTCAGCGGCATTCCACTAGAGGCATGCCATAATCTGACGGAATGGCCTTGTCAATTCATTCCCCTCATGTCTTGTACCTGTTGGCTTAGGTATTTTCATCAAATTTATTAAGGTCCATGATAGTCAATTCTTGATCTTTTAATGGACAAGAGTCATTTCATTCATTAGGTGTAGGGTTTGCAAATTGTTGTTCTCAAATAATACTTGCAGGCTAGAGGCAGGTTCAATAGTTCCCTCAAATGATGTTTTTGAGCAAGAAAATATGAATTTTCGAAAATTGGGAGAGTTTTTGTCCCCCAACAGGCAAAGGAAGAAAAACCTCCTTCACTTTTTACACAGGTGTCATGGTTTAAGAGAAATGTCAAAAATATTGTTGCCTTAGGGAATTGAATGCACCTCTAGAGTGACCTTGGGAAAATCATTTTTTCTCCTAGCTTGGTTGGCAAACTGACTTTCTTGATGCATCAAATGATAACTAGACACAAATCTCTTTCCAATGAGCTATCATGAGCTCAATTTGGAGTTGAGGAAGACCTTCAAAAGTTGATTGCAACATCACTCTGCCTTGAGGCAGCCTCATTTTGCACATTTTGAGAAGTCTTGGGAGATTTGACTTTTTATAGGGCAAATAAACTCCAAATTGAAACATTCTAGTTGGGTTGGAAAGTAGACTCAAAGACCTTTCTAACGCGCTATCCTGCACCTAATTTGGACACCGTGAAGGCCTACAAAACTGGTATGCAAGAAGGCGCGGCACACTCAGGGTCCGCACCTGTCACAAAGAAAAGGTGCGGTCAAGTTCGTAGGATCCATGACCATTAGGTGCAAGACCGTAGGTAGTGTGAAGAAAAAGTGTGGACCTAGACATTTTTTTGCAAAACACAGGGTTTTTCTCCTTGTGCGCCGCGCCACTAGCGCGGCACTAAAAATCTAGAGCTCCAAATGAGGAATGGTTTGCATTTTTGGATTCAGCATGGAAAATCACTACTACTGGTGCCCGAACAAGAAATTTGGGCAAGATTTGAGTCTCTAGGAGGTCAAAAACACCCAAAAAATGGCCTCTCTGCCCCTTTTTTGACACATAGGAAGCAGTCTTTGGAGAATGAAGATTTGGAGGGGAAAATGAGCACCAAATTCAAAAATTCCAGTTGGGTTAGAAATTAGACAGGACAGGCTTTCCAACAAGCCCACTTGGGAACATCTTGGACACATGCAAGTGCCCCAAAATAGGCCCCAAAGTAGTGCGACGCATAGAGAAAATGGCACGGCACACAGAGGAAAAATTGCCAAATTTGCTTCGGTTTCGCAAAATTTCGGTCCGCGACTTCTCCAAGTGGACCCAATCATCTACACTTTGGTTTTTTGGCACCAAAGGCGGCATTTAAAGTGTTTTTTCTCCAGATTGGCTTCTATCCAAGTGACGAAGGAAGGCAAACGGTCGCCCAAGCCAAATTTCATGTTTTGTAGCGTTGCACCTGTAGCTGATGGTTGGATCTTCATCTCCATTTTGTAATGATTCGAGTAACTCCCCAACCCTTGGGCATTCTATCTCTTCATGGCACATTCTATATATTATATGTAATCTATTTGCAAAAGGTTGGTTGGCTTGTAACTTCTGGGAGACTATGGGAAAGAAACTCTGTTTCTTCAATGTGTATTTTTGATAGAGAATTAATGAAAGGCAGTGGCTCTGTTTCATGAGATTCTTGTGGTCGTGAGTGTAGAAAATGTGTATCTTATGTTTTCATATGTATTTTGTTATGTTTCATAATTCAATTCATGTTCATTTGCAGTGAAATTTTCTGAGTGAGATTAGGTAGAATTCAATTTTATTGCTCTGCCTGTGGGAAAATTTCATGTTCAATGTTCTTCTTCTATTGAAAAGGATTCATGTTCCTATGCCCTTTTCACACTCCTCAACAATATTTCCATTCCACGTTATTCCAAACTAAATTGCTACACTTTCTGCCTGCCTTGTCTCACGAAGTAATCTGTGCCTTTGTATTAAATTCTCTGTTCTTTGCTGACCGATGGTCCCATACCACCCCAGAAGCTTGGTCATTCATGAAAATTGTTTTTTGTATCCCTATTCATTTACTAGCCTAAGATCAATATTTCACTGTAAGTCATCTCAGACCGTTTTTGCTTCTATATTCACTAAGCGTGACTCGGAGAGAGCCCTCTCCTGTTCTGGTAGGGCTAGCTACCAGACTGAGCGTGGTTTGTGGTTACCCTAATTTTTGCCTTCCTTTAGCCTAAGGAAGATTTAGATGCTAACATAGTGGTGACTCCGTTGGGGACAAAATGGTTTGCTTGTAGATTGTCTTGCCCCAGGACATATCTCAAGTCCAGATCTGATGGTTGATGGTGGACAATGATTAGACAGAAGACGGCTGAAATCATTCATCTAGTGACTCAATTCACTGAGGAATCCAGCAATCGGTGCTTCATTGTGACTCCACTGGAGGACTAAATTTTTCTCTGCGAAAATGGAAGGATCTTACACAAAGTTCGAGTATCCAAAGTGGAATGGTATTCAGGTTCTACTCTGCTTTCTTGTAAATCACTTCTTCGATGTTCTTGAAGCTGCCCTAAAAATTTTTCAGAACTTGTTGTAAGATAAAGGTGATCAAAATCTTCACTCGATCTATTCAAAAAGTGTAAATAGTGAGTTTCCCTTTGATCCTGGCCTCCTTACTTTTCCTACATCTTATAATGATTCTCTGCAAAGTGATGAGCCTAAAGAAAACAAACATGATCCCATCGCTCTTGTACATATTCCTACAACTGTTATAATCCGAGATAGGTATAAACCTCTTGTTTTACCTTCTGTTCTTCATGCTTTCCCCAAAAATTATGATCTATACTTGCCAAGATTTGACGGTGAATGTAAGAGTGTCAATGCTGAGCAACATGTGCAGAATGTTGAGAGTTTTCTAGACCTTTTAGAAATTGATGAAGAAGATATTAGTATAAGGCTTTTTGCTCTTTATTTGCAAGGCAAAGTCAAGAGTTGGTTCAAAGCCCTGCCTGATGCGAGCATCACAAATTCACAGCAGTTCATCAAAGTTTTTCTTGACATACGGAGGATCGGACAAAACCTTTTCCTTATCGTAGAAGAGTATAATCAGTTGAAAAGACTGCCAGGGAGATAGTACAATAGTTTTCAGCCAGATTTAATCAAGTTTATTATTCAATACCAGTTGATATAAGACCCACTCCTAGATCTGCTCTCTTGCACTACACGGGTACCTTTGATCCGGAAATGGAGTTTCAGCTGAGAGAAAAGAATGTAGCAACACTTGAAGAGATGCAGAACAATGCAGTAAATGTAGAGGCTCATTTTCTGATCAGACGGGAAAGGTTGAAAGAAGAAGAGATGAAAAATGTGGATCCAGAGAAAACTACACCTTTAGAGGAAAAGCTTGACATTCTGGTGAGTGCAGTAGAAGAGATGGTGAGAAAAATGACTACAAAAGATGAAAATGGCGTTCATGAACAAGTGGCTGATCTAAAACATTTTGTTTCTTATCTCAGTAGTCATAAGGATTGTTTTGTAGACCATATTGGAGAAGAAAGACCTGTTGATATGACATGTATGCTTGATGACGTGTTTTATACTGACGATTTGCCTTAGTTTGATCAGTATGATGATGATGATTATGCTCTCCAAACAGAAGCTAATCTTGTAGACAAATCAACAGCTAGTTTATGAGATGAGGAAGTTTGCTTACAGCAGCTCGAGTACAGTGATCAACCGAGGCATATCAACTATGGAAACGATGAGGAAACTGCAGCAGATTTTGAAGTAAGTGAAGGATCTTTGCCTTTGTGCTTTGATTCATGTCAGTTCATCAGAGATAATTTCCATGCAATCAGACATCAACTATCGACAAATCTTGATTTGGATCCTCTTGAGGGAGATGAAAACTTTGTTCCAAACTTCTTATATTCAGAGTTCCAGCCCCAAAATGCCATTAATAATCAGGTTGCACATGAAGACATAGAAGTTGCCTTATATGATCAAACGATGCAAGAAGATTCCTTACCTCTCTGTTTTGAATCATTTTAGTTTTTGCGGGGTAAATTGCATAGTAAATATTCAAATGAAAAGCTTGTAGGAAATCAACAATCTCTCAGTTTTAATGTTGAAGATGAGACAAATGGCGAAATTTTTAAGCAGGTCATTAATAAGAAATCTTCCCCTGAAATGATTGATGAAATCATTTTGGATACAGAACCAAATTTGCAGCCACCAAACACAATTCAAGATAAGATTACAGATGAAGGTGAGGCAGCCGAAATACATGATTTAATGATGCAAGAGGATTCTATACCCTTGTGTTACGAAGCATTTCAGTTTATAAGGCGGAATCTTTGTAACATCTCTAAAGAAAAGGATGAACAACCAATAGGATGTCATACAGTTTTAATAGATACCTCACAGCAATCTCCTCAAGTTTTTGATGATCCTTTTGCTCATGTGTTAGATTTTGTTTGCTGTAAAAATTCTTCTCCATCAGCCAACAAGGAGACAAGAGAGAATGTTGATAATCATCTATTTCAAGGGTCACCTTCATTGTCTTGTTTAATAGATTGTTCATTTCATAGCCCATACCAAAGTTTGCAGTCATATGAGAAGATTGATAAAGGAGGCTTTGGTTCTGTTTGGAAGCAACAACAGAGTTTGGTTCTTCACGAAATTCAGGATCCTTTTGACCGCTTGCTGCAATCATCAAAGAAAGACAGTGCAGATGTGAGGAAAAGTTTAATATCCAGCTGTGAAGATTACTTGGACCAGAGCAGTAAAGTGTTAATGGAAATCAATGGCGATGCTTATGAAGATCCTTTTGCAGTATTCTTGGAGTCATCGAGCCAATTCATGATTTTCACGTTTGTCAGCAGTGAACTTGATTCCAAGTTTCCATGTGAGTTGCCTTTCGATTCTTCCCTTTTCCTGCGCATCAGAAAGCATTTGGGAAGAAATCAAATATCAGCCATAACGCTTACCTGGTTCTATTGGTTATTCCATCTCACTTGACCGGGTGGTGGAAAGAGTAATTAGGGTAGGTTTGCTGAATAAGCTCAAATATGAGCATCTTTCCAGTTTGTTAGTTAAGATTTAGTCATGTCCAGTTTTATTATGGTTTTCAGTTTGAGTCTTCAATCAGAGTCTGTCTGCATAATGTCAGTATCTGTGTTTTGACTACATAGCCCAATGGACGAAGGCACTGTCTACTCTCCCAAAGTTCTGCAGTTCTTGGCACCTCCAAGGAGCTAGAGTTGCCGTCCCTATTGGATCTAATGTTAGAGTCGGTCTTGTTAGTCCTCCGTCAGAGATCAAAACTCTTTCTACATCTCATTTCTAGGTGTCTCGCTCCATTCACTCAGCTGCATTCCGCTAGAGGCATGCCATAATCTGACGGAAGGGCCTTGTCAATTCATTCCCCTCAAGTCTTGTACCTGTTGGCTATGGTATTTTCATCAAAGTTATTAAGGTCCATGATAGTCAATGTTTGATATTTTAATGGACAATAGTCTTCTTAGTCATTAGGTGTAGGGTTTGCAAATTGTTGTTCTCAAATAATACTTGCAGGCTAGAGGCAGGTTCAATAGTTCACTCAAATGATGTTTCGGGGAAATAAAAGATGAATTTTGGAAAACTGAGAGAGGTGTTTGTCCACAACAGGCCAAGGAAGAAAAACCTCCTTCACTTTTTACACAGGTGTCATGGTTTAAGAGAAATGTCAAAAATACCGTTGCCTCAGGGAATTGAATGCACCTCTAGAGTGACCTTGGGAAAATCAAGTTTTCTCCTAGCTTGGTTGGCCAAATGACTTTCTTGATGATTCAAATGATAACTAGATACAAAGGTCTTTCCAATGCGCTATCATAAGCTCAATTTGGAGTTGAGGAAGACCTTCAAAAGTTGACTGTAACATCACTCTGCCTTGAGGCAGCCTCATTCTGCACATTTTGACTAATATTGGGAGATTTGACATTTTATAGGGAAAATGAACTCCAAATTGAAAAATTATAGTTGTGTTAGAAAGTATACTCAAAGACCTTTCCAACGAGCTATCCTACACCCAATTTGGACACCGAGAAGGCCTACAAAACTGGTCTGCAAGAAGGCGTGGCGCACAGGCGCAACGCACTAAGGGTCCACACCTGTCACAAAGAAAAGGTGCGGTCAAGTCTGTAGGATCCATGACCATTAGGTGCAGGACCGCAGGTAATGTGAAGAAAAAGTGTGGACCTAGACATTTTTTTTGCAAAACACAGGGTTTTTCTCCTTGTGTTCCGCGTCACTGGCGCGACACTAAAAATCTAGAGCTCCAAATGAGGAATGGTTTGCATTTTTGGATTCATCATGGAAAATCACGACTATTGGTGCCCGGACAAGAAATTTGGGCAATATCTGAGTCTCCAACAGGTCAAAAACACCCAAAAAATGGCCTCTCTGCCCCTTTTTTGACACACTAGAAGCAGTCTTGGGAGAATGAAGGTTTGGAGGGGAAAATGAGCACCGAATTCAAAAATTCTAGTTCGGTTAGAAAGTAGACAGGATAGGCTTTCCAACAAGCCCACTTGGGCACATTTTGGACACCTGAAAGTGCCCCAAAATAGGCCCCAAAGTAGCATGACGCATAGAGAAAATGGCACGGCGCACAGAGGAAAAATTGCCAAATTTGCTTCCGTTTCACGAAAATTCGGTTCGCGACTTCTCCAAGTGGGCCCGCTCATCTACACTTCAATTTTTTGGCACTAAAGGCGGAATTTAAAGTATTTTTTCTCCAGATTGGCTTCTATCCAAGTGGCGAAGGAAGGCAAATGGTCACCCAAGCCAAATGTCATGTTTGTAGTGCTGCACCTGTAGCTGATGGTTGGCTCTTCATCTCCATTTTGTAATGATTCGAGTAACTCCCCAACCCTTGGGCATTCTATCTCTTGATGGCACATTCTATATATTATACGTAAGCTATTTGCAAAGGGTTGGTTGGCTTGTAACTTCTGGGAGACTATGGGAAAGAAACTTTGTTTCTTCACTGTGTATTTTTGACAGAGAATTAATGAAAGGCAGTGGCTCTGTTTCATGAGATTCTTGTGGTTGTGAGTGTAGCAATTGTGTCTCTTATGTTTTCATATGTATTTCGTTATGTTTCATAATTCAATTCATGTTCATTTCCAGTGAAATTTTCTGAGTGAGATTAGGTAGAATTCAATTTTATTGCTCTGCCTGGGGGAAAATTTCATGTTCAGTGTTCTTCTTTTGTTGAAAAGGATTCATGTTCCTATGCCTTTTTCACACTCCTCAACAATATCTCCGTTCCACGTTATTCCAAACTAAATTGCCACACTTTCCACCTGCCTTGCCTCACGCAGTAATCTGTGCCTTTGTATTAAATTCTCTATTCTTTACTGACCGTTGGTCCCATACCACCCCAGAAGCTTGGTCATTCATGAAAATTGTTCCTTGTATCCCTATTCACTTACTAGCCTAAGATCAATATTTCACTGTAAGTCATCTCATACCATTTTTCTTATATATTCACTGAGTGTGACTCGGAGAGAGCCCTCTCCTATTCTGGTAGGGCTAGCTACCAGAATGATCATGGTTTATGGTTACCCTATTTTTTGCCTTCCTTCAACCTAAGACAAATTTAGGTGCTAACATAGTGGCGACTCCGTTGGGGACAAAATGGTTTGCTTGTAGATTGTCTTGCCCCAGGACATATCTCAAGTTCAGATCTGATGGTTGATGGTGGACAACAATTAGACAAAAGACAGCTGAAATCATTCACCTGGCAACTCCATGCGCTGAAGAATCCAGCAATCGGTGCTTCATCGTGTCTCTACTGGAGGACTAACTTTTTCTCTGCGAAAATGGAAGGATCTTACACAAAGTTCAGGTAGCCAAAGTGGAATGGTATTCAGGTTCTACTCTGCTTTCTTGTAAATTACTTCTTCGTTGTTCTTGAAGCTGCCCTAAAAGTTTTTCAGAACTTGTTGTATGATAAAGGTGATCAAAATATTCACTCGATCTATTCAAAAAGTGTAAATAGTGAGTTTCCCTTTGATCTTGGCCTCCTTACTTTTCCTACATCTTATGATGATTCTCTGCAAAGTGATGAGCCTAAAGAAAACAAACCTGATCCCATCGCTCTTGTACATATTCCTACAGCTGTTATAATCCGAGATAGGTATAAACCTCTTGTTTTACCTTCTGTTCTTCATGCTTTCCCCAAAAACTATGATCTATACTTGCCAAGATTTGACGGTGAATGTAAGAGTGTCAATGCTGAGCAACATGTGCAGAATGTTGAGACTTTTCTAGACCTTTTCGAAATTGATGAAGAAGATGTCATTATAAGGCATTTTGCTCTTTCTTTGCAAGGCAAAGTCAAGAGTTGGTTCAAATCCCTGTTTGATGCGAGCATCACAGATTTACAGCAGTTCATCAAAGTTTTTCTTGACAGATGGAGGATCAGGCAGAACCTTTTCCTTATCGTAGAAGAGTATAATCAGCTGAAAACACTGCCAGGGGAGACAGTACAACAGTTTTCGGCTAGATTTAATCAAGTTTATTATTCAATGTCGGTTGATATAAGACCTACTCCTGGATCTGATCTCTTGCACTACCTGGGTGCCTTTGATCCGAAAATGGAGTTTCAGCTAAGAGAAAAGAACGTCGCAACACTTGAAGAGATGCAGAACAATGTAGTAAATGTAGATGTTCATTTACTAATCAGAAGGGCAAGGTTGAAAGAAGAAGAGATGAAAAACGTGGATCCAGAGAAAATTACACCTTTAGAGGAAAAGCTTGACATTTTGGTGAGTGCAGTAGAAGAGATGGTGAGAAAAATGACTGCAAAAGATGAAAATGGCATTCATGAACAAGTGGCTGATCCAAAACATTTTGTTTCTTATCTCAGTAGTCATAAGGATTGTTTTGTAGACCATATTGGAGAAGAAAGACCTGTTGATATGACATGTATGCTTGATGATGTGTTTTATACTAACGATTTGCCTCAGTTTGATCAGTACGATGATGATGATTATGCTCTCCAAACAGAAGCTAATCTTGCGAACAAATCAGCAGCTAGTTTATGAGATGAGGAAGTTCACCTACAACAGCTCGAGTACAGTGATCAACTGAGGCATATCAGCTATGGAAACGATGAGGAAAGTGCAACAGATTTTGAGGTAAGTGAAGGATCTTTGCCTTTGTGCTTTGATTCATGTCATTTCATCAAAGATAATTTCCTTGCAATCAGACATCAGCTATCGACAAATCTTGATTTGGATCCTCTTGAGGGAGATGAAAACTTTGTTCCAGACTTCTTATATTCAGATTTCCAACCCCCAAATGCCATTAATAGTTAGGTTGCACATGAAGTCATAGAAGCTGGCTTATATGATCAAACGATGCAAGAAGATTCCTTACCTCTCTGTTTTGAATCATTTCAGTTTTTGTGGGGTAAATTGCATAGTAAATCTTCAAATGAAAAGCTTGTATGAAATCAACAATCTCTCAGTTTTAATGTTGAAGATGAGACAGACGGCGAAATTTTTGAGCAGTTCGTTAATAAGAAATCTTCCCCTGAAATGATTGATGAAATCATTTTGGATACAGAACCAGATTTGCAGCCACCAAACACAATTCAAGATCAAATTACAGATGAAGGTGAGGCAGCCGAAATACATGATTTAATGATGCAAGAGGATTATGTACCCTTGTGTTGCGAAGCGTTTCAGTTTATAAGGTAGAATCTTCGTAATATCTCTAAAGAAAAGGATGAACAACCAATAGGATGTCATATAGTTTCAATAGATACTTCGCAGCAGTCTCCTCAAGTTTTTGATGATCCTTTTTCTCATGTGTTAGATTTTGTTTGGTGTAAAAATTCTTCTCCATCAGCCAACCAGGAGACAAAAGAGAATGTTGATAATCATCTGTTTCAAGGGTCACCTTCATTGTCTCGGTGGGATATTGTTGGACATTGGATAAACCAACACTCTCTATATGTTTTGCGACATGTGCTTAACTGCCTCTCATGGATCCATTAACTTTGGCAATGCATCCATTTACTAACACCTACAGGTTTTGATGTAACGATGATCATGATTCCAACACCCCATACATGCACCCTTCTAAACCATTAATTTAAAATATATGGAACAACATAATAAAACTAGGCCCTAGTATCTAAAACTCCATGGCCCACTCCATGCACAACTTTGTTATCATTTGAATTTTCAATGAGAAAATGAAAATAAAATTTGCAAGGGAGTTATTTGAATGATACCTTTGGTTGTGATCAACCGAGAGGAATTGATTGAGTCCATCATATTTGATATATGTGTATTTGGTCCCAAAAAATAGTGATGTGTGTTTTTCTTTATATTTCCCTTGCAATTATCAATATCCAATAGGTAGCTTCATTGATCTGCTCAATAAGATACAAGATTTATCTTTACATAAACTCTACTTTTCCTTTTCATGAATCCACCTTCTCTATATTTAAAATTTATCATCCTCCGTAGAATATAATTTGAGGTTTTGTCCACACACCTTCTTATCCACAAGTTCTTCACTTTAGTAGTCAAGTCAGACTTCCCTAAACCCTAGACACTAAGCCTCATTAAAAGTAGGGATAAAAGAAATCCGTCTAATTATAGGATTATTATGAATAATCCCATTTTAGCCAAATTATATGTAATTATTTTGGAAAAGAATACCAATGTATATATTGAAATCCACTGAAAAATAATTGAAGTGAAAACCATATTTAAGAGCTATCATTTAACTGTAAACGACCTTGTTACACTTAGTATCATTGTGGATGGGTGTCGTAATAATTAAAATAACCTCCTTTAATGTTTCACTAACTTTATAAAATATTTTAACACAATGCCAAAGACTAAACTTTGGAATAGGTTAAAAGAGCTAAATTTTCACTTGTATAATAACATTATTACCATGTTTTAAAAAGCTAAGGGTTAGCCAAAAGAAATAAATTGTAATATAGGAGTTAGTCAATGTTGTCCCATATCACCTACCTTATTTGGACAGGTTAGAGGCTTATCTAGAAGAATTGGCTGGTGCAAAATAGACTCTCATTAGAATTGTCACTACCCTTCTTCTTTACATTGATATTTTTTTATGGTTAGGTGTCCCTATGATCTATACAAGCAACTAAAAATACCTTAATATTTATTCTCTAGTACATGTATGACTATTGACACTAAAAATTGAAAGTTATGATAGTTAAATCCAAATAGATCACTTACGTTAAGTATATGTATGACAAAAATAACTTAGAGGAAGTGACTTCATACAAATATCTTGGAATAAATATTCACCAAAACATTAAATGAAAGTATAGCATTGATAAAAATATAAATGGAGTGTGAAAATACTATTATGGACTTCAAAGCGATTATAAATTGACGTACATTTTTCTATGGAATAATAAGAACTCCTATTTGATACTCTCATCACTCTTGTTATCTTACATGTTTGTAAGGCTTGCAGCTGCGACATCTCTAGAGAATCTTAGAGAATGATTGAGAAAATATAGAAGTGTTCGATAAGTTATAATTTAAAAGCTAAAGAAAATACACCTTATCATATCGTCCTCGTAGAATCAAGTATTTTCCTTGTTGAGATCATGGTTATTACAAGGTACCTAATGCACAAGAATAATATAAACAACATTTACAACAAGAGGATTCTTAAGATTGATTCAAACTCCAAACAAAATCGCATCTAGCTCAACCTAATATGGAATAAAGATACCAAGTCTTGATTAAGTCATTGGGGAATAAAGGAAAAGGTCACTCTATTGAAAAGTCATAATACTAAAAATGTATTAAATCTAAATATAATGATAAATTATGGTGCAATAGAGAATTAATGGATACAGTAAAATGAAGATATCATTAGGAGGTGATCAACCCTAATATTGAAGATCAAAATTATATTTATGAAAACTCTCACAACCTCCATAAAAAAGCAAGGCATTAGAAAATTCTTAAAAAGTCACAAGTTAAAGAATTTTTCATATATTTTGACAATACGAGGGTTGAATATGAAAATTTCATTCTCTTAGATTGTCTTGTTTACATCAACACTAAATCATAATTTCAAAATATTTCTTATAATATTGACTTTAATATCCTTTTAAACCATCAAAACTATGGTGACTTAGGAATGCTTCTCTTAAAGTTTTTTGTGTACATAAATAAATTTCTAAAACAACCAAGTCATTTCTTACATTTTTCAAAGTTCCATAGAGTAGATATTAGTCATCATCATCATCATCATATGTTAATAGTCATTTTTTTCTTATAAAGAACTTCAACATTTGTTTCATTATGATTAATAAGTTATTGTCACAATGCACCTAGCTTATTTAGGAGTTATTAAAACTCATAAAAAAATAATGTGAAAATTGTAACACTATATAAAGTTAGATGAAGAGTATATACCTATTTTGTGCTTTTATTTTCTTTTAATCCATCTTTCTTTTCTAAACAAGGAAATGAATTGTTCACCAAACTTGTAACCTAAAATAGAAAATAAATATTAATCGAATAAATATATAACACTTATATTGTTTCCATCTACAATTTCTTTTCTTCTTCCTTTCAGCTTCTATTTACACATACACAAATGTACACTAATTTTTTATCCATTCTGTCAGGCTAGTATGGGGGAGATGTTGTAGTTTCCATAAATGACTAATGTCGACACAATAAAATATATTTGAAAGATTGTATATGTCTATATTAGGTTTAGAATCCCCTAAGACATTTTTTTATATCACATATACATATACATATATATATATATATATATATATATATATATATAGAGAGAGAGAGAGAGAGAGAGATACACACCATAATTTAAGTAAGTATTTCCATCGAATTAGGTAGGATTCATATGTAATTAAGCATACTTACGAGGAGTTACTACCATCATTATTTATGCATTTCTTATCACAAAATAGATAGAAGTAAAAATTTGATAGTTGCTTCACATATCATCTATTTTAAGCCCAAAAAAAACTTATATTAGATGCATATATGATAAAATAATAATTATTTATTATTTATTAAGTTATATAATTAAAGTAAAAAGAAATGATGATTCACACTTATCAATATATTAATGATTACATTATATAATGATTATTTTATAACTATTATTATATTATAATTATTTATGATATTGTGGTAATAGACTTAATGATGATGATTAATGTCCACTAAGACCAATGTGATCTATCAGACCTCAAGAAAAGAGAGTCTAATTTTCATTCTTTAAAATCTTGTTTCTTTGATCAAAGAGCAGGGAAAGAAGAATTCCAAGATCGCTATATTTGGGTTGGCTTAATAAGTCAAGAAGATTGGAGGTGTAGTTGATGATAGGGAATTGAGAGCAAATGTGGGCAAGAGTCAGGTAGCCTAAAAGAAATTTCTTTTCATCTTCCACCTTCTTAGTATCACAAATCTGACAAATTCTATCGTCCCAAGGAGTATTGGGAGTAGACCACATCCAGTCTCACTCCGAAGCTCATGAGAGTTAGTTCTAATCCTAACGATGTTAATTTTCTTCTTAGTGCTAGTCAACATAGAGAGATCATTTTGGTTATCGAGGGTGGGGTTGGTTACCTCCTTATAGTACTTTAGCTTCCGTTTACCCTCCAGCTCCTTAGCATCCCACATATTGTCCTATTAAATTACTTAAGTGAGATAAGATCGTTGTATATTCCTATTAAATTATTTAAGTGAGATAAGATCGTTGTATGTCATGGAGATGAAATTGATGTTTCTCTCATGGAATTCATGAAAATTTTGTCGAGAATAAATTTTAAAAGGATAGAAAATAAGTTGAAGGTTGCCACTGAGGATTGGTTTGGACAGTTCTATCCAAGTTTCCTTTACTATAAATTGAGAGATAGCTACAAGTTTAAGTATATGAATAATATAAAAAAAGTAATGCAATATATTAATATTAAACCATATATTAATTTGAAATGTTGAACATTAATATATTGTTATATTAATAAAGGCTTAATATATTATAATATATATTAATACTTTACACTAAAGAAACTTTAATATAATATAAGATAATATTATATTATATTATAATCCTAAATAATACTATTATAATATTATGTTATATTAGACATAGTATTATAATATTATATTTTTAAACATAATATTATAATGTCTAAAATAAAATATTATATAATATTTAACATAATACTATATAATATTATATGGACCAAATTACATCAGAACATTAAAGAGACATTATCTATTAAAGCCTGGTCCCAAGAAGATTTTCCTTCACTGCCGCAGGAACAATCAGTCTAGGCCAACTGGAAGATACATTTAAATCAAAAGCCTACTCTTAAAGACAATCCTACTAAGAATAAACAAAGGCAAACAAAATGGACTCCGCCGCCTAGCAACATGTTCCAACTCAACTTCGACGGAGCTTCAAAGGGTAATCCGGGAAAAGTAGGTTATGGGGGAGTCTTCAGGGATCATTATGGCACTCCTCAACTCATCTTTCTCGGCTCAAAAGGTTGGGACTCCAATAACTCAGTGGAATTGGAAGGACTATGGCGAGGTCTCACCCTGGCTCACGACAAAAGCTTTTTTCCACTTATCATAGAAGGGGACTCGCAAATCATCATAAACATGGTCACAAAACTAATGCAGGGCTCCCCCATACATAAGGTCAGTAACAGTTGGAGAATGGCTCAAAGGCTCGAGCTAATAGATAGATGGCTTTCTCAACATCAAGAAATTTCTTTCAAACACACTAAGCGGGAAGGAAATAAGCTTGCTGATTTTCTTGCTAATATAGGAGTGGAAATTGGGGTAGATCTCTTTGTAGGCTCAATCTCCAGCATAGCCTCCGAGGATCAACTCTCTGAGTTCCAGAATATTGTGAAGGATGATATGCTTCAGGAGGATGACACACACCCGGATGCGGGTGTTAATGCGGTGCATTTATGAGGGCTCTCTCATTGCAGGCAGCTGTCCCTACACCTGGCTCGCGGACGAGGACTGCATATCTCAATGGCATGTGAAATTAATTGGATAGAGGACGGAATGATGGTTGCACAGATCGTCTTTAATGTGTGCCTGGTTCGAGATTTTACGCTCAAGGTTTTATTCATGGCCTGGAGTCTGGTTCACACCATTGCTCTTGGTTCTTTTCACCTCCACCCGATTTTCTTCCCGCACCCTTGTCTCGTTCAGGTAGTCTGGAAGCATGCCTGGGTTTTCTGTATTGCCTCGTTCCTCTGTGCTCAGTCCCTCCCCCGTCAGCTCTGCCATTTTTCCTTTCTTGGTTGTTCAGACAATTCGAAGATGCCTCGCTGTCGAGGAGTCTCTCGCCGAGGAGGCAATATTGGTAATAGAGGTAGAGCCTCTGATTCTGCTCCTCAGAACGTAATCCCCATTGCTTCGGCCTCCCTGTCCTCTCCGCTCTCTGGCCATGTTGGGCCTCTCCTGCACAATTCCTTTCAAACAACCCGCTTCACCTTCCATAGTAGGCTCAACAGGCCAGTATTATCAGCCAGTATCACTGTTATTCTTGTTGAGGAGGAGGATAAACCCAGCAGCTCAGCCCACACCACCACCTCTCAGTCTTAGGATGACAGTGTCCTTCAGGGGTAGGTGGTTGAGGTCATGTTTAATGAAGACAACATGCAGGAAGATAGCACTGTTCCTGAGGTGCCTCAGCATCTGGCAGATTCGAGTCAGCGCGAGGTCCTTGCTTGTGGACCGGTTCATCATGCAGGTAGCATCATGAATCTGGTAATTCCTCTAGATGGTGGTATCGAAGGGAATGAAGACAATGGATTCGTCACTTGGATTGCCTCGTCCATCCAGGTGGACAAGGATGTGCCCGACTCTCCGCAACATGCCGATTGATGCTGGTTCATTGCGTACGGGTGGCACTCTTGCCTATGCTCTGTTTTATTTTATGCTATGTGTCTATGTTTTGGGTCTCTGGTTATGGGTCTGGTCTCAGTTCTCGTCTTGTATCGGTGCGAGCCAACCTGTTCTTGATCTGCAGCAACAACTCTTGGTTTGGCGAGTTTTGTTTTGCCTCATTTTTGTCCATGGCGGGTATGACAGAATGTTTACCAGTAAAGCCATTGCAGGCGATAGTAATGTTGTGTTAGACTCAGAACAGAATTATTTTTTTGTGTGTCAGGGTCTAACAAATCATGTTTTGAAGTCTTTTAATCCTGAAAGGGCAGATAGCAGGATATGTATGTCTCAGAATCTCTAGCTGAGGGCTGGCCTCTGCCCCCTCTGAGGTTTCGACCTCCATGTACATATTTTTCTCTTTTTTAATAGAATTAGTATTTACACAGAAAAAAAAAATACTATATAATATTATAAGAAAAAAAAATCGGTAATAATCACATCAAGAAATATTTGTTGATGTTTTCTAACCAATCAGTGTGGTTCATTGTCAAGACAAGATGAAGAATTAGATAATGGCAACAGATTAAATAGGTACATAGATCATTTCAATGACTATAAGGAAACAACTATAAAGAAATGGCTATCTTTGATTGGGTCCAAAAAATAGGTTAAGAATTAATTTTTATAATTTAAATAATTAAGTCAAAAATATATATAAATAAATATTATTATTATTATTAATTTTTTGTTTTTATTTTTCACATAAATTTGAAAATACTTGACCAATCTAAGAAGATTAATATTCTAATTATAATATATATAGATTCCAAAATAACTTTAGACTGGTTTCAAAATTAGGAGAGAATTATTATTCTTTTATAATTTAAATTAAATAAGTAAATGTATAATTTTCTCCTAATACTGGTCAAAAGCTATTTTGGGATATATATATATATATATATATATATATATATATATATATATATATATATGATAACCTATTCTATAAAATGAGGCCAAGGATGCATTATTAAAATAATGGGAACTATTATTCATTTTACAAAGCTTAATAAATAAGAAATTCAAATAAAATATAAACAACCAGAGTCAAAGGTAGAATTTAAATATAAATTAAGATCAATAACAAAGATATAATATATAAAAATATAAAATATAAAAATGGGAAACAAAGAGGAATGAAAAAACCCAAGGGGGAGAAAACAGAAGAAACCAAAATCAAGGAAATAAAAAGGGGAAACAAGGAAATCGACAGAACCACTAGACCAAGAAGGAAAAAATTAAGAGGAAAGGCCAACGATCCAATAGCGTCTAATTTTCCATTTGTCATCACTGTTTAGATTACATGACCTCCTTTCAATTTCAATGGCTTCCCTAAACTTACGGTGATGAAAATGAGAGATATTTGCAATAACCTTAACATCCTCAATGTATATATGATGCTTAGTCTTCTCAGCATGTTCAGCCAAAGATGAAGAGAAGTTCCTCCCATGCTTGATATCGGTTGCATATTCCTTAATCCTCTGATTGATAAACCGACCAGTTTCACCAATGTATGAGGTTCCACAAGAACATGGGAAAACATAAACACCTTTCATATCTGTGGGGTCCACTACGTCTTTAATAGATTTTAAGGGACTTCTAATTCTATTGAGGGGTATAAATCTTGAGGAAATATTATGATTCCTCGGGATTCCTGAAATCATGTCTGTGGTCCCTTGGATGAAAGGGAGATGCACTCCTAAATTACAATCACTCTAGTCTTTCTTAACCTTAGGACCTTTGCTAGCTTTGAGGAAATCTTTAATACCTTGTTGCCTACTATATCCATTATTAACGAAAACATTAAGGAGATGGGTTTTCTCTTTAGAAAGGTGGTATTCGTAAAAAATTCTCAATCACAAGTAGCTAACGTGTTGAGAATACCTAGCTTTTGAGTAGGTAAATAATTAGACTTGGCATGAAGATACTGCTCAGTATGAGTCTTCTTCTAAAACACCTGGTGGGAGAAAGAATCATCATCCTTCCTCGAAATGAGGACATTTGGGAAAGGAAGGAAACCATTAAATTCCTACTCCATGGTAAACTTTATGGAGTTAGACTAATTATTGAGATCTGGAGAAAGAGATCTAACTTTTCTAGATCGTGAGACCATATGGCGTAAATTTCATCCACAAATATCTTCCAAAGCCTATGCTTAAATCGAGTAGAGGCCAAAGATTTGCATTAAAATTCTTCCATAAATAAATTTAGCAACAATAGGGGACAAGGGAGAGCACATGGCCACACCATAGGTTTGTTCACAGAACTCCCCTTCGAAGCAAAAAAAAGTACAAGGTAGATCTCAACTAATTTAACAATGTTGTAATCAGTGAGGCAATATATGACCTCAATGGCTTCCTTAATGGGTATGTTAGTGTAAACAGAAACTACATCGAAATTGACAAGATTGTCTCGAGGATCAAACTTCATGTCCCTTAACTCGTTGAAAAACGATGAGGAGTCTTTGAAAAAGGACTTTGTAAGGCCAATAAGGAGCTTAAGCTTCATGGCTAAATATTTAGCTAGAAGATAGGTTAGCCCTCCTATGGTTTTGACAATGGGTCTTGGGGGGGGTAGGGGCACTCTTTATGAATTTTTGGAAGCCCATAGATCCTAGGATTGTAGGGCTACTCTCAATAAGCTTGTGGCTAAAGGAGCCAATAATGTGCTAGACTTTATAGCTAGAGAAATCGCTCTCGAGATCCTCTTCAAGGGATTCTTGTCAAGCTTTCTATAGCTACCACTATTATATAGCTGATCCAACATATTCTTCTAATAGTCCTCCTTATCAAGGATTACAGTGGCCCAACTTTTGTCAATTCTCAGGAAAACGATGTCCTAATTCTTGTTCAAATATTCAAGGGTGTCAAACTCATCCTTGCTATTGTTATTCTTAGGGGGCATTTCTTTCCTAAGTATAACACTGCAATCTTGTCGAATAATATCTTTAGTATTATCCGGTAAGCATAATGCTTCCTCAACCTTTAGACCCCTTACTATTAGAAGTTCCTTAAAATATGTTGAAGACCTAGTGGACCCCGTGGATATGAAAGGTGTTTATGTTATCTGTTTAGTCAATTTAGTGTTTCTAAATTGATGTCATTAATTGTCAACCCGGGGCTCGTAAGCTGATGAATTGAAGGTGTACTATATGTACTTAAGCAACCTCTTAGAGCTTTTTGTCGTTTGGGGTGTTGTTTGTGGTTAATTTATCTTCCTAAGATGGAGTGGTGATTTATAAACAGATGAGTGATGGTGTGTGTAAGGTGAATTCTAGATGAGTGAGAGTGTGTGTAAGTGGTTTCTAACTACTTGTTGAAAAGGAAAAGCTTGAATGAAATAAATAACTTGAAATGACTTGAAAGCAAAGAACCACTTTCTAATGGCATTAGACACCATTCATGCTGCTGCAAATAAAAGGTAAGAAAATCACTTAAAAGACCAATGATAAAGTTTATCTCTTCCTAACTCTCTGCCTATAACACATAGTACTGTGTAAGACACGATTAGGAAGTAGCTAAAGATAAGTCTAAGAAATGATAAAAATGAGAAAAATCTACTTTAAAGACTAGTTATGATGTTCAGCTCTCTCTAACTCTCTGCCTCTAGCACATAGTACTGTGTAAGACACGATTAGAAAGTAGTTAAAGATTAGTCTAAAAAGCACCCAAAGCCAGCTGCAAGTTATTAATATTCTGATCTCTAAAAGATAGACAATTTATGATAAAGAGATCATTCATATGTTAGCAAACCACTTTGAGAAATAAAACTAAAAAATCAGTTATGAAAATAAAGTAAAGGCAGCAACTTAGAATCTGTCAACTGAAACTACCACTAGATATTTAAGCAAATACACAAACACAAAATCAATCCCGGGCTTAAAAACCTGCAAAAGAACAATGTTGATCAGTGTAAAATAAAGGCTGGAAATGAAATAACAAGAAAGTAAAGCAAGCTGTACATGTTTCAACTAAAAGAAATGTTGAATAGAAATAAGGAAATGCTGCACATAAAATACATAAAATACTTTACAAGGCTAACATGAACAGGGGCCCTCCATTCATATCATCCAAAAGAGACTCAAGGAATTGTAAACTTCAAAACAGCACTGTTTCTATTACTCCATGTGCAGAAAAATACAGTCCAGAGTGCTAGAACAGCACTATAAAAACAGAGTCTTCGAATGCTCTAAAATAACAACAAGTTTATAAAATGCAGCAACTAAAAAGTAACCTTCAGCGTATGCAAACGCTAGTTTTTATAGGCATCTGAAGAACAGCCTAATGTGTACAGCTAAAACTGGAAAACTAACTAACTGTCATGCGTAATTAAGGATCAAAACACGTCATAAGTCTGCGTGGATGAGCTGGAGGTTCTGGTCGTTATGGGCATTGAATCCAGAGTTGGATTATGTCCCCCACAGCCTGCATAAGACGGACAAGTCACCTTTTAAACTGACGTGACCCAACAGCTTACGTATCACCGTTAAGCTGCCTTTGTTAACCGTAACTTGACCCTCGTTGACCGGAGGTATAGATGACGTGGATGGCTGAACAGATAGCACACGAACCTCGAGCACCTTGATTCCTAAGTGCCCATGTGGCTCGTTTGGCAAAATGACACGTGGAAACTTGAGATTAACAAAAAGGCTGCGGGATCATCAGATGGCTGCGAAATCAGCAGATGGCTACGGAATGCCTGTAAATACGTCAAAATCTAAACAAAACAGTCACACATTAGCAAAATCCCTAAAACATGCTTAATGCCATCATATGTAATGATTTGGGTGAGTTTATGCAGCAAAATAGAGCAAAAGGGAGAGATGAGTGAGGGAAAACTGTAGGAAATGATGGATAACCAAGTGTAAAGTAGAGACTCTACATACCCCCACTGCGAGGGTATTGCATGTCCTCATGCAATCAAAAACATGGTTCAGTCCACCTGCTGGGATGCCTCTGCTAGGACATCCAGCCTTCTCTTCTTTCTCTGTGTGGCCACATTGACCCTTGGTCTTTTCATCAAACACCTGAATTTCAGATTGATTAAAGCTCTGTTTAATTTTCTGCATCTCTTCTTGAGCTTTTTGTTTTCCTTCTGCCACAGGCCCATATGAAGCATGGTGTTATCTTGAACCATCTTGTCCACATTGCTCTGTATCTTCAGTTTTTCATTTTCTTGTTTGATGTGGCGATTTAGTATCTCTAGCTCAAATATTTCCTGCTTCAGTGATTGGACTTGCTGCTCCAAAGGTTGAGCAGTGCTTGGCCCAGCAACTGCTTGTTCCAGCGTCTCCAGGTAATTATAAACTTTTTGTTGATCAGGGTCAACCTCAGGTGACCGCCTTGGGCTATGCTCATACTGAAATTCGGATCCTTGTTCAAATTCAGGCTCATGCTCAAATGGACTTTCCTCACGTGGAGGACTGGTCTCTACATACTCAGCGTGTGAAGGACTTTTCTCCAAGTTAGGACTTGTAGTACCTTTTTGAGGTGTGCTCAAGTCAATAAAGAATGACTGTTTACCCTTTGTGGCCCCTACTTTTCTGTTTTGTAATTTGCTGCTCCTTCTCACGGAGGTGGTACTCTGTTTTTCTTTTTGTACTTTTTGCTTTTTTTTTTCCTCCTTTTTGGAAAGGGCAGTTTCATGGAGTTGAGCCAATCTTTGTGCTAAGGGCTGAGTGTCTTCCTCACTAGAATTTTCAGGAGTGAGGTAAGTTTCTTGAGCTATGGATTTCCCTTTATCTCTCTTTTGTTTCTTCTTACTCTCTTTTCTCTTTTGAGCAATTTCTTGGGCAAGTTCTGAAAGAGTTTCTGTGATAATTCCTTGAGTTGTTTGACCAATGTCCACAGCAGGCTCAGGGTCAATCTCATGTTCAGAATGATGTACATCAGTTTCTTCTACAATCTGCTCTTGAACAGTTTCCTCTTGGACAACAGCTTCCTCTTGGTCAACAGTTTCAGGGGTAGCCTCCTTTCGTTTTCTTCTACTCTTTCTAGGCACAGAGGTTTCTCCTGCTTCTTCAAAATGGTTTCTCACAAGAAATTTCTCCCAGGTATCTCTTTTTGCTTTCAACTGTTCCTCAACTAGCATTTTAACAAGACCATGATGACATAGATGTTATTCAATGTTTGTTGGGTTCCTTTGGGCAATTGAACACATTTTTCTAAGACTTGAGAGTAGAAAATATGGAAGGTTAATATCATCTCCTAAGAAATGCATCATGACTTTGGCATGGTAAACATATAAGACTCCAAACCTTCCCTCACAAGTAAAGAACTTTTGCACTAATAACAGTAAAGTTGTCCATTCTTCCTTGACATAAGTAACAGGAATCCCTTTTGTAAAAATGATGGTATCCATACCTGGGTTCTTCAAGATTTGCTTCCACTGTTGGTCTTGTACTGATTGGTTTTTAAACCATCTTTCTATAGTTTTTGGAAGTGAAGTGGCTTGTGCTATGCTGCTCTCAGTGACTGTAAACTTCAGGTCCCCTATCTCCACTTGATTGTCTTTATCTCTGAAGGAACGTGCAAAGGCCTTCGTAACCTCTCTGTGGTAACCTCTGAATTTCTGGATGCATTGGAGCCAGTTTGCTTTCTGCAAAGCGTCTTTAACTTGAGGATATCCCTCCAGAAATTTTGAACCCTCGGGTTCTACTCTCAAGAGTTTACCCATTGGCTCTACGGCTCTGTTCTTAAAACTTTTGGAAAAGGGAGGTTACACGGCTTCAACAGTGGCCTTAACACAGTGAATTTACGGCTCTAATGTAACAGCCGTAACACTAATAACCTGAATTAGTAGAGAGGAAGACGTAAAAAAAACAGAGTATGACTGAGGTAGCAGCGTAGTGAGCACAGCGGAATAAGGGAAATGAGGAAATGAAACATCGTGAATGGAATGGAATAATACGAGCGTATGAGGGTTATGAAATGATGGGTATAAACGGTTAGGTCCTTAGGCTTCGGTCATAGGTCTACACTTGGCTGCGGGATTATGACTTAGAGAGACGTAGTACAGTAGTCTACGTCACTTAGGTACAAAAACCTTAATGGAAGAGCAGCCGCAATCCAGTTTCAAAATCGTGATGAATCATGACCGATGAGTGGGGAGATACGTGGATTTTTGGTCGCATGATGGATAAAAACTGGTAATCATTACATTAAATGGCAAGAAACATAACCCCGGAAACTTTGCAAAATGAGATAACCGTAAGTTTAGGATTTTAGATCATACCTCAGGTCCGCGCTTGGATTGCCTTTGATTATTTCCCACTAACCCTTCATGGTTTTATTGCTGTTGCATGACTCTTTTCCACTTATTGTTGATGACTTTTGAACTGTAAATTTCTTTTCAAACAGGCTGTGTTTTTTTTTATGCAGGTGCAGAGAGCTGCGGAATCGTTAGATGGCTGCAGAATCTTCAGATGGCTGCGGAATCTGCAGTAGTACCCTCCGGCTGCACAAAATAACTTTAGTTGTCTAAAAAAAAAAATACTTTATTGATGGAATGAAATGTAATGAATGGATGGATGGATGGAAAGAAATGAGGTGAAGTGAAAGTGATGAGATGGTGAATGAGGTGGATGAAATGGCGAAATGAGATGGAAGAGAGAGAGATTTTTTGTTGGAAAACATGAGGTGTCAGGTGACCCTGATTTTCACCTCAGGTTTTCTGCATGAGACTGCCAATCAAAGATTGGTTTTCAGGCTCATACATTTATTTATTTATTTTTATTTATTTTTATTTTTTATTTTTTCAAAAACCAAAGATTAGGCTGATGGAGGAGAAGAATCCTTCTCCACCAACCTGATTGCAGAATCTTCTTTGAACAATTTGACAAACTCTTCTTTTGAGAATGGCTTTTGGTAGATTTTCAAGCGATGGCCATTCACAATAAGAGGAGTATGAAATTCATCGATAGTTTTCACTCGAACTGCTCCATTGCTAAAGACTTCATCAATCTCATATGGCCCAAGCCAATGAGTTTGAAACTTTCCTTTGAAGTCTTTGAATTTTGAATCAAACAATAGAGCCCAATCTCCTCTCTGAAACTTTCTTTCTTTGATATGGCGATCATGCCATTTAGATCTTTGGTGTTGAACTAGATCGGTCCTTAGAATTGCATCTTGTCTTATTTCATCTAGCTCATTTAGCTAGTCCATTATGTGTCTTTGGGCTTCTGAGAGGCTCATTCCCAATTGCACTGCCATCTTGAAGGTCTTGATTTGGAACTCAATGGGGAGCAGGACTTCCTTCCCATAAACAAGTTCATAGGGAGAATGCCCTGTTGTATTCCTCCATGTGGTTCGATAGGCCCATAAGGCTTCAGGAAGCCTTTCCGCCCAATCTCTTCTATGAAGATGAACAGTCTTGGTGATAATGCCTTCAAGAACTTTATTGGTAGATTCCACTTGGCCATTGGATTGCGGATGGTAGGGAGTAGATGTTCTGTGCTTGATCTTATATTCCTCCATCAGCTTCTCCATCAATCTAGATGTAAACTGGCTGCCCTAATCTGTCACAATTTCCCTTGGGACACCAAAACGAGTGAAAATATCCTCAAAAAGAAATTGAACAACTGAATTTTCAGTGGCAGAAGGCAATTCTTTCGCCTCTACCCACTTAGTAACATAATCAGTACAAACCAGTATATACTTCTTTTGCTTTGATGGAGGATTAATTGGTCCAACGAAATCTAGAGCCCATTTCTCAAAGGGTTCGATGCATACCTGAGGCTGTAGTGGCATTTCATTTGAAGGAGTTGGTCTCCCAACTCTTTGGCAGCTGTCACACCTTTTAACATGCTGCTTTGCATCTTTAAAGAGAGAAGGCCAATAATATCCTAAAGAAAGGATTTTATAAGCTGTCCTCTTGTCCGCAAAGTGCCCGCCGCATGGTTCATCATGGCATGCCTTAAGGATGTCAGGTATTTCATCTTCCCGAACACACCTTCTGATTATACAATCTGGCCCTGTTCTGAACAATTCATTAGAAATCCAAGAATAATGTGAACTCTCCTGAATGATTTTCCTTTTTTCATTAGGAAATAAGTGTAGAGGAAGCTTTCCTGTAACTAGATAATTAGCCATATCTGCATACCAAGGAGTCTTGGTAGTTACTGCAAACAAGTATTCATCTGGAAACTTATCTTCTACTGGAGAATCCTCATTAGTGTTTTGGATTCTAGACAGGAAGTCAGCTACTGTGTTTTGTTTTCCAGATCTATCTAACACAGTAATGTTGAATTCTTGCAAGAGTAAAAGCCATCTTGTAACTCTACCATTAGTGAGAGGTTTGTTCATTAAATATCTTATGGCAGAGTGATCAATATGGACAAAGGTTTCATAGCCGGTTATGTAGTGTCTAAACTTATTGATCGCATGTACCACAGCTAAGAACTCTTTTTCTGTAACAGTATAATTTAACTCAGTGGGAGTCAAATTCTTACTTGTGTAATAAATGGCATAAGGGATCAAATCCTTTTGTCCCAAAACAGCTCCTAGAGCTGTATCTGAAGCATCAGTAGAGATGTGGAAAGGGAGTTTCCAATTTGGCCCCCTTAAGATGGGTGCTTCAGATATTCTAGTCTTTAAAGCTTCAAAGGCAGATTGACACTCAGGATCCCATTTAAACTCACAGTCTTTGGTAAGAAATTTAAAAAGAGGAGATGCTATCCTAGTGAAGTTTTCAATAAATCTTCTGTAATATCCCGTAAACCCAAGAAAACTTCTAACATCTTTCTGGCAATTTGGAATAGGTAACTTAGAGATGACTTCCACTTTGGATTTATCAACCTTAATTCCATCTCCCGAAATATGATGTCCTAAAACAATCCCTTCAGTAAACATCATAAAACACTTTTCATGACTTAAAGAAAGATTTCTTTCCTTACATCTTACCAGTACTTTTTCCAAATTTTCCAAAGCTTCTTCAAATGTATTACCATAAACTGTGAAATCGTCCATGTATACCTCTACACAATCATGAATCAGATCTGAAAAGATTCCTAGTACAGCCCTTTGAAATGTAGCAGGTGCATTGCACAATCCAAAAGGGAGTACTCGGTAGGCAAAAGTTCCCCAAAGACAAGTGAATGTGGTTTTGTCTTGATCTTCAGGTGCTACCTGAATTTGATTGTACCCACTAAAACCATCCAAGAATGAGAAATACTTTTTACCTGCTAAAGTGTCTAGGACCTGATCAATAAAAGGTAGAGGAAAATGATCCTTTAAGGTTGCCTTGTTCAATTCTCGATAATCAATGCAAACTCTCCATTTACCATTCTTTTTGGGCACTATAACCAAGGGAGAAACCCATTGGCTGTCTGAAATGGGGTAAATGAAGTTTACCTTGAGCAATTTCTGGAGTTCTTCTTTCACGATTTCCCTAAGGTTTGGATTCATCCTTCTTTGTGGTTGCCTAATAGGTCTGCTATTTTCTTCAATGTAGATGTGATCAATACAAGTCTTAGGATCGATTCCTTTCATGTTAGTGTATTCCCATGCAAAGGCAGTGGAATGTTTTTGCAACAGTTTAGTTAATTCTTCTTGTTGTGGTCTTCCCAAGTTTTTGTTAATGTTCAATGTTTTTCCTGGAAGGATTTCAACTGTAGAACTACCAAACTCTTCCATTGAGAAGAGAGACATCTGTCTAGAGGAGAGATATTCAATATCTGCATCTATCTAAAAATGTGTAGAGTCATATTCTAAAGATACTTCAAAATTTTCTAATGTATTTAGAATTTGACTGTCTTCACTAATCTCAGAGATGGTTAGAACAGGTTGAATAGTATCTTCATCCTCTACCCATTCATCTTCTCTTATTTCTGTTATAGCTTTTGCTGGGGGATACAAGTTGAAATTCTTGGTGGAATTACCATCTGAGATATACATGTCCCCAGACCTACAGCTTATGAAAGCATCAGCTGTGGCCAGCCAAGGTCTTCCTAAAATAAGAGGATGTCCTCCTAGATTGTTCTTGGGAGTTAAAATCATAAAATCAACTGGATATTCCCAAGAATCTAGAGAGACTGGAATATCTTCCAATACACCATCAGGTTTAATGATTGATCTATCTGCAAGCTGCAGCAAAGTAGGTGTAAAGAGAAGGTTAGGAAGCTTTAACTGATCCATGGTCTGTCTACTCATGATGTTGATCGCGGCTCCTAAGTCAATCAAAGTATTTGGGATTTCAACCCCATTAATATGAGTTTTGACAATAGGGCTACCGGGATCTACATATTTTTGCATGGTAATCTTACCCATCATTATGTCTGCAATTTTCCCAACTAGATGTATCCTTTTAGTATCTCTGGTTCTTTTTCCTGTTTTCTTCAAACTCAACTCCTTTATTGTCTTCGCTAGAATGGGAATTTCCTTAATGGCTTGTAACAAGGGGATCTTGATACATATATTCTTCAATTCATCTAGGAAGCTATAGTCAGGCATCCATATCTGCTTTTCCACTCCTTTGTCGATTTGTAGTCTTTCAGGGAAAGGAGGTGTAGCTACAGGTGTAGGTTGCTCAACTATGGGAGTTGTAAAGGTTGATTCTTTTTCTTTTTCTTTTTGGATATTTTGGATTTGAAGTGATACTTCAGAACCTTTATTGACTTTGAGAGATTCCTCCTCAGAAATGCTTGGTTGTTGAACACTTGTAGAAGGTTGATCTAAGATTCTACCTGATCTGAGTTGTACTTCATTAAGAGGAACAACCATATAGGTAGGTAATGGTTGACCTTCCATCATGTAAGCATTTTGAGGGTTCCTATTATTTGGATTTGGTAATGGCTGAGAGGGAAGTTGATTTGATTTATGCTAGGATTGAAGCGAGAGTTGAGAATTTTGATTTTGTGGAGGAGGTTGTTATTGTTGAGGGTATGGCAATGATAGTTGTTGACCTTGGTTTGGAAGTTGTGGAGCTTGCTGATTCTGAAATGATGGAGGATATTGATAGAATTGAGCAAATCTCCCATAAGGATTTTGCATGCTTTGCATCCATGCTTGGAAAGCATTTTGAGGTTGAGGCCAAGGTTGTTGCCAAGGATTCCAATTTGGTTGGGATTGAGAATTCATAGAGTTGTTAAACCCTTGATTCTGTTGCCCTTGCCAAGGTCTCCTTGCAATGAAACAGAGAGATTCAAGTGTACTTGGATCCTCTTGAAAGACTGCTTTGAGGCCAGGTATTGAAGGACAATCCTTAGTCTCATGAGTTTCTGAGCAAATTACACATGTTTCTAAAACGTGTGCCTCTAAGGGACATTCCCTTAAAGCATGCTTTTTTCTACATTTCGGGCAAAAGATAGCCAAAGCCTCAGCTTCTGCTTGTTGTTTATTGTGAATCTTAAGGGTATCAAGTTGTTCACTAAGACTCCCTAAGATGTCAGTTTTAAATTCATCAAGCATATTGCCGATTTCAGCCCTACTTACTGATCCTGTTGCAGATTTATTTGCCCTAAGGAGACAAGGATCTCTAGGCCCTTTTTGAGTTTTTGATTTGCCTCTCAAGAGATGGATACAGAGTTCTGCTATATCATTGAGTGAAAGTTGAGAAATATCCCCTTTCCCCATCATGTTTAGGATATCTATCCATTCATCCCTAATGGCTTTTAATAAGAGGGCTTTTAAGGTCTCTTCATCCAAGGTATTCATTTTTGCTCTTTTTAAGTTATACTGAAATCTTTCAAGTAAATCTTCTAAGCTCTCATCTTCTCTTTGCATCATTTTAAAAACCTCGTCCTTGTGATTAGTAGGCATACAATAGTCCAGATACCTATCCAAAAATGTCTGTTTCATTTCATCCCAAGTCCTAATGGATTGAGTGAGTAACCCCATGAACCATTTCAAGGCTTGATCCTTCAGTGTTGAGGGGAACAATTTTAATTTCTGGGAGTCATCCAGGTAGTCATAAGTTCGACACACCACTTCGAACTCAAACAAAAATGTTTCAGGGTCCTCAGTCCTTAACCCATGGAAATTTGGGAGGACAGATGGTGATATGTTCTTCATAGTAGCTCGGGAATCCTCATTAACAATGGGAAACCCAAATGAATTATCCCCATCTCTATTTCCTCCTCCAAGGGGACCTCTACCTCCATTATTATTGTTATTGTTGTTTCCTCCTCCTCCTCTACCTCTACCTCTACCACCTCCTTCTTCCTCGGCCATGATGATTCTCCTAGGGATTTCAAAATCTTTTGGTTCCTCTACAAAAGGTGAATGAGAAGAGATTTCTCCTTCTTCTTCAGATGATTCCAATTCCTCAATTACAATTGGTCTTCCTGTAGGAGAAAGAGAAGAGTCTCTTCCTGGTTCAAACTCAATAGAAGGTGTAGGAGAGTCAACTCTCGGCTCCTGAATTCCAGGAATTCTAGGACTAGGAGTTTCGGTTGGAGATAAGGGGGTTGTCTCTTGTCTATCCCTTGAAGCAGATGGACTTGTAAAAATTGAACTTCGAGCTCTAGCTAAAAACTTTCCTCTAGAATCTATAGCTCTATGCATGTCATTTTTTATTTTTTCCTTCAAGTCAAGTTAATAGTTCTTTTTCTGATCTTCGAGTTCACTCTAGGTGCAAGAAGAGAGCATACTCAAGAAACTATCAAATCAATAACTTTCTCTTTTCTGATCCTCCAGATCACCTTGCAGTGCAAGAGGAGAGCATACTTTGATAGGTTATCAACTTCTTTCCTTGAAATCTTTTTTTTTTTATGTTTTTTTTTCTAAGAATATGGCTACTTAATTTCACTTCCCCGGAAACGGCGCCAAAATGTTTAGTCAATTTAGTGTTTCTAAATTGATGTCATTAATTGTAAACCCGGGGCTCGTAAGCTGATGAAGTGAAGGTGTACTATATGTACTTAAGCAACCTCTTAGAGCTTTTTGTCGTTTGGGGTGTTGTTTGTGGTTAATTTATCTTCCTAAGATGGAGTGGTGATTTATAAACAGATGAGTGATGGTGTGTGTAAGGTGAATTCTAGATGAGTGAGAGTGTGTGTAAGTGGTTTCTAACTACTTGCTGAAAAGGAAAATCTTGAATGAAATAAATAACTTGAAATGACTTGAAAGCAAAGAACCACTTTCTAATGGCATTAGACACCGTTCATGCTGCTGCAAATAAAAGGTAAGAAAATCACTTAAAAGACCAATGATAAAGTTTATCTCTTCCTAACTCTCTGCCTCTAACACATAGTACTGTGTAAGACACGATTAGGAAGTAGCTAAAGATAAGTCTAAGAAATGATAAAAATGAGAAAAATCTACTTTAAAGACTAGTTATGATGTTCAGCTCTCTCTAACTCTCTGCCTCTAACACATAGTACTGTGTAAGACACGATTAGAAAGTAGTTAAAGATTAGTCTAAAAAGCACCCAAAGCCAGCTGCAAGTTATTAATATTCTGATCTCTAAAAGATAGACAATTTATGATAAAGAGATCATTCATATGTTAGCAAACCACTTTGAGAAATAAAACTAAAAAATCAGTTATGAAAATAAAGTAAAGGCGGCAACTTAGAATCTGTCAACTGAAACTACCACTAGATATTTAAGCAAATACACAAACACAAAATCAATCCCGGGCTTAAAAACCTGCAAAAGAACAATGCTGATCAGCATAAAATAAAGGCTGGAAATGAAATAACAAGAAAGTAAAGCAAGTTGTACATGTTTCAACTAAAAGAAATGCTGAATAGAAATAAGGAAATGCTGCACATAAAATACATAAAATACTTTACAAGGCTAACATGAACAGGGGCCCTCCATTCATATCATCCAAAAGAGACTCAAGGAATTGTAAACTTCAAAACAGCACTGTTTCTATTACTCCATGTGCAAAAAAATACAGTCCAGAGTGCTAGAACAGCACTATAAAAACAGAGTCTTCGAATGCTCTAAAATAACAACAAGTTTATAAAATGCAGCAACTAAAAAGTAACCTTCAGCGTATGCAAACGCTAGTTTTTATAGGCATCTGAAGAACAGCCTAATGTGTACAGCTAAAACTGGAAAACTAACTAACTGTCATGCGTAATTAAGGATCAAAACACGTCATAAGTCTGCGTGGATGAGCTGGAGGTTCTGGTCGTTATGGGCATTGAATCCAGAGTTGGATTATGTCCCCCACGGCCTGCATAAGACGGACAAGTCACCTTTTAAACTGACGTGACCCAACAGCTTACGTATCACCGTTAAGCTGCCTTTGTTGACCGTAACTTGACCCTCGTTGACCGGAGGTACAGATGACGTGGATGGCTGAACAGATAGCACAGGAACCTCGAGCACCTTGATTCCTAAGTGCCCATGTGGCTCATTTGGCAAAATGACACGTGGAACCTTGAGATTAACAAAAAGGCTGCGGGATCATCAGATGGCTGCGGAATCAGCAGATGGTTGCGGAATCAGCAGATGGTTGTGGAATGCCTGTAAATACGTCAAAATCTAAACAAAACAGTCACACATTAGCAAAATCCCTAAATCATGCTTAATGCCATCATATGTAATGATCTGGGTGAGTTTATGCAGCAAAATAGAGCAAAAGGGAGATATGAGTGAGGGAAAACTGTAGGAAATGATGGATAACCAAGTGTAAAGTAGAGACTCTACATTATCCCATGTTCTTGTGAAACCTCATACATTAGTGAAACTGGACAGTCTATCAATCCTAAGATTAAGGAACATGAAAATAACATAAAAAATGGGAGGACCTGCTCTTCAGCTTTTGTTGAACATGTTGAGAAGACTAAGAATCATATTTGCATTAATGAGTCTAACATTATTGCAAATATTTCTCATTTTCATCACCGTAAGTTTAGGGAAGTCAATGAAATTGAAAGGAGGTCAAGTAATCTAAATAAGGATGATGGATGGAAAGTTAGTAGATGTTGGATCACTGCTCTTTCATCTTAGTTTTTTCCTTCTTGATCTAGTCATTGTGTCTATTTCCTTGGTTCCCCTTTTTGTTTCCTTGATTTTGGCTTCTTTTGATTTCTCCCCCTTGGGTTTTTTTATTTCTCTTTGTTTCCCTTTGTCGATTTATTTCCCATGTTTATATTTATAATTTTATATATTATATTTTTGTTATTGATCTTAATTTATTTTTAAATTCTACCTCTCACTCTAGTTGTTTATATTTTATTTGAATTTCTTATTTATTAAGCTTTGTAAAATGAATAATATTTCGCATTATCTTAATATCTATATATCTATATATATATATAATTTAAATTATAAAAGAATACTAATTTTCTCCTAATTCTAAAACAAGTCAAAAATTATTTTGGAATCTATGATTACAATTTATATATTTATATATCTATTTAAATTATAATTAGAGGATTAATTTTTTAAGCAGTGTCTTTCGATAGAAAACACATAAGATAAATTTTTGGTCGATGCGTTTTGAACCAACAAGTGTGGTTCATCACCAAGACTAGATTAATTTTCTTACTTTGGTCAAAAGTATTTTCAAATTCATATGAAATAATAATAATAATAATAATAATAATAATAATAATTTTATTATTATTATTATTATTATTATTATTATATTTTTGACTTAATTATCTAAATTATAAATATTAATTCCTCGACTGTTTTTTGGACCCAATCAGAGATAGTCGTTTCTTTATAGTGGTTCCCTTATAGTTGTTGGAATGATCTGTCTATCTATTTAATCCACTGCCAGGATCTAATTCTTCATCTCGTCCTCACAATGAACCACACTGGTTGGTTCGAAATGCGTCAACAAATATTTTTTGATGTGATTATTACCGATTTTTTTGTCTTATATCTAGATATGGATCACAGAAGCCTGGCCTCAATTATATAATATTATGTTTAATATTATATAATATTGAACATTATTAAGCATAAAGAAATAGGAAGTAATTGGTTTATAAAAGGTAAAATAATTTGGATTTATAAATCCATCAAGGTTTTAAAATCAAATACAAACAAGCTACAAAAAATTGTTGAAATATCACCAAATTAAAGAAGTAAAGGCATATGTAAGGTCTTAACTCAAATTTATATTATTTTGACATTAATATTTAATTCTTTTATTAAAATAGATGCATTGATTTATCGTAGATGTTGATTTCTAATCTTATTTAATTGATTTCATTTGATGCATTGATTTAAGGGTAGATGTTGATTTCTAATCCTATTTCATTGATTACACTTGATACATTGATTTTAGCGTAAATGTTGGGATAGGGTCCCTAGGGTCAGTTTTGTGGTTAGTTAACCCAAATTTCGTATAATTTTTTTGTAAAAGATGTAAAGTCTTCACGAAATGTGGATGCGGAGCACGCAGATAGATAGGAGTCAAAGGGTCTTAGCCCCTTGTTTGGATAGGTAGATAAGTCAGTTTTGAGACTCACCCATGGTCCGCAGACCATGCTATTATATTGAGAAGGATATATATTCGAGTCATAGTGAGTCTAGAAGTAATAACTTAGAACTGAGTAAGCTAAGATAAGATAGAGACGGCTTTGGGCAAGTTCTAAGGTAGGAAGGCTCTATTTCATATACTTAAGCAAGAAGGGGAAGGCTCTTATAACTAAGTGCACAGGAGGCCTTGGTAAGTCTACAGTTGAGTGCTCGGACCCCTGCAGATGAGTTGATCCAGGTGGATATTGGTGGCCACCTGCCAAGTCCACTTGGACCCCCACCATTGTTTCTTTCAGCTTTTCAGTTTCCTTAATTGTAGTCAGTTTAATATTTTTAGCAATTTTTCGAGTCCTAAACTTCCAGATCCGTTTTGAGGCCCTAAACAATGTTTTTGGGGAAACCTGGGAGCAACATGGGTCCATGGACTGATGTTGCTCTTCCCAAAATTGTACTTCTCGGATAGATCTTTCTAATGAGATATTGTACACATCAAACGGAGATCCTATGCCAAAGTTACGACCTCGGGAAGTTGATGTACCAGTTTACCCAAACAGGGCCCACAGTTTACCCAAACAGGGCCCACAGTTTACCCAAACAGGGCCCACAGTTTGATGTTTCATCTTCTAGGGTTAGGTTTTTGGATGTTTAGAGTTGTCCATTGTTTCTCAACAATAAATAGGCCTTTGAACCTCATTGTAATAGAGTTCAGGGGCATGTAGCCACCACATCTCTTCTCAGAGATAAGTTACCATTGCCCTAGCTGTTTATTTCCATTTTCTATTTGTAAGCATATCTCAGTATTTTACATTAATGAAATGAAGTATTATTTCCGCTACATCTTTGTGTTTATGGTTATCTCTGTAATTTGTTGCGTTCCTATTTAAATCTGGATCAGTGGTATCAGAGCGATCTGCTTTTTCTATGTTTTTCTTTGCATGTCCCCAACGAGGTCGGGATATAAGGAGTTAGGGCTTGAACTGGTCGAACCTTTGCAAGACCAGCCTCGCAAAACCCGACTACCTCCCATGGCAGATGAAAATAAAGACGAGGGAGTAGGAGATCTTATCAAAATTGTGCTCGAAGAAGCCCTTGAGTGACAAAGGAACACGATGATGGACAAATTTACCCAGATCCTTCAGTGGCTACCCAGGGGTGATGCATCGGCTTCCCATAGCTACTCTGGAAACGCCACACTGTTTATGGTACAAGTTAATTTTGAAATCCCCATATTCGAGGGTCAGATAGATGCAAATGTCGTCGATAAATGGTTAAATCTGCTAGAGGGTTATTTTTCTGTTCATTATTTTTCCAGTCAGGAAAATGTTATTTTTGCTCTTCTCAAAACAGCCCCCCACGTCAAGGACTAGTGGGAAACCTATTGCGAGTAGAAGGATGAAAGTACCGGCTCACTATTTTCAGCTGCACCCACCTAGAATTCGTTCTAGGATTCCATCAAGGAGCAGTACTACCGTGTTGAAAGCTATGAGGATCATTACATAAAGTGGACCACGCTGCGGCAGGGAAGGGACCAAGACGTGCCAAAGTTTATCAATATTATCCATACCCTTCGTACAAATTTGGGTATCAAGGATTCGGAGTAGCATTTGATAATCAAATATTGTGGCTGCATGCACAAGTCCATCCAGGAAGAAATAGAATTCCTAAACATCTCCTCGCTTGGTACGGCATACCGATATGCTGTCAAGGTCAAGCAAAAGTTTAAACAGAAGAAGCGAGACTTTGGATCTACAAATCCTAAGCAAGGGAAAGGTGCCCTCAAACCGCATAACAAAGGACAAAGCCAAGGTGGGGTGGCCGAAGACAACCTTCCAAAGCTGCAAGCAAATAACATCACCGCAAAGCTAAAAAAGGACACGAGAAAATGGTGTGAGTTCCATAAGAGCTCCACTCACAACACAAGTGAGTGGAAAGCCAAGCAATCACTGGTGGCTGAGCTAAAGGTTTCATAATCAGATGCATGTGCTGACTCTGAGTCAGAACCCGACAAGGGAAATGACAAAGGGAAGCAGATTATCGATGCGGATCCCAATGCCACCGTTGCCACCAAGAAGATCTAGAAGGAGGAATCTAAAGATATAGAGGAGGAGGAGCATCTCTTCCACTCCGAGATGTGGGTAAAGGGATCCCTGCTTTAGTTCATTGTCAACAGAGGGAGCCAAAAGAACCTCATTTCAGCAGAGGTCGTGAAGCGGCTGGGCTTACCAACCACAGCACATCCACAAGCGTACACCATCAGGTGGCTTCACCAAGGACAGGATATTCGTGTGTGAGTCGGCAATGTCACCTTCCATACGACATCAAGCCCTTCACAGATGAGGTATTGTGTGGCATTGCTTCCCTTGAAGTTTTTGATGCATTATTAGGACAACCATACTTGTGGAAGCGACATGCTATGTATGAATCAAGGCCCCGTGTTGTTATTATTACTTTCGGAAATAAGTTGTACAGGATACTGGAGGTAGCACTGCCTACCACCATCTCTTTGGTTACTGCAAAACAATGCAGTAAGCTCATTTCCAAAACCGGGAAATTTGTTTTCCTGATTATACGCCCTCAAGGAAAGAAGAAGACGGTGGCCACGACCTCCAGACAGGGCTCCTCCGCACGACAACTATAGATGGACAAGGCCGTGGAGGAGTATGAGGACATATTCACCTCCCCTGTAGGGTTTCCTCTACACTGTGAGGTCAAGCACTCCATTGATCTGACCCCAAGTGCACTGCTGCCTAATGGACCAATCTATCAGCGCTCTATTCTGGAGAACAATGAAATCAAGAGGCAGATTCAGGAGCTACTACAGAAAGGTCACATCTGTCCAAGTTCATCGCCCTGTGGGAGCCCAATCGTGTTGGTACAGAAGAAGGATGGGACTTGGAGACTCTGTATTGACTATCGGGCACTGAACAAGATCACTGTCCGTAATAGGTATCTGATCCCGCGAATCGATGACCTCCTGGACCAACTGAAGGGGGACAAATACTTCAGCAAGATCAGTTTGAAGTCAGGATATCACCAAGTACCAATCTAACCCTTCGATGTGCGGAAGACTGCCTTCAAATCCAACGAGGGCCTTTTCGAATGGTTGGTTATGCCTTTCGGATTGACAAATGCTCCTGCAACCTTCATGAGGCTAATGGATGACATCTTGCGACCATTCACCAACTCATTTGTAGTGGTATACTTGGATGACATCCTAATCTTCAGCCAGAGTTCGGAAAAGCAGCTCTAGCACATCCGACAGGTTCTCCAAACACTGCGGCAACACAAGTTATGTGCCAATTTAGAGAAATGCACTTTTGGAATGACCCAGGTTCAGTATCTGGGATACATTATTAATGAATAGGGGGTGCATGTGGATCTAGCCAAGATCCAAGTCATTCGGGATTGGCCCTCTCCAACCACTCTAATGGAGCTCCGCAGCTTTCTAGGTCTTGCCAACTTCTACTGTAGGTTCATGCCGGGATTTTCTCATATCACTTAGCCCTTGAGTCAAGTCACCAAGAGAGGAGAAAAAGCAAAATTCTTTTGGTCTGAATCTCAACAGAAGGCATTCACAGAGTTGAAAGACCTTCTCTACTTGGCACTAGTGCTCGCATTGCCAGACTTGCAACAACCATTTGAGGTCGAGACAAATGCCTCTGACTATGCTATTGGGGTAGTCCTTACTCAACACAAGCATCCAGTGGCATATCACTGCGAGACACTTTCAGACATAGTTCGGAAGTATCCCACTTATGACAAAGAGATGTATTCCATTATGCAGGCCTACCGACAATGGAAACATTACATTTTGGCGAAGGAAATGGTCTTCCACATAGACCACTGACCCCTCCAGTTCATACAAACCCAAGGGAAATTACAGAATGATCGCCATCAGAAGTGGTCCACATACCTGCAACAGTTCCATTTGAATATCAAGTATAAGAAGGGTAACACCAATAATGTTGCATATTGCCTCAGTCGACCACTGATCATGTCATTAACCACCGTGCTCAACTCTTGTGGGCACGAGACTCCTGATTGGCCACTTCTCTGTAAAAGCGACCCAGACTTTGGCCACACATACCAGACACTCTTGGAGGGTCGACATGTTCTAGATTTTCACCTTTAGGATGCCCTGTTATGCCACCTAGGTCACCTTTGTGTTCCTTCAAGCGAGCATGCCAAGATGATTTGGGAAGCACACTACAGTTGGGCTGCTGGGCATTTTAGGGTCGAGAAAATGGTGGCAGTACTACAGAATTATTTCTACTGGCCGAATCTTCGACAGGATGTCGGGAAGTACATCAAATCATGCACTGCCTGTGCCATTGCCAAACCAACAGTTAAGAAGCAAGGCCTCTATACCCCACTGCCTACCCCTAGTCGACCTTGGGAATCCATCTCCATGGATTACATGTCAGGCCTTCCTTCCACTAAAGCATGGAAACAACTGTGTTTTTGTGGTCGTCAACAGGTCCTTGAAGATGGCCATTATGGCGACCTACAAGAAGAATATCACAGCAGAAGCCACTGCTAAACTCTTCTTTGAACAAGTGTGGGTGCACTTTTGGATCCCACAATCTATCATCTCAGATTGGGATAGCAGGTTCCTCAGTACATTTTGGTCCAGTCTCTGGTCGATGCTGGACACCAAACTCACTAAGTCCATAGCCTTCCATCCTCAAACTAATGGCCAAACAAAAGTCGCGAACAAGATGATTGTACACATTCTGCGCATGTACAACTCAAAGCATCCACGCACATGGGATGAGATCCTCCCCTATGTTCAGCACAGCTACAATCAGGCTCTCCACAGCTTGACTGGACACAGCCCTTTTCAGGTGGGCTTGGGATTCCAGCCACTATGTCCCATTGATGTGGCCATGCCATTTGCAGCTACTCACGTAGATTCAACTCATGTCCAGTCTGAAACAGATAAGGCAAACAGCTTCATTGAGCACATCCAACATATTCACTAGCAAGTCCATGACATTATGGAGAAATCAAATGCCAAGTACAATCAGTGACATGATCAATATCGGGTGCCACACAAGTTTCAGGTGGGTGACAAAGTTTGGTTGCATTTGCAAAAGGAACGCCTTACCGGAGCCTATCAGAAACTTAGACCACTCTGATATGGTCCTTACACCATTACCAAAGTTGTGGGAGACAATGCATTTGAGCTCAGCATTCCCCCATTCCTTGGCTTGCACCCAGTGTTCAATGTGGACTGCCTTCGGCCATACTTTCCACCATTACTAGACACATCGGACATTGCAGAACAACTCACACCCACAAAGTTAAATCCAGATTACATGGAACAAGCTGCAATTGATCGAATCATGCACACATAGATCAAGCACACTCACCAGTAGAACATCCAACTGTATCGAGTTGTCAAACCAGGCCAACTCCTTTACCAAGGCAAGTGGCTCACCAAGGACCAAGTTGAGCAGAAGTTTCCTCATCTCATGGAGGAACTCAACACAATAGGGACCATTGCTTCCTAAGGGGGGAGGAATGATCCAGGTGGATATTGGTGGCCACCTGCCAATTCCACTTGGACCCCACCATTGTTTCTTTCAGCTTTTCAGTTTCCTTAATTGTAGCACAATTTACTATTTTTAGCAGTTTTTTGGGTCCTAAACTTCTGGAGCCGTTTTGAGGCCCTAAACGATATTTTTTGGGAAAACTAGGAGCAACATAGGTCCATGGACCGATGTTTCTCTTCCCAATGTTGTAGTTCTTGGATAGATCTTTCTAACGAGATATTGTACGCATCAAACGAAGATCGTATGCCAAAGTTACGACCCCAGGAAATTGAGGTACCAATTTACCCAAACGGGGCCCACAATTTGGCATTTCATCTTCTAGGGTTAGGTTTTTGGATGTTTATGGTTTTCCATTGTTTATTAACAATAAATAGGCCTTCGAGCCTCATTGTAACAGAGTTCAGAGGCATGTAGCCACCACATCTCTTCTCAGAGATAAGCTACCATCGCCCTAGTTGTTTATTTCCATTTTATGTTTGTAAGCATATCTTAGTATTTTATATTAATGAAATGAAGTATTATTTCTATTGCATCTTTGTGTTTATGGTTATCTTTGTAATTTGTTGCGTTCCTATTTAAATCCGGATCATGAGTGTGCAGGGTGGAAGAGTCTATAATATGAACATTGAACATTAATAAAGACTGATTTTGAAGAATTCTTGTCCATTTCTATTGATTTTGTTTATGTTATATTTTGTTGCTTGATGATATGTTTTCATGAAATAATGAATGAATGTTGTGCGAACCAACTGAATTTATCTTATTTATGCATGATATAAGTCATTATCTAGTTCGCGAAGATAAGAGTTCTTTCTGTTATGTTTTCTAATGAATTGGATATATTTGCGCGAACTCAGATATAGGTTTATTTATTGATGTGCAAAAGTGGATACCTTATCTGTTTAAGGTCTACAAAGACTAATCATAGACCTTCACAAAGGTCTAGAAGCCATTTTACCCTAGTTACACTAACGAGCCCTAGAGGGTTACCAGTTTGCGTGAAGGCAAATCTGAATCATCAAAGCCTAATAACCACTTATCACATGTCCCTGGATGCAAAAACCTAGTTCTAGCATTCCCCAATAATGCTTCAGGTGAGATTGTAGCCTGCTCTATGCAGGTTGTTGCCGAAAGGGCTAGCAGTTAGGGTTTTTTTGGTTGGCACAAATAACTTTGAACCTGGGTCAATCCCCCTTAATCCAACAAATAACTTTGTTGTCCAGACCGGGATCTATCTAAGAGATGTCTGATAAATGGTTCCCTACAAAGAAATAGCTTGACAAGTGGATTGACAGAAAGTTGCACGCATTCGCAGCTTAGGAGAACAGGACCCTAAATTAATCAAGGAGAAATGGTTGTAGAGATTTTTGTATACACACGAGACCAATGCATTCTTATGTTTCTTCCCTGAAGAACTATATGAGTGGTTGTCGAAATTAGTTGATAGTCAAGGGACGTGGAGGCTCGAAGGCCCTATAGTGTGGACTCCTGATCTAGTGTGCAGTCTGGAAGCATCAGAAAGAAATATCGCATGGGCTGTGGATCACTCGGTTGATCACATGTTGGGGAGTTTTGTGACTTATTTCGCTATCGATAGAAATATCAGCTATAGCAAAGCAGAGTGAAAGATCTTTAAAGGACTGTAAGGTAAGTACTTGAAATCATTGAAGACTTGGATTAAAATGATGTTATGTGAAAGAAGGGTTATGTAGTTACCTTGATGTTTAGGGCTATGGGAAGTGGGATATTCTTTTGAAGAAATGGAGGATCCATACTAGAATATTGTTCGCTCATTCAACATCCTTTAAACAATGACGAAGGGACAGTGTTGACTACACCGTGAAGTGTAGTTTAGTTAATTACATAGGGTATTCCAAGGATATCTCATCCATCCACTCCACCTCCACATTTACCTCCACCCCATACACTTACACCTACACCTTGATCTAGCTCCGGGTGTGACAAAGGACCCTTCCAAGACCTTTTACTTTTGTGATGTGTTAAATTGCATTTTTAAAAGAACACAAATCAATACATCTGCATGTTGTAAAGAAGAGGAACATGACATTCATCAATACATAAAAACATAAGCCGTTGATAACAGAGTTCGTCTGGGGGGGACTATGTCTCCAGGCCTTGGTGTCAAGATGGTGTAGGCTGCTACATTAAGTGTTTTCAATAGTGATGATGTACATAAGAGGTGATGTTGCTATTATACAAGGAAAATTCCCTCACGCAGGAGTGGCTCCAAGAGATGTTCCCCTACAGGAACTCTCAATAAAAAGGACTCCTATCAGTATGACATAAAACTCATGCATGATGATCATCCTGTCAACATGGAATAAAAGGGATTTCGATGCAATCATACATGGCGACACATGAGTATCCCATCAACATACAACACAGAATCTCAAACAAAACATGATGAATCATGACAACAAGTACATCCCACAAATGATTATGCATCACATCAAGCAAGAATCATGAAAACAAGTAAGAAACCAGAGCCCTCATCAAACATGAAACAGGGATTTGTGCAGCATAATGCATAGCAAAAGAAGTACATTAACATAAAACATATACCTCACATCTAGGGGCCATCTAAAGAAAAGGATGTCAAACTACTTAAGTTGTTTGTGCCATCAATCTCGCGGCGTCGAATCTCATGGAAATGGCTGCTCACACATGAACACTAACAACTGCACTCCACTTAGAAAAGTGGCCGAAAACTAGAATGAGCAAATGGAAAATTTGAATACACCATCATATTTGTGGTGTCAAATGGTGCAAAATCGACTGTCAAATTTCTGAATTCTGAGAAAGTGGAATTCTGGGGCTCAAGGAATCTTTTAGATTCCCCCTAGATTCCTTAAGGATTCCCTCCTTTGGCTCCTCTGTAAATCTGCTGCTCAAATTAGGAAACTGACTACGCCATCGGGTTCATGTCACCAAGAGGTGTAAGATTGACATAAAATTTGCCCAATTTGGACACTGCAAAAATTTCACCCTCTTGGAAATTTCGCTCAATCATGGTTCCACCTACAATAAATTAATTAAAAAATTTGTCTCAATTTCCATCCCCCTCCTAGTTCCTCCTTTCCTGGGCACATTGATGAAATGAGGGTTTATATAAAAGTTTTTTGGTAGAGTTGTCAACCAAACTTCGTTTGGTGTAATGGTAAATAAATCAATTTGTTAAGGAGGGATCAGGGGATCAAATCCTGCCCCTCCCAAATTAACATGCAAAAATCCTTTTGATTTTATTATTGGGTGTATGGTTATAACCGTAGCCATAACCATCATTAAAAATGGTGCAGAGTTGTTGGCATATTAAATTTTTTTAGGGCACATTGATTTATTTGGGAGGTGGTACGTTGGTTGTACATGGGATTAACATGGGGCCGCTACGTGGGCGGGTCCGACCCTCCCACCAACCTCATTTAATACAATGGAATTTTTGTATGGTGAGTGCAATGGGGTGGTGGGGGTGGTGGCCCACCACCTCGCTTTATATATATATATATATATATATATATATATATATATATATATATATATATATATATATATATATATATATATATAAAGTGATTTTGGAAATTCTCGACATTAACCGAAGGAGTCTTTTTAACAAGGCAACGATTTCTCCTAGAATCTAGCTGGAGTTAGCCAGATTCTGTTTGCTGGAAAAATTCTAAATTGTGTCTCCATTAACCTGGCCAGTCAGCAAAAGTACACCAAAACTTTGAGTGCCTCTATCTTCCTCATCCAGACTCGGATTGACGAACCGTTCACATCACTGTGATCACGATGATGAGATCTTTAACATGAATCTGGTTTGAGCATAATCCAAACACTTTGATTTTTGACCCTCACTGAGTCCTCTTGGAATTTTGTAGGTGTCTAGAGCCACCTGGATCAATCCTCCCAACTGAGGAGCTTTTGGTCCTCCAAAAGCATGAAAAATAACTTGCAACTTCTCTATACCTTGTCCGCATCACAAGCGTCCTGAAATGTCTCACGTCCATCTCCTTCACCTTTGTTCTTCGAAGCCTTAAACGATGAGCCGACACTTGCAATCTCTACAACCTATAGTACATTATTTTTTTCAAATTACATGCTTGACTTTCATGACCAACTAATGACCCAAGTTTCCCACACTTGCCACGAGTTTATAACACATACTCAGTGGTCAAGTTTACATCAAGATGGATGCAATACCCCAGCTATGAAAACAAGGCCAACATATCATTGTTGCTTCAACAAGTGATGGAAAACACTTCATCACTGCAACACATGATTTACAAAGATAAGGCCAAAAACTATTGTTTCTTTGACAAGTGATAGAAACATGACATCACTTTCACAATTTAAAATGCAACTCAAAATAATACCAGAAATCATTGTTGTTGAACAAGTGATGGAAACACGACATCACTTTTACATTTTAAAATGCAACAAATGATTTACAAAAGCACGCACATGACAAGCTAACATATCTAGAAACCATTTTTCACTTATCAAGGTGAATGGGTCACCTCCTTGTGGTGCATTTGATGGTCCAACAACTGCCTCACCTAGTTGATGCACCGACACTTTGTCTTTAAGGCATTGCTCTGGATGGAGCCTCCAACAAGTGGCTCTTTGATGGCCACTTCTATCGCAATGACTGCAATAGGTTTTCTTCCTCCATATCTTCTTACCATGTTTCTTTACTTGCTGCTGAGAGGGTCATTCATGCCTCATCCTTTTGTGTGCTACTATTCTTTTCCAACACTTCGAAAATATATGGTTATGTAATCCACAAATGGTACATGTTTTTTGACGCTATGTTTTACTCTCATCATTAACAACATGATTATAATCGAAATGAACATTCGAATGTTGAGAGTGGTTATACCTTTCCTTGTTGTCTCTGGTGTTAGTGATGAGAGCTTGCCTCAGCTCTTTCCTTGCCATGGGATGATGGGGAACTGTTCCCATCATTCTCTTTCCTTGATGATTGATGAGCCCCAGAAATGGGTAATTATATGGGCTCATTCGGCCTCCTATTTCGACTTAATCCACCATTCTCACTAGTTTTTTGCATGTTTTTGAATATATTTATGCTAATAGAGTGAATTGGGTTAGTCACTTTGCCATGTAGTCTAATAAATGTTTTATGCAGATTTTTTGGTCAATTTTGGACAAAGTCAAGGAATTTATGAGCAAATGGCAGCCAAAACTCGAGAAAAATAGGGAAGAAGATTTCTATGGGGGGTGTCTCCTTCATTTATGACCCCTTCCCTCGAATCCTCCATCAGCAACTTGGAGCACAAGGGTCCACATTGATGATTCCAAGGGGCAGCCGAGCAAGTAAAGTAGGATTGTTGTTTATCTTTAGTTTTAGGAAGCCGAGTTCCTCGATTTTAGGAGGAATGTTGGAGGTCACCATTTGTATAAATAAGGAGTCTTATAGCCTCAGTAGGTTAGCCAATTATTAGTATAATTTCACACTTTTGTGCAGCATTGTGTTCAGCTTATTTTCGAGTTCCTTTTTTAGAATAGTTTCTTTAATGTAACAGCTATTTTTGATAATGAAGATGAAGCAATTTTTGAGCCAACACTGATCTCTTCCAAAGGGCTGAATCTCTTGGGTTAGGGTCCAACCCAAACTGCCCAACACCTCCTACTATGTACTTATATGTTTTTGCTTCCATTGATGAGTTAATTTATGTTGCATAGATTCATTTTACTTTGTTAGATTAGGTTGCTTTTGATGGTTAGTATAGTTGTTTTTGTTTCAAGTTACTTAAGAAAGTTACTAAAATGACATAAAAATATACAAAAAGGCCAACATCAGGCCATGATCTCCTTTCTCCCTTCCTAGGACTATGATTTGAGGTCAAAGCACTACTGCTGCCACCAAAAACATAGTTTTTTCTCTTTCATGCAACTGCTAGTGCGATACTGTGATTTGGAAAGGTTGATATTGGTTTAGATTCAATTGATTAGATCATTTCCTGTTCTTTTCCCATAGTTCTCTCACATGCTTTTCTGTTCATAAGGTATTGTTCAGCATTTTCAGTTTTTAGGTCAGAAATTAGGTCAAGCTAGAGAAATTTCAGTTTTTATTTATTTCGTTGGTCCATTTTGATAAGTAAATGTGCAGATCTCTTGCAGGATATCTCAGCCCGCCATACATCCATAGAACAGCTAGCACCATCCTACTCTGCGTATATTTCCCAACTCATTCGTAACATTTCGCCAATCTGCCCTAATTTCTGCGTTTTTTCCATAAAGTTGTTTTCTTTCCATTTGAATAAATCTAACCATCACGTTCATTCTTAATATTCCTTGACACATTCCAGACACCTCAACACCTTCATCCAGCCTTCAGTAACCCTTTCCCATCATTTTTCCACCTTCAAAACTCCAAAACTAGCTCTCGGCCTCCTCTTGTAGATCCTCCTGTAGATCCCCTGTAGCCTCTTGTAGGATTTCCTGGGAGTGGTTTTTTGAAGTCCGATCGCTATGGAAGTCTCCAGAAGGGTACTAGGGGCTTCTTAGGAACTCTCCACACCTTCCTCCACCTATGCAACAACCAACTCCATCTTCCTTTTCCACCAAACCTCTACACAGTCACAACCAAATAAATCACAACCATAATAATTTCACATTAAAAAACACTCAAAAGCACAAAAATATGTTTTCTTCTCATTTCTTTTTTGAAGTAGCTTGAATAAATGCAATTTACCTTTTCAGTAGTCAATGGCATTCATTTCTTCAGTTTTCATCTCTTTTCTTGCAAAATTAGGGTTAATAGGTAAGTTAGGGTTTGTTAGGGTTTGCTAGGGTTTGCATTTCATTTCAATTTTTCTTCTCTTTCTACAAATGGATTAGCCCTTGTAGAGTTAGTTTTCTTTCATCACAGTCAAAGATTCTTCTGAGAACTCATAGAATTTGGCTTAAGCTCCTAGTGAACTTGTGATAGGTGATCAAGTGATAGCCTACAATAAGAGCTAGTACTTGTGCATATAGCACCATCGCTTCCAAGTTTGTTACGAACTACCAGGTTGATAAAAGTAAAGTAGGAAGCCCCAGGAGTTGCAACATTATTGTTGCAATACTAGTGCTCACCACTTTTTGTCACCATTGTCGGGGAAGCATCAGAGTATTTTGTGATTGCTGTTTTCTTCTATTTTCTACTGCAACATTCTTCTAAGTAGTTTATTTCAGCAAAATTAGAGTAGTTATTTCATTTCAATTAAATAATTTCATTTCAGCAAACGTAGATTAGGCATTTCCTACTTTCATTTCAATTTTGCAATTTCATTTCGACAAGCATAGATTAGGCATTCCTGCTTTCATTTCAATTCTGCAAATTCCATTCCAGCAAAGTAGATTAGTCATTTCCTCCTTTCATTTCAATTCTGCAATTTCCATTCCAGCAAAGTAGATTGGTCATCTCCTACTTTCATTTCAATTCTGTAATCTCCATTTCAGCAAGATTCATTTCAGTTAGTTGCAATTTCTTTTTCAATCCATTTCAATTTTGTAGGTACAAGCAGAAAAAACAAAAATCACCCAAAAAGAGATTTCCTTTCGTGCCTCGTAGGAGCAAAGACAGTTCAGGAAAATTCCTACCCAACACCCCCATGACATCACTAAGTCACCCTTCTTTCTTCTTTGGTGGCAGTGATCCGGAAGAACCTATAGGTGAACCTCCAGAGATATGCGAAGATCCTATAACAGAAGAAGAGCAAGAAACCATTCCTCCTGAGACCATGGCTGAAAATGGAAATGTTAGAGGAAATGGGGAAAGAATAGAAGGTGCCTTTCCTATCCGAGAGACCAATGGGGACACTAAAATAAAAAACATAAGTCCTTCAGCCTTACCTCACTTCCATGGATTGACTACCAAAGATCCCGATACCTTCTTGTTTGAATATTTCGTTCTCTGTCAATCCTATGACTATGCAAAAGATGAATAGAAGTTGAAATTGTTTCCTTCTACCCTCGAGGATGCAACATTACACTGGTTCATGGGGTTACCTGGAAACAACATCACAACTTGGGCTCAGATGCAACAAGCCTTTAACAACAAATACCGGGACTACTGTAGATCAAAGGATACCAAGGAAGAAATCTTCTGAATGAACATGGGAAATGATGAGTCCTTAGAAGACTATGAAGAGAGGTTTTAGCTCAGTTATAAAAGTGCCAGGTGCACACTTCACCCTGAATCTCTGAAGTTGGTCCTGCTCAGAGGAGTCCCTGAAGACCTTCTAGATACCCTCCATTTGTTGGTTGGGGGAACATCTACCACCTACCTTATGATGACATAAAGACTGTGTTTAGAAACCATTCCAGGTCAGTCAGAAAGAGAGGTATGGGAAGTCAACCTTTAGCCAGTACATCCTCATCCAGTTCCTCCCTTAGAACCGAACTTGAGAATCGGTTGGAAAATTTCAAGAGCGAGATGAGGCAGACTCTTGCCATGTAAATGGATACCTTGCACATCAAAAGGAAACAAGAGGAAATCGAGAGGGCTTTGGCTATCTTTTGTCCCAGGTGCACTAGAAAGCATCCTGGGAACAAATTTCCATTGAGCTCTATAGAAGTGTGTTCAGTCTATGAAGAAGACCATTCTACGAATAAGTTCCCTTCATTGCCCGAACTTAAAGCTGCATATTAGGGGGCCGAAGGAGCCACTGAACCACTCTATTTCATGAACCAAAGGAGGCCACATGGGCTCAGACCTTACCAGCAAGGAATGCAAGGGACATCCCAAACCTATTACAACCCTAATCAAGCCACTTCCATGCCTTCTAAGGGTCCCCCTGCTCATCCTTCATGGTCCACACCCCCTCCTTGGTCATATCCATCTCAATACCATGCTCAACCAATTTCTCATTCGTTTCACTCTTATGCTCAGCCACAGCCTCAATGGAATGCAGCACATCAGGGGTGGACGCCCTAGTACAACTCTCCTCCTATTCTTTTTCCTCCACCACCTATTCAACCACAACCATTACCTCATGCTCCACCAAGGCAACCTCAAATACCTACTCAACCGAACCCGAACCCCAATAACAGACAGGCCCAGCAAATATATAGTGGAGAAACATCATGCCCGACCTATGCTATGGAGATTCAGGAGATTAACCTATGATCTGGGAAGGTTCTCCCAGATAACTAACCTCCCCCTAAGGAGGATGAGGAAAAACAAGAAAGTGAACCAAAGGCCATTCCACACTTTCCTGAGAGATTAACTAGAACCACACAACTGACCCTAGAAGAAACTAAAGTTCTGGGAGAATTAAAACAGTTATGTGTAAAGATACCACTTCTGCAAGCCATAACGGATGTGCCTATATATAACAGAATGATCAAGGAGAAGTGCTTCAGGCACCCAGGTAGGCGCAGGAGAGATGCTCCAACCATCAATGTCATAGGACAACTGTCTGACCTGATGTTGGGGCAGGTGATCTGTCTAAAATATCTAGACCCTGGAAGTCTTGTAGTCAATGTCCACATCAATGGCACTGTAATCCCCCATACCCTAATTGACCTAGGGGATGCCATTAATGTGATGACCAAGGACACTATGCTCAAGCTCAACCTTCAGGGCTCTCTGAGAAAGACCACAATAGTACTGCAGTTAGAAAACCGCTCCACCATGACCCCCAAGGGGATTTTGGAAGATGTAATGGTCTCCATTGATTCTTGGGAGTACCATGTTGATTTCCTAATTCTCTAGCCAAAGGCAAAGCTCACTGAGTATCCTCTGATCCTGGGAAGACCTTGGTTGGCTACTATAGATTCCTACATCAGTTGTCCAGCTGGGAACATGACAATCAAGAATGGGCATATGTCCAAGCAGCCAATCCTATATCCTCCTGCCCAACCTTTGTTAGAACATGATTTACCTCTATGGTTGGAGGAGGAAGATGAGGATGAAGTCTATTCCGCACCATTGTGTATAGTAGAAGCTACCATGGGGGGCCCACAAACCGAGGATGATCTTATTGAAAACTTGATTCATAATCCACCCCCTAGTGTGTTGCCATTAGAAGAGCTGGTGGAAGAAACCCAAGCCAATCCCTTAGTTGATCTGTGTGTGGCTAATCCGACCTCTCTCAGAGTTAAGAATGTGGAATTCAACCTAGAAAGAACTTTGAAGATCAACTCATCCCTATCCACCTCTCAGGAGAAAGAACTGTGTAGCTTATTGAAAAACCACTTGGATGCTTTTTCTTGGAGCTATAAGGAGATGAAGGGAGTCCACCCTTTAGTTTTTACTCATCAAATTTACATTAAAGAAGATTGTAAACCAGTCAGGAAGCCTCAAAGGAGGATGAATCCAGCCCTCAAGGACATTGTCAAAGAAGAACTGCAAAAGTTGTTGGATGCATGATTCATCTACCCTATCTCTAACAGCGAATGGATCTCTCCTTTGGTGCCAGTGCCAAAGAAAAATGGGAAGTGGAGAATCTGTGTCAATTATCGAGAACTAAACAAGGCCACCAAGAAGGACCATTTTCCTTTGCCCTTTCATAGAACAAGTGTTAGATGGCTTGGCAGGGAAGAAGTTCTTCTACTTCCTAGATGGGTTTAGCGGGTAAAACTAGATCCAAATCAGCCCGGAAGACCAAGATAAGACCACTTTCACTTGTCCTTGGGGTACCTTTGCATACTAGGTCCTTCCTTTTGGGTTGTGCAATGCTCCTGCCACTTTCCAGAGAGCAGTACTGAGTATATTTGTTGAACTGGTTCATGATTCAGTAGAAATCTATATGGATGACTTTACCCCTTATGGTTCTAACTTCCAAGAAGCTTTGACTAACTTGGGAAAAGCTTTAGCCAAGTGCATTGAAATGAACCTATTCGTCAGTCCTGAATAATGTGAATTCCTGATGACTAAAGGGACCATGCTAGGTGATACAATTTCTCAGGAAGGATTACAAGTGGATCCCAACAAAATTGCCATCATCCAAAGGGTCCCACCTCCTCAAAAGGTAAGAGATGTTCAGAGTTTCGTAGGCTTAGCAGAGTATTATAAAAGATTCATTAAGGATTTCAATAAGCTAGCCTATCCATTGTTTGGTCTTTTTGGGGAAAGATGTTGAGTTCATATGGACCGACAACTCTCAAGAGGCTCTGGATGCCTTCAAAATTAAACTAGTGACTACCCCAATTTTGAGAGGTCCAAACTAGGCCCTACCTTTCCACATTCATACAGATGTATCAAACAAGGCTATATGAGTAGTCTTAGGGCAAGTTGATGAGAATCTACCTTATGCCATATATTTTGTAAGTAAAAACTTGTCCAAGGCATGATTAAACTACATTGTAATCGAAAAAAGAGCTTCTAGCTGTAGTCCGTTCCCTAAATAAGTTTATACACTACATCACCAGCTATCAAACATTCATACACACTGATCATGTTGCAATCAGGTATTTAATGAACAAACCAGACGTAAATGCTCATATTATTAGATGGTTACTTTTATTGCAGAAATTTGATCTAACCATTATTGATAAGCCAGGTAAGGAAAATGTTGTTGTTGATTTTCTGTCTAGATTAGATCTGCATGTAGGTGAAGAAGGAATGGTGGATGATCAAATGCCAAATGAACACCTATTTTTTATCTCAGTACTCTCTCCATGGTTTGCTGATATAGAAAATTACTTGGTTTCATCACAGTTTCTGCCACACCAATCCTCAAAAGAGAAAAGCAAGATCGCGAGGAAAAGTGCTCCATTCACTTGGATTGGGGGCAATCTCTTCAAACTTGGCCCGGATTAGATTTTGAGGCGATGTGTCAAGGAGGAGGAAGTTTTTTACATTCTCCTAACCTGTCATGATGGGCCCTATGGAGGCCATTTTGCAGCAAAGAGGACCGCCTTCAAAATTGTACAAGTAGGTTACTATTGGCTCACTCTTCATCAAGATGTTAGGAGATATATCAGCCAATGTGACCGATGTCAAAGGATGGGGAAACCTACTCCAAAGGATGAGATGCCACTACAACCTAAAGTGACTTTCTAGCCATTTGAGAAATGGGGCATGGACTTTGTGGTTCCTTTCAACCCTCCTTCAAAATAGAAATCTTACATCATTGTGTGCATTGATTATCTAACAAAATGGGCAGAAACAAAGGCGATCGAGGCAGCAACAGAAGAAAAAGTAGCTGAGTTTTTGAGGGACAATATATTCTACAAGTTTGGATATCCAATAGAATTAGTCATAGATCAAGGGAGTCAGTTTACATCTAATCTGATTGAAGACCTGCTCACACACCACAAAATTAAGCACTGAACTTCCACCCCTTATCATCCACAAGCGAACAGATAGGTGGAAATCACTAACAGAGCTTTGGAAGGAATTCTGACCAAGGTAGTGAGTAGTAGCAGAAAGGATTGGGTAGATCGATTGGTTGAGACCACCTGGGCATATAACACCACTTGGAAAACCACCACAGGGTTCATACCCTATGAGCTAGTCTATGGGAACAAGACTTTGCTGTCAATAGAATTTGAATATAACACCTTAAGGATGGAAGCTCAGCTAGACCTAGATCTCAGTCGTGCGCAAAAGGAAAGGTTACTTCAGCTAAATGGATTGGATGAATAGAGATTGTAGGCCCTTCTCCACTCAGAGGTAGTCCAACTTCAAAGGAAAATATGGCATGACAGACACCTCAAATAAAAAAAAATGCCAAGAAGGAGATTGGGCGCTGTTGTATGATTCAAGATATAAAGATTTCAAGGGAAAACTGAGGACAAGATGGTTGGGACCATACACAGTAGAAAAATGCAATGAAAATGGTTCAGTTCTTATCCAAACCATCGATGAAGAAGCCATCCCCATGGTCGTCAATGGGCATAGCTTGAAGATCTACAAGAAGCCCCTCTCCAAGTAAGAATTCATTGAAAATCTGAATAAAACATTGTTGGTATTGGAGCAGGTCTTTGCCTCCACTTCACCCACACCCTAAACACACAAAAAAACCAGAAAAAGAGAATAAAAGATCCCTGGGTGAAAACCTCCTTGAGGCGCCCCAACTGTCTCAAAAAAAAAAACAGAGAAAAAACAGAAAAACTAACTTCTTTTGAATGCATTGCAGGTTGCAGGAGGGTCACAGTAGAAAAAAGGACATGGTCAGGCTGAATACACCCCTAATATATCATTTCTCCATTGCCATTGTCTTTTCCCATGCCCTGGTCTCACTTGTTCTGGAAATTATGCATCCTACAGGAAGATTTGTGCATTCTACAGGAGGCTCCTGTAGAAACCACAGAGAGCTCAAAATCAAGTTCAGAAAAGAATCAGAGGGCTAAAAATTTGTCCAGAAGACCTGTGGACCTCCCTGCCACCATTCATCCTCCTAACTCTCCATTCCATCCCTACAACACTACATTTCCACTCGCTTCTTTCTTCCCTGCACAAAAAACACAGAAATTATGTTTCTTTTGTTTAAAAAAAATGATGAAGAATAAAATAGTAGCATCCTTAACTTGCTTCTTACCTAGTGAATACCAGTTGTTTTTCCTTTAGAAACTTCCTCGCTATCTCTTCAATCCCTGCTCAAACCTCAGCCAGAAGTTTTAGAGGGAGAAGCAATTACAGGAATCCTGCAGGATTCTTGTAACAGTTGATCCCTTTAAAAAAACAAGCTCCAGAGGCAGGGTCAGTGCAGCCACAGGTGTATAGAGCACGCAAGGAGTCATTCTTGATTAATAAGATCACCAACATGAGATATCCTGGTCACTAGTTCAAAAGCCATGAGCGGCCAACAACAACAGCAATCTAAGAACAAAGTGCCAAAGTTTGAACATGCAGAGCATGGCAGTGACTAATAGGTAAGTGGCTAAACCCATTCCTCTGTTGCATGAATATGATTTAGAAACTGCATGAACCATTGAGATGGTAGTGATTAAACAAAATCAATGGCCAGCTAACTAGCCACCCTCGTCTAGTTCAAACAAGCCTTGTCCAATTCAAACAGTGTTCAGTGGATGCAATCAGCACGTTTGTTCAGTGAACTCAGGAAGAAAAACTCAAAATAGGTAGTGGTGGCGGTGTATAACGGGAAAGATGGAAGTGATTGCAGGCAAGTGGCATGAAGTATGATAATGGCACTGAAGTAGGGACCAGGATGGGGATAATGTACCCTTCCTACCACCTCACCTTGTCACCACAGAAAATGCCATAAGCTTAAGTACAGTGTAGTAGAAGCCTCCACCACCTTTGTTTTCATTTGCATCAACGAGTCCTCGGCTGCAACAACTCACCTACCACCTTCAGAACCTTGAAACAGTCGCTCTCTGCCAGTTTCGAAACCCTTCTGCTTATCGGGCTCTACAGGAGCATTATCGCACTCTACAAGAGCGGAAACACAGTCTATAGGAGCCTTTCTACAGGAAGGCTAGTGAGCAGCTTTGCAGAGGGAAAATTCGGGATTTTGTGCCAAATTCAAGCTCGAAAGAAGGTAGGCTTGGACAACCCACTCTGCATGTTAATTATCTACAAAAGGTGGTGGATTTGAAACGAAGTACTGAGTTGAAAAAGAAAGGGAAAGTGAGAACAGAAGTCTGCCTGTGTTTTTTTTTAAATATATATAGTCTCTCCATTTTACTCTCTGCACTGAAAGTTTGTCTCTTTCTCCTCTGTGGTATTCTCCTATATGAAGAATTGATGCAACCATAGGAAATTAAGCCTGTAAAATAGTGAATTTTCATTGGGTGGTCTGCTTATTGTGTGAAAGAAAAACATTGTCTTTCTCTCTGTGTTTTTCTAAAAGAAAAAGATATTGATTTCCTCAAACAGCCCGAAAAGTAAATTAAGGTTGAAAACAAAGTTTGAAAGGCAGGAAAATTACAATTTGATTTTGTTAAAGAAAAGGGAAACACGAAAAACTCTCTCTGGTTCCAGAAAAAATCTCAGTTGTTCCTCTGTTTTCGGCTTTGAAAATTTGTCGCCTTACTCCTCACCTGAGAATTTTTAGTAGTCACTGAACATCATGACAGGGGGTTTTATGATAAAGGAGCCTCTGAATTCCACCAAATTGCATGAACACCCAGAAGTGGTAGCCCTCTTTATCAGGGCAAATTGGATGCCTTTCTTTGAGAAATTTCATGGCTATGATGAGGAGGTTACAGAGGAATTTTTATTATCTTTAAGACCCCATTCAAAAACCCATGCTACTGTCAGTTTCAGGGGTCTAGCCATAGAAATTACACCAGAATTCATCAACAAAATCACAGGTCTTCCACTTGGGCTCCATTGGAGCAAAGAAGAAAAACCACTAGGACGGGTTCCTAAAAAAAACTTTTTCTAGCTTGATGAACATTTGGTGGAGGATAAGAATGGGATCAGAAGGACAGGTATACCTTATCCATGGGGAGAGGTTAGCTACCAGATCATGAAATATATCTCCTGCAAAGGAAGATATAGTATAGTCTATGGTTATCATTTCATATTGTTACATGAACTCAGATATGGAATGGACCTACCTGCATCTAGAAAACTCAGTCTTCCATATTTTCTCCTCCAATATTTGACAGAATATAGCACCAAATTGAATGCAAGGATTCCAGACCAACTGGCTCACCATGGGCTCATTAAATTACTAGTGGATGATGCCTTGCACACATACACAATCCCTATAGCCTGGGAGATTTTCAGGAACATGACTAAAGAATATGACATAAAAACTCTCACTGATGACATTAGTCCATCTGACAGTGAAGAGGAGGAGCAGAAAGAGGAACTTGAGAAGGAAATCCATGAGGAAGCACAAAATATTCAATTAGAAGAAGAAAAAGAAGAAAAACCGAGAGGAGAGGAGAAACCTGACACAACCACAGTTGGACCTAAAGCAGATAAAAAAATAGCATCAAAAGCAGAAAAGGGAAGACCATAGTAGAGAAAATGAAAAGGACAAGAACTGAAAAGAAGAAGCCCAAGACAGCCCAAAAAAAGGCTACCACAGGAAGGGCAGAGACTCAGCAAGTAGAGGGGAAAACAACACCAAAGATAGCAGACATAGGCAAAAAAATAGATGAAGAAGAAGGAAAACAGCAAGAAGAAGTGTCTCTTGAGACACTAGCAAGGGAAGAAATAGCTGTTCTTGCTACACTTAGTACTCCAGCTAAGAAAAAAGGGAAAAGAAAAAGAAAGCCATCTATGTACTTCAAAGCTAGAAAAAGCACCAGAATCAAGATGGGGAAGCCTCAGCCACCTTTGAAAGAACCCATCATCATTGAGGATGCACCTACTGTAACAAAGGAGGAATCTCCCTCCAAAATCTCCATCACTTACGAGAGAGGAAGCCCTAAGACCTCTACCTGGAAGGAAAGGATCAAATTAATGGACTCTAAAGTAGTCCTACAGGAGGCACAGACCTCTCTACAGGAGACATTAGCAAAGCTCAAAGAAACTGAAAAACTTGAAAAGAAGGCAGAAGAATAGACCCAGGAGGAAGATAAGGAAAAAGAAATACCAGAGCCTGGACCTCAGCCTAACTTAGGCTCCTACTACAACCTTCTGGAAGGTGGGAAGATCATCCCACAAAAGTTTGCAGTGCCTCTTTTCTTCAAGCTAGAAAAGGAAAGAGTCTGGACCCATACATGGATGTAGATTACAAAATCAAAAGGGGTAGAAGACATTGGGCACATGGAGAACAAGTTGAGAGAGATGGGCAAAGAATTGAGCATGGTCAGGCATACAGAAAGCATCAGAAGAGCTCAACTACAGGAAGAAAATGAAATGTTGAAAAAATAGCTACAAGAAAGGGAACCTCAAGTAGGAAATGAGTTGTCAATATTAAAAGGATAGCAACAAAAAGAGGAACCCTTGACATATAGTGAGGTAGAAAATAGACAACAACAAGAAGAGGAACCCCAGACAGACAGTGAGACTTTGATGAAACAGCAACAAGAAAAAGAATCCCAGGCAGAAAATGAAGTATTGATTTTGAAAAGGCAGCTACAGGAAAAGGAAGCCCAGTTAGCCTGCATGGCTAGCTGGGCAATGGAGGCATTACAGTGCAGGCAGCCAGCCAAATCATATGCACTGTACCTCAAAGATCAGTGGCTCCAATTTTAGATTAAAACATTGGCCCAGAGGGGCACAATACCTTTTCAGGATTATGGCCAATTTATGCATTTGTGTGACCACAGTTCAGCTGAGGATAAAGCGAAGCTAGCAGAATTTTACCTACACAACATGGCACTTACTGACATGAATTTATGGGATCCAAATGCTACATTAGGAAATTTGTAGCTAATGGCTATGGCTTATTGGATGATTCATGAAGAGAAGAGGGCAGTGGAACTCCAGAAAATGATGACAAAAGAGCTTAGTGAGCCGCTGACGATTAGAGCAGAACCAGCAGAACCCTTGGATCTCATCTATGCCCACCAACACCTTGCAGCCAATCCGCAAGTTGTCCCTGGCTATGTATACAAGCAAGCCCAAGCTATTTCTCATATCGAGGATATGGAAAGATTGTTTGGTGATGACTGCATTCATGCCTACAAGAGAAGGTGGAATACATTGCCACATAGCTTGAGGATCAGGGAGTATCACTCCCCAAACAGGATGAGGGAAGCCATGAGGAGAGTGCCCCTATATAAGCACTCAATGCAAAGCTTGAAGGCAAACTGGATTGGCCTTAAATTCAGTCCTCCACTGTTGCTAGGACTGCTGGAAGGGGTAAAGGAGGAGGAAGAACAGAAACAATGGGAAGAAGTGGATAGGAAAGCAGGTTTCCATGATAAAGAGGAAGACATCACATCAGAGGCTCGGGATGTCAGAGAATCTGTCAGATCCATTAAAGATGAAGAGTTAGATTAGTTGCTCAGAGGATGAGAAACCCATTTAGCAAGGGGGTGATGCTGAGCCCCGGAAATGGGTAATTATATGGGCTCATTTGGCCTCTTATTTCAACTTAATCCACCATTCTCATTAGTTTGTTGCATTGAAAATATTTATTCTAATAGACTGAATTGGGTTAGTCACTTTGACATGTAGTCTAATAAATGTTTTATGCAAATTTTTGGTCAATTTTGGACAAAGTCAAGGAATTTATGAGCAAATGGAAGTCAAAAATCGAGGAAAACAGGAAAGAGGATTTGTAGGGGGGTGTCTCCATTTATGACCCCTTCCCTCGAATTCTTCATTAGCAACTTGGAGCACAAAGGTCCACATTGATGATTCCAAGGGGAAGTCGAGCAAGTAAAGTAGGATAGATCTTTATCTTCAGTTCTAAGAGGCTGAGTTCCTTGATTTTAGGAGGACTATTGGAGGTCCCCATTTGTATAAATAAGGAGGCTTAGAGCCTCAGTAGGTTAGCCAGTTTTAGTAGATTTTCGCACTTTTTTGCAGCATTGTGTTCATCTTATTTTTGAGTTCCTTTTTGAGAAAAATTTATGTAATGTAATTGCTATTTTTTATAATGAAGATGAAATAGTTTTTGAGCCAGCACTGATCTCTTCCATAGGGCTGAAGCTCTTGTGTTAGGGCCCAAACCAAGCTGCCCAGCACCTCCTACTGTGTACTTATATGTTTTTGCTTCCATTCATGAGTTAATTTTTGTTGCATAGATTCATTTTACTTTGTTAGATTAGGTTGCTTTTGATGGTTAGTATAGTTGTTTTTGTTTCAAGTTACTTAAGTAAGTTATTGCAGTGACAAAAAAATATACAAAAAGGCCAATATCAAGCCCTGATCTCCTTTCTCCCTTCCTGGGACTATGATTTGAGGTCAAGGCACTATTGCTGCCACCAAAAACACAGTTTTTGCTCTTCCATGCAACTGCTAGTGCGATACTGTGATTTGGAAAGGTTGATATTGGTTCAGATTCAATTGCTTAGATAATTTCTTGTTCTTTTCCCATAGTTCTCTTGTATGCTTTTCTGTTCATAAGGTACTATTCAGCATTTTCTATTTTTAGGTCCGAAATTAGGTCAAGATAGAGAAATTTTAGTTTTGAGTTCTTTCGTTGGTCCGTTTTGATAAGTAAATGTGCAGATCTCTTGTAGGATATCTCAGCCCACCATACATCCATAGAACAACCATCACCAACCCACTCCTCATAGATTTCTCAACTCACTCACAACATTTCTCCAATATGCACTAATTTCTGCGTTGTTTCCATAAAGCTGCTTTCTTTCCATTTGAACAAATCCAACCATCACGTTCATTTTTAATCTTCCTTGACACATTCCAGACAACTCAACACCTTCATCCAGCCTTCAGTAACCCTTTCCCATCATTTTTACACCTTCAAAACTCCAAAAATAGCTATTGGCCTCCTCTTGTAGATCCTCCTGTAGATCCCCTGCAGCCTCTTGTAGAATTTCCTGTGAGTGATTTTTCGAAGTCCGATCGCTATGGAAGTCTCCAGAAGGGTACTAGGGGCTTCTTAGGACCTCTCCACACCTTCCTCCACCTCTGAAACATCCAACTCCATCTTCCTTTACCGCCAAACCTTTGCACAGTCACAACTAGATAGATGACAAGCATAATAATTTCACATAAAAAACACTCAAAAGCACAAAAAGATGTTTTCTTCTCATTTCTTTTCTGAAATAGCTTGAATAAATGCAATTTATCTTTTCAGTAGTCAATGGCATTAATTTTTTGATTTTCATCTCTTTTCTTGCAAAAGTAGGGTTAATAGGTAAATTAGGGTTTGCTAGGGTTTGCGTTTCATTTGAGTTTTTCTTCTCTTTCTACAAACGGATTAGCCCCTGTAGAGTTATTTTTCTTTCATCACAGTCAAAGCTTCTTCTGAGAACTCATAGAAGTTGGCTTAAGCTCCTAGCGAACTTGCGCTAGCAGATCAAGTGGCAGCCTATAGTAAGAGCTAGTACTTGTGCATACAACATCGTCGCTTCCAAGTTTGTTACGAACTACCGAGTTGATAAAAGTAAAGTAGGAAGCCCCAGGAGTTGCAGCATTATTTTTTCAATACTGGTGCTCACCGGTGATTTTGACGATGTCTCAGAAGCACATGACACCTTTGAGCATTCTCCTTCGGTGTATCCCAAGCCTGCAAATCGATGTTTATTCACAACCTCCAAAAGTTGAGTTATGCCTTAGTTATTAACACCAAGTTCTTTTTCCTCCTCGTGCCTCCTCCTGGTAAGGAGCCTCATGTTTGTCCCTGTAATTGGGATCTCCAAATCTCCAATAGAAATCATACTATGTGAATATGAAACCGAAAGGAAATCAATATCTTTTACCTCCTCTGTCGATTTGGAAAGAACTAAAGAGGGCTTTTCATCATCTATTATTGTTGGTTCACTAGTTGTCTCAGCGTGTTCCCCAACTTCCTTTCTGACATACCCAACTCCTCAACAGGGTAATTCTTCTACATTGATGGGGTTGACAATGCCTTGGCCATTAATGCCCAAGCCTTTTCCTTCATACCCCATTTTCTTCAACAGTTTGGAGCCAATTCCTATGGTATGATTTTCAAAAATAGCGAAATCATCATCAAGGCACATACATGAATTCAGAGAACTACTTTTTACCTCACATGGGTCATGCTGCAGCTTTTCCAAGGCCTCGTCCTTTGCTTGTAGTTGCCATAGCAAACTATGTTTCTCCTCTTTATTTTCACGTAGAAGCATCTTCAATTCCATGTTATCTGTTTGAAGACTTTGGTTGTTGTGCTTCAGTTCTTCCAGGGCCTCTTCCGTGGCTTGCAATTGAAGTTGCAATTGCTCCTTTTCCTCTGTCTATTTCTATATAATTTCATACATTATTTCCACTCTTTAAGAAATTTTGAGCATTGTCTCATACATCGCTTTTTCATCATTTGTTGTTGCACGTTCCATTGTTCACGCTGCAATTCACATCCACGTAAAGGCCGCTCTGATACCACTTGATCCAGGTCCGGGTGTGATAAAGGACCCTTCCAAGACCTTTTACTTTCATGATGTCTTAAATTTCATTTTTAAAAGAACATAAATGAATACATCTACATGATATAAAAGAGAGGAACATGACATTCATCAATACATGAAAACATAATTCGTTGATAATGGAGTTTGTCCAGGAGTGTTATCGGGAAAACTAGTGTCTATTTAGAACTGTTAGTCCCACTAAGACGGGTAGCTATCTTAGAAACAAATAAAATAAAGTCACTTATGTTTTCCTTTACGAGAGATAGATGAGAAAGAAGCAGAGAGTACCAACCTCAGTCTTTCGCTTGGCTCCTTGCTTGTTTCCTTTCCCCTTCGACAGAATCTCGCCACTGCTTCCTTACTTGTCCCACTTCAAAGAGCACCTGTAGAGTCACAGCAGCATGACACCATCAAAGCATAGAGATCTATCACTGTAAACAATATAGGATTAGATATATATTGACCATACAAATGCATATATCAACACAATATTCAGAGATACACAAAAATATGGAGGAAAAATCAAATAGCTTTAATGATAGAAGTAGTAGAAGAGAGGATTACAACCACTTGGTCTGACCCAGTGCCATCCTCCCAGCTTGAAAGCCCTCTTCACCTCATACAAAGCAAGATCACCCAAAAATGTCTTCATAGAGAAACCAATAGCACTTCTTTGCAAATTACCAAATTCCAACCTTTGGATCTCTGGGATGACGGATCCATATATAGATGTTTGTAGGGGGGTGAGTCAGCTTCTGGGATTTTGATTAGTGTCATCTCTCTGATAGTTCTTGGTTCCACTTGGAGATTTCATGATCTCTTACTCATCCTTGGGTGAATTTAGGGAGGCAAGTGTCAAATGAGTAGCTTCTAGAAGATTCTCAGGGTCTCCACCTAGCAAACTGCTTATGCCATTTGTCTACTCTCGCTCATCGCACCCTACAGAAGGGCTTTCTAGTATGCATTGCACTTTTTACATGTGGCAAGTGAGATGCATCGCACCCTTAGCACTGGGCAGTCTGTATGGTCTTTCTTTGACCAGTTCTGAGTAGTTTTTCATGGAGAACTTCTGGGAGATGATGTAATCAGCTGACCTTGCTCCTTTAGGGTATGAAACAACACTTTTAGGGACTTAGAAGCCCTTGTTTCATGGACATATGTGATTGGGGTTGCAGTGCCCAAATATGTCTATAACAGTTGCCCCCTAAAGCATGAGGTCATAAATCTTTTTGATGTTGGGTGAAATGCTTTATAATGAGGATCCGAGGTTTTTCGAACTAGAAGGTGACCTGTAATAAGATACAATACAATACATTATCTTCATAACATTTTCATGATCTAGTTGAGGTGGGCATTCCCATGCTCAGCTTGATAAATTCATTTTTATGTACATAGGACAGACAACCGTTTGTGTGCAGACTGATGATTCTGGTAGAGCCATCATCCCCTAGTTTGGATGATTATCTATGCAGCAATGATGTACATTTGATGTCTTTATTTTCCTGAATATATCGCAGACCGGATGGATGAAACTAGATTTGGGGTCTTCAAAACGCGTTCAATCTTCGCCCGAAAGTGCAAGTCGATCCATGTGAAAAGATGTTCTGATGTCGAACATGGAAAGACATCGCCTGATTACCAACCAATGATGTAAGTTGTTAATAGGCGCGAGAGGAATCATTGATGATGATGATGACCCTCAAGGTACTGTAGTACAATTTACGTGGTGTGAATACATGAGTCGATGTCGCACACCACGCAAAATCTTTCAGTCGAAGGCCATTAATGTAAACCTGTCGCCAGAAGTGAGAAACTTGCCATTGAGGCATGCAAGCTTCAAAGTACTGAAAGGGTTATTCCTAGGTCGGCTTCTTGGATAATGAGCTGATTTCGACAAGAAGTGACCCATCGTAGGAGGGCATTAATGAATCCCACATCTACAACACGGAACGAAGAAAATGATTTTGTAGAGGTGAAAAAGATCTGATGATACAAGGTTCAGGGTGGCGGTCATGAAAGAATGAAGCGTGAAGGTATTGCAGCGAATGAGACACAAGCTGGGTAGGTGAATTCTCTAAGTGACTTCTCTTGAACATATCGGTGACATTGAAATGGATTGGTAGTGTTAACCCTAAAAGTGGATGGTACAATGGACCAATGGTGATATGAGTGGTGAATGGAATAACCCAACCTGACTCAATCATGGTGATGGAGCGAAAGTGTCATGTTCAAGAGCGACCTGCTACTAATAAAGTTTCTTCAAGTTTTCTTCCCAATTTTCTCCAGTCATTTCTAACTAGTACCTCTTTATTTTTTTCAAGCATGAGGAGGATAATATATGCTTGTTCTATAATTTTCCCTTCAGGCAAACCTGTCGCTATGTTTTAACGAGCCTAACAACAATGAAACTCGCTCTTTCCTTAATGGACAAGTTTGTCGCTATTGTTTTAACGAGTTTAACGACAAGGATAACTCGGTCCTTTTCAATTTTAGAGAATCTGAAAAGAGACGGAAAGGAAAATATAATATTAATTTTTCGTAGTATAATCCCTTAAGTCCGAAAAAGTATAAAACAATGTGAAAGGGATGACTTTTCGATAGTTTTAATGAGTCGAACAAGACAAACGCTCGACCTTTTTGTGTAATAATCCCTCAAGTCCAAAAAGATTAAAATCTAGAGGAGAGATGGCACTTCCAATCACTTTAATGAGCTGGAGAGGCCAATTGCTCAGCAGTATTTTCATATTTTACGAATCAGATGAAAAGAGCTTAAAGGAGACTCGTTTTTTAGGAACGAGTGATATTTCGGGTAGCAGCTAGATTCTAGGTGAGGGTTGGAACTTTCCAATCATAGTAGTGTTAAGAAGATGGCTAACAGAATCACTTGTCGTAGTTTTTCCTCAAAAGGGGTAAACAATCAAATGAATGTGTATGGTCGGCTAAAACAGAGTGGAGGTGATAGTAAGAACACGATCAAGGCTCAAAAGCTAATGATAATGCGTTCGCAATGGTTATTTACCGGAGGTGAGTTCATCTTTAAATGAGCTTAAACTCTGGTGGAACATATGCTCATTGCTAGGTTTAATTTTTAACAAGCTTGAACTTTGCGTAAAACTACTCGTGATAATGGTTATTGATATTCGATTCACCATTAACACTATGTTCTTTTGACGGTCATACTACCTGTTCAATTGCTCCATCAAACTGATTAGAAATGAGAACATATGCTTGAAAATGAGTTAAAAAGTTAATACCATACTTAAATTACGTGAAAAGTAACTTAAAAATAGTTTTGACCCCTCATTTTACCATTTCATTTGGATTTGTGACTATTGGAGCTCTAGAAGTGTTTTCCCCCTTGATTTTCATCAGCTGATTCCGGGAGATTCTGTGGACGATTTTCGGCGCCGTCTAGACCAGGTAGGAGCTAAACCTGAGCTCTTCAATTGCATTCTTTCCTTTTTGAATTCTGAGCATGTTTTCCTGCTTTTCTGGGCCCCTGGGGTTTGAACATTTCGTTCTGCCCCCATCGCACCTAGTATACATCGAAAGGTGCGATGCATCCTAGGCTGGCCATTGGCCAGTTAGGATGCATCTCACCTAGTACACAGCTAGGGTGCGATGGGCGCAAGGAGGAAAACTTTTGCACTGATTTTTCATGGAAATTTTGCCTGTTTTTTGCCAAATCAGGATCCTAATTCTTCTCTTGTTTGTTTTTCAGAGATTCATCGGAGCAAAAATGGTTGTTACATGGCATGAACGCGAGCATGAAGAAGAGGACATGGTTTCCCTACATGATCCGGGTACGGTAACTGCATTGCGGAACTATGGCTTGCTCAAGTTCTTCTGCATGTCTAGCATGAGGCAACAAATCAACTTGTTGCAATATTTCCTCGATGCATGGGATCCTACCAACCAAGTGTTCTAGATAAGAGGCAAATCCATCCCCATGACTGTTGAGGACATCTACTTTTTGACCGATTTATTGAGGTGTGGTGCCCCTCTCTCATTATTAGGTTCTACCCGCGGGGGTGAATCTGTGAGGGATTATATTCACCGATACTGTAGAGAAGGATCTCAGCCGAGCAAGGATGGCAAGATCAGTATCCGAGATGTCACAGACCGGTCCTTGAGGACTATTTTATTCACCTTTGCTAGATTGGCTAGTAGCGCGGCCCTTCACTTGGCCAACAGGTCCTATATGCAGTACGCCTTGTAATGCCTCGAACCCAAGGTATTCAACTGGTGTGATGCAGTACTTCTAGTGATAAAACAACAGCTTACCAAGATGAAAAATGGAAGATCTAAGAACTTTGGCTATGGTTCTATTCTGACCGCTTTCGCTTTGGAGAGGTTCCCACTGATGTAGCCACAGTACATCTCACTTGGCCTACCACCACTGCTTGAGCCATGGATGCAGAGATGGGTTGACCTTATGGCCAGACATGTTGGTCAATCGCAAGTTTCATTCTTTGATGCTTTCTTTGAGTGGTTCAACCATCAACAGATGGTTTATGCTAAGTACCCATATGCTGGGATGGATTTCCGGGGTGACTTAGATTTGGTGTTGCCAGCTAGCGAGCAGTGGGGTGTCATAGGTAAAAATCTTTGACCATATATTTGTTTATTGTTTTTATAATGTTCTTGTGTTTTCAAATGTTTATCAAGACTAATCAAAACTCATGTGCTTATGCAGATATCTTGCCAGTGCGACCAACAGTGTGCCCGAGAGTAGCAGCTGTCGTTCCAGCATGAGAGGCCATAGGGAGGGCCATTCTTTACGACCTAGATGTATCCAAGACCCTTGCAGTGCTGCAGGATCAGATCGAGGGTCTCACCCTTGGTATTCTGGACGTGAGGACCGATGAGTTGCCTTTGAGATTACAGCGCCATATCACTAGTGTGCTGAGCCGATGGACTAGGCTCTTGCACATGATTGCACAGGTGGTGACTAGTTATCACCAGCACCATTAGACTAGGGTGCCCACTTGCATTTTGATTTTTTGGGTCATATGACTGATTTTTTCTTGGACATAGAACACTATGTACAAACTCTAAACAGTTATATATATATTTTTTATTTTTAGAGCTTTATTTCGGTTAAGTTATATGATCCTGATGCAGTTATTGATAAAATGCTTTTCTTTTACAAATGTTGCAAATGTTTATCTAACACATAATTTTCTAATGAATCGGTTAACGTGTTTAATTTTCTGGAAATGTGATGATATTGAATAGAATCGAACTACCTTTCCAAAATCTTGACCCTTAGGAACATGCGATAGATAGTTGGATTCCAAACGTAATAGATGTCTGTAAGCTGTAGAATGACGAGCTATGAGTCTAGCCTGACGACAAGTCGGCATATGCCATGCGCGATGGCATCAGAGAGGAGTTCTATCAACGTTCTATATTCGGTGATGTTGTTCATTGATCGACCAATACACACCCCTCTTAAACTCATTAACTCGTCGTTTGGAACAAAGATGGCCCAAGCTATAGAAGATAGGTTCCGTGTACTACGACTCGCCCCGTTGACGTCTCCAACAAATGATTCCAATGGGTTCGACATCTGCAACAAAATGAAAAAGTGGATTACCTAATCACTCTTAACGAAAACAAAAATGTAACAAAAGCATATGAAGAGGTTACCATGCCAAGTCAAGCATAGTAACGCTTAATGTACAACCCATTTCAGGTTTGCGACAGTGGAATCCCGTCATAATCTACTAGCTTGTAGGATCCTTTTGCTAATGCACACTTAACAATGTAGGGACCCATCCACAAAGACTGGAACTTACCTGCACCCAATTTACCAGATTCCTGATCGTAAAGCAAGACCAGGTCACCTTCTGAGAAAACGCGAGGTTTGACATTTTTTTCAAATTGTGCTTTGACTCGTTTCTTATGTGCTTCGTTAGCGAAGGCGGCATCACGACGGGTTTCATCCAATTGGATTAACTCTAAGAAATGATCCGCTTCCTCTGAAGTTCCAGGGAGGAGGTCACTTGTGAGCTTAAGAGATGAAATTTTGCACTGAACTAGTAGGATTGCTTCCAAGCCATACACCAAATAAAAGGGTGTAAACCCGGTCGCATTTCTTACCGATGTCCAGTATGCCCACAAGGCTGAGTACCGAATTAGGTACTAACTCCGTTTATGGACTCCAATCATCCTTTGCAGCTTGCATTTCAGGACTTTTTTGATCGCCTCAACCTGCTCGTTAGCTTGCAGATAATATGGAGTAGAGTTGTCGTGGGATAGTCCTAATTTGGCAGCCAATTCAACCATCATGTGATTGTGGAAATACAATCCATGATCTGTGAGTATAGCTTGTGGAACGCCAAACCTAGAAACTACATGATTGAAAAATAAAAGAGTGGTCGTTTCGCCGTTGTTTAATCTATGCATCGCCTCGGCCCATTTCGTAAAATAGTCAACTACGACTATGATATACCCATGCCCCCCAACCGAGGTGGGGTTACATTGCATGAAATCTATGCCCCATTTGGTGAATGGCCCAACAACAACTACTAGCTACAGAGGTGTGGGTGGTATTCTGGTTTTGCGGTCGAAGATTTGACAAGCATGGCAACTTCTGACTATTGTTATGCAATCTTTGAACATTGTTGGCCAGAAGTATCCTGCTCATAAAATATTTTGTGCCGTAGCATAACCAGATTGATTCCCCCCACATGCGCCTGAATGACAATCGTTCAGGACTTTTTTGGCCTCCTCATGGGTGAGGCACCTTCGCATAACTGTATCGATACCACGACGGTAAAGTGTATCACTGACGATCATGTAGTATTTTGCTTGGTATCAAGTACATCGTTGTTCTGAGCGAGAGGTATTATACCTATACATTTGGGTTTGGAGATAAATGATTATATCTCCATACCACGGATCGCTTGAAGATATCAGAAACAAAAATTCATCCATGATTGTTTCTTTAGATGTCGAATCGTTGGATGACGATGGGAAATCACATAGAAACTCCGTGAAAACTAGAGCTTTCTTTGATTTGGATTTTACGAATTCCAGATCAAACTCTTGCAAAATTGCTATCCACTTCGAATATTTGCCCCTAAGAAACTGTCGCAAGAATATGTAAGTCATGGGGTTGCAATCTAACAAAACGGTAGTTTTTCGAAAGAGAACATAGTGTCGAAATCCCTGTATTGCTTGAACAGCTGCGAGAGCCATATTTTCAACATAGGAGTACTTACTTTCTGTATCATTTAAGATTCGCCTTATATAATAAAGAGGGTGTTCGATTCCATTGTCTTCTTGAACTAAAACCATTGCGATAGTCATATCTGCTGCAGCCAGATACAGGTTAAAGTCTCTTTGATAGTCAGGAGCGTACATTAATGATTATTTTATTGGGGATTCCTTTAGACCATCAAAGGAAGCTTGCGCGACCTGATCCCAGTTGAAGGGTAATTATTTTTTCAAGAGTGCGTATAACCTTTAGCAATTTCGGTGTAATTTGGAATGAACCTCCTCAGAAAGTTTGCTTTCCTTTGGAGTTTCTGAATCTGAAGCAAATTTGAAGGTGGAGGCAAATCAATGATTGCATGAACCTTACACGGGTTGAGATGAATTCCGTCCTTTGAAACTACAAAGCCAAGTAAACGACCAAAACCGATGCAAAACACACACTTGTGCAGATTGAGTCTTATTTTGTAGTGTCGGCAACGTAGAAATATTTCTCTCAAATGTTGTGGATGATCGGTCCGCTTTTGTGAGTGAGACGGAAGATCGTCAAGGTATGGTTGAACGATGTTCTTGATGTCATGGAAGGCATAATTCATTGCCCTCTGAAAATTTCCCCCTGCGTTCTTTAAACCAAAGGGTAGCTTACGGTACTCGAATGTGCCCCATGGACAGATAAATGCAGTCTTTGACTAGTCCTATGGGCAGATATTTATTTGATTATACCCGGAAAATCCATCCATAAATGAATAGATTTCGCATCAGGTGCATTCATTAATTATCTAGTCGATGAAGGGTGTAGGGTAATTGTCCTTTGGACAAGCTTGATTTACATCCCTGTAATCGATGCACACTCTAATTTTTCCTTACTTTTTCGTCACAGGAACAATGTTTGATACCGAATCAGTTAGAGGAACCGGGTAAATGAAACCAGCATGGAGAATTTTTTCAACTTCTGCCTTGATGGAAACGGCTTTCTTTGGGTGCACCTGCCGAAGCTGTTGTCTTACTAGTTTGACATCTGGATACATCTTAATTTAGTGTTCAACTATGCTCGAGTCAATGCCTGGAATTTCTACATATGACCATGCAAAGACATCTCTGAACTTGCAAAAGAGAGCGTAATATACTTCCAGTTTTGAAGAAGAACAAGATTTTCCGACATGAATATTTTCTACAACATCTAGTTTGGTCGAGATATTTATGCTGATAGTTTCTTCAATATTGGACAGATTTCGCTCAGAATCCACCGCATTTATAGTATTTGATAGAAAATCAAATACTGATGGATGATTAAGGTCGTCGGAGTAATCTTCGTTGTAATACGGAAGATGGGAATGATGGTGGTAATCTTCCCGTGGTGCCCCCTCTATGTTCATTGACTGAACAATTCCTTCGTCTGTAGATTGTACATGTGACCAAGGATCTAAAGAGGTACCATACTCCTTAGACTTATCTACCCAAACTCTTGATGAGCATTCATTTGGGTTTGCCTCCCATGCCGAGAACATTGATTGCTACAATACTTCTATTAGGCTTGGAGGCAATACCTGGTGATAATCCATGCTAACATCGTGTTCAGATATCTTCTGAATGGAAGATACCATATTGCATGTTCCTACTATGGCCACTTCCGCCAGGTTGTTTGGAGTTGGTAGGGAAAAAGTACCCATCAATGTAGGGTCTTTTAGCAAGCCTACTCTGATTTGAAGCAACTGAGAGCTTCCATGGATCATCAGGATTCTTCCCGTAACTTGTGATACGTTGGGGAGAAAGGTTTGTTGGTCAACGATTGTAATTCCTCCTTGAAAAGGAAATGCAATCTTCCTAAAGTACGTTGACACAACAACATCCATAGCATAAATCCAAGGCCTTCCCAATAGGATGTTATAATCGAGATTCCATCGATAACTTCAACATCAATTTCTATTGTTTTTCCCCCCAGTTCAACTTGTAAGTTACTCAAAATCCCGTATGGAGTATATGTTCGTCCATCGAATGCTTTTAACGTCATTGATGATCGCGACAAGGGTGGTGATCCTAAATTTTTCTAGCAACTCATTGACATAATACATGTAGATGCCCTCTCATCAATAACTGTTCGATGAATAGTTTTGTTGAGGGCTTTCACTTGAATGAGGAAAGGGAGTTGAGCTGTTAACTGAGGTTCATATCCTTTACGATTAAAGGCCACAAGATTGGAATCCGCTAGGTCAATCCCACCTATTGTTTATAATAAATCCTGCTTTTGGGAGGGGCAATTTTGCAGTACTTCAAGTGTCGACATAGAGGACGACGATTGGGCCAAGTCCTCTACTATATTATATTTCTATGTCGTTCTGGCACGAGGATTAAATGTCGATTTGTGTACTACTCCCTTTGGCAGCTTTGTCGTTAGCTCAAGAATCATGGGTGGCACAACTTCAATCGAAGTTTTTGTCGAACTACTAGGTTGATTAGTAGCCTTGTTGTTCGACAGCTGTGGATCCCCATAATCTTTATTCCTTGTTGATATCAAAGCATCATTTTGTTGTTTTGAAATGGACAACATAAGCACTTGGGATGGGGAAGCATTGTCGCTAGCAACCAGATTGGTTCCTGGGTTTGGAAATGGGTTAGTCAATACTGCTGAAGTTCTTGAATTCTTAAATATTTTCTTAACTTCAGCTTTATATGGACAATCTCTTGTCCAATGATCCTCATCGCATATGAGGCATGGTTGACTAGGTTTCTTTTTCCTATAAGGGTTTGCAGAAGATTTTTCAGGAGACGAATCATCCTGTTTCTTCTTTTTTCTCTTCCCTTTCTTCTTGCCCCCTGGTTGCTTTGGTTCTTTGCGTTTGTCGGTCGACACGACATTAACCTCCGAGGCTAGAAGTTCTTCATTTGAATTTTAACCGGAAATCGTACGGGCTTTTTTAGATGTAGCCTTTGTCGATTTCGTGCTTGTTATACCTATCACACCATCGCCAGCATGAGAGTCTTTGTTTGATTTAGGAGGAGGAGGAATGAAAATTTTGGGTCTCGGAGCGTCAGGGATTTTGTCATAGAGCGTACTAGACTGAGTGTAGATCAAGTCCAGATATTGCGCACGAGCAATGACTTGCTCTTCGGTGACAAATCCTCCCTTTTCCACATCTTCTATAATAGAAGGTAACAAGGACTTAATAAACCATTCAGCTAGTAGCTGATCAGGGACATATGTTTTTACCATTCTACGATGACGTCGCCATTCACGAATATGATCAGATATGTGAGTGGTCGTCGTCTGCTTGAAATTGGTAAGAAGCTATGTTCCTATTTCGTACCTTATTGGTAACTAAAAATGGGTTAAAAAGGTGGTGGTAAGGGCACCGAAGTTATCAAATGAAGCTCTAGGCAATTCGATGTACCATTTTGCTGCCAGACTAGTTAACTTTCGCTAAAAAAGGTGAAGCCTAATCGAATCACCATTTAGGGTGTTGGAGGAACACCATAGATGAAAGGTCATCACATGATTTAATGGATCTTCACTTGGATTTCCATTGAATTTAGGAATATCTGACAGAATTTTATGAGGAATCATCGGCCACCAAGGGGCATAAGTGATTGGATCGTTCGTTAGCTGATTTAGATCTGGTAACTCTAAAGTCACCACAAAGGGAAACTGTTGATTCAAGTTCGGTGAAGCATACCTAGGATAAGATGGGATCGCTTGAGCAGTGGGTCTTTTCATACCAGCATAATGCATTTGATGTTGATAACTTTGATAAGGTTTTTGGGCATAACCAATTTGGGATTATTGATGATAACCGTTTTGAATATACGGCTGCCCATTACCTGCAAAGCTTTGTTGCTCAGGTCCTTGGTAAGCTTGCTAGAATTTCGGTTGTTGATGTTGCACCAGCCATGGCTGTGAAACCATTTTCTGTTGCCCAATACTGGATGTTTGACCAAGATGAGGTGTAAATAGTACCCGTTTGAGCCTAAGTCGCTCTAGTTAGGGAGCCACTAAACGGCGATTGCGGTTGCATCGTAGAGACAAGAGGTTGTTGTATTACGACCTGAGAAACTTGAGGCCGGCATACAACAGGCAATGCTTGTACTTGTGACACTATCACAATAGCTGGTGTAGTGGGGATATTCAACACAGGTAGACTCGGTTGCATTGAGTATACAATTCTTGGTTGTTGAGGTAGTATTGGCACCCAACCACTGCATGTGATTCCATTTTGACCCAAATTCGGTTGAGAACTCTCATATGGTTGTTCTCCCGAAGGAAAAAATGAAAGGGCATACTACCCTCCATACGACGGCAATCTAGTGCTGACAAAAAAGATTGTCCTTTGGAGACTGGACTGCCCAAATTGATACTATCGTGAAGGACCAATTTGTTGAGACTCAACATAAGAAATTCCAGATATTATTTCGGATGAACAAACAAAAACAGACCATACTATCGAAACAGCCCCTAGGTGTACTTCCTCTGGCAGTTGAGAGCAAGTTGGGACAGATGGTATGCCAGCGAACATCGCCAAAGTGGTGGTAGGAGGTTCTGCTACCGCTGTATAAGATGACACAGTCCTAGATGTCGATGGTTGTTCAGACATATCAAGTCTATGAAAAATACTTCCTAGTGATTCTATAAGAACTTGCGATGAAGGGGTATTAAATTCTGAAGTAGAAGAATGTAGGTGGATCCCAGTTCCAAAATGTGATGGAGTACTGGATGGAAGATCCTCCATAATCTCTTCTATAGCAATCAATCTAGGTGGATGAGGTACACCGTCAGGTCCATAAAATATTTCTGGTGCCAAAGAAGGTATAGATTCTGCAGCGACAGATGCTGGAGAGGTAACACCTTCCGAATCAACTCTAGATAGAGCTGGTTCAGGAATAGAAGTGTTTACTGTTACACTAGGATCAGTTCTAATGTCCTCTTGTAACTGTGGAACTTCTTCTGTAGAGGCAGGGATACCGAAAATGGTTGAAGTAACTGGCGTCTCAGAGGATGTTGAAGCACAAGTTTCAAACAAACCAGGAGATTTTGACCCAGTTAAACGAGTTTGCTTGGCCCAGAATGGTTTCATTTCCGGAGTCAAAGACGGCTGACTCGTCAGTCTCCATGAATGACGAGGTTTTGATTGAAATTCTTCCACAATTGTGGATTATTTGATCAACTCAAAATAAGAGGGGAAAATTTTATTCCGAATTAAATGAATTTTAGACGTTTTGACACAACTTGCTTTTTCAATTTTTAAGAGTCGAGATAAATCTAAAGATGACTCTAGTCGCCTTCGATTTTTAATGAGCCTGAAGTGACAAGTGCTCAGATGGACCTTGTCCTTTAAGGAGTCCGAAAAGGAATGAAAGAGACTACTCTGAAAATCTAGACAGAGGGATTACCAAACCAATCGAAAAATTGCAGAATACTTTTTACGGTATGGCAGTCAATCATCCCAAATGTTGTGTTCAATGCATTGCGATCGATAGGGTGATAGACACGGCTCCCTAAGGATAAAGGATATAGCCTATTGTAGTCTCCCAAAATATACTCAACAATATGTGGGAGCACAAGTCCGTACTGGCACTTCTTGTCTCAAAGAGGAGGAATCACCCAACCTACGATGAAAGCTACAGTTACTAGGCTTTACGACGCTGGAATACGTCTCTAGCCTAGATTTCTATATGTTGTGCGTTAGGTTCTGTTGTGGTCACCAACACCCCCCCTCTTTGTTTGGTATTAGCAATAACATCAAGCAAAGGGGGACCCTTAACAAAAAATCCCAAAAACATTTTTATCAAAATTTTTGTATTTAAGTCCCTAAAAGCTATGTCGCATCGCAAAGAGAGAGTGAAGCGTTTTCCTATGCGCATAAATAAGCTGCAAAGAAGCGATGTGAAATTCATCGCATCGCATATTTTGAAAGCGCCCTTAAAAGGAAACCTAAGGAATCGCCGACGGCCGATATGCGACGTCGCATATCGCAACGTCGCATAAGCAGCGCACAGTGATCAAATGCAAAATGCGATCTTGCGATTTGCGATCTTACAAACTGCGATCTGCGATGGATGAGACTATTAATTGCTGTGATGACACCTCTCGACATCGCAATCCTCGATGCTGCAATGCGAATCACAGAAACCACTCATCGCAAAGTTTCCTCGGCATGATCTGTAAACCCAAAATTGAACGCGCACCTTAAGGGAAATTAATGATTGCACGCCTGAGTATCCAAATATGATCGTGTCGCGTTTTTCGAAGAGTCAAGTCATTATGAGTGTCATGATTATGCATTCATTAGAACTTAAAGCTTTCATGTCAATCTTTTCGTCATTTCTCTTTTCCTTTGCGTAAACTGTAAGGCAGCAACTAATATAAATCTATATGCAGCAAACATCTAAGGAAAAGGGGAAAGTGCCAATACTAGAAGAACAGAGAGGAGATGCCTTCGCAAATGGATACCGCATGCAGCAGGGCCGCGGATTCTAGAGTATCACTCAATAGACACTGATGAAAATAGACTATCCAAGACTCAGAGTCAAAGGTGCACAAAAGCAGCATGTTTGCAAAAGATCCTGAAGCTCAGACTGGGTAAAGCAAAAAGAAAAATGCTAAAGAGGGAGGACGCTCCAGAAAAGCCTGGAACAAAGAACGGAAGCAATTTTCAATACGGAAGATTGTTCAGGCAACGAAATCCCTAACTCATTGAGTCATTCGCACGGCCGGAAACCGAAATAGAAACAGCACAATCAGTTTGAAAGAAATCTGGGTTATACTAAGTATACACACAGCAAATACACCCAGCCAGAGGAAGATTTTCAAAAATATCTTCTAGTTTGTCAGAAAGAGGTGCCAGCTTTTGTTATTTCTACTTTTCTCGCTCGAACAAAAGAAAAATACAACCAGCCGACTCTTTCCAGGCGAACCTTGCATTGCTTACAGCACTAAGGAGCAGATACAGAAACGGTTAGAAATTAGATTCAATTTTTAGAAATAAATTTGTTTTAGTAAAAAGGCGGTCATTTGAAGCCGTTTCCTAAATTTGTGTAATTAAGATTATTTAGTTAGTAGTATTTAACCCTTCTCATGGCATTTGGAGAAGGGTCCGGAAATTTGTCAAAAAACTCGTCCTCAAAACATGCACTTTTGCACCCTCGGAGGGGGTTTTTGATGAATGAATGGATCGAGATTTATTTATGTTTGCATTTTAATGTCTGCTACTGATGTTGCACTTTTGTACTCTTAGTAGATGTTAGAAGTAAGTAGAGATAAATCGTTATTGCTTGAAGTTTGTGAGTGAAATCAGTCATAAATGGTACTTTTATCTCTTGATTAATTTCTTCTTATATTCTTAGAGTGATATACAGCTGAGTTGTTTATATGTTAATGTACGAATGTGTGGATTACCATTTGGCACTTTTGTACGGTGGAGTCATTTATTTGTGCTTGACATATGAATAACTTATTATGCGATATGTTGTTCACAACTGTTTTGCCTAACTTCTTATGCAGAATGGTTTATCTTAATTGATTTATATTCTTATGATAGCTGAATGATCTTTATTACCAGTTATTGTATGAAATCTTTTTAGATCGCATGATGAAAGAATTCTACCCAGAGTTAGTATAGATTAGATGTGTTGTTTTTGTTAGATTACAATAGCATAGAGTCAGTTTAGAGTTTAGAATTAAATTAGCTTAAAATTACCTCTAGATTAGCATCATCAAAATCTACACACACACACATCCTTTAGATTGGGAAGCTGGTCCCATTATCCACAGTCGGACCCGCTACACCAAATGGGAAAGGAGCCACCAACCAGGTTCTGGACCGGGTGGGTATCCCCCTTGTTGTTGACCCGATTTTAGGGCCCTCAACATATTTGGCGCTAGAAGGAGGGCACGAACTATGAATGGCAACTAAGTCAAAATCCAAATACCATTCTGAGATTAAATCACCCTCATCAACTCCCCCGACTTCTCCAGTACGGTTAAACCCGGAGTTAGAAGTTGCTCGAGTATCCACCGCTGCTACCTACCCTAATATATCAAACCAACTCATCATTGAACCCCCTGAAATTCAAACTTTGATTCGTAAACTCCAGGGATTCTCTATTTTTTCTCAAAGGTCTGATAAATCTCACAGCAGCGTGACTTCGCAGTACAATCCTGCTCATTCCCTGGCCAAATTGAAGAGTGAAAAATTTGGCATTCAACCAAGTGAACTCCCTCTCCCTACTAGGAAAAGAGCAAGGAAAACACCACTAGAGTCTGACAGTCAGACTCTTTCATCTACTTCGTCCATTTCAACCCCCTCACCGCGAAGTCTACCACCCACATCCTCATCCCAAATCACTCATCCATCTTCCACAACCCTTCCTCTTCAATCATCAAAGATCATAATATCTTCATCTTCTCAGCATCAGGGACCATCCTCTGCACTTTCATTAACTAGCGGCTCAACGATGGCCCAGTCTCCATGGAACAATCCTAGGGCGGTTTTAATGCCTCCACCCCTGAGCCCAATACCGGCCCATCCTAAGAAATGGCTACCTAAATTCAATCCAGAAACAGCATGCTAGCCGAAGAGCATATCAATAATTTCATGCTTTTTTTTAATCTCAATGGAGTTACCAACGAGGATGCTGTTGTCCGGCTTTTTCCTTATACAATGCAAGGAACAGCCGGGTCATGGTACTTTTCGTTACCTTCCGGGTCCATCACAAGTTGGGACATTTTTCAAAGTCAATTCCTCACCAAGTTTGGTGATGACAGATCAACAGCGACATTGATCAATGACCTATCTAATCTTAAGGCTGAGGCTAGAGAACCCATTAAGGATTTCAATTTACGGTTCAATAAGATCCTCAACAAAACTCCCGCTGCTTCTCAACCCAGCGAGGAAGTAAGATGTGAATGGTATATCACGGCCTTACCATCAAACTTGGCTATCTTCGTAGATAGGGCAAACAAGACGACCTTAGTTGAAAACTTGACAGAGGCGCTAGCAGTAGAAAAGCGCGTAGTTGCCCTAGAAAAGAGATCTGTAATAGAAGAACGAAAATCTAAGAAAATCTCTTTCAAAGAAGACACCAAGAAGAAGCAAACGAAAGATCCTTTCAATATGGAAGGATTACAAAAAGTGTTAAAGGCCATGTCCAATGAGATGATTGACATAAGAAAACAAGTAGCAGAAACTTCTTCGAAAAAGCCCTACAGATCTTTTAAAAGAAATCCTCCCATGGAGGTGAAACCACCCAATGCTGTCTCAAACGTCGAATCTGAAGAAGAAGAAGAAGAAGAGGAGAATACCACTGAAGGGCAGACTGATGATGAAGAAGTTGTGGAACTACAAGGAATGTGGGATTTCATCCTCCCACAAGAAGAAGATCAAGAAGCATTTCCGGTTAGCACATGAAGCAAAATCAACTTGATCCTCCCCAAACTACCCCTAAACAGAAGGGCGCAAGCCCTGCAACAAAAGATAAGGTCGCAACAAAGAAAACAACCGCTAGAGCGACCCAATTTAGCCCAGTCCAATCAGATCAAGCACCTCCATCAAGAACACTGATAGTGTCGGATGAAATGGAGTATAACATTATCGATGACATGAAAAAGACTAGGGCTAATATCACTCTTTACGAATTGAGCAAATTGAAACATCAACAGAAAATAATGATGAAAGAATTACATGCGATGCCTACTACATCTTTACCTACAGCTGTAGCTTCCCACAACATGGGAAGACCTCCAACCAACATGATCAATAAGATTGATCTAAATGACATTGCCTTGATTGGAGGAAGATCAAGATCTCATACTCCTCCTTTTCTTCTCACTTATGAAATTTTCAATAAAAACGTGCACAATTGCTTGGTTGATTCTGGTGCTTCAACGAATATTTTACCCAGATCAATATGTGCCAAATTGAATGTTCAGCCACAAAATCCGCAGTGCGCATAGTTCAACTTGATCGATCTCAAGTCGAAGTGATTGGTGAACTTAACCAGGTGACCATAAGATTGTTGTCTAACCCGAAAGTATGCCAGGTTATCGACATTCTAGTAGCTGACATCCCTGAATTCTATGGTTTAATTCTTAGCAGGGATTGGTCCGAAAAACTCCACGGATATTTCTCAACCGACTGGCCGCACATGCGGTTACCCTACAACGGTAAACCGAATCAAATAAAGGTTGAACGAGAGTTGCACCAAAAGTACATAGTGACTGAATTGGAAGGAGAGAATGAAGAAATAGCATACAACAACAATATCATAGGCAATTACTCGGTAGATTCTTTCCTCGGCAATTTCAATGCTCACACCTCACCTTACTTAGAAAATTCAGTTTTGTCCCAAGTTGAAAATTTTTCCCAAACTGATGATTCAAAGTGTTTTAATTTTTTAGATAACTCTGTAAATACATCTTTGTTTTGGAAATTAAATTTTGATGGATCAAAATCTAACGAGGGAGCAGGAGCAGGATGCGTTCTGATTAGCCCAGACGGAAAAAGGATCATGCTTACATGCAGACTTGAGTTCGATTGCACAAACAATACAGCGGAGTACGAAGCCTTGGTGCAAGGCCTATACAAAGCAATCGGGCTGAATGTTAAGTATCTTCAAGTCTTTGGAGATTCTGAAATTGTCGTCAAACAGGTACGTAACACCATACATTGCCTGTCAAGTCATTTAAAACACTATCAATCTTTAGTACAAGATCTAACTTCACATTTTATAGCATTCAATATTTCGTCAATCCCAAGACTCCAAAATGCGAGCGCAGACCTGTTAGCTAACGTAGCCTCTAGACTTATTCCCTCTGAAGATTTTAGTCCCGACAGGTTCTCAATAGAATTAATCTTTAGACCATCCATCCCTGACAACATCACCAACTGGAGAGTATTCAACGACGATCCTGACATTGTAAATTTCCTCACTTCTGAAGGATCCTACTCAAATCAAATAATTGACGAAGACCATCATGATCACCAAATACACCAAAATAGCACTGATAATGCTATACCTAAATCGGTGGTTAAGTTAGAAGATTTATATGATTTGAAAATTCAGTTTAAAAGGTCTGCCAATTCTAAACTATACAGTTCAACTCTGAATTATGAATTAGTGAACCTAGGAACCAATCAGAAGCCGCAAAATGTTAATCTGGGCCACGACCTAGCCCCTGAAGAAAAATCAGCATATATCTGTCTTCTGAGACAATACAAAAACGTTTTTGCATGGAATTACGATGAGATGAAGACATACAACACTTCTATCATTCAACACACTATCCCTATGATTGACAATGAAAAACCTGTCCAGCAGAAGCTCAGAAAAATCCACCCCAACTTAGAAAATCAAATAAAAATGAGCTAAATAAGTTGTTGAGAGCCAGAATAATTTTCCCCGTCAGACATTCCAAATGGGTATCCAATATGGTGCCCGTTAGAAAGAAAAACGGAGATATCAGGATCTGTATTGATTTTCGGAATCTCAACAAAGCCTGTCAGAAAGACAATTTTCCCCTCCCACCTATGGAGCAAATACTACAGGCAGTAGCGGGCTCAGAATTAATGTCTTTTTAGGATGGATTTTCAGGATACAATCAAGTGCTAGTACATCCCGATGATCAGTTGAAAACCACATTCCGAACCAAATGGGGCACATACACATATTGGAAGATGCCATTTGGTCTAATCAATGCCAGCACTACCTTTCAGAGAGCCATGGACATCGCGTTTAAAGGTTTAGTCAATAAATTGGTAGTGATTTACCTGGATGATATAACAGTGTACTCCAAAAAGCGAAGCGATCATCTCAAAGATTTGAAACAAATCTTTCAAAGATGTTTAAGGTATGGGATTTCACTTAACCCAAAGAAATCTTTTTTCGCATTAAGTGAAGGGAAATTGCTAGGATTCATAGTGTCGAAATCTGGTATTCACATTGAACCTGACAGAATCGAAGAAATTTCCGAAATATACATGCCCCATAACAAAAAGGCCATGCAATCTTTCCTTGGACAAATCAATTTTGTAAAAAGCTTTGTCCCAGATTTTTCACGTATTATTTCTCCTTTACAAAATATGATAAAAAATAATTCAAATTTTAAATGGGGTCAAGCCGAGCACGAAGCATTCAACTTGATCAAACAAGCTATCATCAACGCTCCATCTTTAGCTACCCCAAATTTTTCAGAATCTTTTATCTTATACACTTTTGCCTCAGAGAAATCTTATGCCGCGATTTTAACTCAAACAAATCAAGAGAAGGCGGAAGCTCCAATCGCATTCTTTAGCTCGAACTTACAAGGTGCTGAGCTCAATTATTCAGACGTGGAGAAACAGGCATATGCTGTTTTCAAAGCGATCAAATATTTCAGACCTTTCTTACTTAAAGCCCATACCAAAGTCGTAGTACCGTTTCCAGCGGTAAGAAACCTACTGGTACAGAAGGATGTGGGCGAAAAGAGAGCAAATTGGATTACCGCTTTACAAGAATACGATCTTGAGATCAAGCCAGCAAACATCGTAAGAGGTCAAGGCTTCTGCAAGATGTTAGCTGGAGCATCGCAAATTCCTGAGAACTCATCTGAAGAGGTACATACATATGAGGTAAGCCTAAACGACGCAGAATCATTATATGCAGACACCATTTATTATCTTAAGAATGGGTACGCTCCATCACACCTCGATCACACCAAGAAAAGAGCTCTGAGATTGAAATCTAAACAATACCAGCTCGTAAATGATGTTCTGCTTAAAAGGAATTATGATTCTGTACTTCTTAGGTGTCTTGAGAAAACTGAAGTCGAAAAGGTTTTGCAGGAACTCCACGATGGACCAGCAGGTGGATGTTATGCTGGAGAAGCTACTGCACATAAGATCTTACGTGCAGGATATTATTGGCCCACGTTGTTCAAAGACTCATACAATTATGTAAGGAAATGCCGAATCTGCCAGACTGCTGCAGGGAAACAAAAGAAATCGTCCATGCCACTACAGCCGGTTAACATCGAGCAACCATTCAGCCAATGGGGCTTGGACATAATAGGTGAGATCGTTCCTCACTCTTCTAAGCAGCATAGGTATATCCTCACGGCAACAGATTATTTTACTAAATGGGTAGAAGCAGTTCCTCTCAAGACAGTTAATTCTGAAAACATTATTGAATTCATAGATCAATTTATTATCACTAGGTTTGGATTGCCAACGGCCCTAATGTTTGATAATGCATCATACTTTTCTGGAAATACAATGACTGAGTTTGCACTTAAAAGAGGGTTCAAACTGAAGTATTATGCCAACTACTATCCGCAAGGTAATGGGTTGGCTGAATCAACAAACAAAAACCTAATCAGGATTATTAAAAGAACAGTCGACCAAAACCAAAAGAATTGGCACAAGGCGCTGGTAAATGCTTTGTGGACAGATAGAATTACGAAGAAAGCTTCAATCAACACTTCTCCCTTTAATTTAGTTTATGGGAAAGAAGTGGTTCTTCCAACTCACTTAGTCATTCCCTCTTTGTCTTTAATACAACACATCGATGAAGTATCTACTTCCTCCTTACAATTGAGATAAATGGAGATAATCAAACTAGAAGAACGACGAGAACAAGCTAAGAAAACCCATGCTCACCACCAAGGCGCTAATAAAATCCTCTTTTGATTCAAGCATAATGACCAGAAAAAACTTTCAGATGGGAGATTTAGTTTTGAAATGGGATAAGGCTCATGAAGAAAAGGGCAAGCATACGAAATTTCAGAAGCTGTGGCTTGTTCCTTTTCAGATTGTAGAAGTCATAGGCCCATCGACGTTTGTGTTACAGGATTTGGTAGGTAGAAGAGATTCTTTGCCTGTGAATGGACAGATTCTTAAAATGTATTTTCCATAGAAGATCATTCTTCTATTTTTGTAGGATAGCTTTAGTTTTTTTTTTTTTTTTTGCTCTTTCTTATAAATAAAACCGGTTGTGAATGATCATCAAAAAGGATTCATAAAAGAGCACACCAACTCTCTATCAGATTTTGATTTCACTTGTACAAATAGCAAAAATTTTCAAAAAATATGATTTTTATTATTGACAAATAGAGTTAACTTTAACCTGAATTTGATATTAGTTTCAACCTCTCAAAAAACTTTGATGAAAGCAACCTTTGGTAAAAAATTGTTTTATGTCAGCACAATGAAAGGTATCATCAATAATAAAATAAATATTCTCTGTAAAGCTGTTGTTTTCAAACTCTATTATTGTCGTCCAGAGCTTTCTTAAGGAAAAACAATGACTTCCTCCCTGCTAAAGGAAACCACAGCATTCAGAGAAACAATCCGAGAAAACACTATATCTCAAAGAATAAGAGGTCTCATCACGAGCCAGCTTATCATGATCACAGATATTATAATTTGCTGACTTTGCCAATACTGTCTATCAAAACAGGGCAACGACTCAAGATTGTTGCAATCAAAAGACAAGGGGTCTCATCACGAGCTAGCTTGTTCAGCAAAAGTGTAAATCAAGTGAATGACTGTGTCATAATTTGGCCACCAAACCAAGACATTGTTCTTTAGAGAATAAAAAAAGAAAAAGTGTCAAAAAGGATTTTTCTCTGAAATGTTGTAAATAACCTCAAGCAGAAAAAAGGATCATTGCTGGATAACATGGTAACCTTGTCGAGGCTATGGACGCTTGCGGGAAGCAAAGGCTTTACCTACGACAAATGAGCATATTTTAAAGCCATTACGCAGAGAAGACCTTATTTTATCTTTAAAAAAGACCGAGTAATGTCTAGTGTGAATGCAAGAACTAAGCCTAAGGAAGCAGACAATTGGAATAAAAGAAAGGTTGAGACAAAGTAACATTGACAGGATAAGGGGTAATCTACTCTATCTGTCCATAACAAAATTTAGACATATGAAAATTTTTCTGTTTCAGAAGTGGAAATGTCAATAGAAAAGCAGAGATAACTGGTTCTTCACAGTGAATCGCCATTGTTGTGGTCACCAACACCCCCCCTCTTTGTTTGGTATTAGCAATAACATCAAGCAAAGGGGGACCCTTAACAAAAAATCCCAAAAACATTTTTATCAAAATTTTTGTATTTAACTCCCTAAAAGCTATGTCGCATCGCAAAGAGAGAGTGAAGTGTTTTCCTATGCGCATAAATAAGCTGCAAAGAAGCGATGCGAATCATCACATCGCATATTTTGAAAGCGCCCTTAAAAGGAAACCAAAGGAATCGCCGACGGCCGATATGCGACATCGCATATCGCAACGTCGCATAAGCAGCGCACAGTGATCAAATGCAAAATGCGATCTTGCGATTTGCGATCTGCGATGGATGAGACTATTAATTGTTGCGATGACACCTCTCGACATCGCAATCCTCGATGCTGCGATGCGAATCACAGAAACCACTCATCGCAAAGTTTCCTCGGCATGATCTGTAAAGCCACAATTGAACGCGCACCTTAAGGGAAATTAATGATTGCATGCCTGAGTATCCAAATATGATCGTGTCGCGTTTTTCGAAGAGTCAAGTCATTATGAGTGTCATGATTATGCATTCATTAGAACTTAAAGCTTTCATGTCAATCTTTTCGTCATTTCTCTTTTCCTTTGCGTAAACTGTAAGGCAGCAACTAATATAAATCTATATGCAGGAAACATCTAAGGAAAAGGGGAAAGCGCCAATACTAGAAGAACAGAGAGGAGATGCCTTCGTAAATGGATACCGCATGCAGCAGGGCCATGGATTCCAGAGTATCACTCAACAGACACTGATGAAAATAAACTATCCAAGACTCATAGTCAAAGGCGCACAAAAGCAGCATGTTTGCAAAAGATCCTGAAGCTCAGACTGGGTAAAGCAAAAAGAAAAACGCTAAAGAGGGAGGACGCTCCAGAAAAGCCTGGAACAAAGAACGGAAGAAATTTTCAATACGGAAGATTGTTCAGGCAACGAAATCCCTAACTCATTGAGTCATTCGCATGGCCGGAAACCGAAATAGCAACAGCACAATCAGTTTGAAAGAAATCTGGGTTATACTAAGTATACACACAGCAAATACACCCAGCCAGAGGAAGATTTTCAAAAATATCTTCTAGTTTGTCAGAAAGAGGTGCCAGCTTTTGTTATTTCTACTTTTATCGCTCGAACAAAAGAAAAAGACAACCAACCGACTCTTTCTAGGCGAACCTTGCATTGCTTACAGCACTAAGGAGCAGATACAGAAACGGTTAGAAATTAGATTCAATTTTTAGAAATAAATTTGTTTTAGTAAAAGGGCGGTCATTTGAAGCTGTTTCCTAAATTTGTGTAATTAAGATTAGTTAGTTAGTAGTATTTAACCCTTCTCATGGCATTTGGAGAAGGGTCTGGAAATTTGTCAAAAAACTCGTCCTCAGAACATGCACTTTTACACCCTCGAAGGGGGTTTTTGATGAATGGATGGATCGAGATTTATTTATGTTTGCATTTTAATGTCTGCTACTGATGTTTCACTTCTGTACTCTTAGTAGATGTTAGAAGTAAGTAGAGATAAATCGTTATTGCTTGAAGTTTGTGAGTGAAATCAGTCATAAATGGTACTCTTATCTCTTGATTAATTTCTGCTTATATTCTTAGAGTGATATACAGCTGAGTTTTTTATATGTTAATGTACGAATGTGTGGGTTACCATTTGGCACTTTTGTACGGTGGAGTCATTTATTTGTGCTTGACATATGAATAACTTATTATGCGATATGTTGTTCACAACTGTTTTGCCTAACTTCTTATGCAGAATGGTTTATCTTAATTGATTTATATTCTTATGATAGTTGAATGATCTTTATTACCAGTTATTGTATGAAATCTTTTTAGATCGCATGATGAAAGAATTCTACCCCGGGTTAGTATAGATTAGATGTGCTGTTTTTGTTAGATTACAGTAGCATAGAGTCAGTTTAGAGTTTAGAATTAAATTAGCTTAAAATTACCTCTAGATTAGCATCATCAAAATCTACACACACACACATCCTTTAGATTGGGAAGCTGGTCCCATTATCCCCAGTCAGACCCGCTACACCAAACGGGCAAGGAGCCGCCAACCAGGTGCCAGACCGGGTGGGTATCCCCCTTGTTGTTGACCCGATTTTAGGGTCCTCAACAGGTTCCAAAGCATTTTTATGTTCATTGAATTTATTTTACAGTTGATATTTCTTAAGAAGTTTTCCTTTAAGGTTCACCGCGTGATGTAGATATACAACTCCTAAATATGCAATCTAAGATGATAAACAGTCGTTTACTCTTCTTTTTGCAATGAAAATCCTAGCTACTAAGGAAAGAGAAGCGAAATCCTTTCAACATAGAGCAGAGATCACACACTAGATGCATTGTCCTAAATCAAAATCAACAAGTAGTCTAAATGCAAATGCACCTGCATGTATTTGTTTTCCCCTTTCTTAATGTGTGAATGACAAAAAGAATGTTAGGTACAAATCTGAATTATTACTTCTTTCAAAGTGACAATACTAACGATTTTCTTTTCAAAAAATGAAAGGGAGACAAGACGACACCTTGCGATTTCAAATTAAAAATTGCTTACGACACTTGAAATACTATTAATTTAGATCAAATACAAGAGTAACAGTGTAATCGACTATCAAAAGAGAAGGATTATTTTCTTTGACTGAAAATGACACTTGCGACACTTTCAAATCAAAAAACAACAGTTGGATTAAGCTACTATTTTGTAAAGGAGAATTGTAAATGGCGAAATATACATAAAAACATTCACAATTCTTTGTACAATGGAGGCTGGATGATGCAAAGAAAGGGGGTTTCAACAGTGGTCTATTGATCACAGACAGCAAAACTCTTGAATAAAGCTGAAGAAAGTGAGAAAAAAGCCAAAATTTGGAGGCAGAAACAATATTACCTGATCATCGCACCTGTAACATAGGGAAATAGGGATGCATCCCACCTACTACACACGAGAGGTGCGATGCATCCAGTCTACCAAATGGAGACAGTGCGATGGTCCAGGAACAATACTTTAACTTGGTTTTTTGTCATAGTTTGCAGCTTAGCTCAGGGATTTAGGCTGAGCTAATGATAGTCAATAACTACAAAGTATAGGGGTTGATCTAATGAGGTTACTTGAGCTACCTCTAGGGCACTTAGAATGTTTGCAAGTCAATTGTTCAGTTCATAAACAAACCCAGAGATTTACTGAAGCAGCGTTGATCTACTTTGCACTTGCATAGAAAATGCAGTTCGAAGGCTAGCTGGCTTAACTTCAGACTCCATTTGTGGTTTATGAATCAAACAAATAGAGGCAAGCAATCAAACTATTTGCTCCCCAGTGGAGTTTTTGGGTCTTGAAAATGTCATTCATTTCCATTACACTTTCACTATTATGTCCATTATATCACCTCCATTTCACTACTATTTCACTACATTCATCCCACTTTCATTATCATTGGGCCACATTTATGTTTTTCCAAACTTTATTAATTCTTAGCCTTTTTAAGTGAATTTGTGGTTAAAAATTAAGAAATAATGTGCATATGCTTATACCTAACAAGTGGGTTGAGATTATTGACATGTGTAGGTCAAAAGGAGGCTTCTAGAAGACCCTTATTTGGCACTCTAAGGCCAAATTCGAATTTGAGTGGAAAGAATCATGGGAACATGAGGATATGTGTCACATCTCCTAATTGTATTGAAACTCTAAGAAGACATGTGTCTTATCAGTTCCTATTTTGATTAGGACTCTAGAGGTAGAGGGAGAGATTCATGGACTCTCATCAATGAGATCGCTTCTCATCTTTTTGTATAAATAGGAGATCTCTCTCCTTCATTTGTTAGCTTGTTAGCTTATTAGTCTTAGCCTAGCTTGGCTTTGTAGTTCTTCCTTGATGGCTTTGAAAAGCTTTGGATAGCTTTGTTGTACTTTGTAATTTTGAAGAATTTCAATAAAGATTTGATGTTCTCAACATGGAAGGAGATGTGAAGTAGATTTCATGGAGCACATTAGAATGTAAGGTAGAGTAGATTTTATTTTGTAATTTTTCTTTGATTTCATTATGTCATTTGATTGCTTTTAAGTTTGATAGATTAGAGTTTCCATTGATGCAATTTTAATTCATGCAAGTGTGTTCAACCGATTGATTGTAAATTAGTTTTTCTTTACATGTTTTTGCATCAAATAGTGACATGAGATTTGCCTCTCTGCTGAACTTTTTCTTAAGCTTTTCAATTTCAATTATGCTTTGATTTCAATCTTGTTTATTTGTTGTTGTTAGTTAGTTTAGATGTCAAATTCTTCATGTCATTTGACGTTATCTCCAGAGCCATGGCTTAACCCCGAAAAGCTACTTGGCGAGCTATCGGATTATGAGTGAAGTGATTTGATTTTACTTTCATCTTTACAATTATTTATCAGGTTCTTCATGTTATTGACGTTATCTCCAGAGCCATGGCTTAACCTCGAAAAGCTACTTGGCGAGCTATCGGAATATAAGTGAAGTGACTTGATTTTACTTTCATTTGCAAGTAGCTATCTTAGAAACAAACAAACTAAAGTCACTTGTGTTTTCCTTTACGAGAGATAGGTGAGAAAGAAGCAAAGAGTGCCAACCTCAGTCTTTCGCTTGGCTCCTTGCTTGTTTCCTTTCCCCTTCGACAGAATCTCGCCACTACTTCCTTACTTGTCCCGCTTCAAAGAGCACCTGTAAAGTCACAGAAGCATAACACCATCAAAGAATAGAGATCTATCACTGTAAACAATATAGGATCAGATATATATTGACCATACAAATACATATATCAACACAATATTCAGAGATACACAAAAATATGGAGGAAAACTCAAATAGCTTTATTGATAGAAGTAGTAGAAGAGAGGATTACAACCACTTGGTCTAACCCAGTGCCATCCTGCCAGCTTGAAAGCCCTCTTCACCTCATACAAAGCAAGATCACCCAACAATGTCTTCAAAGAGAAACCAACAGCACTTCTTTGCAAATTACCAAATTCCAACCTTTGGATCTCTGGGATGAGGGATCCATATATAGATGTTTGCAGGGGGGTGAGTCAGCTTTTGGGATTTTGATTAGTGTCATCTCTCTGATAGTTCTTGGTTTCACTTGGATATTTCATGATATCTTACTCATCCTTGGGTGAATTCAGGGAGGAAAGTGTCAAATGAGCAGCGTCCAGAAGATTCTCAAGGTCTTCACCTAGCAAACTGTTTGTGCCATTTGTATTCTCTCGCTCATCACACCCTACAGAAGGGCTTCCCAGTATGCATCACACTTTTTACATGTGGCAGGTGAGATGCATCGCACCCTTAGCACTAGACAGTCTGTATGGTCCTACTTTGACCAGTTCTGAGTAGTTTTTCATGGAGAACTTCTGGGAGATGACGTAATCAGCTGACCTTGCTCCTTTAGGGTATGAAATAACACTTTTAGTGACTTAGAAGCCCTTGGTTCATGGACATATGTGATTGGGGTTGCAGTGCCCAAATATGTCTATAACAAGAAGGGACTATGTCTCTGAGCCTCGGTGTCAAGATGGTGTAGGCCTCTGCATTAAGTGTTGTCAATAGTGATGATGTACATAAAAGGTGATGTCACTATCATAAAATGAAAATGCCCTCATGCAGGAGTGGCTCCATGAGATGTTCCGCTACAAGAACTCTCAATAAAAAAGACTCCTATTAGTATGACATAAAACTCATGCATGATGATCATCTCGTCAACATGGCAGAAAATGGATTTCGATGCAATCATACATGGCGACACATGAGTATCCCATCAACATATAACAAGGGATCTCAAACGAAACATGATGAATCATGAAAATAAGTACATCCCACAAATGATTCTGCATCACATAAAGCAGGAATCATGAAAACAAGTAAGAAACAAGATCTCTCATCAAACATCAAACGGGGATCTATGCAGCACAATGCATATAAAAAGAAGTACATGAACATACTGCATATACCTCACATCCAGGGCCATCTGAAGAAAAGGATGTCAAACTTCTGAAGTTGTTCGTGCCATAAATCTCACGGCGTCGAATCTCATGGAAATGGTTGGTCACACATGAATGCTGACACCTACACTCCACCTAGAAAATTGGTCGAAAAATAGAATGAGCAAATGGAAAATCTAAATACACCATCAGATTTATGGCATAAAATAGTGCAAAATCGACTGTCAAATTTCTGAATTCTAAAAAAGTGGAATTCTGGGGCTCAAGGGATCTTTTAGATTCCCCCTAAATTCCTTAAAGATTCCCTCCTCCGGATCCTCTACAAATATGCAGGTCAGATCATGAAACTAACTATGCCATCGAGTTCATGTCACCGAGAGGTGTAAGATCGACATAAAATTTGTCCAGTTTGGACACTGCAAAAATTTCACCCTCTTGGAAATTTCACTCAATCATGGTTCCACCTGCAATAACTTAATTAAAAAATTCATCTTGATTTCCATGCCTGCTCCTGGTTCCTCCATGCCTAGGCGCATTGATGAAATGAGGGTTTATATAAAAAAAATTGGGCGGAGTTGTCAACTAAACTTCGTTTGGTGTAATGGTAAATAAAGGAATTTGTTGAGGAGGGGTCGGGGGATCAAATCCTGCCCCTCCCAAATTAACATGCAAAAATCATTTTGATTTTATTATTGGATGTATGGTTATAACCATAGCCATAACCATCATTGAAAATGGCGTGGAGTTGTTAGCACATTAAATTTTTTTGTGGACGCGTTGATTTATTTGGGAGGTGGTACATTGGCTGTACATGAGACTAACATGGGGCCGCTACATGGGTGGGGCCGACCCTCCCACCGGCTGTGGGTTCAACTCCCATTGGCCTTGTTTAATATGATGGAATTTTTGTATGGTGAGTGCGATGGGGTCATGGGGGTGGTCGCCCATCACCTCCCTTTATATATATATTTTTTGTTATATATATATATATATATATATATTGATTTTGGAAATTCTTGACATTGATTGAAGGAGTCTTTTTAACAAGGCAAAAATTTCGCCTGGAATTCGGCCAGAGTTGGCCGGATTTCATCTTCTAGAAAAATTCTAAATTGTGTCTCCATTAACTTGCCAAGTCAGCAAAAGTCAACCAAAACTTTGATTGCCTCTATCTTCCTCATCCGGACTCAGACTGATGAACCATTCGCACCACCACAATCACGAAAACAAGATCTTTAACATGAACCTGGTTCAAGCATAATGCATGTTGATATCTGGTGTCTGAAATGTAAGAGGCATGGACATGATAAGGACCATTTCATAGTCCTTTAGAATTATGTTATAGTGGGAGGTTCGGTGCCCCTGAAACCAAAAAATATTGTTGGGAAGAGCGCGGGAGTTGTGTTGTGGTGCGCTATTTGTTAGGTTACAGGACAACATGCTACTGATAACTGCCATCTATTGCAGAATTTTGTACAGACCCCTCAGTAGTTATTTTTTAATTTTTGTAAGCTTGTAGGACACGATGAATGCCATGGTAGGATTTATGATTTGACGATGGACAGGACCCCTACCTACAGGATGTAGGTAGAGAACTGGCCTTAGGATCAAGGCATAAGAGTAGTTCGTAGAGGATTTCAAGTTTGAGGATGAGGAAGAGGCGCTTGACCGGGTCGTGGGCATGGGAAAGAAATTTGCTATGACTGTGGCGAAGCAAGGAATTGCGTGTGAGATTATGCAAATCCCACACATCCCTCATGTTAATATTTTTGGTAGTTTCACCATGTCATAGAGGTATTTCTTGTCCTTATGGAAAATACGCAAGAGAAGAAGGTGTAGCCCCAATAGCCTACGCAGAACATTTAGATGTTGAGGATTGAACCCGGCGAGGAGGATCATAACATAAATATTGTGTTGAGGAGTGGAATGGCGACTAGCATAAATAAAGGTAAGAAGCCTAAGGAAGAGGGTCGGGTACGCAAGGTTGCTGAGAAGGAAGTCGAATTTGATTTGAATCACACTAAAGAAACTTTTTTTAAGCAAAGAAGAACTTCGTTGAGGCTTCCACCTCAGGAAGTCAGGAGAAAATGATAGACACTAATGCAACTCAAGAAGTATATCCTTGAATATTAGCGACCTTTGTGAAGACTTGTATGAAGCTTCTAAGTGATCAAAAAGAATTCAAAGGATTGTAAGACTTAATAGACAAGTGTGCCAATAAGGAAAAGACTCCTATTGAGCAGTGCACATTAAGAAAGATTGGTAAGCACAAGGCGCGAATGGGACTCGAGATGAGGCTAATCGTGAAGATAGTTAAATATGAAATGGACCAAGTAATTTTGGATCTGACATCTGATACGAATGTCTTGCCTAAGCAGACATGGGAAAGGATGGGGAGACCTATGTTGCAGTGGTCTCCTATTTAGTTGCTTGTGGCAAATCAACAGAAGATTATTCCAATGGGTCGCTTATATGGTGTAATAGTGGACATCGAGGGTGCAATTGCACTGGTTGACTTTGAGGTCATTTAGATAGTGGATGATAGCAACCCATGCGCTGTGTTGCTAGGAATTGACTGGGATATTGATATGAATGGGATAATCAACTTGAAGAAGCGAAAGATGTAATTTAAGAAGAAGTCGCTCAGGTGTAGTGTCATTGTAGCCTGTAGAAGGAGTGCATTATATTGAACCAGTGCGCGACTATGTAGAAAGTGAAGATGATCTAGATCATATATATAATATAATAGCACGAGATGAGGATTGGATCAATCCTATAGTTGATGGATGAATTGCATGGGACAGGGATAGCTCATGCACCTTAGATTTAGATGAAGAGATTGAACACTGGCAGAATTGGTTGCATGAAGTATCTACGCTCCATTGAAATATGATGACCAAGTCTCTCAGGTGTGTTTCGACTAATTTTATCACCAAAAAATTGATCATCTAGCCTAATTTACGAGATGGATCTAAGTACACCATGTAAAGCCAAATTTACCATAGTAAAATTGCTTTCACTGCGAGAAATTACTTAATAAACCACCTTTGTTAAGTAATTTATAGTTAAACCCATGAAGAATAATTAAATAAATCACTATTTATTTTATTTTCTTCTAGGAATAATTAATCAAACCATTGTTCAAATATTATTCCTCGTCATATTTGACCCAATTATGAAAAACCAACAGATAAATTATTAATTATCTTATTTTTCTCTAGGAATAATTAATTAATTATTATTCCTTATCAAATTTGACTAAATCCCTTAGGAATAATTAAAGAAATCATTATTTGCTTATTATTCTTTAACCAATTTCTTGAGATGATAAATAATTAATTTATTTATTATTTCTAAATAAAAGTTTAAATACTTTTTCCCTCCTAACCAAATATAATAAAATATTCCAAGTGGTTATTCCAAGAATGGGGTTAATAATATTTTATTATTGCTCATTATTCAAGGATAACTCAATATTTTGTTATAAATAGAAGGGTTTTCCATTCATTATTCACTTTTGATTATTTTCATTGTTGCACTCATTGTTGTAACTCTGATTATTTTCATTGTCCACCACCATTTTTCTTCCATTTGAGTTCCCATTGAGCTCAAACATTTCATTTGTTGGGTTTACACATTATAGAGGAGAGAGACTCTACACAAGCTGAAGACGTTTGAGGATATCCAAGAACCCATCCCATAGAGGGGGACTGGTAACATTTATTTGTTCCCTTCATAGGTGTTAGAATAAAAACTATTCTTCATATATCTAGTTTTCATTAGATGATTGGAGTTGTTTAACTATGATTGTAGCATAGATCAGGACTTTGGCAGGTTTTGTTTCTATCAGTTGCTACAAATCTACAGTGTTTAGTAGCCATATATATTGTTGATACTTTTTGTCATCCATGGTCTTAAGTGTTTCCTTTTCGTACATATTCGAGGAGAAAACACTACAACAACTAAGGTAAGAAATCTTCCGCATTATGGTGGTTTGAATGATGTGGAATTGTTTCTGGATAAATTTGAAAGAGAAGTATCAGAAGAGTATCGATTCCAGGCACTAGAGTTGGTGATGTGTGCTACGTCTTCCCGTTGGTGGGGTACGAACAAAGAAATGTTTGTAGGGTGGAGAGAATACAGAAGAATGATGAAGTTAAAGTTTGGCTATGCTAACACTAGAATGACAAAAAAATATGGTGGGAAGGATGATCTATGTGATCATTTAGCATGATGGACTAAGGCCTGGGGAACATAACCACAACTGAAATGGGTGCATATATTTTGTACTATGCTAGATATGATCCCAATGAACTAGTATTTGGAAACAGAGCTTCACCATGGAACTGTTGAATGGGACATTTTAAGAGAGAGTTTTTTGTAAACCTTCATATTTGAAGATGGCTTTGATAGTATTGATGAAGCATTGCCATAAGTAAAAGCATCTTTATTCAAAATTTCTAAGGAACGGGTAGAATGGACTCAGCCAGATTGGAGTACGCAACTGTGCCATGCATTGGAATGCTATAATGTGACTGCTGAGGAAAAGGATGGTCCACGTAATATTACCATTTAATATTACTATTCCTTAAACTAAAGGACAAGGCGAAGTCGAAGGACTGAAGGTGGCGAACCCGGATATATCAGAACTATTGAAAAATCGACAGGTAAACATTGGATCTGAAGAAGAACCTGGGTTCATGAATATAGGAGATTATTGGGACGAATATATGGTTGATAAGGTATTTGAGTTGTTGTGCGAGTACCAAGACTTATTCCCCACAAAGTTCTTAGATTTGGAAGGGATTTTCGAAGATTTAGGCATTATGAAGATTACATTGAAACCAAATGCGAAGCTTATTAAGCAGCAACCTTATCGACTGAATTAAAAGTATAAGGAGAAGGTGCGCCTATAACTAGATAAAACGCTGGAAGATGGTATAATTCAACATGTAGAAGAATTACATTGGCTAAGCCTAATGGTGGTCCAAGAAAAGAAACAAAAGGGCGAGATTTGTATATGCGTAGATCTGCAGAAGCTGAATGATTCTTGTGCGCATGATCTATTTCTGACACCGTTTAGGGACGAAGTATTAGATAATATTGGAACAGGAGGCATATTCATTTACTGATGGGTTTTCGGGTTGTCATCAAACAAAGATCACATCGGAGGATCGAAGAAAAACAACCTTCGTGACCCAGTGGGGTTTCTTCAAATATATAGTTATGTCATTCAAATTGAAGAACATGCGTGCAATATTTTCCCAAGTAGTGATCGTGGCGTTCAAAGAATTGATTCATAAATTTCTGGAAGTATATTTTGATGATTGGACTGTGTTTGAGTTGGTGAAGCACCATGTTGCAAGTTTGCGCCTCATGTTGGATACATGTCGAAGGTATCAGATTGCGCTAAACATAAATAAATGTATATTCTATGTGCCTTTTGGGATTTTTCTCAACCATGTTTCCTGTAAACAAGGATTGATGGCGGACCCTGTAAATATCGTCGTAATTGTGAACTTGGAAGCACCTAGGAATGTGAAACAATTGTGTGCAACATTGGGACACACTAGGTACTACCAAAAGTTTATCAAGGTGTATGCCCAGATAACGCCCGATGGAAAAATTATTAAAGAAGGATGCTATGTTTTCCTGGGATGATGACTGTCAGCGTAGCTTAGATGTCTTGAAGTATAAAATGGTGATCGCGCCTATTTTGATATTTACTGACTGGAAAAAAGAGTTTAATGTGCATGTTGATGCATCTTGTATTGCACTAGGAGTTGTATTAACACAGGAAGGTGAAGGATAAATTGACCATCTGATAGCTTTCGTGAGCAGGAAGTTATCCAAAGCTAAGAAGAATTACTCTACTACAGAGCGTGAAGGGTTGGCGATGGTCTACGTACTTTAGAAATTCATACATTATTTGTTAGGCGGACACTTTAAAATGTATATACATCACTTCGCGCTGAAGTAGTTGGTCAATAAGCCTATGTTGGGAGGGAATATTTTCCGATGGTTGCTATTTCTCCAGGTGTATGACTTTGAGGTGATTATAAAGCCTACAAGGTTGAATGCAGGCCCAGACCATATATCAAGGATTTAAATAGGTGGGGAACAAAGTAGTTTGGAGGAAGGACTGTTAGGCATGTAGCTCCTTGTGGTACGTGTCACAGACAATCATTTTGCTTATATTGTTTAGTTTTTAATGGCAGGAACAACTCTGAAAGGTTATTCCACTCAATAAAAGAAGGAGTTGGTAGTTCGTGCTGTGGATTTTTCAGTAATTGCGGGTCATTTATATAATATGGGATCATATGAGATATTGCGTAGGTATGTTCCAAAGTTTGAATGCACTAGTATCCTAAATGAAGCTCATGGAGGAGTGGTAGGAGGCCACTATGCATGGAAGGCGACTATGCAAAAGCTTTTGCGTGCTGGGTTATGGTGGCCAACATTACACAAGGATTCTAATGCATACGGAAAGGCATGCAATGCTTGCCAAAGGAAGGGGAAGCCTTCACGAAGGGATGAATTTCCTTTACATCCTCAAGTTTCGTTACAGATATTTGATAAATGTGCCATTGACTTTATAGGTCCTATACAACCACCAGGAAAGAAGACGAGTACGCAATATATTATTACTACAACAAAGTATTTAACTAGATGGGTGGAATCACAACCAGTGAAGGCTTGTACAGTGGCCACTGCTGCAAAGTTTTTGTTAGAATATGTCTTAACATGGTTGGCATGCCCTAAAATTTTGATGAGTGATAAGGGTACACATTTTTTGAATGACATGATCTTCGTGATGTTAGAAGAATTGCAAGTATATCATCAGAAGAGCATGCCCTATCACCCAAAGGTGAATGGAACAGTGGAAGATTTTAATAAGATTTTGGAGCATGCATTGACAAAGGTATGGAATGCACAGAGTATTGAATAGGACATGCTCATACCTGTAGTGTTATGGGCTTATAGGACGACCTACAAGAAGTTGACAGGAAAAACGCCATTCAGGTTGGCCTATGGAATTGAAGCAGAAATGTGGATGGAGTATATTGTGCCAAGTTTACAGATTGCAACATTGACTAAGATGGCATACCGCTAGACCATGGAGGAATGGCTTGTGTAGATCATGGATTTAGAAGAAGACTGCTTCCTTACAGGATTTCACCAGCAAGTGTAAAAGGAACGCGAGAAAACATGGCATCATCGGAATATTAAGTTGCGCATGTTCAAGGTAGATGATTTGGTGATGTTATATGATAGCAAGTTCACGAAGTTCCCAGGAAAGTTTCAAATGCATTGGTTGGGACCATATGTTATTAAGGAGATCATGGATGGTGGCGCAGTCTAGCTCGAGAAGCTGAATGGAGAACCATTCCTATGAAAAGTAAATGGAACTAGGTTGAAGTTGTATACAGGGGATCCTACCCCTGCGTGATGACTATATGGAAGCATGACAATCTTACAAATCCAGGCAGTTGCAAGGGATTGCGGGACTATAAATTGTGTTGCCCAACTAGGTGAAGAACATGGTAGAAAGGCTACGTGATGGATGACAAGGACGCGACAGGTGAAGCTGCACTAGATGAGTTGTGCCATGAGGGAGGGTGCTGCGCAGATGGGTCCAAAAGTAACCATTGAGGTTACTATTCATGGTTTGATGGCCAAAAAGCAGTTAAGAGGAGCAGGTAGGTACTGTTTATGGAGAAAACCTTTGGAGATAACTGCCAAAAAGGCATTTATTATCAGAATTTGAGTGGAACAGATGGATTTGAGTTCAAAACTTCCTATAAATTATGTGTATTGGACTAACGAAGAATACTTTGCATTCTGAGAGATGGTTGGGCACTTTGTTATCTGAAGCTTATGAATCGTAAGGTTTGGGAGGACTTGATTGCCAGTCTAATATTTGTAACATTACCTAAAATTGACCAGACACTTGTTCTCTAGCAAATGACTGCCATAAATCATGTAGAAGTTGTAAGTTTAGAAGTTGTTGTATCTGATGTGTCGGGCCCTGAAACTTCAAGTATGGAAGCTTCAACCCCTATTCTTACCACACTGAGGTCACCGAGGCCAAATAAATCCACAACAAGAAGCAACCATCCACAAAGGAGAAACAGAAGAAGTCTATGTCAGTGCGAACGTCACTGAGGAAGAACCCACAGGTGCGATAAAAGGAGAAAAAAGACAAACAGCTGAAGAAAGTGGTTGATTTGGAGGAGGAGGAATATAAAGGCATAAAGGAATTGGATGACATTGAGGTATAGCCTATCTCATGGCTCCCCGAGTATATCCCTCCCAAGGTTACCAAAGACTCTGATTCCAAGAAATTCTAAGTTTCAAATCCCCTGTTTCCTGAACAAGTGGAATTTGAAAGTACACCATTAGCATGAATTCCAATGCTAAAGATGGAGGATTGGGACCTCGTGTACCATGAGAGGATCCCACATTTGGTGACTAGAAAATATATGATGAAGATATACTATGAAGAGATGGGTGTGACATGGTTGGAGCCCATGAAGTGCGTAGAGGTGTTGAGCAGTCAAGATTGTTGCACATGCTCTGTGTGCCACATTTTCATAGATCAAAAATCAACACGGTGTGTGTGCACCAACTCCTCATGTTGGTACATGATGGGTGTCTATGGCTTGGGGAGCCCATCCTGATCATGAACATGTTAATTCAACGGATTACGAAGATGACCTACAAAGGGGCGGACCCTGCCAAGGAGTTTGGAGGGAAAACCGGAGAAAAAAATTGGTGGACAAGATGAAAGCAGAGTATGGGCTCATTAAGAAGTCACACGGATATTCTATCCACTCTATTCAAGACCAGGAAGAACAGTTTTCCACCCAGATTCTTACGAGAAAAATTATGAGGAAGTGTCACATGGATGAAGTTTCATCCCCAGTAGTATCACTAGTGGCACAGTGCGTGAAGGGCATCCAATGCAATTGGGTGAAATATCTATGCAAGGAGTTCCTCGTGAACTACTGAGAAGCCCAGGAAGAAAGCAAGTCATTTCATTATGCTTGGAGTTTATTATCCATTGTTTTACTATCTTGGAGATTGTTGGAGTATATCCAACTTCACCCACACAAGGAACATTTACTTGAGGCAGCACGGTTCAACACGTTGTGTTCTACAAAGGATCCCGAAATGATCAAGGAGTCCAAAATATTCTAGATTCTCACAGAGATGGACCTTGATTTGGTTATCAGTTAGAGGCCAAGGTTGTCCCAAACCTTCTTCATGCAACTGATGGCCTACATGGAGTTCAAGGTTGATTTCTGCAATGTGTCAATTAGAGTGCAAAAGGACCCAAAGCTCACATGGCACAAGTTTCCCTACTTGGTATCGGAGATGGACATACAAGAGATTGTAGGGTATTGGCTAGTAGAGTGGCACGAACCCACGAGGCGTGATTTAGGCACTAGGAAAGGTGAGGAAATTTTTTCTGCACAGATGTGCAAGGAAGCATCTCAGAAAGCCACGCACACTCTCGTTGAGCAGAAGAAAAAGGAAGTTGCTTCTAAGGCAATTGCAGAGAAAGAACGAGTGGAAAAAGAGTGTGCTGCCAAAGAGCATGTAGAAAAATAATGACAGGATATAGAAGAAGGTGGAAAGTCAGCCTCACAACACACTTATGAGCAGGAGCTATCAAAACATGAAGGAGGCGGTGGTGAGGAGAACAACACTCTTTTCACCCTCAAGAGGCATGGGAAGGAGCAGAAGGGTGGATATTAGAATAAGCATAAGTTTGATAAGCAAACTCATCACGATCCAATGGTGCTGACAGAAGGCGATCTCGATGAGATCAGGGACAACATTTGCAACACAACGACTGAGGTGTTGCAACAGTTTGAGAAAAAATATATGTAGACATTGGGGAGCTTCCAAAAGGATTTGCACGAGATGTAGATCCAGGCTAACAGGATTTAATTAGGTGTCGGGCAAGTAAGCGGGTTGCAAGTGATGTTGACACAACAAAGTAAGTTTGCGTAGAGTCGGATGAGGATCCCGTTGTGATCAGCACAGTGAAGGATATAGGGCTTAACCTGGCCATGATGCCACTCCGGACCCTCCATGCACTGCATCAAGGGGTTTCAGATGAACTGAAGATTCAGGAGCACCGCACAAATGGACAAATGTTCATGGAGAAAACTCAGGCACTAAATTCAACAACGAACAAATGTTCACGGAGAAAACTCAGGCACTAAAGGAAAAGGAAGAGATACAACAATGCAGTTAAAGCCTGGAGATAATGATAGAACATGCCTGCAAAACAATGCTAGAATTGCAAATCCCGGAGGATTGTTGAAGCCTCAATGAAAGTAAGGAAAATCGTTGTTGCAGTACGTGCATCGAAGGATGAAGTTGGTAGGGTCACTTTCGACTTTCAAATGAAGATAACAGAGCTAAAATTGAAGTTGCATCAAACAAATCTGCCAGGGGTTCGGGAGAAACGCGGAACATCAATCAAGGATGGTATGAACACACTACCTTCCATAGTCACGAGTTGCACAACGATGCTCGACGCAGCTATGGAATTGTTGAAAAATCTGCATGAGGACCCAAACCTATAGAAGTTGAACACAGATGTTCAAAACATGCAGCAGCAGTATGATGAGGTCCAAGCGAATGTGTGCACTTTGGTGCGAGCACAACGCCTTGAGAAGTTACAGAAAGGAAAGCAGCTACAACCACATGTGGAAGAATTGCAGAGGAAATAGGCCCTTCTAAAGGCCAAATTACAGTCGTGGCTATAGGAAGCTTGTCAGCTTATTCTGTCACTTCAGGAAAAGCTGAAGGTCCTACAGCAGATGCAAATGATAATGCGCCTAGCAGTGGAGGGCCCAATAATAGAGAAATTGGTTTAAGAGGTATAGCAGGCTGCAGTGCAGAGCGCTGCCGAAGTTGCATTGTTGCAGGTTGAGTTGGGTGGTCTTCGCAGCAAGATCGAGGTGCCAGCTGAGTGACTCGAGGGAAATTCATGATCTTTGTGTCGGGGGCCTGTTGAGATAGGGTCAATTTTGGGGTTAGTTAACCCAAATTTTGTATAATTTTCTTGTAAAAGATGTAAAGTCTCCACAAAATTTGGATGCATAGCATGGAGATAGAGAGGAGTCAAAGGGGTCTTAGCCCCTTGTTTGGATAGGTAGATCAATTAGTTTTGAGACTCATCCATGGTCTGCGAACCATGGCATTGTATTGAGAAGGCTATATATTCGATTCATAGCGAGTCTAGAAGTAGTAACTTAGAACTATGTAAGTTGAGACAAGATAGTGATGGTTTTGGGCAAGTGCTAAGGAAGGAAGGCTTTAATTCTTATACTTAGGTGAGAAGGGGAAGGCTCATGCAACTGAGTGTGCAAGAGGCCTTGGTAAGTCCCCAATTGAGTGTGCAAACCCCTGCAGCTGAGTGTGCAGGGTCGAAAAGTCTTTAATCTGAGCATTGAACATCAATAAAGACTGATTTTGAAGAATTACTGTGCATTTCTATTGATTTTGTTTATGTTATATTCTTTCACTCGATGATATGTTTTCATGAAATAATGAATGAATTCTACGCAAACCAACTAAATCTATCTTATTTATGCATGATTTAAGTAGTTGTCTAGTTCGTGAAGTTAAGAGTTATTTCTGTTATGTTTTCTAATGAATTGGATAGATGTGCACAAACTCAAATCTAGGGTTATTTATTGATGCTCGAAAGTGGATACCTTGTCTGTTTAAGGTCTGCAAAGACTAATCGTATACCTTTGTGAAGCTCTAGAAGCCTTTCTACCCTACTTATAGTGACAAGCCCTAGAAGGTTACCGGTATGCGCGAAGGTATATCTAAATTGTGAGAGCCTAAGAACCACTTATCACATGTCCCTGGATGCAGAAACCTAGTTCTAGCATCCCCCGATACTACTTTGGGTGAGACTACAACCTGCGCTGTGCAAGTTTTTACCGAAAGGGCCAAGAGTTAGGGTTTTGTTGGTTGGCGCGAATAACTCTGAACCTAGTTCAACTCCCCTTAAGCCAACAATAAATTCTTATTTCCATCCCTATTTGATTGTTTGCACTAGATGCATTGATTTTAGAGTAGATATTGTTGATCTGATGTAACTATGTGAACAATGTGCATTTCTTTCTAAGTAATTATACTAATAATGTGCATCAATTTCAGTAAATGCACAAATCAGTTATTGGCGACATGCATTGATTTCTATGTTATAGTAATCATCAACCTAGGTCCATATTAAAGATAAATGAACAACAATGGGACTAGATCCATCTTAATCATAAGTCTAGTTCCATATTAAATAGAAATGAACAACGAAGATCCTAGATACATCTTAATCATTAGTCTAGATCCATATTAAATAGAAATTACCAACAAAGAACAAGTCAATAGAGAAAGACACAAGTAATGACAATTGAGGATGCATTGATTTCAGTCTATGCACAATATAGTTATTGACGATGGCCACTGATATTTGTGTTATAGTAATGATTATCCTCGATGCATATTAAATAGAAATGAACAACAAAGAGCCTACATACATCTTAATTTTAAGACTAGATCCATCTTAAATATAAATGAACAACAAAGAGAAAGTTTCCAAAGAAAGGCATAAGAAATCGCATCTACTAAGGAACATCAACACCAAAAGGAGAATCAAGGAGCATATTAATAAAGGAAGTAACAACAAATGACAATTGAATATTGACAAGAACAAATGAAGGAAAAAATTGAATGACAAAAACCATATCAAAGAGAAAATAAAAGAGCATATTGAAAAAGAAAGGCATAAAAAATGACAATTGAATAGCATTAAGAGTAAAGAATATAAGAAAATGCACAATGAAGAGGAAATTGAAAGAAAAAGGTAGAGGGAATGATAATTGAAGAGCATGAAGGATAGAGGAATCAAAATATGAATAACAAAGAGCATATTGAAAAAGAAAATCATGTTCAACCAACTCAAGCATAGTACAAGATGTAAAATAAAATATTATGAAAAAGGAAATTTAAAGGATATATATGCCCAAGTTCAACCTGTAACTCTCGTTGTTATGAATATTGCACATTGAAAATTTCGTGATAGGCTTGAATGATTAGTTCAAGTTAAAATATGTCATTTTTGTGAGGAGCTATATCTTGGAATTTAGGCAATTAACACAAATATAGGCCCAATTTGCATGATATGTATAAGAAAAGGAACTCATCATATTAGTCTTCGACATATTTAACATATTCAAAATTATTATATAAATCATATGTTAGAAAAAATTTGAGTGGATATGCATGACTAAATCTAGCCTATATCCATCTTAATTTTGTATCTATTAATCACTAAGAGGGATCAAATCTCTCAAGGTGAGAACCTCGTCTCAAAAGTTTTACTCGACATGAGGTTTTCACCTTGACAAATTTGGTCCCTCTAGGTGCTTGATAGATCAGAAGTTAAGATGGATCTAGGCAAGTAATAATTGTGACAAGAGTATGAGGAAGATCTTATAATGCCTGTAAAACGCTAGATCAAATAATGATAATATTAATAAAATATAATGTTGACTCAATTAAAAAATTAATAAAAGTAACAAATTTATTCAATTCAATTTGCTTTATTGTAATTTTGTTTTTATTTAAAAAATGACAAACAATTTTTTCCATAAAAAAATCATAATATGCATATTACATTAAAATAACTTTAAATAATAATAGATCATATTTGTAACCATCATATTTTAGAACATATAATTAATAAAAATATAAAAACTTAATAAATTTAAATTAATAAATATATAATTATTAATAAGAATGAAATATTGATGGGTGAGATTTGGTATGTGAAAGGGGGGAGTGTTGCGGCTAGGTTGAGAGTCTATGGCTAGGGTATTCGAGGTTAGTATTGTAGGTTTTTCTTGGAGTAATGGAGACGCTTTTAATTTTTACCTTTGGTTTCTTGGTAACACCCCATCCGAAGTTTAACACTCAAGCCTAACCAACTAAATCCTTGTGATGTGCCTCAAGGATTTTCACTGACAGCCCATACAGTTGAAATTCAGTTGTGGAAAGAGCGGTTCATGTTGGATGAGTAGGAGGGTGATCTAGAGGATTATGTATCCTTTATCCTAATGTAAAATGAGGATCTGCTCAATTATGAGCCTAATGAAAATAGCAACCAAGAAATATGGGGTTGGTCACCAAACCTTAGTTAGATGAAGTTAGAGGTAGGGGTGGCTGATAGGTCGATTTGAGAAGCCCAAATTGTTTCAACTATTTATGAAGATATCATAGGTAATGAAAATCAATCACCTAGTGGCTTAGAAACACATCCTCTAGTTGTAACATCATCGGACCTAGAAACACAATGGAGGGTTATCCCTTGTGTTAAATATTTTGGATACGTTTCAATGACCACCCATGGAGCATTGTGGACGCACATCTTCTAACACAACCAATTTGATATTCCACAATCTTGGAAGTTAGACTTGAATCCTTGTTCTCAATAATGAATCTTACTCTATCTAAGGGTTTCAACACAAGTGAAGGAATCCTTCTTGTAGAGGTACCTACAATTTCCCTTCCCCCACAAGGTACATCCTTCGAACCCCCTTCAAATAGATTTTTGCATGAACTATTAGCTTCATTGGAGGAAGTGAGTCAAAATGATCCAGATTTAAACAAGGGCGTAACAGATTACAGAGATAACCATAAATACAGAGATACAGCAGAAATAATACTTCATTTCATTAATGTAAAATACTGAAATATGCTTACAAACAGAAATGGAAATAAACTAGCTTAGGCAATGGTAGCTTATGTCTGAGGAAAGATGTCGCAGCTACATGCCTCTAAAATCTCTTACAATCAGGCTCAAAGGCTTATTTATTGTTGTAAAACAATGGAAAACCCTAAACATCCAAAACCCTAACCCTAGGAGATGAAGCGCCAAACTATGGGCCCCATTTTGGCTAAATTGGTACATCAACTTCCCAAGGTCATAACTTTGACATACGATCTTCGTTTGACGTGCACAATACCTTGTTAGAAAGATCTATCCAAGTACTACAATTTTGGGAAGAGAAACATCGGTCCATGGACCCATGTTGCTCTCAAGTTTCCCAAAAAACATCATTTAGGGCCTCAAAATGACTCTGGAAGTTCGGGACCCAAATAACTGCCAAAAATAGTAAATCGTGCTACAAATAAGGAAATTGAAAAACTAAAAGAAATAATGGTGGATATTGGTGGCCACCCACCAATTCCACTTAGACCCCCATCATTTTTTCTTTCAGTTTTTTAGTTTCCTTATTTGTAGCACAATTTACTATTTTTGGCAGTTTTTCAGGTCCTGAACTTCTGAAGCCATTTTGAGGCCCTAAACGACCTTTTTTGGGAAACCTGGGAGCAATATATGTCCATGGATCTGTATTGCTCTTTCCAAAATTGTAGTGCTTGGATAGATATTTCTAACGAGGTATTGTTTGTGTCAAATGAAGATCGATGCCAAAGTTACGACCCTGGAAAGTTGATGTACCAATTTACCCAAAACGAGGCCCATAGTTTGGTGCTTCATCTCCTAGGGTTAGAGTTTTAGATGTTTAGGGTTTTCCATTGTTTATCAACAATAAATAGGCCTTTGATCCTCATTGTAAGACAGTTCAAAGACATGTAGCCACCACATCGCTCCTTAGAGATAAGCTACCATCACCCGAGCTAGTTTATTTCCATTTTTATTTGTAAGCATATTTAAATGTTTTACATTAATGAAATGAAGTATTATTTATGTTGTGTGTTTGTCTTTATGGTTATCTTTGTAATCTATTGCATTCCTATTTAAATACGGATCAGTGGTATCAAAGAAGTCTGCTCTTTCTCTATTTCTCTTTGCATGTCCCCAATGAGGTCAGGATATAAGGAGCTAGGGCTTGAACTGGTCGAACCTTTGCAAGACCAGCCTCGCAAATCCCAACGGCCTCCCATGGCGGATGAAAATAAAGATGAGGGGGTAGGAGATCCTATCAAAATATTGCTCAAAGAAGTCCTCGAGTGACAAATGAACACGATGATGTACAACTTTGCTGAGATCCTTCAGCGGCTACCTAGGGGCGACACATCTACTTCCAGCAGCTACTCTGGAAGCACCACACCCTTTAACGTACAAGTTAACTTTGACATTCCCATATTTGAGTGTCAGATAGATGTAGATGCTATAGATAAATGGTTAAATATTCTAGAAGGGTATTTTCCTGTTCATGATTTTCCCGACTGGGAAAAGATTACTTTCACTCTTCTCAAATTTGCCCCCCACCTCAAGGACTGGTGGGAAACCTACTGCGAGCAGAAGGATGAAAGTACGACCTCACTTTTTTAGCTGCGCCCACTTGGAATTCATTTCAAAATGCTATCAAGGAGCAATACTACCCTGTCAAAAGCTATGAGGATAAATACATAAAGTGGGCCACGCTGCGGCAGGGAAGGGACCAAGACGTGCCGATGTTTACCAATATTTTTCATACCCTTCGCACAAAGTTGGGTATCAAGGATTTTGAGTTGCATTTGGTACTCAAATACTGTAGCTGCCTACATAGCTACATTTAGGATGAGATGGAGTTCCTAAACATCTCCTCGCTCGGCACAACGTACCAATATGTTGTCAAGATTGAGCAAAAGTTTAACCAGAGGAAGCAAGACATTTGATTTGCAAAGCCAAAGCAAGGAAAGGCACCCCCAAACTATTGAACAAAGGACAAAGACAAGACGGGGTGGCCTAGGACAACCCACCAAAGCCGCAAGCAAAGAAAAATATCGCAAAGCTGAAGAAGGACATGGGAAAGTGGTGTGAGTTCCATAAGAGCTCGACTCACAACACAAGCGAATGTCGAGCTAAGAAGTCACTGGTGGCCAAGCTAAAGTCTTCAGAATTATATGCATGTTCAAACTCTAAGTTGGAACCCAATAAGGGGAATGACAAAGGGAAAAATATTATCGATGTGGAGCCCAATGCCATCATTTCCACTACAAAGATCCAAAAGGAAGAACCCGAAGATCCAGAGGAGTAGGAGCGCCTCTTCCACTCCCAAATGTGGGTAAAGGGCTCCCTGCTATAGTTCATTATCGACTCTAGGAGCCAAAAGAACCTCATTTCAGAAGATTTCATGAAGTGATTGGGCTTACCTACCACAGAACATTTACAACCATACACCATCGGGTGGCTTCACCAAGGACGGGATCTTTGCGTGAGCCAACAGTGTCACCTTCCATACAACATCAAGCCCTTCACATATGAGGTATTGTGTGACATTTCTCCCCTTGATGTTTGTGATGTATTATTAGGCCAACCATACTTATGGAAGTGACATGATGTATATGAGTCAAGGCCTCATGTTGTTATTGTTACTTTGGGAAATAATTTATACAGGATACTGGAGGTAACACCGCCTACCACCATCTCTTTGGTTACTACAAAAAAATGCAGTAAGCTCATTTCCAAAACTGGGAATTTTTTTTTCTTGATGACATGCCCTCAAGGAAAGAAGAAGAGGGTGGACATGACCTCCAGACAGGGCCCCTCCACATGACAACTACAGATGGACAAGGTCACGGAGGAGTACGAGGACATCTTCGCCTCCCCTGCAAGGGTTCCTCTGCACTGTCAGGTCAAGCACTCCATCAATCTGACCCCAGGTGTGCCGCTGCCCAATGGACCAATCTATCAGTGCTCTGTTCTGGAGAATGATGAAATTAAGAGGCAGATTCAGGAGCTGCTGCAAAAATGTCACACCCAACCGCGTTCATCACCCTGTGGGAGCTCGATCGTGTTAGTACAGAAGAAGGATGGGACTTGTAGACTCTATATTGACTATCGGGTGCTGAACAAGATCACTATCCGGAATAGGTACCTGATCCCACGGATTGATAACCTTTTGGACCAATCGAAGGGGGCAAAATATTTCAACAATATTGATTTGAAGTCAGGATATCACCAGGTACCAATCAAACCCTTCAATGTGTGGAAGACTACTTTCAAAGCCAAGGAGGGCTTTTCGAAATGGTTGGTTATGCCTTTCAGGTTGACGAATGCTCTTGCAACCTTCATGAGGCTAATGGATGACATCTTGTGGCTACTCACCAACTCATTTGTAGTAGTACACTTCGATGACATCCTGATCTTCAACCAGAGTTGGGAAGAGCACCTCCACCACATCCAACAGGTTCTCCAAACACTGCGACAACACAAGTTATGTGCCAATTTGGAGGAATGCACTTTTGGCATGACCCAAGTTCAGTATCTGGGATACATTATTGATGAATAGGGGGTGCATGTGGATCCAGCCAAGATCCAATTCATTTGGGATTGGCCATCTCCAACCACTCTAACAGAGCTCCGCAGCTTTCTGGGTCTTGCCAAATTCTACCGCATGTTTGTGTTGGGATTTTCTCATATCACTTGGCCCTTGAGTCAAGTCACCAAGGGAGGAGTGAAAGAAAATTTCTTTTGGTCTGAATCTCAACATAAGGCATTCACAGAGTTGAAGCATCGTCTCTACTCGGCACCACTGCTCGCATTACCAAACTTTCAACAACCATTGGAGATCACTAGTGGCTCACCAGGGACCAAGTTCAGCAGAAGTTTCCCCATCTCATGGAGGAACTCGATGTAAAGGGGATTGTTAATTCCTAGGGGGGGGGATGATCCAGGTGGATATTGGTGGCCATCTGTTAATTCCACTTTAACCCCCATGTTATCGAGAAATCTAGTGTCCACTCGGAGCTGCTAGTCCCACTAAGACTGGTAGCTATCTTAGAAACAAACAAACTAAAACTACTTTCTCTTTCCTTTATGAGAAGTAGATAAGAGGGGAATGAAAGACACCAACCTCAGTCTTGCGCTTGGTTCCTTGCTTGATTCCTCTCCCTTCTGACAGATCCTTGCCACATTGCCTTTGTCTACCCAGCTTCAAAGAGCACCTGTGGAATCAAACCAACATAATGTCCAAATGCTTCGCTTTCACTATTTGATGGTGTACTTTCAACATGATCTTCAGAGGTTGATGACACCGGATTATGCAAACGAGGAGACCAGTCCCTTAAGATCCGAGGGATGCAGGGGCAATCTCGATGATAGTGGTCTCATTTGCAAATGACATATGGAGATTTAGGCTTGGATGGTGCAGTGTGTGGATTTTCACTAAACGATGCCTGGTTACCCCTTTTCACCTTTGGCTCCTTCTTCTTCTTCTCTTTCTTCTCCTTCCCCTTGTTCTCCTTCTTATTTACTTGATTTTTGGTTTTACCAGCTTCATTAAGTGAAGAGGAAGGAGGAGAGGGAGAATCAGATGAAGTAGAAGGTTGGGGGGTAACTTTAGTATCATCTATTTTCCGACTCGATTGTTCAGGAATTACGGTGTTCTGAATGACGATGGTTGAGAAGAGCCATATTGGAAAGCCAACTGTCAATCCTGGAAGTGACAATGTGGCCATATGAGGTGCACCAACATCTCCCCAAGAGGAGAAAGGACTAGGATTTCCTCCAAGTGGAAATCCTTGGTTGGTGGACTCCATTTTTCTCAACCTAAGACCAATGCAGGAATGGTGATATTGTTCCGATTAAAATAAATTTTAGATGCTTTGACACAACTTGTTTTTTCAATTTTTAAGAGTCGAGAAAAAACAAAAGATGACTCTAGTCGCCTTCAATTTTTAATGAGCCTAAAGTGACAAGTGCTCAAATGGACCTTTTCCTTTAAGGAGTCTGAAAAGGAATGAAAGAGACTACTCTGGAAATCTAGACAGAGGGATTACCAAACCAATCGCAAAACTGCAGAATACTTTTTACGCTACGGTAGTCAATCTTCCCGAACACTGTGTTCAGTGCATTGTGATCGATAGGGCGGCAGACACAGCTTCCTATGGATAAAGGATATAGCCTATTGTGGTCTCCCAATATATACTTGACGGTACGTGGGAGCACAAGTCCGTACTAGCACTTGTTGTCTCAAAGAGGAGGAATCACCCAACCAATAGTGAAAGCGACAGTTACCAGGCTTTACGACGCCGGAATACGTCTCTAGCCTAGACTTCTAGATTTTGTGCATTAGGTTCCAATGCGTTTTTATGTTCATTGAATTTATTTTACAGTTGATCTTTCTTAAGAAATTTTCCTTTCAAGTTCACCGCGTGAGATAGATATACAATTCCTAAAATACAATCTAAGATGATAAACAATCGTTTAATCTTCTTTTTGCAATGAAAATCCTAGCTACTAAAGAAAGAGAGATGATACTCTTTCAACATGGAGTAGAGAGCACACACTATATGTACCATCCTAAATCAAACCAACAAGTAGTCTAAATGCAAATGCACATGCATGTATTTTTTTTCAGCTTTCTTAATGTTTGAATGACAAGAAGAATGCCAAGTACAAATCTGAATTATCTTTTCAAAGCAACAGTACTAACAAATTTCTCTTCAAAAAAAAAAGGAAGATAATGACAACACTTTGCTATTTTCAATTGAAAACTACTTTTGACACTTGAAAAACTACTACTTCAAATCAAATACAAGAGTAACTGTATAATCGACCATCAAGAACAATAGAATTCTTTTCTTTGACTGAAAACGACACTTGTGACACTTTCAAATCAAAAGACGACAGTTTGATTATGCTACTTCTTTGTAAAAGAGAACTGAAAATGGCACACAATACATAAAAACATTCACAGTTCTTTGCACAATGGAGGTGGAATGATGGAAAGGAAGGGAGTTTCCACAGTGGTATACTTATCACAGACAGCAAAACTCCTGAATAAAGTTGAAGAGAGTGAACACAGAAACCAAAATATGAGAGCAAAAGAGGTCTTGTCTGATCAGTGCACCTGCAACACTAGGAAGGTGCGACGCAGTGCACCTACTGCACATGGGAGGTACGATGCATCTAGATTCCCAAGAGGAGAAGGTGCAATGGTCTAGGGACGAGACTTCAACTGGGTTTCGGGTCACAGTTTGCAGCTCAATTCAGGGGTTTAGGCCGAGCAAGTGATGTTCAGTAAATATAAATCACAGCGGTTGATCTAATGAGGTTACTAGAACCACCATTAGGGCAATTAGAAGGTTTGCAAATCGATTGTTCAGTTTATAAACAAAACCCAGAGATAGACTGAAGCAACATTGATCTACTTTGCACTTGCATAGCAATTGTAGTTCGAAGGCTAGCTGGCTTGACTTTAGGCTCCATTTGTAAGTTTATAGAACAAATATAGACAAGCAAACAATCTATTTGCTCCCCAGCAAAGTCGCCATTTTGTTATCGGGAAATCTAGTGTCCACTCGGAGCTTCTAGTCCCACTAAGCTGGTAGCTATCTTAGAAACAAACAAAGTAAAACTACTTCCGCTTTCCTTTATGAGAAGTAGATAAGAGGGGAACGAAAGACACCAACCTCAGTCTTGCGCTTGGTTCCTTGCTTGGTTCCTCTCCCTTCTGATAGATCCTTACCGCTTTGCCTTCATCTACCCAGCTTCAAAGAGAACCTGTGGAATCAAAGCAGCATAATGCTATCGAAGAACAGAGATCCACAATCATAAACAATATAGGACCAGATATATACTGACCACACGAATGAATATATCATCAAACATACAAGAATGTGGAGGAAAACTTGAATAGATTTATTAATATCAAGAATAGCAAAGAGGATTACAACCAATTGTTCTAACCCAGTGTCATCCTCCCAGCATGAAAGCCCTTCTTCACCTCATGAAAATCTTAGATCACCCAACTCTATGACATTCCACCAAGAAACCAACAACACTTCCTTACAAGATACAAAATTCCAACCTCTGGATCTCTGGGATGAGGGATCCATATATAGATGATTGCAGGGGGTGAGTCAGTTTCTGGGATTTTGATTAGTGTCCTCTCTCTGATAGTTCTTGATTCCACTTGGAGATTGATGATCTCTTACTCATCCTGGGGCGAACTCAGAGAGGCAAGTGTCACAGGAGAGGTTTCTGGGAGATTCCATGACGATCCACCTTGCAAATTGTCTCTGCCATTTGTCTACTCTCGCCCATCGCACCCTACAGAAGGGCTTTCCAGTATGAATCACACCCTTTACACTGGGTAGGTGAGATGCATCGCACCCTCTGCACTGGGTAGTCTGTATGGTCCAGCTTTGACCAGTTATGAGCAGTTTTCTATGGAGAACTTCTGGGAGATGATGTAATCAGCCGACCTTGTTCTTTTAGGGTGTGAAGCAACACTTTTAGGGGCTTAGGAGCCCTTGGTTTACAGACATGTATGATTGGGGTTACAGTGCAGAAAAATGTCTATAACACCCCACCATTGTTTCTTTCAGTTTTTCAGTTTCCTTATTTGTAGCACAATTTACTAGTTTTCGCAGTTTTTCGGATCCTGAACTTCCAGAGCCATTTTGAGGCCCTAAACAATATTTTTTTGGGAAAATTAGGAGCAACATGGATCCACGAACCAATTTTTCTCTTCCCAAAGTTTTAGCCATCGGATAGATATTTCTAATGAGGTATAGTGTGCATCAAACGGAGATCGTATGCCAAAGTTACGACCACGGGAAGTTGACGTACCAATTTACCCAAAATAGGGCCCACAGTTTGGCGCTTCATCTCCTAGGGTTAGGTTTTTGGATGTTTAGGGTTTTCCATTGTTTCTCAACAATAAATAAGCTTCGAGCCTCATTGTAAGAGAGTTCAGAGGCATGTAGCTGCCACATCTCTCCTTAGAGATAAGCTACCATCTCCCGAGCTAGTTTATTTCCATTTCTGTTTGTAAGCATATTTCAGTATTTTATATTAATTAAATGAAGTATTATTTCTGTTGTATCTCTGTATTTATGGTTATCTCTATAATCTATTGCATTATTTTTTAAATCCGAATCCCAGAACAAAGGGGGAAAATACAAAACCCTCTGATAGGGCTTCTATCTCTTTATCAAAACTAGAACCATCTCAAAACGAGATGCTCTAAAGCAAGTGAAAAATGAGTCAATGAATTAAGAAAATAGGTAAGGCAAGGATGTCTTTGGTATTACGGGTGGAAATTCCTAAGCAACAGGCAAAATATCTAGCCAGGAAATCATTGATCAAGATGGTAAGCGGCTAGAAATTTGGCATACCCTTTCTCATAGCATGGGATGAGGAGGGGATCAAGATGATCATTAAAAACCCTCTGGAATTCGATGTATTAGCTAGGGGTTGGATACATTTGATATTACAAGATGAGGAGGATGCTAAAGTGGTTTTAGAAAAGTTGGGAAGATTGGTTTTTATCCAGTGATATTCAAATTATGGTTCCCCTCTTTAGTGCCAAGTGAGAATACTTGGATAATGTGCCTATTTTGGTAAGAATTTCAAGCCTCCATGTGCACTTGTGGCATGATCTAAACTTTCGTGATATAGGGAATTCTCTAGGGACATGCTAAGAGCATGAAAGTTCTCACCCAACCATTGAATACAAATTAATGGCGTAGATCTTAATAAATATTTACTTGTAGGGAGGTTTGGCTAAGGAGCTTGACATTGGTTATGGGGGAGACTGTCCTTTGGTTTTAGACTATGAAGGTGTACCTTTCCATTGCAAGAGGTGTCACCAACATGGGAATTTGGTCAGATATTGTGTGCTACCTTTTCAAAAGAGGGAAAATAGATTCCCTAGTCCAAATTTAGGGCAGTAGCCTCGAGCACAGGGCTTACTCACAAGGTAAAAGGGTTATAGAGGCCAACCTAGCACCTCATTTCCAATTTATAGAGGGACAATGGAACTCAAGGAAGTTGGAATAAGACACATTGAATCAACTCCAAAAAACACTACCAAAACTTATGAAGGAACTTCGAAGTTCCTCTCCTTTCCTATTTCTATTCCTATTTTATCTTAATGCAGTCCTTATCTATCGCTCAATTAGTTAAACATATCAGTATACATAGTAGTTTTTGGTGCATCCCATCCTCATTTTCATTCTTATCCTTCTACAGTACCTCCTGCTTCGGTCGTCTATCCCCATCCAAGTGTATAGAAAAGTTCCCCCCCCCCCCCCTTTTGTATCTTCTTCCTTCGAAGCCATCCCCCCTCTTTCCCCTAATAACTTAAATGTTTTTTTGGTCTCATTTTCACTCATGGAATCCATCCCCAATAGATTAATCACACCATAACCCATCCTTTCTTGTTTCAACTCTTTGTCCCAAACTTAACGCACAAGGTTGTATTTCCTCATTGTCGTCCTCAGTTGTTCTCTCTCTCCCTTAGAACTCTAAATACAAGGATGACCTTTATAACCTTCAATCTTGGCTGATGGTTCCCAGGAAGGAGGGAATCATATGGGGTCTGTGATAGTTTTCCCTCCCTTTAGTTGAATGCAAAAGTTGAGGCTGAAAATTCTTTTTATCCAAAGCAAAGGAAAAATCCCACAAAAATCTTGCAACAGGAAAGAAATTTTTCATCAAAGGGTCCCTTAGAGAAAACCCAAACCATGTTGGGGTTTCAAAATGAAACTACTTTCCTTCAACTTTCAGGGTTTGACATGTCCCCTTAAAAAACATGCGCTCAAGAGACTTGTTTAATTCGATGAATTGGACCTCATATTTCTTCAGGAAACTCTCAGTAGTAGTGAATCTATAATAAAATTCCTTGAAAATATCTTGGTGGGATGGATTGTCAAAGCCTCAAATGCATGTGATTGATCTGGGGGACTCATTCTGGGTTGGAGATCAGGAATATTAAAACTAAAAATCTATGGAATATGGACTCTTATTTGGGAGTTTAGGTTTTCTCATTGGATTTGGTTCTCTCCCATACACTAATAAATATATATGGTCCATCCCAAAACCGTAAGGAGTTCTAAGAGAATTTTATGAATAATTTTATTTTTAGATCCAACTCTATAATCATTAGTGGTGTTTTGCATTTCTCCCTTAGTCCCTCAAAATATTGGGGTCCTCAAGCACAGTCGAATCCCCTTGCCATTTTTTTCTAGAGTAGGCTAGTATGAGGTAAGGCGGTGGATGTGGAACCAGTCAAGATCATCCCCACTTGGTGAAATCATATAATAGGGGAAGGCATAGTCACCAAAAGAATATATCGATTCCTTTTCTATAAAGACCTAGTGGAATCCCTCCCTCTGATACATCAGTGGACTAGAATTGGAGGGATCTTAGGTCACTACCCTATTTATCTAGATATTAAAGGAGTCTTAAAGAATCCTTCCATGCCTTTCAAGATGAATTATTCATCGATAAAATATTAGGATTACTTATCCCTCATTAAATCTCACTGGCAATACTTTGACCCCCTCTCAGGAGCCTGAATTGTAACCAAATTCAAAACAAACCTCAAACTTATCAAAGAAAATATGAAAGAGTGGGGAAAAATAAAGAAAATTATTGAAGTATAGGAGTTGGAGATGAGAGAAGGGCTTCTCTAGGAAATAACAAACTCTTATGAGGAGTTTTTTATCTCTAAGATATCTAGAGATGTTCTCATCAACCTTGAAAAAAGGAAAAAACAAAATCCTCCCAACACAGGAGGAAGAATTTCTCCTAAAAATCAGGGTCATTTGGTTAAAGAGTGAGGATAAAAATACAAAAAAAATTATGCCTATACAAAGGGAGGAAGAATGGCTAATACCATATGGAGTCTCCAAGATTATGAAGATAGAGAGTTCTCTTGTTTTGAAGGCCTAGCCACCATGGGAAAGAGGTATTTTGAAAACCTCTTATGAGCTCCAGTGGAAGCCTCAATTGCAAGAGTAATCTGTATAACCCAACTCTTTCCCAAAATGATCAATGAATAGGAAAGCAAGGAAATGATGGAGGAGTTCCAATTAGTGATGCACAATTTTCAGAAAGATAATAGCCCTTGGCCTAATGGGTGGGCTATTGATCTTTTCCTAGGGATTTATGAAATTTTATGCCTATGTTTTTCGGTTGTGGTGAAAGAGTCAAGAAAGGAAAGTAGAATGAATCATACCTTTAATTCAACCTTCATTTCCATCATCCCCAAAGTAAACCACCCCCCATCCTTCTCTAACATTAATCCCATATCCCTCTACAATGTTATTTATAATATCATATTCAAAATTATTACCTCCAAATTAAATCCTATCATTTCCAGATCAATTTCCTTATAAAAAATTTCCTTTCTCAAGGGGAGGAACATTCCTGAAGCTATTGGAGTCACCCAAGAGGGTATGCATATTATCAAAAATAAAAATATGAAGGGCGTTGTTATTAAAGTCGACCTTTCTAAATCCTATGATAGAGTTAATTAGATCTATATAAGGCTTCTTCCCATCCATGTGGGCTTTAGCTTGAATTTTATAAACTAGGTCATGTGCTACACATAGATTGTATCCTTTGTTTTCCTTATAAATGGATCAGCATCCCCCTTTTTCCATGCACATAGAGGGATGCATTAGGGGTATCCTATCTCCCCATTACTTTTTTTTGTGGCAAAAGGATTAAGTTTCCTTCTATCATATGCGAAAAGATGTGGGGATTTTTGCAGCTCTCTCATTGCTAAGACATTGACTATCACACTCCTTCTCTTTGTGGATGGCACCCTTATCTTTCACAACAGGTGTTATCGTAGATTAATACACTAGAAGTGACCCTTTCTACTTATGGGAAATCCACCGGTATTTCTATCAATTCCCCAAAATCCTCTATAACCTATTATAATTTTAATGAGGAAATACACCATATGAATAGGATTCTTCCATATGTTTCTAAACCTATAGAGGAAGGCCTGAAGTATCCCTGTTTTGATATTAAAGAAAATTATTACAAAAAATCATATTGACTTTGGCTCATTACCAAAGTGGAAAAGCAAATGAAAAATGAGTGTTTTAGATGGATCTTTAGGGAAAGATGCATATTTTTTGTCAAATTTGTGCTAGAATCCATTCCCCATATATTTGGCATCTCTTGCATGCATCCTTAAAGTTGTATTGGAAAAAATCAAAAGAATTTCTTAAAATTTCTTCAGGAAGGGAAGTAGGAACAGGGGGTGCTCCCTTGAGTCAAGTGGGACAGGATAACTATACCAAACTTTCTAGGTAGTTGGGATCTAAATAAGATTTCTTATTCTCAAAATCCTTGGATCGAAATCTAGTTGGAGGTTGATCTCATAGTTTAGCTTATGGACATTGATGGTCACCCATAACTACATTGCCCCAAGCTCATTGGAATACTAGATAAGAAGGGTTGACAAGCCTAGAGAAAACATATCAGTAATATGGAGGGTTTTTCTCAATTCTTTCGATACCATAGGTAATGGACTCACAGGGAAGGTAGGCATAGGAGACAGAGTGAGACTTAGTCCATAATCACTTGCTTCTCAATCCTCTCACTAAAATTATCAGAGATATAGGTTACATATAGATATCTAATGCCACCTATCCTGCAAACTCATCAATCTGGAGACAAGTTATTTGGTTATCAGCCGAAGAGATAGGGTTAGATGAGGAACACAATGACTCATGACATGGTTTATTTCAGGATCTATCAAATGGTCATATAATATTAACAAATAAAGATGATGAACTCATCTTGAGAATATCCCACTTTGGGACTTACACCTCTAATATTAGTTATGTTTCCCTATTGACTGACAAAGTTGTAGTAGACCAAGAATGATTGTGGAAAGCGGACTAGAAATCCAAGTTCCCTACCAAATCAACTTTTCTTATGTGGTTTCTAGTGGCAAAGAAGGCCCCAACCTGGGACATCTGCAAAGATGATTTATAACCATTTTGGGTTGGTGCCCTTTATGTAAAAGTAGTGATGAAAATGTAATGCATCTATCCATCTCATGCCCTTTCCATCAATAGGTGTTGAATGAATGTAGGATCACTCTAGGTCACTTGATCTCTCAGGAAGGAGTGGAATTGGAGGATTCCTAGAACGAATGGCACTCAAATCCTAGATGTTGTACCATCAAAGAAATTTCCTTAATTATTTTTTGGGGGTTGTAGGCCACCATAAACATATCCATATTTGATGCTAATCCATCAATTCCCAAACATATTTCAATTCAAGTTCTTTCCATTTTAAGTCACTTTCTATAGGAAATAGATATTTTCCTTCCTAGAGTTCTCATATAAGAACGTATAGACCAATCTAGGTCATAGACCTATTTTGATGGAGCCTAAATCAATATGGGACAACAAGTGGAGGTGGTTTATCTTTTTTCTCTCTGAAGCACACTATCATCGGGTTAAATTTGGTTTAGGCCAAGGGACCAAAAATCAGGCGGAACTCCCATCCTCCAAACATTTATTGTAGTTTCACTTAGAGAAGGGATGCACTCAAATTCAAGTATTTTGGGAATCCATGCTTTCCATTAAATAGTCGAATAAACCTCAGGCTTGCAAGAATATTATTCTCATGCCTATTCTGGAGAAAATCATGTTGATGATTGACAACTTCTCCTTTTTAACTTGCTATCATATTTATTAGGAAAGGAATGGGACAACAGACAACCTCTGAAAAGAAGGCCTCAATATGGACCATGGTATATGGGGTATAAAATAACAAATAAATGAGAAGGTATATGATTTTTTTCACCATCCATATAGGGATTTTCCTCTTGGATCAACAATAGTTTAAACTTATAGGCACCCAATCCAAGTTTTTCTTGTTGGAGTATTTTTTCTATTTCTAGTTCCTATGGGCTGCATTCTTTCTATTTTTCTTTAGATATATTAGTTCTATGTCTCCACACTAGCTATAATTATTATTACTTTTTTTATGGTTCCTTTCTCAAAAGTGTTGTTTTTTATGTAATGGGCACATGAGTCATAGGATCTCCTTTCTCCTCATGAGCTCTAACAATTATTTTTGGTTTTTCTAAAAATGATATAAGATGTGTATATTAAGAATGTAATTTTAAATCATTTCAATGAATTAAATTATAGATTTTTTCGTTGGAAAAAATATAATTAGAACTAAGAATATTTCTATATGTCAAAGGATATTAGCTCGAGTGCTTTCATGAGTAGTTTGTTTCCCTAGTTATGTGAGTTCAAGTCTCCATAGACATGTTGTAAGTAGTCATTAGATTCATATATGTAACATTTTAGAACATATAATTAATAAACATATAAAATCCTAATACATTTAAATAAGAAATATATAATTATAAATAAGAAATGTCAATATGTCAAAGGAACTTAGCTCAAGTGGTTTAGTGAAGAGTTTGTTTCCCTACCTTTGTGGGTTCAAGTCAATTTGCTTCCCTAGTGGTGTGGGTTCAAGTCTCCAGAGATATGTTGTAATTTGTGATTAGGGGCATATATATATATATATATATATATATATATATATAGAGAGAGAGAGAGAGAGAGAGAGAGAGAGAGAGAGAGAGAGAGAGAGAGAGAGAGAGAGAGAGAGAGTATAAATTAAATGGGGTAAATGTGGATAAGAATGAATCCGTGATAAGAATCAAAACAATTACTCCATGATAGATCTTACATTTCCTAGATTTAAAAAATAAAAAATAAATTATAACTTTAATTGTTATTATTATTATTAATTAATTAAAAATAATAATAATATATGAGATAAACATATTTAGCCCAAAGGGTTAGCTCAAGTGGTCAAGTCCTCGTTGTTAAAGGACCTTTGATATTGAAAGGTCACGAGTTCAATTCTCTTAACACCCTAAGGGTGAGGCTCCATGGTGAGCTCACAAGAAATTATCCCTTCTGGTGGATTTGCCTAGTACAAATATTTTTTGGAGAATTTATCCCTTGAGGTGGATCTCCAGGGTCTATGAACTACATTAAAAAAAATAGAGAGAGAGAAAGTTAAGTGTGTAACAATATTATTAACCATAGGGGTTCACCTCCACTTTATTGTGAATATTATTAACTTGTAAATAACTATTTTTATAATAACATAGGCCAATACCATGGCTTATCAACAACACATGCCTAGTATGATAATATGAAATTTTTTAATTAACTAATTTAAGATAAATTAGTTGAAAGAGTATAACTAACTTCGATATAAATTGTCAGGCCAAGAGTAAATCCACGAATGTGATCGTTGTATTTTTCATTAAGGGATCATTCATAAATACCTTTAAGGGAGACTCTTTGAATTCAAATTCCAATGTCTCTTCATGTTCCTTATTTTTTTATTTACAATATTTACATAATTTTGCTAATCCCAAAGATTAGGTGCCAACATTCCCCCCATTAATATGAAAGGATGTTAGTGTGTCCAAGCATCATTCTGAATCTTTCAAAATTTTCTCTTCCAAGCGCTTTGGTGAAGATGTTTGCAGTCTGCTCATTTATGGAACAATGTTGTAGATGGATTCTCTTGGCTTCAACATTATGTCGAATCAGATGATACATTGTATTGGTGTACTTCGCTCAATCATGGAACTTTGGGTTCTTAGCCAACTTTATTGCAGAACTGTTGTCAATCAAGAGAGGAGTTGAATACACTTTTTTCTCTTGCAAATATTCCTAAATTTTCCTAAGCCACACAATTTCCTTCATTACTTCAGTTGTTTCCACATATTCTTCCTTAGTGCGGAATCTACTGGAACTGATTGTTTGCGTGACCTCCTAGAGACAGCTCCTAATCCAAGACTCATAACATAACCTGAAGCAAATACTCTAGTTTCTTTATCTCCATCAAAATATGAATCGAAGTATCCAATCAAGTTGAAGTCACCCATCTGTGTATACTTGAGTCCAAAATCTTGAGAGGACCCTCACAAGGCTTTTGCATAAACCTGGAGAGGATTCCAAAAACAAATGAAACGTATGGCCTAGTATTAGTCAGGCAGTTGAGGCTTCCTACGAGTTGTTTGTACTTTCTTCATCCTCAAATTCGTTTCCTTCGGAGGATGTGAGCTTTAAATTTTGTTCCATTGGAGTAGTCAAAGGATTGCACTCAGCCATTACAAACCTATTCAACGGATCTCCAATGTACTTTTTTTTAGAGAGGAATATAAAATTAGAATGTTGGGTTACTTCAATACCAATATATTAGTGAAAATAGCCCAAATTTGTCATTTCAAAACATTTCATCAGTTCTTTTTTTTATGGATGTAATGTAGTTCTCATTGTTGTTTGTCATCAAAATATCATCTGCATACACCACATGACATACAATTGTTTTTTCAGATTTATTGACAAACAAAGTTGCATCATTAATATCATATTGTTTGAAATTGAGTTTCAGAAAAATGCTCAATTAACTTTTCATACCAGGCTCATGGTGCTTGCTTGAGGCCATAAAAGGAGTTTATGAGCTTGCATACTTTATGTTCCTGACCCTTCACAATAAATCCTTCTAGATGGGTACATAAAAACATTCTCTTTTAGATACACATTCAAGAAATTCGTTTTTACATCCATTTGATGGACTTTCCAACCGTTGTGAGCTGCCAAGGCAAAGAGTGTCTAGATGGTAGCCCATTTTGTTGTGGGGGGGAAAGTATCCTCATAATTGACCCCTTCCTTTTGTGCAAAACCTTTTTCCACAAGCCTCGATTTATGCTTGTCAAGTGAACCATCTACGTTATACTTGTTCTTGAAGACCCACTTGTAGCCTATTGGTTTGGTTCCCAATGGAGGATCAACCAACTTCCAGGTAACATTTTTTCTACATTTATTCTTTCCATTCATCACAAGAAGCAACTTCTTTGAAGGAAGTTAGTTCGAAATATTTAGAAAAATTTAGTTCAAAACCATAAGAACATCCATATCAACAGGTGAATCAGAATCATCAACATCACCTCCATTTTTTCTGACTAAGCTTCTTATTCATATCTTCCCAACCTCATAAGGACGAATACTTTCAAGTGTCTTTGTCAACCATTTTGGAGGACCTTTCTCAAATGGCCCTAGCTACTCATTTGACTGAAATGGGGCTGAATCAAGATTTAGTCTCCTAATTATGTCAATCACATCACTCAAGGTGTCATCAAAGGTTGGAGCTTCATGCAAGGGAGAGAGTGCATTAGAAGGATATTTCATAGATTGATCCAATATAGGGACCCCCGCTTCAAGGTGTGGAATCTCATTATCAAAATCTTGAAAAGACATTTCATATCTAAATATATCCAAGCGATCAAGTTTTCGCTCAGAAACATTGTCAGCCTTGGAAGATTCAAGAAAGATCACATCTCTACATATTATAAACTTCTTATTAACTTCATCATAGATACGGTTTGCTTTGGAGTTATTTGAGTACTCCAAGAAGATACATTTGTGACTCCTTACACCCACTCATTTGTTTATTTTTCCTTAGGTATCAAGGCATAATAAGTGGAACTAAAAGCCCTGAGATGCGTCACCAAAGGAATGTCATAAAACATTTCATAGGAAGTATTTTTTTTATAACATGAGATGGGCACCTATTATACACAACACATAAAATGACACTAGCCTAAAACAACAGCTTAACATTCTTGGAAAACATCATTGAGCATACCATATTTAATATTGTCTTATTCATTCTTTCAACTACTTCATTATGTTGGGGATTGTAAGACACGTTTGTTTGATGTTTGATCTCATGCTGGCAAAGATAGTTTTAAAATTCATTTGAAGTATATTCTTTTTTTTTATCACTACAAATAGATCCAATATGAGGTTGTGCATAATTTTCAATCCATGCATGAAAGTGCTTAAATGTTTCAAATGCTTTAGGTTTGTTCTTCAATAAATAAACCCAACACATTATGGTATGGTCATCAATAAATGTCATCATCTATTTATTTCCATTTGCAAAAGGAATAGGCATTAGGACACACAAATCAGAATGAATGATTTCAAGCTTTCTATGTGTTATGGAATGAGAATCATGAAAATATTGTTTTTTTTGCTTTCCTAAGATACAATCATCCAATTGCTTAAGTTTCCTAGGAATAGTAGGCAAACTAGTAACACCATATTTCTTCAACAAACAAAGATTGTCATAGTTCAAGTGTCCAAATCTAGCATGCCATAAAAGATTTGATGGAAGTGTACCTTCATCATAGTGAGATTTGTATGAAACAAATTTCACATGAGAAGGTCTCCCTCGTAGCTTAAGAATTTTTTCTTCTTCAATCCCAGTCATGACAAGTGAATGCTATGATGCTTTTCTGACCTCAAACTTGTCATTAAATATGTGAATGGATTGTCCTTACTAGCGGATGTGGACCAAAGACAGCGGGTTTCCCTTTAACTCTATGAGGCATATAACATCATATAGAAGAAAGTTTTGAAGTCCAGGCAATTTGAGCCTGATGGTGCCAAGCCCTAATGGCTTGAGTTTAGACTTGTCCGCAAAGTATACTGCTCCATCAACATTATCAATGAATTTTTCAAATAAATCTCTTTTAAAAGTCATGTGGAAATTTTCTCTTGAATCAATCAATCAAGCATCTTTCCATGAAGCAAGTGAAGAATTGAATGAGTCTTCAGTTACTCCAATGTTGCAATGTACCACAACATAATTAGCAAACTCGGGTGCTTTTCCTTTCCCTTTACCAGGTGTTTTACCCTTTTCTTCATTTATTTCTTGCTCGATTATGTCCCAAGGTAGCTTGCATATGGAAAAATCATGTCCATCTCTATTTCATCGTATGCAATGAATATCAAACATTTTCCCTTGGAAATGTCTTCCCCCCTTGCCTCTAAAATTATTCCTTCCTCTTCCTCTTCGTTAGCCTCTTCCTATAGAAGAATAATGTGCATGATTTTTCTCTTTCTATGCAAGGCACACAACTTCTTCAGAAGAATGAGGACTTGTCTTCTTCTCAAAATCCTTCTCTCTTTAGGAAAACTTGTTCTCAAGGGAGTCAAATGTAATCTCCTTAAATTTTGCACTTGCTTGCAATGACTCAACGTAATGTGGATAAGTGGGATATAGTGCCATGACATAAGCTATGAGAGGAATATATATTTCAAAACCAGTGGCTTTTATACCATGCATAATGGATCTTACTTCTACTGCTCAAGCAAGGGGGTCATCATTTTTTAGCTCAAGATTCAACAACTTGATCATTAGTTGAAAAACTTTAAGCTCAGAGTGTTAGTAATATAATTCCTCCTATTTATTTAAGGCTTCAAAGGCATTTGAAAATGGTAAAATATAATAGCTCACTTCTTCATTTAGTGATGTTGTAATCAAAGCATCAACCTTCTTGTTCTTATTTTCCCAAATGGCAAGATCCTTTTCTGAAGTGGGCTTTTCAAGTGTGTTGTCTCCTTCCCCTTCACAAACCCCTTTCCACAACTCATTAAAAATTAAGATGTTCTTTATCTTTCTGGACCACTCATGATAGTTCTCTTTAGGGAAAATTTTAAGAACCCTGCCTAAATTTACATGTATAATAAATGGGTGAATCTCCATGGTATATAGGAAAAATGGAAGGTGATTTTATCAATAATATGATATGTATATATAATTTTTTGGTGAATCTCTCACCAGGCATGGCGAATATTTTACTCAATTATAAAATCTTGTGTTTATTGAATACACAAATGAAATCATTGCATTTCTTTAAAATATCTTTTGAAATCAAAATTACCGAAATTACATATCGATAACCTAGTGGGTGTAGGGTAAAATTCACCCATGCCAATCACAGAAAACATGAGAAAAAACCTAATACTATATATAAAACCAGGAAAAATTCAAATTCATCACTTCTAGGGACCTCGTAACCACCCTGCCAATACACAAGTATGTTCCTGTTTGCAATTAGAAAAATTACCCAAATTACAATCTGTTTACTCCAGCATATGTTGGAAAGTTATAGAAGGATGACTAGTGCAATCAATCCATTCCTTTTAGCCCTGGATTTGTTTCTGTTTAAAACAGAAGTATACAAATATACTTGTCCAATGTCTATGCTTTAACCATTCACCTTGAGATGTTTTTACAATATAATTTCCTAAGTCTATTTAATATTTTCATTATCATAAAAACCAACCTATATCCATCTTAACTCCACATCTACCACTCTTAGGGGGATGAAATCTATTTATCCCTCTGAGCACTTTGTAGACCCATAATTAAGATGGATCTAAGATGACAGAATTTCCCCTTTAAATAGTCTATGCTCACATGAATACCATGGTATTACCATGGGTTATCATAAACCTGGAGCTTAAAAATTACTATTAGTAATTTATAAAAATTAATAAAATTAATAGTTGATTTTTATTTTATTTTTTTTATTTTAACCAAGCTAAAATGTTTAACATACATCAAATTACAACATCCATTTTTACTCTTGATCGGATCAAATATTTTTTCACTCTATGCTAGTTTGCATATCACGATATTTGATACCTCTTGGGGGTTAGTAGATCTAGAGTAAAGATGGATCTATGCTGGTTTAATTCCCCCATTTAAATAGGATACATTCCAGGTGAATACCATGGGTCAATACCATGTGCCATTTTGGTGAATACCATAGGCCAATACCATGTGCCATTTTTATTTTTATTAATATTAATATTAGGGTTAATAATGTTTTTTTGCATGGTATTAATAACAATCTAGTCCATGGTATTTGTCCCATAGTATTTTGCCCATAGGTTTCACCTAAATATAACGCGTTTTTTGAGTGTTCATAAATATAAGGTGACTTATGGAGTAAATATAAAAAAATGTTTTATTTGTTTACCATACCTCTCGTTTATTTATATTTTTATTAATTTACCATACCTCTTTTACAAATATGGTATTTGGCCCATAGGATTCACTTAAATAAAACCTCTTTCTTGAGCCTTCATAAATAGAAAGAGGGTTATGGACTAAATATAAAAAGAGGTTTTATTTATTTACCATGCCTCTAGTTTATTTATATTTTTATTTATTTACCATACCTTTTGAGTAAGTATAAAAAGATGTTTTATTTATTTACCATACCTCCACTTTACTTATATTTTTATTTGTTTACACCCTTGCATGTATATAACGTGACTTATGGAGTAAATATAAAAAATGTTTTATTTATTTACCATACCTCTCATTTATTTATATTTTTATTAATTTACCATACATCTTTTATAAATATGGTATTTGGGCTTTTGGCCCATAGGATTCACTTAAATAAAACCTATTCTTGAAAATGAACGAATGGATTCACTTAAATAAAACCTATTCTTGAAAATGGGCGAATGGAAGATTGTAACTCCTAATTTCAAGGGCTAAATTTACCTTTTTTACCCTCTCCCTTAAAATAAGGTGGGCTATTTGAGGTGATTTGTAAAAATGTACTATGATACAAAATATTCGCCCACTAAAAATTTAAAACCCCTTAATTTCCCCCAAAGGGCAAACATTCGCCCCTAAAATTTTCTATGGTTCCCTTTGTCAAAAAAAACTACTCCAACTATAGAGTTGAGTGACTGCATCATAAAAAAATACTATATGCTTTTGATTTCCAAAATAATTACAACTTATTTTTTGCCTTCTTAATTAAGTAAGAAACTTATTAAATAGAAAAAACTTCACTTTACACTATTTCAAAATTTTAATATATACACCACCACTCATAGTGTTTCACCATGCATAGATAACATATAAAATATATCATGAACATATATCATCTCCACCACTCATACCATAGGAAGTCAACCCACTCTCATAATATATACCACGGCCTCAACATATAAAAGGATTTTGAATTCATAAAATATATGAACTCACAACATTACTCGCATACCATTAACACAATGTGGGACTACTTCATAGGTTCATAGGACTTCACCGGATTTTCATACATGGTCATACCATTTACCTACACATATAATTCTGCCCAATTTAACCTAGAGGTAACTTTAGGTTCAATGCAAATGTATGTAGAGGTTTCAACAAACTATTACGCACCATTCAAAATAGAGATACCACAAGCAGGAACATAGGGACAAAATAATGGCCGAGTTCTGCGAGAGTTACAAGAGCAGAGGGGAACCAAAAATGGGGTTGGCTCTGATACCATGTAAGGCCATGAGTAAGTCCATAAATGTGATGATTGTATTTGCATTAAGAGATCATTGGTAAATACATTGAAGGGAGTCTCTTGGAATTCAAATTCTAATGTCTCTTCACCTTTCTATTTTTGTATTTACACTATTTACATAATTGTCCTAATCCCAAAGATTAGGTGCCAACGTAAATCTTAATCATTAATCTACCATCTACCTAATAATTAATTATAATTAAATTAAACTTTTTGAAGGCATATTCTAAAATGCCTATCAACTGAATGGTTATAAATTAAGATTATTTTTACCATATAAATCAAAATTTTAAAATTAAATAAAATAGTTATAAAAAATTTAAAACAAAAATTAAAAAAAGGTATTAAAATTAAGAATAATTTAACATATACAAATGTAAATTGTTAATTCTTGATATATCAAGTGTATATAAATTAAATTTCTCAAAGTATAAATATATCTTCAAATTTTGCATTAAAAGAAAGTTATATATTGAAAAATTTAATCTCTCCTTAATAATTCTAAAATTAAAATAAGTATATGCTAACAAATAACACAACTATACATATAACTTATTTTTGAAACTTAGATACCCATAGGCACTTTAACCAATAAATATAAAACACTTAATGAAATCTAATGAACATCTAAAGATATGTATATGAAGTTAAAAACCACTAACTTGTAGATTGGTTACTTGGTGTGATGTACAATTCTATCAATCTTGTTCAAACTTCAAGAAAAGGTTGTGAATATATACTAGTTAGCTTGTGTGATGTATAATTTCGAATTTCAAGAAAAGGTTGAGAATATAAACTACCCATAAGAACATAAACTATTCCAAAAAAAATATTAGTTAGGTTGTGCGATGTATAATTCTATTAATCTTGTTCAAACTTCAAAAAAAGGTTGATAATATAAACTAGTTAGGTTGTGTGATGTATAATTTCAAACTTCAAGAAAAGGTTGAGAATATAAACTATGGGTAAGAACATAAATTATTTAAAAAAAAAAACAAATTTAATTATTATATAATCTTCATGACACTACCACACTCATGAATAAACCATGTTTTTATTCAACACTAAAACTGAATAAACCATTTTTCCATTCAACACTAAAGCTCATACCAAAGTAACCTTGACCTGTATATGAAGACAAATAATGTTGGTGGTGCCCATAATTACCTTCAATAACATGATTACAGAGATGAAATGAAATCCATCAAATCAATTAAATACAAGAAAATAGAAGTATGAGATATGCACACAAAATTTAAATTTTGTTGTAGTATAACTATACTACTTTTTGCCCTAAAAATCATGGAAATTTCAGCGATATTTTGATACATTATGGTAGGGCTTTTTGTAAATTCAGGTTACAATTGTCAAACTTCAAGATTTTGGGTGCCTGAGACGGTTTTGATGGTGCTTAATCCATTTTAACCATCAAAAACATTATTTAAAAATTTCTTCTACCAAATTTGTTGAATTTTTTTTGCCTAGATTCTGGCCACTTTTGACAGTCCCGACAATTCCTCCACCTCAGTAGACTTGTCCAAATTTCCATTGTCTAACCAGACTCCTTTTTTTCCTTGAAAAGCATGAAAAATCCAGCAACATTTTGATAAATTCCTGCAGGGCTTTTTGTAAATCCAGGTTAAATTTGTTAAATTTCGAGATTTTGGGTGCCCCAAAGGTTTTTGATGGTGTTGAATCCATTGTCACCTTCAAAAGCATGATTTAAACATTGTTTTAGCAAGATTTGTTAAAAAAAATTGTCTGGATTCCAGCCAAAAGTGGTCGTCCAGGAAGTTCCTCTGCCTTGGTAGACTTGTCCGAAGTTAATTTAGTAAAAATTGGATTGCTTTTATAATTTTATAAATTAAAATTTCCAAGTTGACAATATGTGTAAATTATGTAAATTTTAGAAAAAAAATTCTTACTTTTTAATTTATCCAAAGCTATGGTTTTTAATAGATAGAAATAAATTTAGTAAACATTTTCCCCAATAAGGGTGAGGATTGAGGGTGGTGGCGGTAGGGCCAATAGTGCCCACCACCCTAGGACAAGGCTTAATGTAGGGCATTAAAGACTGAGGGTGGCATGGTCATCCTTGTGCATGCAATCACATGTGACACATCAAGATTTGGAAAGACATGAGGTGGGACGAGTTTAAATGAGGAAGGGTGAGGAGACACCAACGAAGATTTTTCCTGGGAAATCCTTGGATCCTTATAAGTTCTAGAAAACCAATGTTGATTACCTAGATATCAGAGCGAAGAGATGGGAATTGATTTGTATATGGAAACGAATGAATGTTTATAGGTTTGTTGGCTCTTTGGGAAGTCTATATACATTAGCTTGGAGAGGAATTTTGGTGCACCAGTCAAGACCAAGAAGTAGAGGATCATCTCTTCCTACCTCACTTACATTTAGTTGGATGACAATCACACACTGCATGTGGACACTAGAGCACCCCTCTTTCTAGATAACTTTGAACACTGTCAAATCTTGTTTTAGTACTTCTATTTTGGTTAAAGGTCTAGCTTGTGTGATGGCGTTTTATCCTCAGTGATGAAAGAATTAGTTGGCACATGGCTTGGATCTTCAATTTGTATTGTCATATCAGTGGTTTTTTAGTGTCATTGCGGTGGCTTCGAGGAGGGTCTTTGTCTGTTGCACTTGGTCTCAGGGTGTAATTATGTTTAATTTCTATGGGATCTAGTCTTTTTTGTGGTCTTGTTGCAAGGTTTGACCTTATTTTTTTTCGAGCTATGAAATTACACTTACAAATCCAGTGAGGAAATATTGACTATGGTTGTCCTTTGCATCTTGGTATTATTCAGTTACTAAGTGTTTTCAGTTCTAATTTCTTTGATTTTTAGTTTTATATGTGTTTTTTTTTGGGATATCTTACTCACCACTTCAGTATTAAGATATTTGGTGTGGTTTCAGATCAAGTGCTTTGTCACCGGTATACTATGTGTAGTCATTGCTTGGTTACAACACAGACATCTTGTTACAATGCAAAGGAAATGCATGAGAATCCATAGAGATGGGGGGTTGGTTAAGGACAGAAAGGCTAGAATCATGATAAATGGCAAGCCCAAGAGGTTGTTGAAGCTTCCAACTTGGCCATACCTAATGACATTCAAAATGAATTTGATAAGCTTGAAAAATTGGCAACCAAATACTAACACACTATGTCTTATTCAAAGCTATTAGAGGATTTTTGAAGAATAATTTTGGCCCCTGTCACACTAAGGGCCATAGGAAGTATTACCTCTTGGCCTTATTCCTTTACGGGAGGATGAAAACATTAATGGGTAAAATCCTGATGGAAATATAAGCGAACCAATATGACGTATTTTCTCACCTCATGGACATGAAAAGAGAGTCTATCATAATATGAAATTCCATATGGAAAGGATAGATACTCATTTGGCTCAAATATGTATAAATTTGATAGAAATTGCAACTTCTCAATAAATCAAACTGAAATCGAGAGACACAAAATCTACTCTACCAATTTATGGAATGGAAATCATAGTTTAGCACAACATGCATAGACATGCAATAATTAAAACCAAAAGTACTCATTTATTTACAGGGGAACCCAATTGAGAAAAACCCCTCTACTTCTTTTCATTAATTCAAATGAAAAGAGAAACAATTACAATTTATTGCTTAAACTCATAAGCACGTCGTGCACTGCAATCTTGTTCTCCTTCTCCTTGACTTGCTCTAGCCAACACTTATCCAATTCACGCATCAACCAACCTCCTATTTCCTTGGACAATCCTGGAGGAATTACCCCCTAATTTATAGGAGAAAATCCATATTTCCTTGCACAATAACTTGAGAAATTAATCACCTACTCAATGAAAAATCATTGTACACTCAACATTATACAAATATAATTACAAACATGTCTTTTCTTCCACCTCAACTCAGAAATTCCAGTTCCATGCATGACTTTTTTTATTTTTAGCTAATTGACTAGTTAACTAAGAGATTAGTGAGTTAACAATAGTCTTAGCTACTCAATTGACCTTCAACTAATGACTAGAGCTCAGTTAATTGAGTTCAACTAACAATAACTCAACTAGATTACTAAATATTCTCAATTACTATATGCACAACTCTACTTTTAGCCTATTGCTCGAATTTACTAAGTAAACTAGTAGACAAGGGCATGTAACATAAGTTAACTACCTTCAGGGAAAATTTTAAGGATGGAAAAATATCTTGAAGTTAAAAAACATTGGCGAATCTCATTAGTCCCTAATATGAAAGCTATAAAATGTTTATTGATATATTCATAAAATTATTCAAATTTATAATGATTTTGTATATAGCCTCTATATAATGTTGGTGATTTTTAAGGTAAAATAATTTTGTATTGTAAAATTTGGGCGAACCATTTTTAGAAAAATTGGAACTTGGCGAATCTTTTTTTTGGAAAAATCATGGAAAATTAGCCCACCTACAAATAGTAGCACCTAAAATTTTCGATGACTACCTTCAATTTGTCGTGCTAATATGGAAATTCGATTTACTCGATTTGACTAAGGAACAAGTCAAAATTGACCCTTTTTCTTGCTACAATTTCAACACTCCCTCTTAGCAAGGAAAGGGCTTTGCACACCCCAATCAATCCCCTGTTGGAATGTATTGTAACAAGACTCTGTATCACTATTTTTTCTATTGCAACAAGTACAACTGAGAAGCATCCAAAATATTCAATCAATTGTGTTTCTTAGATGAAAATGTCTCTTGAGGATTTGACTACTACTAATGTCTGCATTGTCTACTAGGAAAACTGCACTATTGTTGATTCTTCATTTTGCCTCATACACTTCTATCAATACTGCTATGTGCTCCTCAGCATATGATTACAACTACTTTGCAATTGTCACTCAAGATATGGTTGCATCTAGTGACACTAATACTTCTTCTACTGAATAATGTGGGCCCCTGTAGTAAGGTAATGATCTCTGAGGAAAGTATACTACAACTTCTACTCCTCTCCTATGGACCTTTCCAAATTTTTACAACTCTAGGCCTAAGGATCTATATCACCTGACCTCACTCCTAGATGTATAGTTGCATGCATGGCGAAATCTGATCTACTCATACTATTGTTGCTACGCCGCTATCGATACTTCCAAACTATTGCTGCAACTACTGCAATAATGAGTCTAATCTCACAAGATCCTGGAATATTGGATTCTATAGGGTATCTCCCTCTCAAACTAGACTCCCTCTGAGTCTTGATATCCCTATGGAAAGTCTCTCTACTCCTCAATTTTCCAATATCAATGATCATAAAAAAAAATTGTGTCACTAAACATTGCGTCACTGATCTTCCCACTAACATCCTTCTAGCTCCATTAAGAAGTCTACACATAGGGTCTTTTAGATCTACCCTGTACTAGGGCTTTGTCAACTCTGCCTCCTAAAAGCTCATTATTTCTTCGATGGTCACTGTACATGAGGACTTGAATGACTACCCACCTGTCAAGATTTTGGTTGCTCTAGATTGTTGCCCCTTGGGCACTTGTCATGATCCCAAATATATTCCAAGCTCAAAAGTTTGAACTTCCCTCAAATGCATACTCCAATCTGAGTCCGTTGAAATACATTCTCCCAGCTCTAAATAAAATTTGCTACATTGAAGTTGCAAATTTAAAATTCTTGAGGGGAAATTTTGAAATATTGGTTCTAATGTGATTTTAGGGCTCTGATACCATGTAGAAATTTGATAGAGATTGCAATTTATCAAGAAGCTGAACTAAAATCATGAGACACAAATTCTACTCTACTAATATGAAAAATGGAAATCACAGTTTAGAACAACATGCATAGACATGCAACAATCAAAACCACAAGTACTTAGTGATTTACAAGGGAACCCAACTAGGAAAATCCCCTCCATTTGTTTGCATTAATTTAGATGAAAAGAGAAACAATTACAATGTCTTGCTTGAACACTAGAGCACACCCTGCATGGTAATTATGTTCTCCTACTTACCAAACTTTCTCTTGCCAGCACTTAGCCAATTCAAGCCTCAACCAACCTCATATTTCCTTGTGCAATCCTAGAGGAATTAGCCCCTAAATAATAGGAGAATTTGATATTTCCTTGCGCAATAGATTAGGGAATTAATGACTTTCTCAGTGAAAAATCATTGTACACTCAACATTATACAAATATAAATACAATCATGCATTTTCCTCCACCTCAACAAGGAAATTCAAATTCCATTCATGATTGTGTCAATTTTTAGTTGATTGACTAGTAAAATGAGAGATTAGTGAGTTAACAACAATGTTATCTACTCAACTGACTCAAGTAATGACTAGAGCTCAATTAATTAACAGATCCAAATGGAAATTGGCATCCACCCATGGTATTTATCCACTCATGGAAAATACTCATGGTACTATAAGTGGCATCCACCCATGAGATTCATCCACCCAAGGTATTTATCCACCCGCAGAATTTATCCATGGTATTGTAAGTGACATCCACCCATGGTATTCAATCACCCATGGTATCTACCCACCCATGGAATTTCCCTGTAGTATTATAACTAAAAAAATGCTATAAGTAACAAGTCACATTTTGTAAAAGGACAGATTATCCACCACAATGTAGCCTTTGCAATTATTATTTTTTTTAATAAAAAAAGTTTCTTTGTGGTTTTATTTACTGTGTATTCTATCCTCTTTTCTTATGGCATTTCAATTTTTTAGATCTTGGGGGCCTCCTCGCAAGATTCGAATCAGTGGTATCAAATTTAGGTTACGGCTCCATGGGAACAAGGGTTTGATGCATATTTTAGTTTCAAATTTTTGCAACAATCTTCAACAAACTTCATGCACATGCTACGACCTCCACATAGGACTTTCTTGGGCAAAGTGGGAAGAATTTTTCTTTTCATTTTTTTGCAGGAATTTTTTGGGCAACAATTTTGTAGGCCAGATCTGTTATATACATTTTTGGGCACTACAACCCCAATCAAATGTGTCCATAAACCAAGGGTTCCTAAGTCCCTAAAAGTGTTGTTCCATAACCTAAAAGAATAAGTTCAGTTGATTACATCATCTCCCAGAAGTTCTCCATGAAAAACTACTCAGAACTGGTCAAAACTGGACCATCTCACCTGGTCCTTGGTCAAAGTGTGATGCATCCCACCTAATGCACACGGGAGGTGCGATGCATACTGAAAAGCCCTTCTATGGGGTGCGATGGGCGAGAGTGGACAAATGGCAGAGACAATTTGCGAGGTGGATGATCATGGAATATTCTAGAAACTTCTCGTGTGACACTTGCCTCTCTGAATTCGCCCAGGGATGAGTAAGACATCATCAATCTCCAAGTGGAATCAAGAACTATCAGAGAGAGGACACTAATCAGAATCCCAGAAGCTGAATCACCCCCTGCAATCATCTATATATGGATCCCTCATCCAAGAGATCCGGAGGCTGGAATTTTGTATCTTGTAAGGAAGTGTTGTTGGTTTCTTGTTGGGATATCATAGTGTTGGGTGATCTAAGCTTTTCATGAGGTGAAAGAAGGGCTTTCATGCTGGAGGATGATGTTGGGTCAGAACAACTGGTTGTAGTCCTCTTTGCTATTCTTGATTATTAATAAACCTATTCAAGTTTTCCTCCACATTCTTGTATGTTTGATGATATATGCATTTGTGTGGTCAATATACATCTGGTCCTATATTGTTTATGATTTTAGATCTCTATTCTTCGATAGTATTATGCTGCTTTGATTCCACAGGTGCTCTTTGAAGTTGTGTAGACGAAGGGAAAGTGGCAAAGATCTGTCAGAAAGGAGAGGAATCAAGCAAGGAACCAAGCGCAAGACTGAGGTTGGTGTCCTTCATTCCACTCTTATCTACTTCTCATAAAGGAAAACGAAAGTGGTTTTAGTTTGTTTGTTTCTAAGATAGCTACCAGTCTTAGTGGGACTAGCAGATCTGAGTGGACACTAGATTTCCCAATAACAAAATGGAGACTCCGCTGGGGAGCGAATAGATTGTTTGTTTGTCTATATTTGTTTGTTTTATAAACTTACAGATGGAGCCTGAAGTCAAGCCAGCTAGCCTTTGAACTGCATTTTCTATGCAAGTGCAAAGTAGATCAATGCTACTTCAGTCTATCTCTAGGTTTTGTTTATAAACTGAGCAATTGATATGCAAACTTTCTAATTTCCCTTGTGGTGGCTCTAGTAACCTCATTAGATCATCCCTTATGATTTCTATTTACTGTACATCATTTTCTCAACCTAAATCCTTGAACTGAGCTACAAACCGTGACCAAGAGCCAAGTAAAGTCTTGTCCTAGTACCATCGCACCCTCTCTTCAAGGAAACTAGTATGCATCGCACCTCCCATGTGCAGTAGGTGGGATGCATCCCTGTTTCCCTGTGTTACAAGTGCGATGATCAGAAAAGGCTAATTTTGCCTCCAGGTCTTGGTTTTTCTTCACTCTTTTCAGCTCTATTCTGGAGTTTTGCTATCTGTGATCAGTATACCACTGTGGAAACCCCCTTCCTTTCCATCATTCCACCTCCATTGTGCAAAGGACTGTGAATGTTTTTATGTGTTTTCCGCCATTTTTAGTTATCTTTTACATAGTAGCATAGTCGAACTGTCGTCTTTTGATTTGAAAGTGTCGCAAGTGTCGTTTTTAGTCAAAGAAAAGAATCCTATTGTTCTTGATGGTTGATTATACAACTACTCTTGTATTTTATTTGAATTAGTAGTTTTTCAGGTGTTGAAAGAATTTTTCAATTCAAAATAGTAAAGTGTCGGCATTATCTTCCTTTCGTTTTGAAGAGAAATTTGTTAGTATTGTCGCTTTGAAAAGATAATTCAGATTTGTACTTAGCATTCTTCTTGTCATTCACACATTAAGAAAGCTGAAAACAAATACATGCATGTGCATTTTCATTTAGACTGCTTGTTGGTTTGATTTAGGATAGTGCATCTAGTGTGTGCTCTCTGCTCTATGTTGAAAGAATATCGTCTCTCTTTCTTTAGTAGCTAGGATTTTCATTGCAAAAAGAAGATTAAATGATTGTTTATCATCTTAGATTGCATTTTAGGAATTGTACATCTACATTACGCGGTGAACCTGAAAGGAAAATTTGTTAAGAAAGATCAACTATAAAATAAATTTAATGAACCTAAAAATGCTTTGGAACCTAATGCACAACATCTAGAAGTCTAGGCTAGAGACGTATTTCGGTGTCGTAAAACCTGGAAACTGTCGCTTTCACTGTTGGTTGGCTGATTCCTCCTCTTTGAGATGACAAGTGCCAGTACGGACTTGTGCTCCCACGTACCGTCGAGTATATATTGGAAGACCGCAATAGGCTATATCCTTTATCCATAGGAAGCCATGTCTGCCGCCCTATCGATCACAATGCACTGAACAGAGCATTCGGGAAGATTGACTGTCGTACCGTAAAAAGTACTCTATAGTTTTTCGATTGGTTTGGTAATCCCTCTATCTAGATTTCTAGAGTAGTCTCTTTCGTTCCTTTTCAGACTCCTTAAAGGAAAAGGTCCATCTGAGTACTTGCCACTTCAAACTCATTAAAAATCAAAGGCGACTAGAGTCATCTTTTGTTTTTTCTCGACTCTTAAAAATTGAAAAAACAAGTTGTGTCAAAGCGTCTAAAATTTATTTTAATTGGAATAATATCACCATTCCCGCATTAGTCTTAGGTTTAGGAAAATGGAGTCCACCAACCAAGGAGTTCCCCTTGGAGGAAATCCTAGTCCTTTCTCCTCTTGGGGAGATGTTGGTGCACCTCATATGGCCACATTGTCACTTCCAGGATTGACAATTGGCTTGCCAATATGGCTCTTCTTGACCTCCATCATTCAGAATACTGTGATTCCTGAACAATCAAGTCAGAAACTAGATGATACTAAAGTTACCCCCCAACCCTCTACTTCATCTGATTCTCCCTCTCCTCCTTCCTCTTCGTTTGACAAAGCCGGTAAGGCCCAAAGCCAAGTAACTAAGAAGAAGAAGGAGCCAAAGACAAAAAGGAACAACCATGCATCGTCTAGCGAAAATCCACACACTACACCATCCAGGCCTAAATCGCCATGTGTCATTTGCAAAGGAGACCACTATCATCGAGATTGTCCTTGCATCCCTCGGATCTTAAGGGACTGGTCTCCCCGTTTGCACAATCCGGTGTCATCGACCTTTGAATATCATGTTGAGAATACACCGTCAACCAGTGAAAATGAAGTCCCTGAACAAAAAGGAAAATGTAAATTCCCTTGTATAATGTGTGAAGGTGATCATGCCCTCCACCGTTGTCCCTTCCTGGATGAAGCTAAAAGAGTTTTGGGTGACCGTCTAGCTTCACCGTTACGGCTTCCTCCTGGATATAAGAAACTCTTGCCAAGTCCATCACTGGTTGAAAATCCAACTGACATGCCTCTGTGGTCGGTCAAAGAATCTGCCATTGAAGATAAACCCGCTAAATCCATACCAGACGAAAGTCAAAAGGTTGAGGCGGCAGTCAACCCGGTCTTGCCTTCAGAAGGTCCATCTTCAGATGACACAGCCACCGAAGAGAATGAGAATGACACCATTCAAATTCTTTTCGTAAACACTGACTTTGATGAACATGGGGGCAGTCTACCCGTTCCTTTACCGCAGGAAGTAAGTTCGTCAAAGTCATATCCGGCCGTCTATTCGGTCCCACCTCCAATCAACCTAGTTGTTTCCTTCGATTGGAACCTACTAGGCAGACCTCGTTTACTGGCTAGTGTACCATTCCGAATCATTGCACAAATATACATAATGGTCATGCCCGGTACCATCATAGATGAAGGGGCTTCTGTGAGTATCCTTTCCTCAATTGCTTGGAAAGTGCTTGGTTCGCCATCGCTTCTACCTGAGATGAGAAATCTGACAGGCTTCGACAAAGGAACCAGTCGACTGTTAGGGATCCTTCCCAATGTGCCCATAATGTTGAGAAAGAAAACCGTCTACATGAATGTAATGGTAGTCCGAGGACCTCTAGATTATAATCTACTCCTTGGACACGACTATATTTATAGCATGGGAGCCATTGTCTCCTCACTCTTTAGAGTAATGTGTTTTCCGCATGAATTCAGAGTGGTCAAGCTCGTAGACCAGCTGTCGTTTCCCAGCTCACACATAGCTAATAGTCAAATACCATCCCTAAATGGTCTTTTCACGCAAGGAATGTCTCATCAATCTCCAATCCGTCCACCTGATGAGTGCGAGTGATTCGGGAGGACATGACCGAAACCCAGAGGGCATGCACCCTGGCCTGCTCCGGCAGGGAAACTCTAGGTATAGAGTAGGTTTCCACGAAGGAAAATGACTGGTCTGATACTCGTCCACATAGGAAGAGGGAATTAGACTGGAATAAGATTCCTTCGTCAAGGTTAGGAGGTTGGGATTTTGAACCACCCTTGACCAAATGGACTAAGCCAAGAAGTGTTTCTATCCATGGTGTGGATGGAAACTGTCTTGCAGATGTGGGAACTTCTATATGGTAACTTGGAAATTTTTCGCTATACCTAAGGGCATGCAAACCTCTTGTGAGCAAGCGAGAAACAACCAAATAACATTAACTCTATGATTCCGCTGACTTCAACCAGCTAGGTCGGGTGAGTGGTCGAATCGACCATTCATCTGCGCAGGGGCCACAATGGCACCAGCAAAGTAAAGGAAAATGTTTCCTACCTAACCTTGGTAGTGATCTTGGTAGTTAAGTAGAGGGGCATAGTTGATCGTTCCTAGCTTGCATGCAAGAGGCATCGGGGCAAAGCTTTGAAAGGTGCAAGCCCATAAAAAATGGCATCTTAGATGAGATATCCTTATTATACAACTAGCATGAGTAGTTTTTATGTGGATTTCAAGCTCATTAAAAATTAAACATAAGCAATGAGCAAATGTTCCCCCAGAGTTTAAGCTCATTAAAAAATGAACCAATTTCCAGTAAATAACCATTGTGAATGCATTATCATCAGCTTTTGAGCCCTGGTCGTGTTCTCATCATCACCTCCACTCTGTTTTAGCCGATCATTCACATCCATTTGATTTTTTATCCCTTTTGAGGAACAGCTGCGAAGAGTGATCCTGTTAGCCATCCTTGTGACACTGCCATGACTGGAAAATTACAAACCTTACCTGGAATCAGTTGTTACCCGAAATTATCACTTGTTCCTAAAAAACGAGTCTCCTTTAAGCTCTTTTCACCTGACTCGTAAAACATGAAAATATTGCCAAGCGATTGGCCTCTCCAGCTCATTAAAAGTGACCGGAAGTGCTATCCCTCCTCTAGATTTTCATCTTTTTTGACTTGAGGGATTATTACACTCGAGCGCTTGTTTTGTTTGGCTCGTTAAAATTACCGAAAATTCATATCTTTTGTATTATTTTATACTTTTTCGGACTCAAGGGGTTATATGAAGAAAAAGGATTATTGGATTTTCTTTTACGTCCCTTTCAAACTCTCTACAATTGAAAAGGACCAAGTTATCTTTGTCATTAAACTCGTTAAAACCGAATAGCGACAAACTTGTCCATACAAACAAGAACAAGTTTCACTGTCGCTAGGCTCGTTAAAATATAGCGACGGGTTTACCCAAAGGGAAAATTATAGAACAAGCATATGTTATCCTCCTCAAGCTTGACAAAAATAAAGAGGTACTAGTTAGCAATGACTGGGGAAAAATTGGGAAGAAAACTTGAAGAAACTTTATTGGTAGCAAGTCGCTCTTGAACATGACACTTTCACTCCGCATCCGAGTCGGGTTGGGTTGTTCCGTTCACTGGTCATATCACCATTGGTCCATCACACCATCCAAATTTGGGTTAACGCTACCAATCCATCATGTCAATGTCGCTGGTATGTTCAAGAGAAGTCGCTCAGAGAATTCACCTATGTCTCATCCACTGCAATACATTCACGCTCCATTCTTTCATGACCACCACCCTGAACCCTATATCATCAGGTTGTTTTCACCTCCAAAATCATTTACTCCAATCTGTGTCGTAGATGTGGGATTTATTAAGGCCCTCCTACGACGGGTCGCTTCTTGTCAACATCAACTCATTATCCGAGAAGTCAACTTAGGGACAACCCTTTCAGTACTTTGAAGTTTGCATGCCTCAATGGCAAGTTTCTCACTTCCGGCTACAGGTTTACATCAATGGCCTTCGACCAAAAGATTTTGCGTGGTGTTCGACGCCAAGTCCCTTATTCACACCACGCGAATTGTACTATAGTACCTTGAGGGTCATCATCATTATCAGTGATTCCTCTTGTGCCTGTTAACAGTGTACATCATTGGCTGGTAATCAGGCGATGTCTTTCCATGTTCGACTCTAGAACATCTTTCGCATGGATCGACTTGTACTCCGAGTGAAGATTGAATGAGTTTGAAGACCCCGGATCTAGTTTCATCCATCCGGGCTGCAATATATTCAGGAAAATAAAGACACCAAATGCACATTGTTGCTGCACAGATGATCATCTGAATCAAAGGATGATGGCTCTATCAGAATCATCAGTCTCCCGCACAGACGGTTGTCTCTCTTATGTACATGAAAATGAATTTATAAAGCTGAGCATGGGAATGCCCGACTCAGCTAGATCATGAAAAATATATGAAGATAATGTATTGTATTGTATCTTATTACAGGTCGCCTTCCAACTCAAAAAAACTTCGGATCCTCATGATAAAGCATTTCACTTGACATCAAAAGATTAACGACCTCATGCTTTAGGGGGCAACTCTTATAGACATTTTTGGGCACTACAACCCCAATCAAACATGTCCATAAACCAAGGGCTCCTAAGTCCCTAAAAGTGTTGTTCCATACCCTAAAAGAACAAGGTCAGCTGATTACATCATCTCCCAGAAGTTCTCCATGAAAAACTGCTCATAACTGGTCAAAACTGGACCATCTCACCTGCTCCATGGTTAAACTGCGATGCATCCCACCTAATGCACATGAGAGGTGCGATGCATACTAAAAATCCCTTCTATGGGGTGCGATGGGCGAGAGTGGACAAATGGCAGAGACAACTTGCGAGGTCGATGATCATGGAATCTTCCAAAAACTTCTCATGTGACACTTGCCTCTCTGAATTTGCCCAGGAATGAGTAAGAGATCATCAATCTCCAAGTGGAATCAAGAACTATCAGAGAGGGGACACTAATCAGAATCCCAGAAGCTAACTCACCCCCCTGCAATCGTCTATATATGGATCCCTCATCCTAGAGATCCAAAGGCTGGAATTTTGTATCGTGTAAGGAAGTGTTGTTGGTTTCTTGTTGGGATATCATAGTGTTGGGTGATCTAAGCTTTTCATGAGGTGAAAGAAGGGATTTCATGCTAGAGGATGACGCTGGGTCAGAACAATTTGTTGTAATCCTCTTTGCTATTCTTGATTATTAATAAAGCTATTCAAGTTTTCCTCCACATTCTTGTATGTTTGATGATATATGCATTTGTGTGGTTAATATACATCTGGTCCTATGTTTTTTATAATTGTAGATCTCTGTTCTTCGATAGTATTATGCTGCTTTGATTCCATAGGTGCTCTTTGAAGCTGTGCAGACAAAGGAGAAGCGGCAAAGATCTGTCAGAAAGGAGAGGAATCAAGCAAGGAACCAAGCGCAAGACTAAGGTTGGTGTCCTTCATTCCACTCTTATCTACTTCTCATAAAGGAAAACGAAAGTGGTTTTAGTTTGTTTGTTTCTAAGATAGCTACCAGTCTTAGTGGGACTAGCAGATCCGAGTGGACACTAGATTTCTTGATAACAAGATCTCAAACTTTTGGTGTAAAATTTTAAAAAACAAATAAAAATTTTGGATTCCTTGCAAAAATATACCCAAATTCAAAAAAAAAAAAAATTCGGTCAAATCAGAGTTGGGATGAGGGAGATATCATTGATCTAAAATCAGTTGTGTTGTAGAATTTTTTCTTACAGAAATTCGTGGACGAAGGATCTCCTATCATTTTTTGCCATTTTTATGTATAATTTTAAAAATAATTGCATATATGGGCTCATCTTGAAAAATAACCCAAATTTTAAAAAAATGGGTTGAATCGGAGTTCGGATGAGGGAGATATCGTTGATTTAAAATCAATTATTTTTTCAAAACTTTTGTGACAGCGGAACAGTTGCAGTATGAATACGAGTTTATAGAGTGTTTAGATATGGATTTCAATCACATGGGAATAAGCAGATTGATCATCCTATTTCCAAAAATAGGTTATAATAAAGATCCTGAGTTATATTGACTGAGTTATTCTCATTTTAAATTTGGAGCAGCATTTAGAGCGGGTTCCCTTTGGAGACATGTCCTCCCACCCCACTTTAGTAGGCACATGCTTCACATTCATCAGTTTTAGCATAGAAGCATCTGTATTTGGTTATTTGGAGACGTTCCCTCCCACTCCAAGCTATGTAGGCACCTTCTACTTCATCAACAGTCAATATGATGGTTATGGGTTAACCGCACAAAATCCTTGTCATCAAAGTCCATTTGCTAGGTCACACATTCTTAGTATCACAATTGGTCACAAACATTAGAGGGTATATCTATCATTGGATCTTTTTTTTCATGGTTATGGGTCATCCGCAAACCCACACTTCATTGAAGTCCATTTTCTAGGTCGCACACTGTCAATATCACAGTTGGTCACAAGCATTACAGGGTATCTCTATCCTTGGATCTTTGTTCATCAGGGTTATGGGTTAACCACACAAAACTCTTCTCTTTAGTGGCTCTTCATATTCAACCAAGGGTTATTAGGAGGGAAATTAATGCAATGGGGACCATTGCTTCTTAAGGAGGGAGGAATGATATGAATGGAAATTGGCAACCACCCATGGTAATCATCGACCCATTGTATTTATCCACTCATGGAATATACCCATGGTATTATAAGTGGTATCCACCCATGATATTCATCCACCCACGAAATTTACCCATGGTATTCTAAGTGACATCCACCCATGGTATTTACACATGATATTGTAAGTGAGATCCACCCATGGTATTCAATCACCCATGGTATCTACCCACCCATGGAATTTACCTATGGTATCATAACTAAAAAAATACTATAAGTAACAATTCACATTTCGTAAAAGGATAAATTGTCCACCACAACATAACCTTTACAATTATTATTTGTTTTAATAAAAAAAATCCTTGTGGTTTTATTTATTGTGTGTTCTCTCCTCTTTCCTTCTGGCATTTCAATTTTTTAGACCTTGGGGGCCTCCATCCAAGATCCGAATCAATAACTCAACCAACTTGTTGAATCTTAACAATCACTACATGCACAACTCTACTTCTAGTCTATAACTTGAATTTACTAAGTAAACAAGTAGACAAAGCCATGTCACACAAGTTAACTTCAACCAAGTTTTCCTACTGAAGTGGAAATTTGAGTTACTCAATTTGACTAAGGCACAAGTCAAAATTGACCATTTTTCTTGATACAAATTCAACAAAATATAATTCCTCATCCCTTGCATTGTTACCTCATCAATTCCTCTAGGCTTTAGTGCATAAGATTCGGAACCAATAAGTTCCTCTAATTCCTAGTTATTAGATGTTTTTTGTTAGTTTTTTATGGCATGATTCCTAGCTATTAGACTCTCTAGTGATGTTTCAAATGTCGTATTTTTAGTTTTTTTGGTCTTGCTACTCTATAGGCAGATGGTCAAAAATACATGGTTTCCCATTGGGCAGGTTGAGACCATTTGCCGTAAAGTCTAATGGAAATGAATGGATGAACTATGTAATGGATTTTTGGTTAATGAGAGTTAATACAATTTAGCTTACAAAAAATAAATTTTTATTATTGTTATAATTTTATAACTTCAAATTTCTATTTTTGATAATCAAATCTCCAAGTTTGATAATAAACCAACCAATGGTTTATGGTTAGGAGTGTGGCACTGTTGGCAACTTCAATCTCCTCATGACCTCATCCATGATCATGTTCTTCTAGATATCATTCTCAATAGTTAAATGTAGTGGATTCTTATTCACCCACATCTATGAATGGAAGTGGTGTTGCCCATGTTTAAGCTCCTCTAAGTCTTTTGGTTGTATCTTTGCAGTTGCAATGATAGCACTGAGTTTTGTATCAATGACCCATTTTCCCTTATCCTACTATGAATCAGAGTTTATGCAAGTATAATTCTTTTTCTTTCATCTTGAGAAACGTTCATTAGTGTTGTGACACGGGAACATATGAAACTCACGTCACTTTCCAATTTCCTTCAAATTCCCATTACCCTTCTTTACCTATGGATTGGACTTGTTTCCTTAAGGTTGGATATCCAATCCATATCCTTTGTTCTATGTGTTAGGGCCACCTTTACCTTGCTTCTATTGTGAAATATTTGTAGAACCAATTTTTTTCTTATTCATCTACTTAAATTATGTTTAATTTTTATAGCATATCAATAAGCATATTATAATGAGGCTATGTTTAAGAAATCCATATCTATTTGAATGTTCTTGTCTATGCCACTATGATACTTCAAAACAAGGTGCTACTTGGAGTCTCATTAAATAATTTTTTAGGTATTAAATAGACCTCCTAAGTAATATTATAAAATAATAGTGGAAATAATAAAATAATATTAGATTACCTCATCAAATTTTGGAGGAAAAAAGAAAAACTACTTTTTCAACTCGTATTTTCAACTTATCTACCTATGATTTTACTCAAATTTTGAGCAGGATCACTTGTTGGATGTAGAATTTAATTCTTCATCCAAGCAGTACCCATGTTTCATACTTTCTATGACCCTACTAAACAAAAAATGTGAAATACATGAAAAAACATGATTGCAATCACGTTTTTCATGTATTTCACATTTTTTGTGTGTAGTAGGGTCCACAAAAAATATGAAACATGGGTACTCCTTGGATGAAAAATTAAATTACGCATCCAACGAGTTCTCCCAGTCGAAATTTGAGTAAAATCGTAGGGATATAAATCATCTTATTGAATCATATTAGTTCTTATAAAGTTGATTTTGTTGTACATTTTTGTTTTGAGGCCCATTTTTTACCTCTAAATTTTGCTAATGCTGATACCTAGCTTTAGTACAATGAATGCAATATATCAAAATACTCATATTCTATCTGGTCTCTCTATCAAAGTAGTGTTGGCCATCTCATGTCAAAGAATTCCTAATTTCCAAAAGGGTATAATTATTCCTTGAGGGTATAAACAAAATCCATCGTAGTGGTTTTTCCTGAAATGATGTACATTTTCCTCTATCATGTCTCTCATAGTAATTGTCCCACCAATCCTTAACATGGGGAAGGGCCTTAAGGAGGAAAATGAGATCCTTTTGATGTATTATTTTTTTAATAGAGTAATAATATTCTAAAAAATAACCATTTATCCAAAGTATGTGCATCTATGTTTTCTTCAAGAAAAGGATGGAAAAGTTAAACTATACCTTGAATAGTGTTGCACCTCTGAAAGGTTTTTGTTGAAGATCTCTTAGTCATCGTTGGTAGTCATCAAAGGATCTAGGATAAATTATCCATCATCTTATTCTTTTGTCATGTGAGGGCTTCCTTGGGAAATAAATTGATAGGATATCCAATTCTATCATCCCTCTTTTTTGTCTGCCATTGGAAGTCACTTGGACCAAAAAGAGTGGTCTTCCCCAAGTGAAATTAGTTCAATGCCCAACTCTCTATACCTTGACCTTGTCAGGAACATGCATCTATAAACAATAAAGATAAAATTCATTTCATACCATTTATTTGGATTGTATAGAGAATGAAATGAAACTTAGGGATATGAAAGGAAACATGCATATAGAAACATTGCAAAGAGCACAGTAATATAGTAAGAACCAAATTCTCTTAATAAATCAAAATAGTACAAGACCGTGAAACACAAAGAAATACAATCTTTATATTTTTTATATCAACCTAGATCTGTTATATCTCACAATTAATGCAAAACCACAAAAATATTTGTTTCAAATAAGTTTTAAAATTATTGTAAAATAAATGCATTGATACTCTAACCTAGTGAATTAATTTGCATTGGAATAAAAATGAGAAATTAATGACATGTAACAATAAAAATTTTATACATAACACGTTTCCTTCACTTTTACTAAATCTAGAAAATAGTAGGTAAGGCCTACAAATAAATAACAAAGAAATTATGAGTTGTTTGGGAAAATTGTCAAAGATTTCACAAGGAAAACATCCACTCATAAAAATTGTTCTTCTACTCGACAAAATTGGCATGAAAATAAATTTCACCAACTACCCAAAACTGGCCTCTACACTATTGTACAACCAATCTCAGCCACATGTGAGTTATGCCTACCTCTACTTCCACACGAGTGAGCTGCAACCTCCTCTCAACTACATGTGTGAGCCACTACAAAAGAATCAACCTCCTTGTTGTCTAGGCCTCCATTTCCATCCAACTCCACCTTCTAAATTCCTCTCTCTCTCTCTCTCTCTCTCTCTCTCTCTCTCTCTCTCTCTCTCTCTCTCGCTCTCTCTCTCTCTCTCCCCTAAATCAATTCAATCCAACATGTTGGGAAAATCTCTTTCTCAAGCACTCAACCAATAATTTCTTTCTCCACCTTCTAAATTCCTCTATCTCAGCCACATGTGAGTTATGCCTACCTCTACTTCCACACGAGTGAGCTGCAACCTCCTCTCAACTACATGTGTGAGCCACTACAAAAGAATCAACCTCCTTGTTGTCTAGGCCTCCCTTTCTATCCAACTCAACCTTCTAAATTTCTCTCTCTCTCTCTCTCTCTCTCTCTCTCTCTCTCTCCCCCCCAAAATCAATTCAATCCAACATGTTGGGAAAATATCTTGAGAAACCAATAATTTCTTTCTCCACCTTCTAAATTCCTCTCTCTCTCTCTCTCTCTCTCTCTCTCTCTCCCCCCTAAATCAATTCAATCCAACATGTTGGGAAAATCTCTTTCTCAAGCACTCAACCAATAATTTCTTTCTGCACCTTCTAAATTCCTCTCTCTCTCTCTCTCTCTCTCTCTCTCTATCTCTCTCTCTCTCTCTCTCTCTCTCTCTCTCTCTCTCTCTCTCTCTCTCTCTCCCTCCCCCCCCAAAATCAATTCAATCCAACATGTTGGGAAGAAACCAATAATTTCTTTCTCCACCTTCTAAATTCCTCTCTCTAATCAATTCAATCCAACATGTTGGGAAGAAACCAATAATTTCTTTCTCCACCTTCTAAATTCCTCTCTCTCTCTCTCTCTCTCTCTCTCTCTCTCTCTCTCTCTCTCTCTCTCTCTCTCTCTCTCTCTCTCTCTCTCTAAATCAATTCAATCCAACATGTTGGGAAAATCTCTTTTTCAAGCACTCAACCAATAATTTCTTTCACCTCATCATTATGCTTATTTAGTGATTTTATTAAGCCAAATCCATAACCCTAATATCCTGAGTGATCATTGGCTAGGATTAAATCCTAATTTCACTTGAGATTAACAATCAATATTATATCTCTCTCTCTCTCTCTCTCTCTCTCTCTCTCTCTCTCTCTCTCTCTCTCTCTCTCTCTCTCTCTCTCTCTAAATCAATTCAATCCAACATGTTGGGAAAATCTCTTTTTCAAGCACTCAACCAATAATTTCTTTCACCTCATCATTATGCTTATTTAGTGATTTTATTAAGCCAAATCCATAACCCTAATATCCTGAGTGATCATTGGCTAGGATTAAATCCTAATTTCACTTGAGATTAACAATCAATATTATATCATCTAAGTAACTTACATATCATTAGAATTAGGCCTAATAATTCTCAATAATTAATTATTAAACTTTTCCTAAGTTAAACCTAGAAAAGAAATCAAAAATCACTTACACATCACATGCAATCACCCATGGAGTAAAATCAAAGTCTTCCCCCCATGGTAAGGCACAAATATAGGAGAAATCCTTTAATAGATACAAAAATCAACACTTCCTCCTATCCAGGAAGGGATTCTCCACCAACCCCAACTTGTCCCTGTAAAACACGAACTTCCCCTTCACTAGAAGTTTGGTGAGAATATCTACAACTACTCTCTTATAGGTATCTACTACAATCTCACAACACCTCTCTGGACCATGTGTCCGATGAAGTGATACATGATTTCTATATGCTTGGACTTATTATGAAATAATGGATTCTCTAAAATTTTGATGTAGCTTTAGTTATTGTAGTGTATCACAATATGCCCCATCTCAACATCAAATAAAACTGTCAGTATATCATGAAGCTAGATGGCCTCACAACTCACCAGACTCACTATTATGTACTCTTCCTCTACTAAGATAAGTTCCACCAAATGTTTCTTTGTTGAAAAACAATATTACTACTAACCCCAAGCTGAAACAACATCCAAAAGTAGACTTCTTATCTACTACACTCCCCATCAAATTAAAATCTATATACCCCTATAGTTGTACTCTAACAACCATGACATACCTTAGTCCAAAATCCACTCTGCCATAAATATACCTCAATGCATGCTTCACTTCCACCCAATGAACCTACCTTGGCTCCACCATAAACTAGCTTGTGTTCACTACAAAGCATAAATATTGCCTAGTATTGACTAGTTACATCAAGGACCCAATAATCTACGTATACAAAGTGGGATTCACCAAATTGATCTCAGATGCATCAATCTTCCTCAATTTGGTGATCATGGGTGTAGACATGATCTTGCAATTGTCCATCCTGAATCTGAATTACATACTTTCACTACCCAAAGAAAATATCTCTTGGTTGCTACCACACCTCCAATGCCAAAAATTATTTCATGATCCCAGTATCCTTCATCTTGAACTCTAAATAAAGGTCCTCCTTTCACACCCCAATGAGTCTCTTCAATCCTTTCAATAAGATATCATCAACATAGAGGGCCAAGATGAGCATCCCACCCTTAGCAAGTATATAATACAAATTTGAGTCCACCTCACTCTTGGTGAAGCCCAATCCAAGAAGGCACCTCAATCCTAGAGTATCATGCATGCAGTGCCTATTGAATTCCATAAAGGGACTTCTTCAATTAGCATACATATGAGTCCCTCCCATGCACCTCAAATCCTTAAGGTTTCTCAAAATACACCACTTCCTAAATTGTTGGAAAACGTAACTATGTTAAGTCTTCAATAATGTACTTGTGTCATCATGTAATGTACTTGTCAAAACAATAAAGATAAGAATTATTATTATTATTATTATTATTATGACTTATTAAAGCATGGGTTTCATTCTTGGGTCACTATGTTTTAGGTCAAATTCCCCAATGAGGACTTCTACTATTTATTCCGAGTCTATAGAGTCAATGTACATTTAAAGAGACTGTTCTTGGGCTTTTGAATCATGTAAAAAGGTTAAGTATTGAGTAAAATATGAATTATATAACCTCCACACCATGTCGACCTAGAATAAGATCAAGTCATCCTAAGGACCTTATTCGACCCCACATGAAGCCTATAAAATGAAGCTCATCTAATTCATTTGGAGCATCATTCTCTTACACAAGTTAAAAATCATTTGTAGCTGAAAAAAGTGTGATGTTCTCTTGTAGCTGGGAAAGAGTACAAAGTTTGTTGTCGAGAAGCTAAAGTGAATGCGAGTTTGGGAAAGTCTAAGGAGAAATGAAAAATCAAAATTTTGGTGCCTATCTCTCTTTGTTTCTTGGTATGGATTGGGAGATCGAAGTCTCCTAAGTTTCTTTTTTACTGGAAGCTTCCCGTTGCCAGAGGTTGCTGCCTAGTCAAAGTTACTAGAAGGGGTTGAAGATCTGGGAGGCTAACTTGGTGTGGAGGGAAAGTCTAGTCTTGGTCTAGGGTGAAGAGTATCAAAAGAATACAATTGAAAGAAAGAATTATCTTGACTGGGTTTTCCCCTCGAGGGGGGTTGTTCCCTGGCATGTGCCTATATCTTGTGTCCCTTGTTTTGTGATCTTCATACACACATAATATGGTAATTTCTTTGATGAAATATAATATAATAAAGAAGAAAAAGAAGCCAACACACTCACAAGTAATTATCAAGAAAGGAGAATCAAACCCTAATAAAATGACTTTGATTTTCCAACATCCTATCAGAGCTAAGGCCAGGAAGATTCGAAGATCACTTTGTTGGCATGGATTCTCCCTCTATGATGAACTACATAAGAATGGGTTTCAACACTACTATAAGTTGTATTAAGAAGGTCATATTCTACTTGTTCAATAAGTTCAAGAGTCAAGGATTCTTGGCTGCTCTTATAGGTTCTCTTATTAATGACTATAGAGGCCTGGGATCAACATCATTGAAGCTGGATAATGGATCAAAGTTGCATTCTATATGTTCCATGTTTGAAAAATAATTTTATTTTTATTGTTTAGAAGATAAAAGGGAAATAATTGTTTTTGTTGATGGAAAAGTATAGGTTTGGGAAAAAAGACTTTAGTATTGATAATGTTAGGGTTTTTGGAGTTTGTGAAACTAGTGAAACTAGGTCTAAAGAGATATTAGACCTCATCCATTCTGATTGGTGTGGGCCCATGTCTGACAAATCACTTATAGGTCATTCATTCATGACCATTATAGAAAGACATGGCTCTACATCCTCAAGACAAATATGAAGTATTTGATAAGTTCAAGGAGTTTAGGGCTGAAGTGGAAACCCTAACCGAAAGAAAGATAAAAACTCTGAGGTTTGACAATGGTGGGAAATACACTTCTAAGGAATTGATTTCATATTGTAAGGAAGCTAATATTAAAACGGATTTGATTGTTCCCTATTATCCTAAACAAAATGGATTGGCTAAAAGGAAGAATAGGTCAATTGAAGAAGGCATTTGAACTATGATCCTTGATCAAGATCTACCAAAGTTCTTATGGCAAGAAGAAACGATGACAACCATATACATTCAAAATAGGAGTCCTCATAAGATCCTTGATAATAAAACACCTAAAGAAGTATTCATAGAAATAAGTCAAGTGTTGATCACCTATGAATCTTTGTAAGTCCAGTATATATTCATGTTTCGTAAGACATCTGCTATATTCTCAAGAAGTATGGAGGAGAACCTTTCAGGACAAGGTAGGCCAAGGAACAAAGGTATGATTTAAATATATTTATTTATTTATATTGAAATGATTACTCATTTGACAGTCTATTACTAACATTGTTATGTATAGCTATATTGAATCATAATTATTCTTTTTTTTTGTGATTCATTTCTTGATAAATCTACCCACCCCCTCTCATATTCTAAACTGATTTTGTAGAACCCTAGATAGGTTTTGGAAATCCCTAACAAAGGGGATGCTAATGTGAATGTATGAAACCATAAACTGCTTAGGGATTTTTTGAAATGTTATTTGAGGTCTGATGATGTCATGTTTGGAACTTTGGTATGATCGGGAAAACCTAACTTGTTAGGGTTGAATGATAAGATCTAAAATCCTGAACCTTTGATGTTTTGGTAATGTTGGGTTTGCTATGTTTCTACATTGAAACCCTAGCTCATTAGGGTTTGGTGGATTGTCTTAGAAATGATTTCCTTAGTATGTATGTGTTTATCTGATGAAACCCTAGGAAAATCAAGTTTTAATGTCTAACTCTTATTTGATATTTTCTGTGAAGTTGGGTTTGACTAACACATGATATGGAATGTTTTTGCATGGTGATGAAATCTAGGCATATATAGATATGTCCTTTTGATTGAAACCCTAGCTTGGTCTAGGTGAGATGTATTAATGTTTTTTGACATATGATATGCGTATGAATGATTATGAATTCCTAGATATACATGTTGACCTAGTCATAGATGGTCATAAGTCTTAGGATTTAATGGAAATCCTTGTCTGAGATTCTAGGATGATGGTATTTGGAAATATAGGTGTTTTGTAGCTAAACCCTAGTGAAGTTAAATTGTCTAGTATGTGTAATATAACAATATAAAATCTATTAAATGATTGTTGAGAATGAAAATCTAGGGTTTTGCATTTAAATCCTAGTAGTAACATTGTCTAGTGTGAAATGTAAAATTATGAGATCTATGTATTTCATGATTGTTGAAATTGTGAAAATGGATTCTAAGGTTTTGGATTTGAACCTTATTCAAAGTAAAATATTTGAAATATGATGATGTGAGATTTGTGTAAAATTGTTGAAATTGTGAAAATGGAATTCTAGGGTTTTGGAGTTGAACCTTAGTCGAAGTAGAAATATCTTATGAATGTTGACAGTATGATAATTTGAGATTTGTGAAATATTGTTGAAAATTGAGTTTTGGATGGATTTGATGATTTATCAGAAATATAGGGTTTGCAAATAACCCTAGTGGAAGTTGGTCATTTTAGTGACTAAGTTGTGATTGGTTGATTCCTTTTTATGAAATAGAGGATTTGTATGAAATCCTAGTGAGAAGTCTAACATATGATTTTTTAAAGGTTGTTGGATGATTTATATTTTTCTTAATTGTTTGTAGGGTTTTATATATGTTTTAGTAAGGTATGTCATACCTTTGGAAGTAACATTGAAATCCTAGATGGAATGAAAGTTGTTATGAAGTAGTCTAGGATTTGTGACTAAGTCCCTAGCAAGATGATGAAGAGTATATGTCTCTTGTTTGTAAATTAAGTCTAGGTATCTAATATCTATAAAGTTAAATGCTTTTGTGATTCTAATATGACTAAATTCATTCTTCTATAGATTTGGTTGTACTTGTTATCTAAGTTGTGCAAGTACACAATCTTCAATTTGGTAAAGATGCTTATTGATAAGCATGATGAAGATGATAGTAATTCTAACGAAATGGTTGGAAGCCATGAAATATTCTTCGATGATGAAAAGAAGAAGTAGAACTCCCTAATTTAAGAAGGAGTCTGTATGAAATATCCCTAGGTTAAGAGGTAGCTTGAATGGAAGGAATCCCCCTAGGATAAGAGGATGATTGAGGATATTCATTATTAGATACTCTTTGTTTAAGAGGGAGTGATAGATATGATTCTCCTCTTCGTGTGTCATTCACTAGACCGATACTAATAGTCATAAGTTTTAGTGAAGGCCATGAGTAGAAGAAGGAAATTGGAGAATGCATTTTGAGGTGTTGTTGAAAGAAGGAAACTAGGATCTGATTGAAGAATATGTTGTTTCATATGAAGTAGGAAGAATAATATTGATTAAGGAATATTATGTCAAATATTCAGTTGATAGTCCTACTATGGAAAGCTAAGAAGCAACATCTATTGTCTAGAAAACCCTGGAGGTTTGTATTTGATTATGTACATGTGAAAATATTATTGATTAGGGTTGTGTTTGTACAGGTGAATCTCTCAAAGGTTTTGATACCATGTTGGTTACTGATCAGTTTGATCGCGAGAGATTTATGTTCCTTGATATGTTTGATCAAGGGGTGTCGAGGCTTTGCGAGTGAAGAATTCCCCGGGAAGAGATTTGGTTGACACTCTATGTTGATGTATAGGTCCCGAAGTTGGAAAGGTGGTCTTGGTTATTGAGCTCTGTTTTTGAAACACGCCTGGACTTTTGGGTTGATGGTTAGCAAGTAAGATTGATGGTACATAAAGGGGTTCAAATCTTGACTCCATCTTATTCCCACTTGGATAGATTTCCCTGGTCAGAAATCTAGTCCATGGCATTGTGGTGCCTAAACTGTTGAATGACTAATTGGACAGATTTCCCTGGTCAAGAATATAGTCCATGGCATTGCGGTGCCTAAAAGTTCTTCATGGTTCATATAGTTTCATATCTTCCATTGTATTTGTACATTATGAATACCTCCCTAGTTAAGAGGGAGTGTTGGAAAATGTAACTATGTTCGATCTTCAATAATGTAGTTGAGTCATCTGTAATGTACTTTTCAAAAGAATAAAGAAAAGAAATTTTATTATTATTATTGTGACTTATTAAATCATTGGTTTCATGCTTGGGTCACCATGTTTTAGGTCAAAGTCCCCATTAGTACTTCTAGGATTTATTCTGAGTCTATAAAGTCATTATACATTTAAAGAGACCCTTCTTGGGCTTTTGAATCATGTAAAAAGGTTAAGTATTGATTCAAATATGAATTAGGTAACCTCCACACCATGTCGGCCTAATAGAATATAAAGTTGGCCTAAGGACCCTATTTGACCCCACTTGAAGCCTATAAAAGGAATCTCATTGAATTCATTTCGAGCATCATTCTCTTACACAAGTTCGAAATCTCTTGTAGCTGGAAAAAGTGTGAAGTTCTCTTTTACCAGGGAAAGAGTGCAAAGTCTTTTGTCGGGAAGCTGAAGTGAATTCAAGTTTTGGGAAGTCTAAGGAGAAAGGAAAAATCAAAAGTTTGGTGCCTCTCTCTCTCTATTTTGTGGTCCGGATTGGAATATCAAAGTCTCCTAAGCTTTGTTGTTGTCGGAAGCTACCTATTGCCCGAACCTACTGCCTAGTTGAACTTGCTAGAAGGGGTCGAAGATCTGGGAGGCTAACTTGGTGTGGAGGGAAAGTCTAGTCTTGCTCCAAGGTGAAGAATCTCAAAAGAATAATATTTAAAGGAAGAATTATCTTAATTCGGTTTTCCCCTCGAGGGGGGTTTTTCCATGGCATGTGCCTATATCCTATTTCTCTTATTTTGTGATCTTCATACACACATGATATGGTAATTTCTTGATGAAAGATAAGACAATAAAGAAGTAAAAGAAGCTAACACACCCACAATTAATTATCAAGAAAGGAGAATCAAACCCTAATATAATTACTTTGATTTTCCAACATGAATCACCACATTTAGGAAGGAAATATTCACATCCATCTGACGTATCCTCCACCCAATATCTAAAGAAATAGATATGACCACCCTAATGGATGCATATATGGTAAGAGGTGCAAAGGTATCCTCATAGTCCACTCCCTCCTTCTAGAAGAATCCTCTCACCATGACCCTCACATTATACTCACATTTCCATCTATTTCATACTTGATCTTATAGATCCATCAACAAGTGAACACTGACCTCTCCTCAGGCCTCTATGCTAGAACTATAATTCTCCACCATGGATTCTCTATATACTTATTGATATGATTCCTGCTAAAAAACATAAGTCTTGAAATAATTGTTTCTACTCTTCAAGGCCATGTAGCTATAAAGTCTAGCTAGTGGGGTAATCTACCTAAAAATCCTACAAGGAGCCTCCACATGCTCTTCTACATCTCAAGGTTTACTCAGCCCATCTTGACCTCCTCCTAGTAGAGATATAAGGAACATATCACTTCTCCTCTCAAACTAGAGGTTGTTCCCATACTATTAGCACGGTTGGTCCCTCATCTACCTTTAGATCCTCTTGTTTTTTCTCAACTACCATCACTACCTCAATATTATGTGACCTCCTAAACGTCCTACCCTCCATGAATATGACATCCTTGTTGATGTTGACTCCCCTCTATGTTGGAATATAGATCTATAGGCTTTTGAGAACTCATTGTAGCCCACAAATATCCCTCTCTTAGAGTATGGCTCCAACTTACTCCTCTTCTCTGATGCAATATGGACATAAATTAGACTACCAAATATATAAAGGTGGCTCACCTCTAGTCTCACTCATGTAAAAGCCTCTACATGAGTCTTATCCTCCACTATCCTATGAGGACTCGTGTTCTATATGAATGCTTCTATATTACAAGGCTTTGCCCATAAGAAAATAGCCAAGTCCTAATCATGGACCATTTCCTTCACTAATCCAACTATGGTAATGTTCTTCCTCTCCACAACCTCATTCTATTGTGCATTGTAAGGAATTTTGAGTTCTCTCTTGATTCCTACATCACTTCATAAATCCTTGAGCTCATTGGAGGTATACTTGGCCCCGTTGCCGAACCTAAGCACCTTGATCTTCTTCCTAGTCTAGTTCTTCGTAAGTGATTTAAACTCTTTGAACCAACCAAAGACCTCATCCTTGGCCTTTAGGAAGTTGATCCATTTCCTCCCAGAATATTCATCTATGAAGTTCATAAAGTAACTGAATCCTGTGATTATCATTACCAAAATAAGACCACATACATTTGAATGCACCAAGTCCAATAATCCATTGGACTTGGTTTCACTATGAGGAAAGTTTTCCTTGGCATGCTTTCCAAGTGCACATGTTTTACACACACCTCCTATTCTACCATGATTTCTAAAAACCAATTACCATCTCCCACAATAATGGTAAAGACCTATAGTGTAGGTGTCCCATCCTCATGTTCCAAAGATCACTTTGGTTTTCACTATCATGCAGTAGGATCTTCACAAGATGTCCTATCAACATATATAAGTTACTCTCCCCGGTCCCTATCACATGTCTCATGTTGGGATCTACTCCAAGACTCAGATAAACTTCAGATTCAATGAATTTGAACTTATGTTCCCTATCTACCATGGCCAATATCGAGAGAAATTTTTTCTCCAACAGAAGTACATACAATACCTTGTTAATTTCCATAGGACTCTCTAACTCCAATTGGAACTATATGCTGCCAACACCCTCCATGACATATCTCACATTATCTCGAAGCTCTACATGGATATCTCAATGCTCCTTGGAAAATATGGTAAAGAGGTCTTGAGATATCATCACATGACAAGAAGTTCCACTATCCAAGAACTACACACCATGATCAATGGTTCTAGAAAAGTAACAGACCAAAGAAAACTCATCTTCAAAGTTCTCAAAAATCTCATCCATCTTCATTGTTATTTGCATATAATTTTTCCCTTTTCCTTTCCTTTTGTTGGGAGACTATCGAGTATAATTACTGAACTTGTGACATGCAAAGCATTTAACTTTAATCATGTCCTTGTTCCCTTGTGAAGGTGCTTGTTATGAAACCAACTCAAAAAAATATAGAAAATATAATTGAACGCCTTAGAATTTGGCCTCTTCGAGGGGGCAACCTCCTTTACATTACACAAATGAACAATTCTTGGATGATTCAAATGACAAGACCTCCTTTCTATATATAGGAGTCTAAGAGGTCATAATATAATCAGAGCCAGCATAACAATAATAATGTAAGGGCACAATAATAACAATAGTGGGCTTCTATGGGGCACAATAGTAACAATATGGGGACTACATGGGTACAAAAATATAATAATGGGGTTGCACTAATAACAATAAGGGGTTACAATAATAGTATAGGGGCCTAACATGCCCCTCTCCTTCAAAAAGTGTTTTCCTCAACGCTTGAGTAGTTCTTGATGCTTCTGTATAAAATTCTTGTCCTCCCATGTGGAATATTCAGTGGGTAAGTTCTTCCACTTGATGAGATAATTTGAAATTGATCTATTTTGTAGCTGTTGGGTTCTTGTTTCTATGACTGCTCTAGGTTCCAATCTGATTTTTCCTTCCTATTCAAGTTCTAGCAATATTGTTTGAATTTGGGATCTTCTACAACTTTTGAATGAGTGGCCATACTTCTTTGTCCTTCTTCCATTCATCCCTTGCTTCATTTATCCAATCTAGTTGGATAATAGAAATAGCACAAAACAATGCTTCCACATCCTCATCCTTTCTTGAGAGTGCAGCTGCAACAAAAAATTTCTTCCCTTTTCTGTAGATGATGTCAAAGTCATAACCCAACATATTTGTGACCCATTTTTTATGTTCTTCAAAAGATAATATTTGTTCTAAAATGTATTTAAGACTATCATGATCCATTTTTACCTTGAAGTGTCTTCCCATTGGGTAAGGTAGCCATTTCTTAAGTGCATGTAGTATTGCCAACATTTCCTTCTCATAAATAGCTTTCTTGAGATGTAACCATAAAAATACCCAATTGCCTACATCAAAACTTTTTTCACTATGATGTTGATCTACATGTTGTTTCATTCGATTCTGCACCAAAGTGGCGTTATCCTTTAAAAGTTGGAGAACTTGTTGTTGATGCTCGATGTGATATTTCACTGCTTGAACCTTTTTCTTCTTGATATTTCCTTCTATCTTGAGAGTTTGAGGAGTGGTAATTTCTTCCAATGCTTTACAAGATATGGTCGAATTCATTTCTTGATGCTTGATGTGATCTTTCTCTTCTTGAACATTTTTCTTCTTGATATGTCCTTTTATCTTGATAGTTTGAGGAGTAGTAATTTCAGCCAATGCATTACAAGATATGGTTGGATTCATTTCTTCCTTCTCAATGTGATCTTTCACTTCTTGAACCTTTTTCTTCTTGATATGTCCTTCTATCTTGAGAGTTTGAGTGGTAATTCTTGTCAATGCTTTACAAGATATGGTTAGATTCATTTCTTCTTTCTCTGAGGTTGGGTCCTCGTGTATATCCTCTTATTTTGATGTTTCTTAATCCTTTTCTTCCCCTTCTTCATACTCTATGTAAAATAATTCCTTGTTAGCACACTTATGACCTTTAGTGCGTTTTATATCACAACTATAACAAAGCCCTTTTTCTCTTTTTTCTTCCAATTGTTTTGGTGTAAGCCTTGTAGGTTGTGGAAGGCTAGGAGAAGAAACACTTCCATAATTATAGTCATGAGTGGTGGGATTCCTTATTTCCATAATTTCACTTTCAATTTTTCTTGCCAACTCGAATGCCTCTTCCAATGAATCAGGTTCCCAAAAACAAACCTCATGTTGAATGTTATCCTTTAAAGTCCCTATGAAGACATCAATCCTTTGCTTCTCTGGAATATAATTTACCCTTCTATTCAATTTTTGAAAGTCCTCAATGTGCTCTTCCATTGAACCCTTTTGTTTGAGATTTATCAATTGGCTAAAGATGGAGTTTGTCTTTGTATCCTCATAATGCGCTATCATTTCCTCCATGAAAATTGACAATGTAACAAGCGGTTTACGAGAACAAAACCCTTTATACCATAAAAATTGATCTGGTTCTAAATATGAAGATGAAATACATGCCTTTTGTAACAGTGGTACACCAAGTAGATCAAAATATTTCTCCATTTGAAGTATCCAATTTATTGGATCCTTGCCATCAAACTTCCTCATATCGCCTTTTCTTGATTTTAGGAGCTCAATATTGAAACAACTCTAACTCTGTAATTTTGGTTCTTCCAGTTCTAAAATTGCAACCTTCAGTAGTCCTCTGTGTCATCTTTCCAATGCCACCAGTCTGATCGAATTTAGATTCTCCAAGAAAGAGTTATGCATAATCTCCCAAGATGACCTAATTATATACATTTTCAGAAGAGCAAACTTGTATGAAGTGCCACGTGTCACTGTTTTGACCTTAGTATCTGAAAACTATATACAGGAAACTACAGTCCGTCCTCTTTCTGTAACTTCTTACGAAATTTTAATCTGATACTCAAAACAAAAGTTATGACGATTTTCCCCAAGTCACCTATTTGGAATGAAATTCAGGAGTCTACAAAAAGGCCAACTTCCTCAGATCATATCTCCGCAAATATAGTACAAAAAGCTCTGAATTTTGGACCTGAGGTTCAGAATGATTTCAATCCAAATGGGTTTTTGTTTTATCATCTAAAACATCGCATAAAAAGTTATAGCACAAATTCCATGATGACCTGTTTGGAGCTGCGAAACCCTAGAATTCAAAGCTTTGATACCAAATGTTATGAAACCAACTCATAAAAATATAGAAACAATAGTTGAACGCCTTAGAATTCAGCCTCTTCTAGGGGGCAAGCTCCTTTACATTACACAAATGAACAATTCTTAGATGATTCAAATGACAAGACCTCCTTTCTATATATAGGAGTCTAAGGGGTCATAATATAATCAAAGCCGACATAACAATAATAATGTAAGGGCACAATAATAACAGTAGTGGACTTCTATGGGGCACAATAGTAACAATATGGGGACTAAATGGGTACAAAAATATAATAAGGGGGTTGTACTAATAACAATAAGGGGTTACACTAGTAGTATAGGGGCCTAACAGTGCTCCTCCACCCTAGTTGTATTTTTATTTGTCCTTTTCCTTCTTCACTTTCCCAGCAAGAAAAAGGTTATCCTCATCTCTACCTTGAATTTTCCTCCAGTCATCAAACTTTCCTAGAACTCATTCTAGATAAAATCATCCCATAACCATTTATAGTTTGGAAGCTATTGCCTAGTAAGGATCCCCTCCGCAAAATTGGTCCATTGCTTGGAACAACCCTTCAAAGCTACTTTTTCAATCTTTAAATCATCCACATATTCCCCCATAGTTGATAGTTCATCACGAGCCTACTAAATCTTAGTAACATGAGAAGTCATAGTCTCATATTTTCTCATGTGAATGGTATTTAGTTTCTCTCTTAGCACCCTCTTACTATTCTAGTTACTACTCTAATATAGGATGGTCAAAGTTGTCCAAATCTTATGTGATGTATCCTTTCCTATTATGTGAGGGATCACGTGATCCTTCACATCATCCAAAATAATGCCTCTAGCTCTCACATCCTTCAACCTATGCGCAGTTGCTTGTGTGGTATATGTAGGAACCTAGACCTCTATGCTTAGAAACTCCAGCAAGCCATTCGACATGAAAAAAATATAAATCCTCTTCTTCCATGGATGAAAATTTCCATCCCTGTCCAATCTGTCTTCATACCTCAAACCTAATGCTACCATATTGCTACTTTTTCCATGAAACCCTAAAAAAAGGTAAGTTATCATCAAAATAAATAAAAATAAAAATAAAAAAAATAAAAATAAAAATTCCATCAAAATGACTAATCCCCCTTCTTTAGAGTTTTAGAGCTCGAATACCATGTTAGATTTTTAATATCAGCCCTTATCTATTTTATCTAAGTAGTTGATGCAAAACCAAGAAAATAATCTTGTCAAATAAATTCTGAAATTCCTATAAAATAAATACACTGATATTTTAACCCAATAAACTAATTTGTAATGGAATAAAAATGAGAAATCAATGGCGTGCAACAATAGAAATTTTACCCACAACATTTTTCCTTTAGTTATATTAAATTTGAAAATATTGAATAAGACCCACAAATATATACACGGAGAAATGATTAGTTATTTGGGAGAGTTGTAACACAATTCCTAAGAAAAAAATCACTTAAAAGCTTTGCCTATTGATAGAAAAACCGGCCTGCTTCACAAAATTGGCCCTTTTGTTCTTGTATGACCTGTCTCAACCACATGAATGAGTTGAAACCTACCTCTATTATTGTGAAAATGAATCATAGCCTCCACTCAGCCACATGTGTGATCCATAGCCTACTCTCAATTGCATGTGTGAGTTGCTGCAAATAAATCAACCTCCTTTGAACTACCTCAACCTCCCTCTTTGTCCAGCTCAGCCATCGTAATTCCTCTTATCTCTTTATCCTCAAACAATTTGAGCCAACTTCTTGGGAAAATATCTCACTCAAGCTCTCAACTAGTGATTTTTTTCACCTCATCATGAGGCGTACTTAATGATTCCATTAGGGCAAATATCCAATCCTAATTTCCTAAGTGATCAAAGTCTAATATTAAATCCTAAGATCGCTTGAGATCAATGGTTGATATTATATCATCTAAGTCACTTAAATAAAGTAACTTACTTATCATTAGGCTTAGGCCTATTATTTCTCAATAATTAAATATTGAAGATTTCCTAGGTTAAAGTTTAGAAGAAATAAAAAATCTATTACACATCACATGTAAGCACCCAAAGAGGCAAATCAACAAAACTAGAAGAAGACCTTTCATAGCCATATAAATCAACAACAAATTTGCTATAATTTTGGTAGTTTATCTATGAAGAAAGAGGTGTTGGTTATACTCATTCACAAGCTTCTTATTGCAAGAGGCCAAATTTCCCTTTCAACATGCAGTACTAGATTATAAGAGGCAAGAACCATCATTATCCAAACCCCTAATCCTAAGAGAATAAGTGGCAAAAAGCAATGTATAGCCTTGGTTGGAAAAATCTTAATGAGAATACTAATTTAAATTAAGGGTAAAGAATGTTGTGCAAACCCTAAGGGCTAAAAAATGTTATCTGGGGCCTCAAAATGCACTAGAACTTCAAGACATGAGGAACTAGAGAAAATTTTTCCAAAATGGAGAATTACCCATCATGAATCAATGGAAGAGGTGGGTGGCCATTGATATTCACCTAGATCACTTTTAGAAATAAATTGAAAATTGGGACAATATAATAATTATATTACAAGTTAATCCCTTCGAATACCAATCACATCTGCAAAGTGAAAAAATTATAGGTTCAAATGTCAAAACACATTTATGCATCTTATCAGTTCCCTGATGCCTAATATTATATGAAAATATTATAGAATATATATTTGATTCTAAAAATTATAACACTCCTTAAAGAATACTATTTTTTTTTTCGAGAAAATATCTAGGCAGATCCACTTGAAGGGATCACTACCTCTCAGATTATTAGCAGATCCTAACCCTAAGGGCATCAAGGAGAATTGACCCCATGACCTCCCATTAGTGTGGTGCTTTTAGCAATGAGAACTTGACCAATTGAGCTAACCCTTGGGGCTTTCACACTCCTTAGTGAATACTATTGTATTAAAATATTCTACAATATATAATTAATTCTAAAAACTATAAGACAATTATTATGGTTGAAATGAATATCAAATTATCTTGGATTTTACATCCATGTGCATGACACCATTGTCAAAATATGAAGAAAATTGAAAACTATGATATAGTTACTATGGAATTTAAAATCATAAGAAAGACTCAAAAAATCAACTCAATAGATAAATAATTTCAAAGCATTTAATGCACATTGATGTGCATGACATGTACATTGTCAAAAAGTAACAAAAAAAATAAATTCAAAAGTGGAAAACAACTATATCACGTGACATTCCATGGGGTGTAGAGTAGACGGTGATAGGATGTTTTGTTAAGGCACTCCATGGTGAAAAGGTCATCGATTCAAAACCCCATGGACAAAAATCCATCCATGCTAAGGGCTAGTGTGGCCTAGGCTGGGTGTGATCCCCGATTATTTTAACAGCTTAGATGCCCTTGGGTCATGTGTACTCAAGCCACAATTTGTCGGTCATCTCACAACTCAAATTGCGTAGCAAAAAAAACCTATATATAGTAAAAATATGTCCCACATTCTCGTGTCCAACTATATTAATAAATAGGAACAAAAACATTATCCCATAATGTAAGAGGAGATAAATCCTATCAGACACTTCTAAATATCTAGAAATAAGCTTCAACTATGCAAGTATACAATATTATTAATATACTAAATTTTGTTATTTGAAAATTCAAGACTCTTGTAGCAATTCAATGCCAGCTTCTACCAGAAATATCAAACCCCTAGCTATCCAATTGTCATTGAAGATAATCTTATGAATATGTGATGTGCAAGGATAATTAGCTAGAGGTTAACCTCAAACATTCACAATGGACCATTGCTTTAGCTGTTCAAATTTTTTGACATAGACAACAATTGAAGGAAACCATAGATGCATACATTTACATTGTTAGAGTTAAATTTCACTTTGAGGACAAGTCCTTATGTCCATCCAAGGAAAGCAATATGCACCTCCCAGTAGTTTCTTAAAGACTATTGTCAAAAGTATGGGGATCTTATGTAGGTTACATACCCATGATAGTTGTTAACGATCAATCATCATCCCCATCCATGCATGTTTCAATTCAATCATTTGTTTGTGATAACATATGATAGTGATACACAAATGGATATGAAACCAATGGAAAAACATACAAGTAGAACATAAAAAACTATTGATAATTCAAAGGGAAAAGCATTGTAATGGATCAAGAGTTATTGTCAAGAGATATTTGAATTGATGTAAGAGATTCATCTTTGCACAATACTCTCTCTCTTTTAGAGAAGGTGTGTAATCTTAGTCATTATTCATTTAAATAGTAATTGCACCCTGAGGTGCTTTACAACCCAATATAAGGTAGATGTGTAGGCGTGAGATGTTAAACGTTAGATTTTAAATATTTTTTAAATTCAAATTTTTTATATTGTAATTTTATTTTTGTTAATAAAATTACTAACAATTTTTTTAGGTAAAAGAAAATCATAATATACATAACATATAAATAGTAGTTATAAATTAACATCCATTTTACCATATCACTCAAAATAATGATTGTGTAACTATATTTAAATTTAATAAATAAGCACATAAAAAGTTAATATTTACAATATAACAAAACTTTTAACTATGAATATTCACCCAATTTTACCGTGGATATTATTAACTTCTAAATATGCTTTCTTACAATAATGACTTATCAATACCACATACCCAAAAGTCATAACGCATTTCAAAGTAATCTGGTTATAAATATTTTACTTTAATTTAATTTTGTAACATTTTTTAACTTAAAAGTTAATACTTACAATAAACATACAATATAGAAGATTCTTAACTATCGATATTCACCCCATTTTCCCATATACATTATTAACTTGTAAATAGGATTTGTTACAATACCATGAGCCATTACCATGGCTTATCAATACCACTTGCCCAAAAACCATAACTCATTTCAAAATCAAAATATTTTATAAATATTTTATTTTAATTTTATTTTATAACATTTTTAAAATTAAATTTAAAAGAAAAAACTATTGGTAGATGTTGTAGTGGTGTAAATGTTTCTCAACATTTACATGTGGACTTAATTAAAAAATATTAAAAGGTTAAAAATAATGTCCCCTAAACATTTTGACTTGGTCCAAATAAAATAAAAAAGCTAATCATTTTGACTTAGTGAAATTACATAAAACTAAAAATATAAATATAATATAATATAAAACTAATACTTATCATTATCATTATCGCTGGTATCCAAGTATGAATCATGCAATTCACCCAATCCACATTTAATTATCAACCCGGGATTCTACTAGTTGTTTCAAGGATATCGTACACTGTATGTGTAGGCCAAAATTTCCCTACCTAGCATTGAACATTAACTATAAATTCATCAATGTGTAACAACAAGCAATAATGTAACAGCAATAAGAGTGACAACAAGTAATAATTGAAACATCAATAAGAGTAACAACAATTTGGACTCACAACAATACACTGATAAACATTCACAACAATAATAAACTCACGGAAATAAACCTAACACACACATTCACAACAATAATAAACTCACGGAAATAAACTTAACACACATTGAATTCAGGAGCACCTGGTCAGGAGAGTGGGCCCAACTCCAATTTGGACTCACAACAATACACTGATAAACATTCACAACAATAATAAACTCATGGAAATAAACCTAACACAAATCACAATATGCTCAGAAGATCAAACTATCATTAATTAAAGAAATATTACAAGTATTATGCTACAAGCTAAAAGTTGCAGTATTTCTCGTGTAACCTTAACGACTCTTAACAATGATAGCTTTCACAGCCCGCAACTCTACTTTATACAATTTGTCAATAATACAACTCCTATAATTACGGCAATGTAAAAGATCGCAGTGTGTCAATAGAAGGATTGATTCTCCGTTGCATCCAATATCCAAGGATAGCCCTACCGACTTTGATGGTATCATCTAGTGAATCACAGTCAAATCTACAGAAAAGATAAAATTGCACACAGCAATATATTCTCTATTATCATGAATGAGGAAATTACACACATATTTATACAATCAATAGTCTCAAGATAGGAATTCTATCTTAGACGTACAGTAGTGTGGTTGACAGATTCTCTCAACCACACACTAAACTAGGAGAAACTAAATTCCTATTATATAGGAACAAACTCCTCAAATGGAGAATTATAACCATAGACAAGTAGGAATTAATTATTTCTAACTCCCCCCCTTAATGACTACTTGTCATGATAGTCAAATCCACCACCATCACGCGAATTGCATGTATAGAACCTCCAAAAAACAAAGAGAGATCAGTGCCTTTCTAAGCCAAATATTCATGTCCAAATAACAATCGCAAACAGTTGCGTTGATTGCGCCTTTCGACACAACTGTCAGATAGAAAAGTGCGCCAACCCTCTTGTGCTTAGACACACCAATATCTGAGACCGTGAGCTAGGTGTTACTGCAGTCCACCTACTCCTACGAGCACAAAGCTCCTGTGCACACGTTAGCCACTCAGGGAATATGCCACCATCGGGCAAGTCCGATCTACCACCACCAGGCGAATCCGCCAACTTCAATATGCCACCACCAGGCAAGTCCGATCTACCACCACCGGGCAAATCCACCAACTTCAATATGCCACCACCAGGCAAGTCCGATCTACCACCACCGGGAAAATCCGCCAACTTCAATATGCCACCACCGGGCAAGTACGATCTGCCACCACCGGGCAAGTACGATCTGCCACCACCGGGCAAATCCAGAACTTAAATGTGCCACCACCGGGAAAGTCTGGTAGCCATTAAGGCTCTGTATGTAGTTTCTGGCTCACCACAAACCATCACTTTACAGTGACAAAATATGGTTTCAGGCTGACCATAAACCATTACAAAGTGGTTTTAAGATCACTACGAACTTTTAGATGCCTCTAAAACTTACATTTCATTCCACATACAATGGTTCTGGGTACATACAATGACCATAATTACATGCTAGGGAGTCTATTCCACAAACCACACTAACTCACACAAACATCTATTTTGTTGTCCACCATAAATATTGTCGTTGCTCCTTTACCTCATCTGTGAGAGGTCCACTGATAAAGAAACCAGAACATAGGCACTCACAGCCCCACGAAGAGAACACAATTTTCCCTTCAAGGACAGTTTTCAAGCATACTGCCTCATGCTTGCTAACAATCTGCAACAGAATCTCGATCATCCTCCAATCTCTGATGTAGCTCCAATTCATGTCGTTTTCGCTGTCATGTGTTCACCATTCCCTGCAAATTTGCTTAGTGTTGGAATGACCAGTTCCAACTGATCCAGGTGGATATTGGTGGCCACCTGCCAGGTCCACCTGGACCCCCACCATTGTCTTTCTCAGGATTTTCAGTTTCCTTAATTGTAGCACAGTTTACTATTTTTAGCAGTTTTTCGGGTCCTGAACTTCCGGAGCCGTTTTGAGGCCCTAAACGACGTTTTTTTGGAATTCTGGGGCGACCAAGCCCTATGTTGCCTCCCAAAGTGGTAGTACTCGGATAGATCTTTCTAACGAGCTATCGTACGCGTCAAACGGAGATCGTATGCCAAAGTTACGACCCCGGGAAATTGATGTACCAATTTACCCAAACGGGGCCCACAATTTGGCGTTTCATCTTCTAGGGTTAGGTTTCGGTATGTGAAGGGTTTTCCATTGTTTCTCAACAATAAATAGGCCTTCGAGCCTCATTGTAATACAGTTCAGAACAGTTCAGAGGCATGTAGCCATCACATCTCTTCTCAGAGATAAGCTACCATCGCCCTAGCTAGTTTATTGCCATTTCTGTTTGTAAGCATATGTCAGTATTTTCCATTAATGAAATGAAGTATTATTTCCGCTGCATCTTTGTGTATATGGTTATCTCTGTAATTTGTTGCGTTCCTGTTTAAATCTGGATCAGTGGTATCAGAGCGGTCTGCTTTTTCTCTGTTTTTCTTTGCATGTCCCCAACAAGGTCGGGATATAAGGAGTTAGGGCTTGAACTGGTTGAACCTTTGCAAGACCAGCCTCGCAAATCCCGACGGCCTCCCATGGCGGACGAGAAGAAAGACGAGGGGGCAGGAGATCCCATCAAAATCTTGCTCGAAGAAGCGCTCGAGCGACAACGGAACGCGATGATGGACAGCTTTGCGCAGATCCTTCAGCGGCTACCCAGAAGCGGCGCATCGGCTTCCAGCAGCTCCTCTGGAAACGCCACACCCTTTAAGGTACAAGTTAATTTTGAAATCCCCATATTCGAGGGTCAGATAGACGCCGATGCCGTAGATAAATGGTTAAATCTGCTAGAGGGTTATTTTTCTGTTCATGAATTTTCGAGTCGGGAAAAGATTGTTTTTGCTCTTCTCAAAGCAGCCCCCCACGTCAAGGACTGGTGGGAAACCTACTGCGAGCAGAAGGATGAAAGTACTGGCTCACTATTTTCAGCCGCACCCACCTGGGATTCGTTCCGGGATGCCATCAAGGAGCAGTACTACCCTGTCGGAAGCTATGAGGATGAATACATAAAGTGGACCACGCTGCGGCAGGGAAGGGACCAAGATGTGCCGGAGTTCACCAATCTTTTCCATACCCTTCGCACAAAGTTGGGTATCAAGGATTCGGAGCAACATTTGATACTCAAATACCGTGGCTGCCTGCACAAGTACATCCAGGAAGAAATACAGTTCCTAAACATCCCCTCGCTCGGCGCAGCATACCGGTATGCCGTCAAGGTCGAGCAGAAGTTTAAACAAAAGAAGCGAGACTTTGGATCTGCGAATCCAAAGCAGGGGAAAGGTGCCCCTAAACCACAGAACAAAGGACAAAGCCAAGGCGGGACAGCCCAAGACAACCAGCCGAAGCTGCAAGCAAAGAGCAACGCCGCGAAGCCGAGAAAGGACACTGGAAAATGGTGCGAGTTCCATAAGAGCTCCACTCACAACACAAGTGAGTGTCGGGCCAAACAGTCACTGGTGGCTGAGCTAAAGGTTTCAGAATCAGATGCATGTTCCGACTCTGAGTCAGAACCCGATAAGGGGTATGAAAAAGGGAAGCAGATCATTGATGCGGATCCCAGCGCCACTGTTGCTACCGCAAAGATCCAGAAAAATGAACCCGAAGATCCAGAGGAGGAGGAGCGTCTCTTCCACTCCCAGATGTGGGTAAAGGGCTCCCCGATACAGTTCATTGTTGATAGCGGGAGTCAAAAGAACCTCATTTCGGCAGAGGTCGTGAAGCGGTTGGGCTTACCGACCACAGCACATCCACAACCATACACCATTGGGTGGCTTCACCAAGGGCGAGATCTTCGCGTGAGCCAGCAGTGTCGCCTTCCATACAACATCAAGCCCTTCACGGATGAGGTATTGTGTGACATTGCTCCCCTTGAAGTTTGTGATGTATTACTAGGACAACCATACTTGTGGAAGCGACATGCTGTGTATGAATCAAGGCCCCGTGCTGTTATTATTACATTGGGAAATAAGTTGTTCAGGATACCAGAGGTAGCACCACCTGCCGCCATCTCTTTGATTACTGCAAAACAATGCAGTAAGATCATTTCCAAAACCAGGAAATTTGTTTTCCTGATGATACGCCCTCAAGGGAAGAAGAAGACAGTGGCCGCGGCCTCCAAACGGGTCCCTCTGCACGGCAGCTACAAATGGACAAGATTGTGGAGGAGTACAAAGACATCTTCACCTCCCCGGCAGGGGTTCCTCTGCACTGTCAAGTCAAGCACTCCATCGATCTGACCCCAGGTGCGCCGCTACCCAATGGACCAATTTATCGGCGCTCCGTTCTGGAGAACAATGAAATCAAGAGGCAGATTCAGGAGCTCCTGCAGAAAGGTCACATCCGTCCGAGTTCTTCGCCCTGTGGGAGCCCGATAGTGTTGGTACAGAAGAAGGATGGGACGTGGAGACTCTGTATTGACTATCGGGCGCTGAACAAGATCACTGTCCGTAATAGGTACCCGATCCCGCGGATTGATGACCTCCTAGACCAACTAAAGGGGGCGAAATATTTCAGCAAGATCGATCTGAAGTCAGGATATCACCAGGTACCAATTGAACCCTCAGATGTGTGGAAGACTGCCTTCAAATCCAAGGAGGGCCTCTTCGAATGGTTGGTCATGCCTTTCGGATTGACGAATGCTCCTGCAACCTTTATGAGGCTAATGGATGACATCTTGCGGCCATTCACCAACTCCTTTGTAGTAGTATACTTGGATGACATTCTGATCTTCAGCCAGAGTTGGGAAGAGCACCTCCACCACATCCGACAGGTTCTCCAAACACTGCGGCAACACAAGCTATGTGCCAATTTGGAGAAATGCACTTTTGGCATGACCGAGGTTCAGTATCTGGGATACATCATTGATGAACAGGGGGTGCATGTCGATCCAGCCAAGGTCCAAGTCATTCGGGATTGGCCCTCTCCAACCACTCTAACAGAGCTCCGCAGCTTTCTAGGTCTTGCCAACTTCTACCGCAGGTTTGTGTTGGGATTTTCTCATATTTCTTGGCCCTTGAGTCAAGTCACCAAGGGCGGGGCGAAAGCAAAATTCTTTTGGTCTGAATCTCAACAGAAGGCATTCAGGGAGTTGAAGGATCGCCTCTGCACGGCACCAGTGCTCGCGTTACCAGATTTACAACAACCATTTGAGGTCGAGACAGATGCCTCTGACTATGCTATTGGGGCAGTCCTTACTCAACATGGACATCCAGTGGCATATCACAGTGAAACACTTTCAGACACAGTCCGGAAGTACCCCACTTATGATAAAGAGATGTATTCCATTGTACAGGCCTGCCGACAATGGAAGCATTACATTTTGGGGAAGGAAACGGTCATCCACACAGACCACCGACCTCTGCAGTTCATACAGACCCAAGGGAAATTGCAGAATGATCGCCATCAGAAGTGGTCTACATACCTGCAACAGTTTCACTTGAATATCAAGTATAAAAAGGGCAGCACCAATAATGTTGCAGATTGCCTCAGTCGACCACCGATCATGGCGCTAACCACCGTGCTCAACTCTTGCGGGCACGAGACTTCTGATTGGCCACTTCTCTACAAAAGCGACCCAGAATTCGGCCACACATACCAGACACTCTTGGAGGGTCGGCAGGTTGCAGATTTTCACCTCCAGGATGCCCTATTATGCCACCTCGGTCACCTTTGTGTTCCTTCAAGCGAGCGTGCCAAGATGATTTGGGAAGCACACTACAGTCGGGCTGCTGGGCATTTCGGGGTCGAGAAAACAGTGGCAGTACTGCAAAACTATTTCTATTGGCCGAATCTTCGACAGGATGTTGGGAAGTACATCCGATCATGTACTGCCTGTGCCATTGCCAAACCGACCATTAAGAAGCAAGGCCTCTATACCCCGTTGCCTACCCCTAGTCGACCTTGGGAATCCATCTCCATGGATTACATGTCAGGCCTTCCTTCCACTAAGCATGGAAATGACTGTGTTTTTGTGGTCGTCGACAGGTTCTCAAAGATGGCCATTATGATGGCCTGCAAGAAGAATATCACAGCAGAAGCCACTGCTAAACTCTTCTTTGAACGAGTGTGGGTGCACTTTGGGATCCCACAGTCTATCATCTCAGATCGGGACAGTCGGTTTCTCAGCACATTTTGGTCCAGTCTCTGGTCAATGCTGGACACCAAACTCACGAAGTCCACAGCCTTCCATCCTCAAACTGATGGCCAGACAGAGGTTGTCAACAGGATGATTGTGCACATTCTGCGCATGTATAACTCAAAGCATCCACGCACATGGGACGAGAGCCTCCCCTATGTTCAGCACAGCTACAACCGAGCTCTTCACAGCTCCACTGGCCATAGCCCTTTTCAGGTGGGTTTAGGATTCCAGCCACTATGCCCCATTGATGTGGCCATGCCACTTGCAGCTACTCACATGAATTCAGCTCATGTCCAGTCCGAAACAGATAAGGCCACCAGCTTCATTGAGCGCATCCAACATATTCGCCAGCAGGTCCATGACATTCTTGAGAAATCAAATGCCAAGTACAAGCAGCGACATGATCAACACGGGTGCCACACAAGTTTCAGGTGGGCGACAAAGTCTGGTTGCATTTGCAAAAGGAACGCCTTACTGGAGCCTATCGGAAATTGAGACCACTTCGATATGGTCCTTACACCATTACTAAGGCTATGGGAGACAATGCATTTGAGCTCAGCATTCCCCCATTCCTTGGCCTGCACCCAGTGTTCAATGTGGACCGCCTTCGGCCATACTTTCCACCATTGCTAGACACATCCGACATTGCAGAACAGCTCAAACCCACAGAATTAAATCCAGATTGCATGGAACAAGCTGCAACTGATCGGATCATGGACACACAGATCAAGAACACTCGCCAACAGCATATCCAACTGTATCGAGTTGTCAAAGCAGGCCAACTCCTTCAGCAGGGCAAGTGGCTCACCAGGGAACAAGTTCAGCAGAGGTTTCCTCATCTCATGGAGGAGCTCAACGCAATGGGGACCATTGCTTCCTAAGGGGGGAGGAATGATCCAGGTGGATATTGGTGGCCACCTGCCAGGTCCACCTGGACCCCCACCATTGTCTTTCTCAGCATTTTCAGTTTCCTTAATTGTAGCACAGTTTACTATTTTTAGCAGTTTTTCGGGTCCTGAACTTCCGGAGCCGTTTTGAGGCCCTAAACGACGTTTTTTTGGAATTCTGGGGCGACCGAGCCCTATGTTGCCTCCCAAAGTGGTAGTACTCGGATAGATCTTTCTAACGAGCTATCGTACGCGTCAAACGGAGATCGTATGCCAAAGTTACGACCCCGGGAAATTGATGTACCAATTTACCCAAACGGGGCCCACAATTTGGCGTTTCATCTTCTAGGGTTAGGTTTCGGTATGTGAAGGGTTTTCCATTGTTTCTCAACAATAAATAGGCCTTCGAGCCTCATTGTAATACAGTTCAGAACAGTTCAGAGGCATGTAGCCATCACATCTCTTCTCAGAGATAAGCTACCATCGCCCTAGCTAGTTTATTGCCATTTCTGTTTGTAAGCATATGTCAGTATTTTCCATTAATGAAATGAAGTATTATTTCCGCTGCATCTTTGTGTATATGGTTATCTCTGTAATTTGTTGCGTTCCTGTTTAAATCTGGATCAGTGGTATCAGAGCGGTCTGCTTTTTCTCTGTTTTTCTTTGCATGTCCCCAACAAGGTCGGGATATAAGGAGTTAGGGCTTGAACTGGTTGAACCTTTGCAAGACCAGCCTCGCAAATCCCGACGGCCTCCCATGGCGGACGAGAAGAAAGACGAGGGGGCAGGAGATCCCATCAAAATCTTGCTCGAAGAAGCGCTCGAGCGACAACGGAACGCGATGATGGACAGCTTTGCGCAGATCCTTCAGCGGCTACCCAGAAGCGGCGCATCGGCTTCCAGCAGCTCCTCTGGAAACGCCACACCCTTTAAGGTACAAGTTAATTTTGAAATCCCCATATTCGAGGGTCAGATAGACGCCGATGCCGTAGATAAATGGTTAAATCTGCTAGAGGGTTATTTTTCTGTTCATGAATTTTCGAGTCGGGAAAAGATTGTTTTTGCTCTTCTCAAAGCAGCCCCCCACGTCAAGGACTGGTGGGAAACCTACTGCGAGCAGAAGGATGAAAGTACTGGCTCACTATTTTCAGCCGCACCCACCTGGGATTCGTTCCGGGATGCCATCAAGGAGCAGTACTACCCTGTCGGAAGCTATGAGGATGAATACATAAAGTGGACCACGCTGCGGCAGGGAAGGGACCAAGATGTGCCGGAGTTCACCAATCTTTTCCATACCCTTCGCACAAAGTTGGGTATCAAGGATTCGGAGCAACATTTGATACTCAAATACCGTGGCTGCCTGCACAAGTACATCCAGGAAGAAATACAGTTCCTAAACATCCCCTCGCTCGGCGCAGCATACCGGTATGCCGTCAAAGTCGAGCAGAAGTTTAAACAAAAGAAGCGAGACTTTGGATCTGCGAATCCAAAGCAGGGGAAAGGTGCCCCTAAACCACAGAACAAAGGACAAAGCCAAGGCGGGACAGCCCAAGACAACCAGCTGAAGCTGCAAGCAAAGAGCAACGCCGCGAAGCCGAGAAAGGACACTGGAAAATGGTGCGAGTTCCATAAGAGCTCCACTCACAACACAAGTGAGTGTCGGGCCAAACAGTCACTGGTGGCTGAGCTAAAGGTTTCAGAATCAGATGCATGTTCCGACTCTGAGTCAGAACCCGATAAGGGGTATGAAAAAGGGAAGCAGATCATTGATGCGGATCCCAGCGCCACTGTTGCTACCGCAAAGATCCAGAAAAATGAACCCGAAGATCCAGAGGAGGAGGAGCGTCTCTTCCACTCCCAGATGTGGGTCAAGGGCTCCCCGATACAGTTCATTGTTGATAGCGGGAGTCAAAAGAACCTCATTTCGGCAGAGGTCGTGAAGCGGTTGGGCTTACCGACCACAGCACATCCACAACCATACACCATTGGGTGGCTTTACCAAGGGCGAGATCTTCGCGTGAGCCAGCAGTGTCGCCTTCCATACAACATCAAGCCCTTCACGGATGAGGTATTGTGTGACATTGCTCCCCTTGAAGTTTGTGATGTATTACTAGGACAACCATACTTGTGGAAGCGACATGCTGTGTATGAATCAAGGCCCCGTGCTGTTATTATTACATTGGGAAATAAGTTGTTCAGGATACCAGAGGTACCACCACCTGCCGCCATCTCTTTGATTACTGCAAAACAATGCAGTAAGATCATTTCCAAAACCAGGAAATTTGTTTTCCTGATGATACGCCCTCAAGGGAAGAAGAAGACAGTGGCCGCGGCCTCCAAACGAGGTCCCTCTGCACGGCAGCTACAAATGGACAAGATTGTGGAGGAGTACAAAGACATCTTCACCTCCCCGGCAGGGGTTCCTCTGCACTGTCAAGTCAAGCACTCCATTGATCTGACCCCAGGTGCGCCGCTACCCAATGGACCAATTTATCGGCGCTCCGTTCTGGAGAACAATGAAATCAAGAGGCAGATTCAGGAGCTCCTACAGAAAGGTCACATCCGTCCGAGTTCTTCGCCCTGTGGGAGCCCGATAGTGTTGGTACAGAAGAAGGATGGGACGTGGAGACTCTGTATTGACTATCGGGCGCTGAACAAGATCACTGTCCGTAATAGGTACCCGATCCCGCGGATTGATGACCTCCTAGACCAACTAAAGGGGGCGAAATATTTCAGCAAGATCGATCTGAAGTCAGGATATCACCAGGTACCAATTGAACCCTCAGATGTGTGGAAGACTGCCTTCAAATCCAAGGAGGGCCTCTTCGAATGGTTGGTCATGCCTTTCGGATTGACGAATGCTCCTGCAACCTTTATGAGGCTAATGGATGACATCTTGCGGCCATTCACCAACTCCTTTGTAGTAGTATACTTGGATGACATTCTGATCTTCAGCCAGAGTTGGGAAGAGCACCTCCACCACATCCGACAGGTTCTCCAAACACTGCGGCAACACAAGCTATGTGCCAATTTGGAGAAATGCACTTTTGGCATGACCGAGGTCAGTATCTGGGATACATCATTGATGAACAGGGGGTGCATGTCGATCCAGCCAAGGTCCAAGTCATTCGGGATTGGCCCTCTCCAACCACTCTAACAGAGCTCCGCAGCTTTCTAGGTCTTGCCAACTTCTACCGCAGGTTTGTGTTGGGATTTTCTCATATTTCTTGGCCCTTGAGTCAAGTCACCAAGGGCGGGGCGAAAGCAAAATTCTTTTGGTCTGAATCTCAACAGAAGGCATTCAGGGAGTTGAAGGATCGCCTCTGCACGGCACCAGTGCTCGCGTTACCAGATTTACAACAACCATTTGAGGTCGAGACAGATGCCTCTGACTATGCTATTGGGGCAGTCCTTACTCAACATGGACATCCAGTGGCATATCACAGTGAAACACTTTCAGACACAGTCCGGAAGTACCCCACTTATGATAAAGAGATGTATTCCATTGTACAGGCCTGCCGACAATGGAAGCATTACATTTTGGGGAAGGAAACGGTCATCCACACAGACCACCGACCTCTGCAATTCATACAGACCCAAGGGAAATTGCAGAATGATCGCCATCAGAAGTGGTCTACATACCTGCAACAGTTTCACTTGAATATCAAGTATAAAAAGGGCAGCACCAATAATGTTGCAGATTGCCTCAGTCGACCACCGATCATGGCGCTAACCACCGTGCTCAACTCTTGCGGGCACGAGACTTCTGATTGGCCACTTCTCTACAAAAGCGACCCAGAATTCGGCCACACATACCAGACACTCTTGGAGGGTCGGCAGGTTGCAGATTTTCACCTCCAGGATGCCCTATTATGCCACCTCGGTCACCTTTGTGTTCCTTCAAGCGAGCGTGCCAAGATGATTTGGGAAGCACACTACAGTCGGGCTGCTGGGCATTTCGGGGTCGAGAAAACAGTGGCAGTACTGCAAAACTATTTCTATTGGCCGAATCTTCGACAGGATGTTGGGAAGTACATCCGATCATGTACTGCCTGTGCCATTGCCAAACCGACCATTAAGAAGCAAGGCCTCTATACCCCGTTGCCTACCCCTAGTCGACCTTGGGAATCCATCTCCATGGATTACATGTCAGGCCTTCCTTCCACTAAGCATGGAAATGACTGTGTTTTTGTGGTCGTCGACAGGTTCTCAAAGATGGCCATTATGATGGCCTGCAAGAAGAATATCACAGCAGAAGCCACTGCTAAACTCTTCTTTGAACGAGTGTGGGTGCACTTTGGGATCCCACAGTCTATCATCTCAGATCGGGACAGTCGGTTTCTCAGCACATTTTGGTCCAGTCTCTGGTCAATGCTGGACACCAAACTCACGAAGTCCACAGCCTTCCATCCTCAAACTGATGGCCAGACAGAGGTTGTCAACAGGATGATTGTGCACATTCTGCGCATGTATAACTCAAAGCATCCACGCACATGGGACGAGAGCCTCCCCTATGTTCAGCACAGCTACAACCGAGCTCTTCACAGCTCCACTGGCCATAGCCCTTTTCAGGTGGGTTTAGGATTCCAGCCACTATGCCCCATTGATGTGGCCATGCCACTTGCAGCTACTCACATGAATTCAGCTCATGTCCAGTCCGAAACAGATAAGGCCACCAGCTTCATTGAGCGCATCCAACATATTCGCCAGCAGGTCCATGACATTCTTGAGAAATCAAATGCCAAGTACAAGCAGCGACATGATCAACACCGGGTGCCACACAAGTTTCAGGTGGGCGACAAAGTCTGGTTGCATTTGCAAAAGGAACGCCTTACTGGAGCCTATCGGAAATTGAGACCACTTCGATATGGTCCTTACACCATTACTAAGGCTATGGGAGACAATGCATTTGAGCTCAGCATTCCCCCATTCCTTGGCCTGCACCCAGTGTTCAATGTGGACCGCCTTCGGCCATACTTTCCACCATTGCTAGACACATCCGACATTGCAGAACAGCTCAAACCCACAGAATTAAATCCAGATTGCATGGAACAAGCTGCAACTGATCGGATCATGGACACACAGATCAAGAACACTCGCCAACAGCATATCCAACTGTATCGAGTTGTCAAAGCAGGCCAACTCCTTCAGCAGGGCAAGTGGCTCACCAGGGAACAAGTTCAGCAGAGGTTTCCTCATCTCATGGAGGAGCTCAACGCAATGGGGACCATTGCTTCCTAAGGGGGGAGGAATGATCCAGGTGGATATTGGTGGCCACCTGCCAGGTCCACCTGGACCCCCACCATTGTCTTTCTCAGCATTTTCAGTTTCCTTAATTGTAGCACAGTTTACTATTTTTAGCAGTTTTTCGGGTCCTGAACTTCCGGAGCCGTTTTGAGGCCCTAAACGACGTTTTTTTGGAATTCTGGGGCGACCGAGCCCTATGTTGCCTCCCAAAGTGGTAGTACTCGGATAGATCTTCCTAACGAGCTATCGTACGCGTCAAACGGAGATCGTATGCCAAAGTTACGACCCCGGGAAATTGATGTACCAATTTACCCAAACGGGGCCCACAATTTGGCGTTTCATCTTCTAGGGTTAGGTTTCGGTATGTGAAGGGTTTTCCATTGTTTCTCAACAATAAATAGGCCTTCGAGCCTCATTGTAATACAGTTCAGAACAGTTCAGAGGCATGTAGCCATCACATCTCTTCTCAGAGATAAGCTACCATCGCCCTAGCTAGTTTATTGCCATTTCTGTTTGTAAGCATATGTCAGTATTTTCCATTAATGAAATGAAGTATTATTTCCGCTGCATCTTTGTGTATATGGTTATCTCTGTAATTTGTTGCGTTCCTGCTTAAATCTGGATCACCAACACACTCAGCTTTGTGACAATAGTTGGTCATACTAATGTCACTTAAATTAAAACTAGTTTTATTGTCATGACAGTTAATCAATATATTGCAACATCATCATAGAATTCTCAACCCCGGCCTCATGGCTGTCAATCAACTTAGCCATCTCCTCTTTTAAGTGCACCTGTCTCACTTCTAATTCATCGATTCTCCTCAGCAACAGCTCTGAAGGCGGAAAGACCTGCGCCTCCAGCTCTCAGGACCTAGGAGAGCCTCACTGGGGATCCATTGCTCGTCTTCAAGCATTTGTCTTTCCGTCCTCTATCACCATTTCGCCATTGTTGTTGGGCGCGGGAGCCAATGCCGCAGAATCCACCGACTTTGCCGACCCAGATCTTTGATTCGTACTGCGCACGACCAATCTGGACACATGGGTATCCGACAGCATGCAGCACCTCAACCACGAAACAGGCACATCACAGCACGTAGATCCTCTGCTCAGTCTCCCAACAGCCTCCACACCACAGATCCACAGGGAAAACCCAAGTAACATTAAAATTAGGGTCAGATATCTCGGCATCTCCCATCACTTCGGCTGTGGCATAAACCGAATTGGGTGCAATATTGGGTGAAACCTTAGAATCAGAATACCTGATGGGCTCAGGATCAACCCTGAAAACTCTGAGCAGCAGATCTCACAGACAAGTATCTATCATCACTCTCCCATGTTCTCCACAGCGTATCATTCACAGAATGAATAATGGGTCCACCCATTCTGATCCTGTATGCAGTTTCTAATGCATAATCAGAGATCCCATTAAATTCTTTAAGGATGTCAACGTCCAAAGCCTTACCAGAAATCAATTCATCTGGGGCAGAAACAACCTCGATTGCATTCACAAAAGCAATCGAATTATTCACTGGAGAAAACAACAATGACAACCTACCAGAAGTCACATTGATCAAATACTCCTTGAACAAAAGCGGATTGTTCCCACTGTTGAAGTTGCTATTAAGTAGAACAAATCCATCTGTTTTCACTAAGAAAACCGCATCTCTGAGGTCGAATTTATGTCAAGTACAGTTCAGAGGGAACATTTGCACTGAAATTGGCCTTAGCTGAAATGCTGTGTTCTGCAGATAAAATCGCAGATGATTCCGAATCAGACATGAAATTCCTTCCATCATCAAGCTTGGTATCCTTGGAGGATGCACAATTAATCTGATACTGATCCACAGGATCAAATGCTAGAGAACCTGTAACGATCATGAATAGATTGAGCAACAGAAGTGCCAAAGAAGGCATCTTAATTGTCTGTGAATGTGTTCTTCACGCCCTCTGGAGTCATCGGGTGCAAAATCTGCAACCGCCTCTTTGAATCGACTTAATACCCACCATAGGCAGATCTGAGTTTTACTGTCCATCTTGTGTGCGAAGATTCTCGCCTCGGAGCAACCCGGATCATTAAACTTCTTGTATTGGAGTGCAATTTTGAAAGTTCTGATTGGCCATAATTCTACCTCTCTAAGATTTGAGCACGCATTGGCCAACTCATGCGCTCCAGTTGCTCTTCAATTGCACCAACCGATCCTGATCTATCCACGCACCAGCAGATCAGCAACCCTTACCACACCCGCTTCAACACGAACTCAACAACACGTTGAGTCTTCCACACGAGTCTTCAATCCACAACATGATAGTTGCTCCACTGTACCAGCACTCTCAGCCTCGTCTAACAGAGATCCAAGCTTTCTCTTGGCCCCCTTTAGCACCAGGCCTCATCTGTGCCAGGTTCGTTCGGCTTATATGGACAAACCCAAAACAAAATAAACTGCAAACAAAACTCTCTATCTGTTATTTTCCTCAGCGATAAAACACCCACAAATCTGATTCGAGCGATCTCGTCTTCAGTTTAGTATTGCAGGGACACCACTATGCCCACGAACAGGACTACAGCCACACTGCCAATGCGGCCATGTTGCCACGCTTACTCGGCCTCCTGCGTGAAGGCACCCCCGATAGCCACAAGATCTTGGCCTTAAACAAATACAGGTCAGCCACATCACCACGATCAGATCTGCTGCTCGATCCATGCTGATCCTGTCTCATCCACCACACACAGACCACTTAAAAAACATATCATATCCAACGATACACTTGACTGATACTTGGGCAACAACTTTATTACCACACTCCCTCGAATCTCAAAACTCTCGATGGACAAACTAAAACAAACTATACTTTCTCTTTATTTTCCCTCAACCCAGGAGGGGCCAAGCCCAGAAGGGGCCAGGGCCTCACAGGCTCTGATACCAAGATAAAATTGCACACAGCAATATATTCTCTATTATCATGAATGAGGAAATTACACACATATTTATACAATCAATAGTCTTAAGATAGGAATTCTATCTTAGACGTACAGTAGTGTGGTTGAGAGATTCTCTCAACCACACACTAAACTAGGAGAAACTAAATTCCTATTATATAGGAACAAACTCCTCAAATGGAGAATTATAACCATAGACAAGTAGGAATTAATTATTTCTAACTAGAAATAACTAAACTAGCAAGCCACTTAGATAATAATCCCCTACGACTATGCTTCATTGACCAATGATCCATAAAGACATGATGAGAGGTATACCTGTGTGTTTTAAGAGTGCGTTTTAAGATATCGATTAACTATTATTGGCATGAAATGGATAAAAAGAACAGGGTAAAAGGGTAAGTAAAAGTATGCAAATCTAACCACCAACAATTATGTTTAATTATTGGTTTGCACCTCAAGATATTTGATCTCTAGTGCTGGGTAGATTCAGAATTAACATGAATCTAGATTGGTCTTAATCATTATCCATTTATTATTTCATTATCAGTTTATTATTTTGATTGAAAACTTCATAAACTAAATAATAATAATAATAATAATAATAATAATTAAAAAAAAATTACCATAGAATAAAAAAGAAAATAGAGATAAAGAAAGGAAGTAACTAAAAAGAACTAGAAAAGGTTTGAAGGATAACATTTAAGACATCGCCAAGCTTTTCATCTAACATTTGCCCACAGAGGAGGTGTTATCCAAAGTATGGATGTTCCGCTAAAAGAACACATATGCTAATTACATAAAGGATTTGTCAATCACATAATGTACTTTGGATTCTTTTAATACTTAAGTTTATTTTGTATTTTTACTCTTTTAATATATAAGTTTATGTCATACTTTTGACTCTTTTAATACCTAAATTATTTTAGGATAATAAAAACATATAAAATTTTAATCTAAATATTATTTTATTTATCTAAACAACCTCCAAACTTTGGTACATACAAAAGTATTAATATAAACATACCTGAAATCAGTTATTTTTCTATATTGATGAAAAGCCTATATTCATTAAAAAGTATTATAATATGGCTATTCAAATCATAACCCATCCTATCTCCAGAAAAAACTTCAAAATTATGGCATCGACCTACTTCAGTGCAAAACAAATTCTAATAGTTCAAGGAAAATTGCTTTTATAAAGGCTATATTTTGCAGTGTGACTCTATGTACATTTTCGTTTTGTTCATTCCAAAATATATATATATATAAGTTGAGTTTTAATAAAATACTAATAGTTTATAGTGTTTCAGCTAAGCCTACATTGTAACGCTCTATCCGTTAGCTATTTATATTACCGAGCTTATGTTTGTAATTGGGAAAAAAATAAAATTTAAATATTGGGAAGTAATATATATTAATTTTTTAATAGAAAATCTAAGGTTAAGGTTAAGTTATGTGAGAAGAAAAATGTGACTAGAATTTAAAAAAAAAAAATGAAATATTTGTTTTTATTTGTGATTTTAAAATTATGTATAATTTTTTTTTATTAAGTTGTAATTTAAAAATATTATTTATTTTTTATTTATATTAAATGTATTTGACACACGTGGATGGAGTAACACATGAAGGCTAAGTGACTCTTTATGCAAATGAGAGAATTGATAAGTTTTTATCAGGGATGCAACATAAAATTAAGGTACAAAAATTAGAGGAGTCTAGTAGGGTAAAGACATCAACACCTAGATTGTATTTATGGTTTGTCTAGAGTGAAATTGTTTTAGTAATGAGATTGGAATGATGGGAAAGTTAGACATAATGACAAAAAATAGTGGCTTATGCATTACTTGTGATGGAAGAGTCATGCCACTTGAAAGTGGGGAAATTCAGAATTCCCCAAAATCGGGAAGGTTCTAGGGATTTCTTTTCTTACTCATGTGCGGAAATTTGTTGTATTTGGTATAGAGGCTTCCTTGTATTTGTTGAAATAGTTTGTTGGGATTTCATTTGATGGTAGTTTTTTTTATCTTTTATTAATATTTTAGTCAATGAAAGACACCCTTTTCTTCACTAGACCAAATAACCAAAGTATTAATAGTTAGGGGTATTATAGAAATTGTAAAAGGGACTCGATCGATGGTGTTTAGCCTATGTCAATAGTTTGGATGGCGGCTTGATTTTCTCTTTCATCTTGTTGAATTTTGGTTCATTGGTACATTGATTGAAATTGGGGCCTCTTGGTTGCCCATTTCTCAAGCTTGGGGCTATATTTCAATGGTGGTAATTGTTCAAGGTCCCTATTCATGTTCCCCACTTCTTGGTTCTTAGGTACTTCTAGTGATATCGTGAATTACTCTTATGAGGAGGTTTATGAATCTAGTTTGTGTAGGTTTTAACCTTGTACAATTAATTGCTACAAACATGCTCTTAATAAAATAGAAAAGATGCAATGGAAAATACACACATTAACACAAAGGTTTTATCTTGCAATCCAAAACTAACATTTTTTTAATATATATTCTTGTGTACAATATTACAATACAATAATAGTAAACTCTCAAAAGCTCCATAATGAAACAAGGCATTGTACAATCCCTCAAACACGATGAGTTGAATGAATTTGTCATTTTTTTTTACAATAAGAAGGTTGAAGTGTTGGAAGTAGTGCTTCCATGTCATGTGTCATGTGATTTATAGGTTGTCATTGTGAGTCCTGAGGTGTCAATCTAGAAGATGTTATTTCCTATGTATGACTTGTTGTTGTGCCATGTTCCGGTTATAGACCAATTTTTCTTAGGATATAGGTTTGTCAAAGTCAGTGAATTATAGACTATATATATATGTGTAAAATTATTAGAGCACAAATGTGAATCTAGTTAGAAAATAATGGCATAAACTTGCAAGAATTGAAAAGAAAATTGGAATATAGAATGGATTTGATTACTCAATATTGATTTGAGAATCAATACATAAAGCAACTAAGTTAAACCTAGGTGTACATGCAATAAATAAGGCTAATTAAAGCTAACTAAAGCTAAGTGTTGTTTATATTATGTTAATGTGCACATGCACCGCATGTGAGCACTCGAGGTAACTAACTAAAGTCAAGTGCACATCACATGAAAACACTAGAGTTTAACTAAATCTAATGTAGAAATTAGGCTATAGATTCGAAATTTCTCATGAAATTTTCTAAACCACAAGACTCTAAGCTACTCTGCTTCTCTGTGGAATTTAATTCACAATCTAGAACACAAATCATAAACATGCAAAGGGAAACATCACACATGAACAAATATTTATGTAGGGGAAATAAATTTCTCAAAATCCCTTCTTATTTGTATTGCATTAATCAAAGAATAGAGAATAATACATATGCTTGCTCAAGCCTAAGAACAACTTGCAAGTGTATAGACTATCTCTTTTCCTGATTGATTGAATCTGGCCAACGCTCAGCCAATTTTCAAGGCCTCCAAGATCATATTTCCATGTGCTCTTCCTTAAGGAAATTATCCCCTATTATTTAGGAAAATCCCTCAATTGGATTGTGCAATTCCTCTAGGTTCATCCTCTGACTGCATGCACCACTTGTACACTTTGGAATAGTCTACAACTGATAGTATATCGCCTTGGAATCTCCATCTCAACTGGGTAACTCGAATTATCTGCATGCATGAGTTATTTTTGGTTGATTGATTATTTAATTGGTTGATCACTGAGTGTGGTTGAAGTTACACTTCCACAACTTGACCTCCACTAGTTCCTCAAAAAGTCAGAACTAGTTTAACTGACCATAACTAAACTTAACTGAAATAGATTGCTACAAATTAGCAATCAATCATACTGATCTGAACTCAACATTCCCCAACTTGAATTAACTTATTTAACTAAGTGACAAGTGCCATCTCACCTCAGTTAACTACCTCCAATATTTCTATTGAAATGTAAATTCAAATATTCTCTAGTTTGACCAAGGAAAAGTCAAGATGAGATTTTCTTGTCGCATTTTCAATAGCTAATTAGGGCTAACTGGGTGCACGTACACAAACACCCCCCATTAAGCATAACTTAGGTGAGTGTGATGCAAAATGAATGAGTCCTGACAATAAGGCCATTTTAGGTACCCTTGTACAATGCATGAATTTAGGAAATAGGGAAAACCTGGTGGGAAGAAACCCCACCCCCCACCCCCACATAACACAATGCAAAAAAAAATAGAGAAAATACAATTATTAGGAATTTGTGTCCTTCAGCCCGAGATGATCTCGCAGAAATTGAGACTTTTATTTAGTGAAAGTCTTGGTGAAGATATCAACAGTCTTCTCAGAAATTGGACAGTATTGAATATCGGTGATCCCATTACGAATTAATTCTCTAATTAAGTGCATGTGGATCTTGATATGTTTGGTCCATTTTGCTACGCTAGATCTCTGCAAAATTTTACTATACTCTGATTTTCACACCATATGAAAATCGGACGATGGACACCGATACCAAGCTCAGAAAGGAAATGTTGTAGCCAATGCTAAAAAATACAATAGGAAATTCTCAATTTGATTTTGCCTTGATTAAATTGAGAAAAAAATATTTTCCACATCAGCAGTCAATTTGGATATAGTTAACTTAGGTGACATCGCTTGTGTCACCCAATTTACTCAGTAAATTCGAGTTGGAGGAGTTAGATTTCAGTTAAGCATGTGGGATTCCTAATTTTTAGCAATCAAGGTTAGTTATCTCAAGTTTCTTTCAGTTAAACTAGATCCAATTGTTGGAGGAACTAGTGGAAGGCCAGTTGTGCAGTGGGACTTCAGTCAAACTCAGTGATCATCCAGTTAACTGATGAATCGATCCAAAATAGATAGTGCATGCAAAGAATTTGAGTTCCCCATTTGTGGTGGAGATTACAAGCTAGTGTAACATCATTTTTAGACTATTATTGAATGTACAGGTGTTGCATGCAGGCCGATGATAAACCTTGGGAATTACACAATCCATTTTGGAGAAATTCCTAAATAATAGGGGCCTAATTTCTCTAGGAATTACACATGGAAATAGGGGCTCAAGCAAAGGAAGAAATTGACTAAGTTTGAGTCTGAGATTCTCAGTGAAAAGAGTGATAGGTTATTCACTTGTAGGTTGTTCTCATTTGAGCAAAGCAATTGTAATACATATTTATTCATCAGATTAATGTAAGCAAACATTGGGGTTTTTAGCAAATTTCTTTCCCTAGAAAAAATATTGTGTGCATGTGTGTTATTTCTCATTGCATGTCTGTGATTGATGTTCTAAATTATGAATTGAATCTCACAGAGCAGTAGATTAGGTTTGTGTCTTGTGATTTTTATTAAAACTTCATGAGAAGATACAAATCTAAACCATAATTTCTACATGGTATGAGAGCATGATTCACATTAGAGCAGGAATTTCGAAGTTGTTTCTCAGGAGGTTTGAATTTGCTAAGAATATGACCTTTAATGGGCTAAGGCTATAATATGCCTTGGAAGGCATCTCTAATTTCATTGCATGGAAGGATCACATGGAGGTTGTATTTGATGACAATGGATTGCTAGAATACATCAAGAGAAATGTTGCAAAACCAGCGGAATCTTATGCCTAGAACGTTGCTCAATGGAAGAAAGATGTAGCCAAGACGAGGAGAATAATATTGGAGGGAGTACGAGACCACATTGTCACCAATCTCCATTGTAAAGGTACTCCTTATGCAATGTGGCAAGCACTGACAGATCTATTCTAGAATAGTAGTGATGATGCAAAAGAATGACACTATATCGTAGTATCTGAGGAGGTTCACACAACTTCACGATGATTTTGCAAGATTTGGTGTTACTATTTTAGAGGATGACTTGGTAATTCTAGACCTTCTGGGCCTTCCCAAGAGCTGGCATAACTATCCTGATTCAATGAACAGGAGGGAGAAACTACCGAATTGGGAACACTTACGGTCTAATTTGGTACATGAGGAAATAAGGTGGAATACTAGAGGTGGGATTTCATCCAAGGGCGAGGATGAATAAAACTTTGCATTGGTTGGAAATGGAAAGAAAGGTAAAGGGAAGAAATATCAAACCAAACTAGAATCTAGCCAAGGGGGCAAGAAGAAATATTTGTCCAAAATTAATGCTTCCATTATCATGAATTCGGCCACTATGCCATGAATTGTCCACACAAAAGGGAAAGCAAGAAGACCTTAGGAGGAGCAGTAGGTGAAGCCTTAGCTTCACAATTTGAGCTTGAATTTACCCTTATCGCATGCATGGCCAACACAATGATGGGGAGCGTGTGGTACTTGGACTCGGGTGCCTCATTCCACATGACAGGGTGTAGAGACTTCTTTAGTGACCTGGACGAGAAAGATCCCCATATGAACATCGATCTAGGAGATGAAAAAAGGTACAGTACCACCAATATTAGTATAGTCACCTTTCAGAGGAAGTCATGCTCCCCTCTCAGGCTCAGGGATGTCATGTTCTTTTCAAGCCTAAAGAAAAATATCATCTTTATTGTAGCTTTAGAAGATCGTGGTTATGATGTAATATTCAGTAAAGGAAAATCATTCCTAAGACACATAGCCATGGGACAGGTGAAGTAGGTAAGAATTCATGTGAATAACCTATATAAGTTAGATGTGGAAAATTTTGTTGGATTAAGCACTAAGGCAGAGAAATTGCAGGGTTGTGATATCATTGAACTTTGGCACAAAAGACTTGGCCACTTGCATCATGGCGCCTTGAATATTATGAAACAAATAACCACTAGCCTCTCCAAAGGAGCACTTGAGCAACAGGATGTATACAAAGGTTGTACATTGGGGAAGTACACAAAATCCACATTCCATGATTGGGACATCAAAGCACATGCAGTCATAGAAAGGATCCACTCTGATGTATGTGGGCCTTTCTCAACAGCCTCCACTACCAAACACAAATATTTTGTCATTTTTATTGATTATTTCTCACGGAAGCACTAGATCTTCTTCATGTGGAAAAAGGATGAGACATTCTCCAATTTCGTAGAATTCAAGGCACTCGTTGAGAAAAAAACCGACAAGAAGGTGAAGGCACTTAGGAGAGATAATGGAGGTGAGTATGTTCCGAATAAATTCAATAATTTCTATTTAAAATAAGGCATTCGACAAGAGTTGACAGCACCCCACAACCCACAGCAAAATGAAGTGGCTGAGAGAAAGAACCATAGCATTATGGGAGCAGCGAGGGATATGTTACATTACCAAGGCCTACCTCTACATTTTTTGGATGAGGCATGCAACACATCAGTTTATTTGTAGAATCATATTCTTGTTATGATTACACCTGAGGATGCTTTCTCATGGAGGAATCTAGATGTGTCGCACTTTAGGATTTTTGGAGCCTCGTTTTACTGCCATGCCTCCAAATAATCAAGGAAGAAGCTTGAGCCAAGAACAGAGTTGGGGGTATTTGTGGGTTACACAGAAACTCCACATAATTACCTTATGTAATTGACATCCCTCAGAATTTCAGTTGTACAAAGGGATGTAAATTTTGATGAGGATAATGTGATGCGGTGCTCTCTTGAGAGGGGGCTTCAAATCCCACCAGAAGAGGAGATTTTAGCTCCAAAGGAGGAGCCTTAGGAAGTTGTGGAGCAGCCATAAATTGAAGAGAAAAGAGTGGAGACATCCACTCAAGCATAACCATCCAGAGAAGGTAGGAAAAGGACTAAGGAAGTTGATAGACTTATGTAGGATGCGATGGAGAATGTGGGAGTTCCTTCAAATTTGCACAAGAAGAGAAGGTCACCAAATCGGTACACTAGCTACAAGGCCATAATGATTGATCTTGTAGAGACTGAACCATCCTCTTTTAATGAAGCAGTAGAGAAACATATACGGGTTGATGAAATGGTGGAGGAATATGAATTCATTGTAAATAATAGTGTTTTGGAAGTGGTTCCAAGACCAACAGATATATTAGTAATGGGTTTGAGATGGATCTTGAAGGTGAAGCGGGAAGAAGATAGAAGCATAAAGAAGTATAAGGCCAAATTTGTGGCCAAGGGGTGCTCTCAAGTTGAGGGAATTTACTATGAGGAGACCTTTTTTCCTATAGCAAGGTACTCATCCATTAGATCAAATCTTGCACTGCCTTCCTAGATGGGTTGGAAGATCCTCCAGATGGATGTAAAAAAAATATTTCTCAATATATTTATTGAGGAGGAGGTTTAAATTGATCAACCAGAATGTTTTGGTACATTTTATCGATAGTCTCATGTGTGCAGACTCAAATTAGTGTTTTATGGTCTCAAACAAGCACCCCATGCTTGGTACACCAGGATCGACAATTATCTCACTAGTTTGGGCTTCACCAAAAGTGAAGCGAATGAAAATATCTATCACATCTTAGTAGAAGGTAAATTTCTTATCATTGTCTTATATGTTGATGATTTAATTTTAACTGGTGCTGAGGAGCTTATCAGATCTTGCAAGGAGGACCTTACAAGGGAATTTGAAATGAAGGACATGGGTCTCATGTAAGTTGATGGGGAACTATTTGTGTCTCAAGGCAAGTATGCAAATGGTATGCTATAGATATTCTGCATGGAGAATTGCAAACCCATGGAGACACCTCTAAAAACCAACTGGAGGAAGGAGGATGCCACTTCAGGTGAAGAAGTGGAAGCTACCATTTATCGACAGCTAGTGGGTTCACTAATGTATCTTCTAAACACATAACTAGATATGTGATATGCAGTCAACCAGTTGAGCCAAGTTATGGTTAGACCAACCAAATTATTTTTGAAGGCAACTAAAAATGTTTTACGGTACCTCAGAGGCACTACGCAGTTTGGACTATGGTACAAACAAATAGTGGGAGTGACGTTGTGTGGCTTCATAGATGCAGGTTAGGTGGGAATACATCAGACCATAAGAGTACATCAAGTGGAATTTTCAGTGTTGGATCCATAGTTGTTTTAGGGTACAACGGGAAGCAAAGATATATGGTGCTTAGCTCAATAGAGGTAGGATGCATGGTTGAAAGTCAAGCAACATGTGAGGCGATCTGGATGAGAAATATACTTGTTGGACTATTTGTTAAGATGATGGAACCAACTATGATCTACTATGATAATCAGTGTCACATCAAAATCTTTGGTAATCCTGTATTTCACAATCGATCCAAGAATATAGATATCAAGTATCACCATTTATAGGACTGTGTGCATAGGCTAATAATGTTGCTACACTACATTTCGATAGAGGAACGAGATGCTGACATTATGAAAAATAATTTGTCAAAGAGTGAAGTTTGACTTCCATAGGTGCAAGATAGGGGTGGTTGATAATCCCTTTCTTATTGAGAGGGAGTGTTGAAAAATGCAACAAGAAATTCTCAATTTGATTTTCCCTTGATTAAATTGAGAAAAATTGAATTTCCACATCAGCAGAAAACTTGGATGTAGTTAACTTGTGTGACATGGTTTTTGTCACCCGTTTTACTTAGTAAATTTGAGTTCGAGGATTTATATTTCAATTAAGAGTGTGTGATTGCTAGTTTGTAGCAATCAAGGTTAGTTATCTCAAGTCATTTTCAGTTAAACTAGCTCCAACTTTTGGAGGAACTAATGGAAGGTCAGTTGTACAGTGGGGCTTCAGTCAAACTCAGTGATCATCCAGTTAACTGATCAATCATCCAAAAATAGCTAGTGCATGTAGAGAATTCAACTTCCCCAGTTGTGGTGGAGATTCGAAGGTAGTGTAACATCAGTTCTATACTAGTCTTGAGTGTACAGGTGTTGCATGCAATTCGATGATCGACCTTGGGAATTGCACAATCCATTTTGGAGAAATTCCTAAATAATATGGCCCTAATTTCTTAGGGAATTGTGCAAGGAAATAGGGCTCAAGCAAATGAATAAATTGACTATGTTTGGGTCAGAGCTTCTCAATGAGCAGAGAGATGGGTTATTCACTTGCAGTTTGTGATCAGTTGAGAAAATATATTGTAATACATATTTATTTATCATATTAATGCAAGCATGCACTGGAGCTTTTAGCATATTTCTTTCCCGGGAAAAAATATTGTGTGCATGTGTGTTATTTATCAATGCATGTTTGTGATTGATATTCTAAATTGTGAATTTAATACTACAGAGTAGTACAGTAGGTTTGTGTATTGTTTTTTTGATTAAAAAGTCATGAACAGTTGCAAATCTACACCATAATTTCCACACGGCCTGAATAGTTGCATTAGATGCTCCTCTGTACTTAGCCTTGGCTAATGATAAATAAATGGTAGCTTGCTTCTTTCTTGACCACCAAATGGGGTCGAATCCCAAAATAAGTACATAATAGAGGTAGACTTATGATCAAGGTTGTCTCCAACCCAATCTGAATCTATAAACCCAATGAGATTCAAGGAACAATTTGTTGCATAATGAATCCTATAGGTGATTGTCCCTTAGACATATCAAAGGATGCACTTTACATATTTCTAGTGTAACTCATGTATCTCCTACTTGTATTTGGAAATTTCTCCTACGACATATGGGAGATTAGGACGAGAGTGAGTGAGATAAAGAAGACTCCCCACAAGATGAGGATATAATGTGAAATCAACCAATGGTGTGTGTTTTCCATTCTCAATATTTATCCCTAATAAGAAAGGTGTGGTTGTTGGCTTGTAGTCACTCACATGAAATCATGCCAAAATATTTCTAGCATACTTTCGTTGAGAAATGGTAATCCCAGAGCCACTCTGATTGATCTCTAGTCCAAGGAAGAAATTTAGCAAGCCCATGTTTACCATAGAAAACCACTTATGCAATGAAGTTTTAATATTAGTAATGGAAAAAAGTTGAACTACCTATTATCAAAAGATCATCTATGTAGAATACTATGATCAACAAGGAGTCAATATTATTTAACAAATAAAAATTGGAATCATATTTGTAGCATAAAATTTTGAGATAACAAATAGGAATCCATCTTTGGATACCACATTCTAGATGCCTTCTTGAGGCCATAGAGAGATTTATTTAGTTTGCATACCAAGTATGAATTTTACATGTATCCCTATGGTTGTTCCATGTATATTTCCTCCACAATATCACAGTGAAGAAATGCATTCTTCACATCCATATGATGCACCTCCCATTGTCTTGTCGCTGCAATGGAGAGAGCTAGCTAAATGGAATCCATTTTTTCCAGTGGAGCAAAAGTATCATCATAGGCAACACCATGTGCCTACTGAAAACGTTTTGCCACCAATTGTGCCTTATATCAACTAACTTGGCCATTTGATGCTTTCTTGGTCTGGTAAAGCCACTTGCACCTGAAAAGTTTACGATTAGAAGGTAGAAAAACTAAGTCCCAAGTCTAGTTCTCAATGAGAGAGTTGTATTCCTCATCCATAGTTTCTTCCCATTTTTGATGCCTAATTTCTTCTGCATAAGTCTGTGGACCATATGCATGCATGGGTATGCATGGATCCATAGCTAAGAGTGCTTGTGGAGCTTCCTTAAACTAAGGTGTAGTGGAATAATCATCTAGGAGATCACTCATGGTGTGCCATTTATGTGTTGAAGGTGGTCGAGAATCTTCCAAACTGCATTAGGAAGTATTATCTCGAATTTCAACAACTAGTGGTCTAACAAGTGTCACAAGAAAAGACTCATCTACATTATAATCATGCTCTAAATTATCTTCTACATACTCATCAATTAGTGGACTTGAGGGAAACTTTGTAATAGGTTCATCTGGTGGTGCATGCAAAGCATCATCTTCAAACTTTACACTTCTTTTGATAAAATGATTTTTAGTGTTGATATCAAACAATTTGTACCCTTTGAATTCATCAAAATATCCAACAAACATGCATGTCTTGCTTTGAGGCTCCAGAGCCTTTCTCTTCTATATAGGAATGTTGGCCCATGCTCGAGATCTGAAAATGCGGAAATGATTGACATCAGGTTGCATGCCAGTCCAAGCCTGAATAGGTGTTTTTCCAATAACATATTTATGAGAAGATATATTTTGTATGTATGAGGCACAATTGATAGCTTCAACCCACAATTTTGATGGAAGAGATATTGCAAGCAACATGCAATTGGCCATCTCTTTCAAGGATCTATTTTTCCTCTCATCCACCATGTTTTTCTATGGAGCGTAAGGAATTTTATGCTACAATTTTATTCATGATTCATTACAAAGGTTTTGGATATATTTTTTGTCATTTTCCTTCCCATTATATGTGTGAAGGATCTTGATTCATTTTCCACACTAATTTTTCCACATGTGCTTTGAAAATATATACACACTGAAAAATTTCAGACGTGAATTTCAGGAAGTAAACCCAAGTGAATATCATATAATAATATATAAATGACAACACATATCTTTCTTTTCTCAATGAAGTTAATGTAAATAGACCCGTGATGTTAAGTTATCATATGTTCTATGCTTATAACAGTTTACTTCTTTTTCTTATTATATTCCACCGATTAGCAATCACATGTACATAAAGTAAAGTGCAGATAGAACATTAAACGATCGATAGAAAACAAGCCAAGACAAGAGACACAAGATGTGGCAGCTAGCCAGGGACAAACCCCACAATGTGTGGGGAAACCCTTTGATCAAATCTTCTTTTATCTTCAATAATTCAGCGGAGAGAAATAGTACAATAAATCTGACTCATATCAGCAGTAGCAAACCCTAGATCAGTAGCATCAGCATTAGCGGCTTCATTATCAAACTAGGGCAGATCATATCTCACAAACCGACAGTCGGATTGACTTCATTCCACCACCAAAAGTTTCGGCTTCCAGACGAGGTTCAGATGAACCTACAGCGCAGTTCAAATGAGGAGATCTTCTAGGCCACGCAAGTCAATCTTTACTTCTGCAGTTGCAGCTTCAGTTTCAGCAGTTTCCGGCTTCAAACTAGGGCAGTCGATATCTTGCAAACCATTCGTCGGATTGACTTCATTCCACCACCAAAAGTTGCGGCTTTCAAAGGAGGTTCAGATGAACCTATAGCGCAGTTCCAAAGAGGATATCTTCTAGGCCACGCAAGTCAATCTTTACTTCTACAGTTGCAGCTTCAAATTCAACAGCTTCCGCCTTCACATGTGTGAGAGAGAGAGAGACCCATTTCAGCGCAGTAGAGAAGAGACTCATATCTGCACAGTAGAGAGAGAGAGATGTGATGAGATGAGTGAGTCCAAATGAGGAAAAGTCCTCTTATATTTATACACAACGTTGGTGGGTGAATAGATGCGACTGTTGGGCTTCTGAGCCTACATGAGTTGTAGGTCGACTTGATAATAATTCCATAATCAAAATAAATTCATATCTTCATGAATACTTATCGGAATTGGATGATCTTTATATCAATCCTACACCTCTCAACGAGAGGAATCTAATACAAATATTATTAGCCATGAATAAGATGACCCACATGAAGTTTTGCCCTGGTTGCCAATTTTAACACTCCCTCTCAACCATGGAGAACTTCATCTGCAATCTGTCTATCGGTCGTTACTATTCATCCATAAAATGCACTGCCTTGTACAGCCTGACCCTTGCCCTGCTCAGCTCTATTTTTCCTGTTCTGCTTTGTCTTGTTCTGCCCTGCACTGATCTGTACTGTTTTGTTCTGTTCTGCTCTGCTCTTGCATTGTTCTGTTCTACTCTGCTTTTGTCTGAATTATGAAGAAGAAGAAATGATTGAAGATGTATCATACTGACTCAAAGTCAGTCTCAGAGTATGTACCACTGGTCCCAGACCAGTCTCAACCAACCCTAAGTCAGCGTCATAGTGAGTACAACTCTAATGGTCCCAGACCAATATCATCCTCCACTGACTCAAAGTCAGTCTCAGAGTATGTACCACTGATCCCAGACCAGTCTCAACCGACCCGAAGTCAGCGTCATAGTATGGTACAACTCCTACAACTGGTCCCAGACCAGTATCATTGATCCCAGATCAATGGAGGTCATCCTAGCGTAGGGAGTACGGTAGTTACAACGATGCGTCCATCGGTACTACTATGGTCCCTAACTTCATTTCCCTGCTTATTGATCAGATGAGAGGTACTTCCCATGAGTCCCAGACTTCATGGGTAGGATGCCTCGACAGGAGAACTAATCAATCTTGTCCTCACAGGAGAACACATCAATCCTGCTACAATTGCCATGGAGAACACATCAATCCAGGCCTCACAGGAGAACACATCAATCCTGCTACAATTTCCATGGAGAACACATCAATCCAGGCTGCCATGGAGAACACATCAATCCAAGCCTCACAGGAGAACACATCAATCCTGCTACAATTTCGCCACGGGGTGTACATGTATACCACCAGGGGATAGTGAATAATCATGTGGTCATATGCTGCTCCAAGAAGCACCCCACACCCCCCTAGAGCTCTCAGAGCTCAATGCATCATACATGACCCTCATTGGAGGGTCTTCGAACAACTCCAAGTTGTTCACGGAAAGTCAGAAATTTTACTTTCCCAAGGGGTTTTGTCAGAATTTCCGCAACCTGTTCATCTGTATCGATATGATGGAGCCTTATAACTCCCCGTTGCACCATATCTCGAATATAATGGTATCTGATATCAATATGCTTGGAGCGATCATGGAATACGGGATTCTCTGACAAACGAATCCCACTTTGGTTGTCACAAAGGATCACAGTGGTATCCAATGTGAATCCAAACAACTCACTAAAGAGCTTTCGCAACCAAACTGCCTCACAAGAAGCCATGCTAGCAGCAATATACTCTGCTTTGGCAGTGCTCAAAGCCACCGACTTTTGTTTCCTGCTCATCCAGGATATCGAAGCAGATCCCGAGGAGAAACAACATCCAGAAGTGCTCTTACGGTCCTCCACATTGCCTGCCCAGTCAGCATCTGTGTATCCAAATAGTCTCACATCTCTGGCAATGTATCTTAACCCATAAGTGATAGTGCCACGAAGATATCTCAACAGATTCTTGGCACCAATCCAGTGTATGTGGTGGGGTTCAACCATATGCTGGTTCAACGTGTTGACTGCAAAGCATATATCTGGATGGGAGTTCACTAAGAACATTAATGCTCCGACGAGTTGCCGATACTTGGTAGCATTTCGTAAAATACGTCCAGCAGCACTACTGCTTTGAAGTCAAGCTCCATCGGAGTAGTTACAGGCTTGCAATCCACCATTCCGAATATTTCCAAGATCTTCACCACATATTTTCCTTGAGATAGGAAAATTTCTCCTGGCTTTTGCCATACTTCAAGTCCTAGGAAGTAGTGCATCAGTCCTAGGTCTTTCATTTCAAATTCAGAGGCCAACTACCTCTTACATTTGTGAATGAGAGGGTCTGCACCTGTTAGAAAGAGGTCATCCACATACAACACTAGTATGAGAGGCTTGTCATCTTCAACCTTAAAGTAAAGGTTAGGATCGACTTCACTCCTAGTGAATCCCAGCTTCATCAAGTAGCTATCGATCCTCTCATACCATGCTCGGGGTGCTGCATGTCCTTCAGCATCATCAAGTAACCCCTTAAGCCATGAAGGCCTCTTCCTAGAAGAGGAAGGCTCATATGGAGGAGGATCAATCGGAACCATGGGTTCTTCTACATCAGGCATTGATTCATCATCCTTTTCTTTCGTTTCCCTGGTGTCGGCTTCTTGAGAGCTCCTCAAAGTCGGAAGATTGATCACCTTGCTGAGAGCCATATCTTCGTCAAAGGTGACATCATGACTAATTATGACTTCCCTTTGACCAGCTACATAGATTCTATAGCCTTTAGTATTTTCACCATAGCCCACGAAAATTCCCTTCTTTCCAGATGCTCCGAATTTATTTCTTTTCTCTTTCGGCACATGAAAGTATACAGGGCTTCCAAAAAATTTAAAATGAGAAACATCAGGTTTCTTACCGGTGAATTTTTCTTCAGGAGTCTTGGAACCCAATGCTTGATGAGGGCATCGACTTTGTACATATACGGCAGTGTTTGCAGCTTGAGCCCACAGAAACTTAGGAAGACTTTGATCATGTAGCATGGCCCGAACAGCTTCCATAATTGTGCGGTTCTTCCTTTCTGCCACACCATTTTGTTCAGGAGTATATGGTGTAGTAGTCTCCCTCTTGATGCCAGCCTCTTTACAAAAATCATGGAACTCATTAGATTCATATTCAGTCCCATTGTCAGTTCTTAAGATCTTGATCTTCTTTTCGGTTTGATTCTCGATTAGGGCTTTGAAGTGTCGGAACCAAGGGAACACTTCATCCTTCTTTTTCAAGAAGTATATCCAGGTCTTTCGAGAATGGTCATCTGTAAAAGTGAGATAATATGAGTATCCTCCCAAGGAGTTCACAGGCATCATACCTGATATGTCTAAGTGAACTAGTTGTAATATATCGGAGGTCTTGCTTTGACTTGAAGGGAATGGTCCCCTTTTGAGCTTTCCTTCAGCACATCCCGGACATACACCTTCTTTCGCTACTTGGAATTCAGGCATCCCTGTTACCATCTATCTTACATCGGGTAGAGCTTTGTAATGAAGGTGGGCAAACCTCTGATGCCAAAGTTCGGACTGAAGCGTTGTGTCACAAGACATGACTCCTAGCGGACTTCCACCAACTTGATATAAAGAATCAACTCGAAACCCAAGAGTGAAAGCATCTTTAACATTATTTTTCCATATGCGTACCTTACCATCGCTGAAGGTTATCTTATAGCCTTTGTCTTCCATTGCCGAGATGGATACCAGGTTCTTTTTGAGATCAGGTACATATAATACATCTTGTAAGTGAATCGTATTACCTTGATTCAGTTTAAGAGAAACATTGCCTACACCTTTCACTGGGTATTTCATGTCATCTCCAAGGATAATTTCCAGGTTAATTTCTTTCTCTACCAGATTATAGAGTACTTCTTTGTAACCAGTGAAGTGTCTTTAGGCACCACTATCAATGAGCCAAATTCCCATTGAGTCCGAAGGAGCGGAGGTAGATAGAGCAGCTGGTGGATAATATTCAACATGCTTATCGTCAACAGTGTTAGATTCATACCTGGAATTTCTAGCCTTCTTGAATGGTTGCCCTCTTCCTTGATTTCCCGCATTCCTTTTTCCTTTGTTGTTGAATTTTCCATTCCTTCGATTACCATGAGAGGGATTTTGATCATCGTCATGGTGAGAGTCCTTTCTATAAGGGCATTCCCTTGCATAGTGACCTGCTTTATTGGAAATGAAACATCGTCCTTTTCTTCCACCCTTAAATCCAGCCTCTCTTTTCGATTTAGACCTAGAATTATTTCTTTTCTTAGCATGAGAATAAAAAGCAGCAGGAGGACCTTTAGGCAAGGGCATTTTCTACTCTTCTACCCTTGTTTGTTCTTGAATGCATCTAGCCATTAATTCCTCGAAACTAGGAATTACATTATTGTTCAGAAGAGTAGTCCTGAACACATACCATTCAGATGGTAATCCTCCGAGAGTTGTGAGTGCCATTTCTCTGTCAGTAATGGTTTCCCCAATAGATAGGAGATCGTTCTTGATCTCGGTGATTCTTAAGAAGTATGCTTGCATACTTTCATCTTTACCCTTCTTGATTTCCCTCAACTTATTTCTAAGAAACAAAACTTGATTTGCATCATTAACTTTAAATAAACTCACCAGTCTGTCGTAGATTTCCTTGGAGGTGTCTAGATTAGAGGTGTAGGCCACCAAGCACTTGTCGATAGAGTCCCAGATGATCTTCTTTGTTTTGACTTCTCCATTTTTCCATTTGTTCCAGGCAGCAGCAGATGCATTTGATGAAGGCTCAACAATATTGCCTCTTACATGGTCCAGCACTCCTTGATCTTCAAGGGTTAGATCGATAGACATCTTCCATCCGTGATAGTCAGCTTTCTCATGGAGCTTGTCTTCGGCAGGAAAGAGTGTTGAGGACCCCATAGTTCTTTTAGGATAGCCTTGCCAATCTTCTCTTCAATGATTTCTCTTGCTCTTGCTCGGGCTTTGTCTTCACCCCAGCTCTGATACCATGTTAAGTTATGATATGTTCTATGCTTATAACAGTTTACTTCTTTTTCTTATTATATTCCACTGATTAGCAATCACATGTACATAAAGTAAAGTGCAGATAGAACATTAAACGATCGATAGAAAATAAGCCAAGACAAGAGACACAAGATGTGGCGGCTAGCCAGGGACAAACCCCACAATGTGTGGGGAAACCCTTTGATCAAATCTTCTTTTATCTTCAATCATTCAGCGGAGAGAAATAGTACAATAAATCTGATTCATATCAGCAGTAGGAAACCCTAGATCAGTAGCACCAGCATTAGCGGCTTCATTATCAATCTAGGGCAGACCATATCTCACAAACCGACAGTCAGATTGACTTCATTCCACCACCAAAATTTTCGGCTTCTAGAGGAGGTTCAGATGAACCTACAGCGTAGTTCAGATGAGGAGATCTTCTAGGCCATGCAAGTCAATCTTTACTTCTGCAGTTGCATCTTCAGTTTCAGTAGTTTCCGGCTTCAAACTAGGGCAGTCGATATCTTGCAAACCGTTCGTCGGATTGACTTCATTCCACCACCAAAAGTTGCGGCTTTCAAAGGAGGTTCAGATGAACCTACAACACAGTTCCAAAGAGGAGATCTTCTAGGCCACGCAAGTCAATATTTACTTCTGCAGTTGCAGCTTCAAATTCAACAGCTTCCGCCTTCACATGTGTGTGAGAGAGAGACCCATTTCAGCGCAGTAGAGAAGAGACTCATATCTGCGCAGTAGAGAGAGAGAGATGTGATGAGATGAGTGAGTCCAAATGAGGAAAATTCCTCTTATATTTATACACAACGTTGGTGGGTGAATAGATGCAACTATTGGGCTTCTGAGACTACATGAGTTGTAGGTCGGCTTGATAATAATTCCATAATCAAAATAAATTCATATCTTCATGAATACTTACCGGAATTGGATGATCTTTATATCAATCCTACACCTCTCGACGAGAGGAATCTAATAAAAATATTATTAGCCATGAATAAGATGACCCACATGAATTTTTTCCCTGGTTGCCAATTTTAACACGTGAGATCACTATGTACAAGATCCAAATGTGAAGAGGGTCTCCATGTACGCCCCTTCTCAAACGTGTCTTGTGGATTCTTTCTACGAGCACATCCATTACAAACACCATTTGAAGATTCAATGGTTGAAATCCTTTAATCATCCCTTGTTTGCTAAGTTGTTTCATATATCTAAAATTCAAGTTCCCAAATGTCTCATGCCAAATCCTACTTTCTTCATTTGCATTGGCATAAGTAGTAAGTAGAATATGACTGAGGAAAAAAATCAGAAAATGTATATAGAAGAGATTGATCATTTACCTTTCCAGATGAAATGTTCAAGTTTGTTTTCATATCATAAATGCTCACAAAATCTGGGGTAAATTCCACATTCCTTCTGGTGCTTGTAACACCCTCTGTTACACTAAAATTTGTCACCATGACTATTTGCAGTCAGTATGGCTCCATCAACTGTCATACTGTCCTCCTTGGCAAGTCTTATACCTCTGCTCAAAACTCCAAGAAAGAGAGAAAGTCCTTAAAAAGTCAATTAACTCTGGTTACGCAGTTTCTCTTAACCTTACCTGCGTGTACGCACCCCAAAGTTCACAATACCTGCGTACTTGTACGCTCTGTCTGTAAAGGGATCGGTGCGTACTCCTGTAAAGGTCAAAAGGCACGAGTTTTACTTCAAAAAAGTTACTTGTGGTCGATTCTAGAGCATTCTAGAAGATGGTTTGACGTGTATTGAGCGCCTCCAGATGGTTCATGTATCCCTATGAAAGAGGAACTTATCCCATCAAGAGGGGAGATATCCCATTGAAAGAGGGGCTTATCCCATTGATGGTGGACATGATTAACTTCCTCCAAAGCATTATAAATACAGGCATTGGGCCAGAGGGAGAGGAGGTTGAAAGCTGAACATTCCTAAGGGTAGATGCTGCTGAAATTAGGACTCCCTTATAGAGCTTGAGAGGAGAGATTCCCATCCTTTCTTAGCTTCATTTGGAAGTGGGTGAGCTGATCAAAGTAAAGGAGAACTCTTGCTGGACCCTGGGAGGGACCTGCACAACACCAAGGCACTTGTTGTAATGGTTTCTTTTGTTTCCAATTAATACCATTAAGTTCATTTTTCTCAACAAGTTGTTATATATAATTTGTTTCATATACTCCTTGGTCTTTATGATGAATATGTTTTATTATATTAGTTATTCAGGTGCTATGTAATCGTTTGCTTGTTAGTGAATGCAGGTTTCAAAGAGAAGGAGGAGCTCATCTGGATCGGAGAGGCTGGACTGCTACAAACAGCGTTGGACTAAAGGTATGCTTTAAACACCTGGTTGCTTGTATTTTAAAGGCATATTTAGGGAAAGATAGTGCTTGATTGTCTTGTTTGTCACTAGAAAGTCTTAGCTTCTAGGGAGGTCAGTTTTGTCCGCAAAATTGAATCTTTCCGCATGACAAAATGGTGACCATACTGGGGAACCCATGGATTTGATTGATTTCTCATTTGATTGATACTTTGATTTGAGAAAAGTCGATTTCTTTCTGGTTTTTTACTGATTGACTGTGAATTTGGGTGGAATAGCTTAGGGTTAAGTTAGTTTTTATTTTTCTTGGTTTTTCTAGCAGTACGCACCCTCTGCGTTAAGCACAGTGCGTACCTATACGCACTGCAGCTTTGTACACAGAGCGTGGCCGCACCTGTGCAAACAGGCTGCCTGCGTACCCTGTCAAAAGTTGAGAAAATTCCATTTTTTCCTTTTTGCCTCTTAGATTTTGTTTATAATTTGTTTTTTGCTGCCCAGATCCACTGGTTACCTGTCAGAAGTCTTCATCTAAGCTTGTTTCATTAGTATCAAGGGTTTTAGTGAAGTTCATAGAAGTTCTAGCCCTAGGTTTGATTTTTGTATTGCTCCTGTAGTGACTTTGGCTTTAGAAGTTGTAAAACATTGGATATCCCTGGTCTTTTCAATCTTCTTAGGAGTCAGACCTTTCGTAAAATCCACCTTTGCGAGAAACCTACCTTTGTGTTGTCTCTTTGCGGAATTTCGAGAAAACTTGTTTGTTAAAGCTGTGAATTTCATTCTTAAGAAAAAGAACAAAAGATTTTGATTTTTGTTTTTGACTGGTTTATGATTCTGCATGAACTAGTCCTTGGTTGAATTGTAACTGAGTAAAACATCCTGGAATTATATTTTGTAGGCTTTTACCTCGTTAGATTTGTTTTTAGGTAAATTTCTCTTAGATTTTCTTTTAGGTAAAATTGATTTGATTGTCATAGATTTTTTAAAATTGATTTTCGTTAAGTAGTTTTACATGCTTTGTTAATATAGGAAAAAATACAAAAATCTCTTTTGAAGAAAAGTTTGTTTAGTAGCATTTGAAGTCTTTGAAAAGAGAAAGGAATTTTCGTGAAATGATTAGCGGTCATGTGTTGTATGCTTTGGAAAAGATAAAGAGATTGTTTCTTTGATTTTAATTGCCAAGAAAGTTGTCTTTATAAATTTTGCATTCTCCAACTCTCTTAGCTAGGGAATTCATTGAAAAGGAAAAATAGTTTAAATCATCCTAGGTGCATCTTTTTAGTGGATTTGAGTCGAGTCTACACATCATCAGTTTCATCTCCACTACCTTTTGTCCTAAAGAAAAGCCATAAAATTAACGCTTAAAGTAAAATTAACTTAGTAACTTTTTATTTACTAGGGCTCTGAAACACCAATATAGATCAGGCTAGTGTCTTGGAGTAGGAGAGTAATTAACTCTCCAAGACAGCAAAACCAAACAAGTAGCTCATCTTGTGGTAGGATAAATCCAATAGTTACATTTATGCTCTGGGAAAGCTCCTCTTAAAGGAGAAGCACGAGATCGTGTCTGAACCAGCGAGGGGATCAATCCTCCTTCATTGGGAATGACGCCAGATACGCACGTACTACAAACGGTAAACCTCGGATTATTATCGAGGAGCCTGGGGTCACTTGTCGGTAAACCTTGGATTATTGTCAAGGAGCCGGCAAGGGGATTGAGCTTGATACTCTGCGCTTGCGTGCTATCGGATCGTAGACTGTTCCCCCAGGTATATTTGTTGTTGTTGGTGACCTTAGTGACCATTATCTTTAGGGTTCTACCCAAGGTGACGGTGGAGGGAAGATCCCACTGTACCTGGAGCAGACGTCAGCTAGATTCACTTGGATTTTCCGGGGGGTTCACTTCACTCGAGACAGTTAAAGTGGAGGAACTTGTGCCGGTCTATTCATTAAGCAGGTTGCCGGGGTAACTGTTCCACCCGCCACTTCTGTATTGAATTCGGCGATGTTGGATTTCATCACCAACTAGTGTTTTCGGTCCGGAAGGCTACTATTTGTGTATTGTTTGACACCCTAGATCCTTTAGGCATGTGATTCGAATTTGTTTGGTTCTTTAGATACTTTAGGCAGTTTGCTTTGAGATTTTACTTTGTTTGTGTGTGCAGTAGTTAAAAGTTTTTAACTGTGGCTGAATTACCGAGACAGCCCCGTAGACTTCGGGGCCAACCTCCTGAAGACGTCCCGGGTCATTACGAAGGTTTGAAAGTCCTTGTAACTCCTAGTGGCAGTAAAGTAGGGTCACCTGAAGAAGGAGAGTCTTCGTTGGTAGTTCATCCTGATTACCAAAGTCTAGAAACAGGTTATAATCCTGAAGTTATTGCAGTTTCCGAGCTTGCTGGTAGTTTTTCATCTACTAGTGATATAGGTGAAGAACCTGAAATATCTGAACCTGTTACTCCAACTTCTAGTGCTCCTAATTCACCTAGGGTAGAAAGAGTCATCACCGAAAATCTTCCTTCTGGTTTGATAGCTATTGAAGAACTTGCTCCAGAAGAAGAAATAGGCGTCCCTATCCCTGAAAATCAACCTACTATTGATCTAAGGGAGCGTGAATCCATTTTTTACAGTCCACCTAGAAGTACTACTTGGTATCTTTCGTTAACTAATTATTTGGACAACTCAGGGTTAAGTTTTTCTCCACCTCGTGCTCCTTATCCACCTGGAGGTATTTATACTCCTGTAAATATGTCAGGTCAGTCGTCTATGTTTACTCAATCTCCTGAATCTTTTTTGTATGGCGATCCTTCTATTCCCTCTGGGTATCAGTCACTTTCTGGTACTTTTGCGGGAGCATCTCCTCAACCCATTGAACATGGGTTATTAACTGGAAACAATGGTAATAAACCGTTGGGCGTAGGAGACATTTACATGATGTCAGGTTCAATTCCCAGTTCTCAACCTCAAGGTGGCCAGTTACCGCTTGGGGGGCAACCTCAAGGTACACAAATTGCGTCTGGGGGGCAACCTCAAGGACAGTATGTACCTGTGGTGCAATACATTCCTCAAGGTCAACCCCAGCCTCAATATGTACCCCAAGGTCAACCTCAGTATCAATTTATACCTCAAGGTCAACCCCAGTATCAGTACCTACCTCAAGGGTATCTACCCCAAGGTCAGTACTCGAGTCAAGGTTACCAACCACCCCAAGGTCAATCTTATGTTCAAGGTACGGGAAATGTACCTTTCAGCTACCAATCCTACCATCAATCCGGTTATGGATCTCAATATCCTCAACCTGTTATGGGTCAATACCCCGGAATGAACATAGTGTGGGATCCATCGCAAGTTCAACAAGTATTGCAGCCAAGTGTACGGTTGTCATCTCAAACTGGACAACCTTTAGTTTATGGTTCACCCCAACAACCAGTCCAGTCTAATGTTCAAACTTCTGTACCTTCGGTAGTTTCTCAGTCTGGGCCTATTGCACCTAGTACTCCATCTCAAACGACTGCTGCAACTACCGCAACATCTGTTCAATCTACCCCACTTACTTCTGGAGTATCGACAGCTCCGTTTTCTATTGTCTCTATAACTACTCCTTAGACATCTTTACCATCGTCTGGATCCACGATTCAAACTACGGTTCAGATGCCTGTAGGACAACCTAGTTTAAGTACGGTTGTCACAAGTCAACCACAATTCACTTATCAACTGTACCAAGGACAGTACCAATACGGTCCTGCTGTCCAGCAGCCAGTTTACCAGTATCAACCATATCCTGGGTACACTTATCAACAACCACAACAACCCCAGTACGGTCCGGTTAATCCTGGTTTTCCGAGAGGATATAATATCCCGAATGCGATTCCTATTCCTAGTTATCCTGGATATCCTCCTCCTGGGACTGGTCTCGTGACCGAGAGCTTTAGGGATCCTAATTGGCAGTTACCGTTTATCACAACTTTGGATTTACCAGACTTGTCACGCCTAACGAACGATCCAATAAATTATCTTCTGTTTTGGCCGCCAATGCCAAATAAGTTGCCTAGTGACATACCCAAGTTCGAAGGTAAGTCTGGAGAGGACCCGTCGAATCATGTGATGACTTACCACCTCTGGTGTGCCTCTAATTCCATCTCGGATGATTCGATCCGCTTACGTCTTTTCCAGCGTACTCTCATTGGTCTTGCGGCCAAGTGGTACATTGAGTTACCACGGGCCTCTTTTTATAATTTTAGCCAGTTAGCTACCTCGTTCTTAACTCATTTTCAGTTGCCGGTCAGATATGATAATGGAACAGAGTTACTAACTTCATTAAAACAATCGACGTCCACGTATATTTCCGATCATATTCATGAATGGAGACGTCGAAGGCGGTTAGTGAAAGTTTTTATCCCAGACCAGATCTTAGCTGAATGGTTTGTTAAATCATTGTTACCGAAGATTACTGAAGACGTAACTAAGGCCGGAGTAGTTACTGAGGAGCAAGTGATTGCTCAAGTGCAGTACCTTGACTTATTTTACACTCAGTAAGGTACGTTACACGAAAAGATCCCAGATCTTCCTAAGTCAAATCAAATCGATGCTACTCCTTTGGGGTCTCATGCCGCTGATGGCATGATTGGTACGGTGAATACTAAAAGCAACAAGAATTCCTCAAAGAATTCTTCGCCTATTATAACCTTACCAGACTCCCCGACAGGAGATTCTTCTGCTGAAGTTTCCACTGATATTCACGCTGTAGAGTCATCTTCGGTTAAATCAAAATTTGGTGGGAAAAAGAAAGGCAAGAAGAAGAATAAAGCAAACAAAACTCCAAAGGAGAAAACTGAAAAGTCGGAAACCAATGACGAAAAATGGAAACCTCGATATCCTTGTCTTATTTGTGAAGAGGATCCTTTTACAAGAGATTGCCCTCATCGGGCAGAGGTTGTGAAAATCATCAAAGGTTCCCCAACTCCTGTTGTTTTGAAAGATCCATTTCCAAAGCAGGAGAGTAAGATGATAGGTTCTTCCTCGAGTGCCAATGAAGAACCCATATTGATGATGTCTCATGTAAGGATTGTGACTCGATCACAAGATTATGGTAGTAAAAGTCCTGCTGATGGCAAAGAAGCAGAATCTTCTCATTCTAATCCATCAACCTCAGCTCCCGGTTTCGATCCACTACAGATCGAGAAACCTAACCCGGACTTAGTAATCAAACCGCCCGCCAAGGGTGTACTTCGAAGGCCTGCTTTCAATCCGCATGCGAGAGCGGCCCAGAATTACAACATTGTTGAGGACTTAGCTGTTTCTCCCTCAGCAATGTCGGCTTTGGAAGTGCTGCAGTCATGCCCAGCACAGCGCAAATTACTTTTGTCGGCTATAGGAGCTATTGATGTTCAGGACCCGAACCTAATAATCTTTGATCTAGAAACTAGTACACCGCGTTTACCTCATCAAATGGCTTTCCAGATCCCAGTGATAGTCAAAAACAGGCCTATTCATCGGACTGTAATTGATGAGGGAGCTTCCACATGTATTATGTCGATACAGTGTTGGAGATCGCTTGGTTCTCCTTCACTAAATCAATCCCCGACAATTCTTAAGGCCTTTGATGGCCGTGGGTTTCATCCGTTTGGCATTCTACAGGATTTGCCTATAGGGGTTAAAGGAAAAACCGTTAGTCTAGATGTGGAGGTGGTTGATGCCCCTCTAGACTACAACCTTCTCTTGGGTCGAAGTTGGTCTTACGCTATGACAGCGGTCATTTCATCGGTCTTCAGAGTAATAAAGTTTCCATATAATGGCAAGATCGTAACAATAGACCAGCTGGCTTACTTTTCATCCGACCCAGCCTCTTCAGAGAGTATCCAGCATGTCGGTAAAACGACTATCCCTTATAAGGATGTTGGAGTAGGATTAGTTAAATATGTTGGTTTACTGGGAACTTTTCCTTTTCCTCGAATCAATGCCTTGTCTTCATTTGCAACCATTCATATGATTACATCAGATACCATTGTTTATGACGATCCTTGGATCGTTCCTTCTGAATCTGAGATAGACTCATTTGGTAATGCTATGCCTTTGAGTCCATATGAGATTGCCTATGAAGCCGTGCAGTCTTTTACCGACTCGCGTTCAACCAAAATCGACCAAATGAATGTGGTCCGTGATGAATCACTTTTCACGTCAACCTCGGAGTTAATAGTGTTTCCCGAAGTTGTGTCATCTGACGAAAAACTTCGTGAAGTCCTGTGTGTAGATGATTTACCATGGGAAGATCTCCATCACAGATCTTCGTTTTTACCTGAGGATGATCGTTTTGAAAATGATTTCTCATCAATCTTTACAGCTGAATATGTCAAAGAAGCTCAGAATCCAATGAAACATCCTGATTCAGAGATAAATTTGGGAAAAATCTCTCGAACTATTCCCATTGACATTTCAGTCAAGCCTGGAATTGTTGAGAACATTCATATAGGTGCCTCGTGTTCAGATGACAAAATTCAAACATACAAGGCCCTATTTCAAGAATTCCGCGACGTGTTTGCCTAGTCTTATGAGGAAATGCTAGGAATTGATCCCGCGATTGTTGTCCATGAGATCAAGACTTACCCAGATGCTAAACCCGTCCGGCAATGTTTGCGTTAGATTCACCCACAAAAAGCGGTTGCAATTAAAGCAGAAGTCGAGAAGCTGTTGAAAGCAGGTTTCATTTATCCGATCCCGTTAACGGATTGGGTATCGAATATTGTTTCGGTTAACAAAAAACAGGGAACAATAAGAATATGCATTGACTATAGGGACATTAATCGAGCTTGTCCAAAGGACAACTACCCAACACCCTATATCGATCAAATAATTGACGATTGTGCCGGCAGTGAAATATTTTCCTTTATGGACGGTTTTTCTGGTTACAATCAAATCAATATTCTACCTGCCGATCAACCAAAAACGGCTTTCATTTGTCCATGGGGGACATTTGCTTATTGCAAATTACCTTTTGGACTTAAGAATGCCGGAGCCACTTTTCAAAGGGCGATGTCTTATGCGTTTCATGACATCAAACACATTGTGCAACCGTATCTCGATGATTTGCTTGCTCATTCATTACATCGAGCTGATCACCTTGTCCATTTACGAACAATCTTCATGAGGTGTAGGCATTATCGTATTCGGTTGAACCCACACAAATGTGTCTTCTGTATAGAAGTGGGACAATTTCTGGGATTTGTAGTTTCAAAAGCCGGCATTCGCGTCGATCCCTCGAAGGTAGAAGCTATCATCAAATTGCCTCCTCCTTCGAATCTTCGCCAACTCCAAAGTTTGCAGGGGAAAGCAAACTTTTTACGATGATTCATTCCTAACTACGCCGAGATTACAAAGGGTTTTACCCGGTTGTTGAAATAGAATGCTCAATTCTCTTGGGATGAGATAGCTCAGAAATCTTTTGATGCACTCAAGCACGCGTTGACCCATGCACCGTTGCTGCATCCTCCCAACTACAACCAGGATTACTTTTTGTACCTCGCCACTGCTCATTCCATCAATGGAATGGTCTTAGTACAGGAAGATGAATTCGGAATGAAACATGTGATCTATTACCTTAGTCGGATGTTAAATCCAACTGAACTCAAATATTCACATGTGGATAAATTGGCATTGGTAGCCGTTCAAGCTGTCCAACGTTTTCGTCACTACATTTTACTCCGTAAAACTACAGTCATTTCGGATTGCAACCCTATGATCTACATTTTGAATAAACAATTACTAGGGGGCAAGTACTCCAACTGGATTGTTATCGTGCAGGAGTTTGACTTGGAGTTTGAGAAATCTAAGTCTAAGAAATCTTTAGTTTTTGCCGAGTTAATGTGTGACTTCCCGCGTGCTAACATGGAAACTGTGGCAGACGAACCCATTGCGGACGAATATTTGTTTCTCATCAGCACTTTAGATCTGTGGTATGGGGATATCATCGTCTATCTCCAGACCCAATCCTTTCGGCCCGAAGTTTCAAAGTCGGAACGTCGGAAAATTCGATTCCAGTCCCAACAGTACAAAATTATTGGAGATACTCTTTATCGCCGTGGGGCGGACTTGGTTTTTTGACGTTGTTTAACTCACGAGGAAGCTGAAAGGGTTCTGAATGACTGTCACTCTGGAGCGTGTGGCAGTCATATGTCTGGGTATGCCACAGCCCAAAAGATATTGCGCGCTGGCTACTTCTGGTCGTCCTTGTTTAAAGATTGTATTACTGCGGTCCAGAAATGCCACAACTATCAAGTGTTTGATCGCAAGATGCGCGCTCCACCTGCTCCTCTCCACCCTATAATTGCTGTTGGTCCTTTTGCCAAATGGGGTATCGATTTTATTACATGTAACCCTCACTCGGCCGGGGGGCATGCGTATATCATCCTTGCGGTAGATTATTTTACTAAGTGGGCCGAGGCGATGCCTACATTCGAGGCAGACGGCAAGACAGCTGCAATTTTCGTATTCAATCACATTATTGCTAGGTTTGGTGTCCCACAAGCGATAATCACTGACCATGGGCGCCATTTTCGAAACGTTATGATGACAGAACTTACAGGCCAGCTTGGTTTGCGTCACGATAGCTCAGCTCCTTATTATCCACAAGCGAACGGTCTGGTTGAGTCCATCAACAAAGTTTTAGTTATCATGATCCGATGAATCATTGGTATTCATCGATCAAATTGGCACAACATGTTATTTTCCGCGCTTTGGCATACCGAACCTCAGTGAAAACATCAACAGGGTTCACTCCTTTCCAACTAGTTTATGGTTTGGAAGCTGTGCTACCCATTGAATGTGAAATCCCGTCACTGCAAATGGCCATCGAATTACTTCCAGCTACTTCCGAAGAGGAGAAGCGTTTATTATACTTAGCTCAATTAGATGAGACTCGACGTGATGCTGCATTGGTGATCGAGACTCACGCAAAACGTATGAAAGCTCAGTATGATCGAAATGTGACCCCTCGAAATTTTTCAGAAGGAGACCTAGTGCTATTATATGATCAAGCTAACGATAAATTAGGTGCTGGGAAATTCGTTCCTATGTGGCATGGGCCCTATATTGTCAAGTGAAAGCTAGCAAAAGGGGCCTATGAGCTGGTAGACTTTGACGGGGACTCTTTGGGTAAACCCAGAAATGGACTTTACCTAAAGAGGTATTATGCTTAAATGATGGGTATGGAGATTTTAGTTAGGATAGATTTTTCTTTCTAGCTAGTGTGTTTGTTAGTTTAGACAGTGTGCTTAGCTTAGAAAGTGTTTTTTTCGTTGTTATTCTGCTTATCTTGGTTTTACGCTTGATGTTTGCAGATGTCGATCCCTCTCCAAACATACATTGGATTTGCTGATGGTGCTTGTCGTAGTACACGGAATATCTCTTACGCAGCTTGGGTTATCTATTCGCCCTTTTACGAGTTAGTTTCTATGCATGGGGTGAGCCTCGGTCAAACAACAAACAACATTGCCGAGTACAGTGAAGTGATTGAGTTATTGTCTGAATCTATTTCATTTGGGATTCGGAGTTTGATAGTGAGGTTAGATTCTGAACTCATTGTATTACAACTTAATAGAGTGTATGCCATTAGAAATCCAGTGTTATTAAGATTATTTTTTAGAGTGCGTCTCTTGGAACGTGAATTTGATTACATTTAATATCAGCATATTCCAAGGTCTTTAAATACATTAGCAGATGCAATTGCTTCTCGAATGTTAAACAAACATTTGCGATAATCATACATGTAAATTTAAAAACATTTCATCACACATGTTTAACAAGATAAGCCGGTAATAATGATATATATAGATAGGAGTGTGTCAAAAAATACATCATCTTCAATCATAGGTTGAAAAACACCTTATGATTGGCAAAAATGATAAGTACAAAAAACCAAAATGTCACATGTGTCTACAAAAAACGACCATCCAATAACTGGTGATGCTCTCTATACGACACCACTGCATGAGCCACCCTACACAAGAACCTCCTAAAAGGTCCTGGGACTACGACTACATAGCGTTGAAGCCTGATAGGAATATCATCTATAGTAGTCTCTGGTATGTCTGTTGTAAGACGCTCTAGGTCTTGTTCCAACTCAGCTAGGGTCTCTGTGGCCTCGTCCCGTGGGGCCGGTGCCGCTGCAACTGGTAGTCTCCTCTCGAAAGGCCGGAGATTGGCTGGACGACGTGGGCCTACATCTACATTTTGAAAACTATTACTGTCAGTTTTGAGACGATATAAAAAAAACAAAAAAAAAAATAGATAATTTAAAAACTTGTGAAAATGAATTACTTGTGTCATCCCATTGTTCTCCCGGTGGAAGAACCATGTCCGGATCTCCACGAAAATCAACTCCGGCATAAGGAAAATCCTGTATAGAAAAGACCTGGTCCTCCAACCAGTGAAAGTACTCCGGAGTAAATCGGACAACCTCTGTGCCCTCATCAGGATGACGGGCCATAACCACAACCCATCGCATCAATTTAGGCTCTCGAGGAGGCCCAACCTCAACAGTGAGCTGTTGTGGGATCAGCATCGGAACCCTCTCTAAGGAAAAACTCACAACTAAAGGCCCATAACCAAAAGTTTTTAGCTGTCCGTTTTTGGTTCTAGTCAGTTGGCCCTTTAAATTGGCCAACGCAGCATCACACCAGTTGAAAATGGTGCCTCGATAGCAATCAATCGCCATCCGCATCTGGGATCCAGTGGCAATGTGTAAAGTGGCAGCCCCGCAAAGTCTGGTAACTGTAAAAGCAATCACCATAAGTTCAGGTCGGGATATAGTTTTGATCTCTATCCCCTTCTCCTAAGACTGAGTGTTACACCACTCTTGTCAGAGACTAGCGATGGACTGGCCACCCGACCTAGTCCCGAACAGAGTTAAGTGTTCGCCTCTCTTGGGCAAACCAGTGAGGAAGTAGATATCGGAGGGCTCTATCTCAAGTTGGTGCCCTCCAATGTAAAAACACTGGTCCTGGACGTTCCATATCTCTACCAGCCACTCTAGAAAGCGCACCTGGGCCCTCATGCCAGGTATGGCCCAATATTTGTAAAGGCCGCATGCCTTCAAAGCATCAATGCACGGTTGATGATTAATGGCGGCCAAATCAACATCTTCGTTCTCTCTCTCGTGCCAATCAAGCATGGTGGGCAATCTACACATCAGAAAACATTCATTAGAATCCATGAAATTAAAAATTATTGGTCCAATTTGGAGATTTTGGGGTTTGTAAACCCTTTGCGCAGAGTACGCACCCCGCCTTTAGGAACAGAGCATGGGTACACGGGTTCCTTTAAGGCAAGGTGCGTACACCCGCCATTTTCCCAACTGAGAAAATGTCGGGGTACGCGGGTCACCAGTGGAGCACCTGCGTACCCCGAAAGGCGGATCTTGAAACCCCAAAGCCTCCAAAAAATGAAACTAAGGCCTAAAAACAAATTCTAAATGGATGAAAATGAAGAGGAGGATGTTGTAGAATACCTGAAAGAGACGGCGTTCGATTTCGACAGTCGGATTCTCCGCAATGTCCACGGGAAGTTTCTTGCCAAAAGCCCTTTTTCTCTCCTCAACAGTAAAATAGTAAAATGAATTGGTAAAAGCCCTTTTTATAGGTTTTTTGGGTAAATAAATGGTAAATTTGTTTATTTTTCACCATGAAAAGGTATTTTTCAAAGTATTTTTATCTATCTTTAAACAGGTATGAGTAATGTGTTGGTTTTTGTGCAGGATAAAGGATTTTCAGGGAAAATTGTCATTTTTTACAAACAAAAACATCAGATCCATCTTTAAGCCATTTTCTGACTCCTAAAACATGAAAAGATTGCCGAGCGTTTCTTTTACACTCGTTAAAATGGAATTAAAAGACGGTCCTCTTATAGCCCTTTTCTGACCGTAAAAACATGAAAAGATTGCCGGATTTTTGTTGTTTCAAATTCGATATTGGAAATAAAACGACGTGTCCTTGATCGCTTTTTACTTTTCAGGTCAAAGACACTAATCATGAAAGTACTCCTTGGTCGTAAATATCAAGCGGTTCTCTCAAGTATTATTTTATACTTTTTCGGGCTTGGGAGACACAAATTTACGAAAAAGGTCAACCCTGGAGTCTTCTTAAGTTTTTCAGACTCTCTAAAATTGAAAAACGCTGAGTTTCTCCTATACTGGACTCGTTAAAATTTCACAGTAAAGGACCTGTTCGATTACAAACAAGAACAGACCACTCCTTCTTAGGGTTCGAATCTAAACTAAGTTGGACTCATTCGAAGGATGAGCTTATAATCAAGCATATGTTATCCTCCTCAAGCTTGTAAAAAATAAAGAGGTACTTGCCAGAAATGGTGGGGGAAAAGAGAGAAAAATGAGCCTATTTGTTATCTTTCGTTTCAGAAAAAACCTTATCACCACTCTTGAACACGACACTTTTCATTCACCTGGGTTGGGAAATCCTTTGCCTAGCAGTTGATCAAACCACATTGAAAATCTTCAGCCGGTTCCGGGTATTAACTTTGGGTCAATTGTCACCAAGCCATCTGTCGTGTCGTTATGTGTTCAAGAGGTCACTGCAAATAAACCATTCATCTGCAAAATACCTGTCATCCATCTCGACCATCCCTGAGTCAGTCCTTACAGCTACATTTCTTAGACTTGATTTATGATTTCGTGTTGTGGGCTTGCCTGCAACGGGTCGCTTTCTATCGACATCAGCACATTATCTAGAAAGATGACCTAGAAATCGTCAGTACCTTCAAATCTGCATGCATCAATGGCAGGTTTCTCGCCTTTGACGATAGTTTACATCATTGACTTTCGATAGAAGGATTCCGTGATATGTTCGACATCAACACATTCATTCACATCTCATGGATTGTACTGGGTACTTTGATAACCATTGACATCACTGGTGGTCTCTCTCACACTTGTTAACAGTTTACATCATCGACTGGTAATCAAGTGGTTTCTACCATGTTCGATATCAACTCATTTATTCGCATGGATAGAATCGTACTATTTCGGGAAGTAGAAATGAAGACCCTGGATCTAGTTTCCACCATCCAGGCTGCGAGGAGTTTTGTATTCATTATACAATAGACTAATCATAAACAGATGGCTGCGTCCATACTGTGTCTACATGAGTCTATGATTATGATGTACTGCGAAATCATTCCTATATCAGAGCAGTAGTTAGTTTGTTAGTTAAAGTTTTCAATCTGAGTATGGGAATGCCTACCTCAGCGATGATATGATCTTATATATGTATTTTGTGTTGAATATTTGCAGGTTCCGAGTGGGCTTTCCACAAGATAATCCTTGAAATGATAAAGTACTTCACCCTTCCTAGATGATATGAAACCCTAATCTACTACAGGCTTTGCACTTTAGGGGGAAATCTGTTACACTAAAATTTGTCACCATGACTATTTGCAGTCAGTATGGCTCCATCAACTGTCATACTGTCCTCCTTGGCAAGTCTTATACCTCTGCTCAAACTCCAAGAAAGAGAGAAAGTCCTTAAAAAGTCAATTAACTCTGGTTACGCAGTTTCTCTTAACCTTACCTGCGTGTATGCACCCCAAAGTTCACAATACCTGCGTACTTGTACGCTCTGTCTGTAAAGGGGTGGGTGCGTACTCCTGTAAAGGTCAAAAGGCGCGAGTTTAACTTCAAAAACGTTACTTGTGGTCGATTCTAGAGCATTCTAGAAGATGGTTTGACGTGTATTGAGCGCCTCCAGATGGTTCATGTATCCCTATGAAAGAGGAACTTATCCCATCAAGAGGGGAGCTATCCCATTGAAAGAGGGGCTTATCCCATTGATGGTGGACCTGATTAACTTCCTCCAAAGCATTATAAATACAGGCATTGGACCAGAGGGAGAGGAGGTTGAAAGTTGAACATTCCTAAGGGTAGATGTTGCTAAAATTAGGACTCCCTTATAGAGCTTGAGAGGAGAGATTCCCATCCTTTCTTAGCTTCATTTGGAAGTGGGTGAGCTAATCAAAGTAAAGGAGAACTCTTGCTGGACCCTGGGAGGGACCTGCACAACACCAAGGCACTGGTTGTAATGGTTTCTTTTGTTTCCAATTAATACAATGAAGTTCTTTTTTCTCAACAAGTTGTTATATATAATTTGTTTCATATACTCCTTGGTCTTTATGATGAATATGTTTTATTATATGAGTTATTCAGGTGCTATGTAATCGTTTGCTTGTTAGTGAATGCAGGTTTCAAAGAGAAGGAGGAGCTCATCTGGATCGGAGAGGATGGACTTCTACAAACAGCGTTGGACTAAAGGTATGCTTTAAACACCTGGTTGCTTGTATTTTAAAGGCATATTTAGGGAAAGATAGTGCTTGATTGTCTTGTTTGTCACTAGAAAGCCTTAGCTTCTAGGGAGGTCGGTTTTGTCCGCAAAATTGACTCTTTCCGCATGACACCCTCCTCCCAAATTTACCCAAGTTAACTGGTGTGCTACAATAAACATGTAACGCGAGGCTACTATGATGTGATTAAACTCATCAGGTATATTTAAAGAAGTGGAACCAACAAAACAAAACCATTCTGACCTTTCACACATGCTACAGAACCTTCAGGAGCCAACCAACCCTTCCATGTGACCAACCCCTAAGACAACTTGACATTTCACTGATTTTGACCCCCAATCGGTCCCATGAAAATCCATGCATGCAACTGAGGCCTTCCAAACACTCCCAAAGAAAGGCATGCCTACGACTATAGAATTTTTCATCCAGTTCTGAGATAGTGACCCTAGATTATGTGCCACCTTTTCAGGGCCAGGGCTTAGACCACTGCCCATAACTTCAGGAAACTTATAGAAATGATAAATAACAATGAAATAAGGCTACTAATACAATCATTTTATTAATTACTTGAATAGACTCCTACTATCCATGACAGGCATTTCTTCAAACATGTCACAAATATGTAATCTATAGGTCATAACAACAAATATGAGCATAAGGGTCTCATACTTATCTGAGAATCGTTAAGAAGCATTATTGCCTTATCAAAATAGTTGCATTATCATATATTAGGTCATATACTCATTTTTCATTCATTTTCTAATCAAACCATGATGAGAGACATACATCATGACTCTCATAAAACATCCTCTTAACCAACAAATATTCAACAAAAATAAGAAAGATATAACAACAATAAAAACCACATATGAGCAAGTATATTTACCCATAAAATACCACGAGGAAATGATATCTTATTAACGTATGAAAAATGTAACTAGGTCTGGGAATTCCATGTACCACCTGACCATAGATTGGTTAAACCAAATCTTTCTTTCAGCGAATCACCCCCGTGTCATATTCCAAGCATGAATGTGGGATCTCATGGAACAAATAAAACAAAACCAAACAAGGGATTCCAGAGGTAAAACCACCTCAACCCTCAACCAATGATTCCACCTCATAGTCAGACATCACTAACCATCACCAAATTGGTCTCTACCCAAGTTGTCTATGGATCCATATCATTTGTTCCAACCATGGCTTCCAGGACTAGAAACTCAAACCACAGTTGCTACTGGGCATCCAAAGTGTTTTTCCAACCAATTCTTCTAAGAATAGTAACTCAAACCACCAAGGGCTTCCAGAGAATTTGTCAAACCAAGGCTTCCAGGACTAATAACTAAACTGAAGTTGTTATAGGGCTTCTAGAGCGTATGCTGAACCAAGGCTTCCAGGAACTAGTAACTCAACCCATAGCCATAAGGAACTTGAGAACCAACCAAAAAAGAAAAGGAAATACACCCACAACAACATGGTTATTGAAGAAATGACAAGGCTAGGTAAATCTATCGTCAATCTAGGAAATCCTCCATGCCAATGATAAATCATAACCAAGAAACCACATGCATGTGCCATGCATGCCAAAACTAGCAAGGTAATCATACATGAAATTCAGTACCTACAAGAAAAACCCATTGTAGTTGTTAACCCTGATGTCCCTTGCACTTTCCTGCTCTTCCTTTTCCTTCTTGCTCCAAATCCCAAGTATGCCACACTCCTCTGAGTGTGTTCCAAGAAAAATCTAAGTGTACAAGAGTATGAGAGAGAGTAGAAAATGAGAGCTCCCAAACTGGACTAAAAAATAAGTTACAAACTGATCCTCAGAAGAATCTTTATTAATGAGGCCTCTATTTTATTCATTTTCCATTATTTTCCTTCATTTCCCTCCTCACATGTAACCTGTGACATTTCACCTCCCTTTTCTCCTAATTTCCATTATTTTCATAAATAAAATGTCGATTAATGTCACTTTGCCTTTCCAAATCCTTTGCCATTTCCTTTGCCAATTTCCATAGCCATTAACTAATCACAAGTGATCCCCATCACTATCTTTTTTCCCAACATTCAACTTCAAATACATGTCCCATGACCTTGGTTATCATTTTTACTTTATTAACTTTATTACATGGATTTTTTACTAGGGTTGTTACAGAACCCTCCCCCTTGCGGGGACACCATCCTCATTGTTTAATGACACCTACAACCAACAAGACTGCTAAAAATAAAAACATATTTCCCATGGAGCTTTATAACTTAGCGCGTTGCAGTATTTACAATGATCATCTTGCTGAGAAGCAAGCCAACATGAGAAACATAACAACATGAAAACCATAATGAAATGACACTCATACTGCTTATTTGAGATTTATAACATAACTCATGGTAGTATTTGCGTCCATATACATATACTAGAACATCACACAAAAACATATGCCAAAAACATTTGTTCAAACACCGAATAGAGAAGGATACATAGCCCGCATCTGATCCACCATCTCCCATGTAGCTTCATCGAGCCCAAAGTGCTTCCATTGTACTTTAACCTACTCGATTTCTCGGTTTCGGAGCATGAGCATCTTTCTACACAAAATGCACTGAGGTTCCGGCTGGAATTCTCCTTCTAGTTCCACCTGCAATACAGACTAGTCAATCACCTTATCAACATATTTAACATCCTTCTTAAGCAATGACACATGGAAAAGATCATGGACTTTCACTGTTAAAGGTAATGCAAGTCGATGGGCTACTAGTTCAATCCTTTCAAGAATCTTGAAATGTCCACAAAACCGAGGTGCCATCTTGGCACATGATCTAATCCTCAAGAAGATCTTCTTGGGCTTGATGCACAAGTACACCTATTTCCTAACCTTAAACTCCTTAAACAGCCTATACTGATATGTACAACCTTTATTCCTATCCTGTGTTGCCTTCAAATTCTTCTTGATTACCTGCATTTCCTGTTCCATCTCTACCAACATGTATGGTCCTATCAATACCCTATTAACTAGATCACTCCAATTGATTGGAGTATTACAACTCCACCCACACAATGTCTTAAATAGACTCATCCTCAATGATTTCGGGTACCCATTGTTGTAAGTGAACTAAACCAATGGAATATATTCTTCACACTTCCACTGTTGATGCATCACATACATCCTCAATATCCTCCAATATCTTGTTGACTCTCTCTATTTTTTCATTTGTCTGTGAATGATAAGTTATGTTGAAGGCCAACTCTGTGCCCAAACCTACAAATAACACTTTCCATAATCTAGAAGTGAACTTGGCATCCTTGTCTGATACAATTTTCTTCAGTACACCATGCAACCTCACTACATATCTAATGAAGACCTGTGCTACATCATTAGTTGAATATGTATACTTTACTGGAATGAAGTGTGCTACCTTCATCAATCTGTCAACCACAACCATGATACAATCATGCTATCTATATTTCCTCAACAAACCTGTAATGAAATCCATGGAAATTATCTCCCATTTCCACTATGGAATCAGAATCGGTTGTAGTAGACCACCTAGATGCGTACTACTTTTACCCATTGACAATCCAAGCACCTAGCCACAAACTCTACCACTTCCTTCTTCAAGTTTGTCCAATAATAGAACTTATTCACCATTGTCAATGTCTTATGATATTCGTGGTGACCCAAATATGACTTAGTATGAAATTCCCTCAATATAAGCTTCGTGAGCTCACTGTTATCTGGTACATAGATCTTATCCCTCAATTTGACCAAGTCATCTACTATAAGATGATAGTCCACATCTTGGTCACTTGTACCCTACTGTTACTTGTGCATAATCTCCCTATACTTGTCATCCTGCTAACCTGCCTACAAGGTCCGACCTTGTAAATCTGTCCCATAAGAACTCATAGTTGCTATGTGATTTACGTGTATCTTCCATCTAAGAGCATTTGCAACCCTGTTCTCTTTACCTTTAATGTTCCTGATCTCAAATTTGAACTCACTGATCATGTCCAACCATCTAGCTTGTCTAGAATTTAGATTCAATTTGTTAAATAGATACCCCAATCCACTGTGATCACTCATAAATGCAAATCTCCTACCAAGAAGATAGTGCCTCCACATCTTCAATATATGGATGATCGCTGCCAACTCAAGATCATGTGTCAAATAATTCTTCTCATGCTCACTAAGTTTCCTTAATTCATAGAATACCACCTGTCCTTCATGCATAAGGACTCCACCAAGCCATCTCTTGCAATCATATGTACCTACCACAAACTCTTTTTCTGGATCTACAATCTATAAATTGGAGCATCTTTCAAAAACTGCTTTAACTTCTCAAAACTGGTTGCACATTCCGTTGTCCATTCAAATTTATTACCTTTCCTTTGAAAAAATGTAATAGGACAATTAATATATGAGAACTTCCTAATGAACCTCATGTAATAACCTGCTAACCCCATGAATTATCTTACCTTATCCACATTCCTAGGCGCTGCCCACTCCATGATAACCCTTATCTTTTCCGGATCCACTATTATGCCTTACTTGGAAACCACATGCCCCAAGTAGTATACCTTTGTCTGAAAGAAAATGCATTTATTGAGCCTGTCATACAACTAATTCTCTCTTAGCATTCTCAATATTGCTACTAAGTGTTTTGCTTACTCTTCCTCGCTTTTAGAATATACCAATATATCATCAATGAATACAATAACAAATTGTCTAGATAAGGATGAAATACATTATTCATCAAGCACACAAAAGTAGTTGGAGCATTAGTCAAACAAAATGGAACTATAACAAACTCATAATGCCCATACATGGCCCGGAAAATATTTTTGTAGATGTCCTCTTCTTTGATGTGTATCTGATGATATCCTAATCTCAGATCAATCTTCAAGAAAACTATTCCTCCCTTCAACTGATAAAACAAGTCAACAATCCTTGGTAATGGGTACCTGCTCTTGATGGTCACCTTGTTCAACTGTGTGTAATCAATGCATAACCTGAGAGTACTATTTTTCTTCTTTACGAACAACACTAGTGCACCCCAAGGTGATACACTTGGCCTAATGTATCCCTTGTCAAGCATGTCCTTCAACTGCAACTTCAACTCCACTAGCTCTGGTGTGCTCATCCTGTAAGGTGCCTTTGATGTTGGCATTACCCCTAGTACCAAGTCAATAGAAAAGTCCACTTCCTTATGAGGTGACAAGTCTAGAATATTTGTGAAAATACATCTTGATATTTTGTAGTAAAGGGTACCTTCTCAAGACATTCGCATCCTCATCTTCCTTACCTTTATTACTAGAAATATGCACTATGAATAACACACCCTTTTCTATGATTGTGCTTCACCTACATATTTATCACCATTCTCACTGATGTTTCCTTATTCTTGCCCTACAATATTATTTGTTCCTCATTATCATATAGGCACTCAATAGCCTTGTCATAACAATCCACCTTGGTCCTATGAAGATACAACCAGTCCATGCCCAACAACATACTATATGATCCCAACAGAAATACATTCAAATTTGTTGATGTAGGAATACCATTCAACTCAATTGCACAAGCTCTTACCCAGTGATGAACTCTCTTCTTTGTACCTATGGCCAACTGCACTAACCAAGAATATGCATGCATTTTTTATTAAAACCACATATATCCACCAAGACAGGATTAACATACCAATAATTATATCTAGGGTCAATTAAAATAGAAACAACTTGATCTCAAAGCTTATCATCCATCTCAATAATAGATTCCTAGTGATTTTCCTACCTGTTATCCAGTGTTGCATAAATCCAAGGAATACTCTGTCCAGCATCCCCCACTGTCTATGCTTCCTATGCACTATAAACCTGCGGTATACCACCCTCATGCTTTGGAAAATCTCTTCAATAATGATCCTTGCCACAAGTCCAACACTATAAAGGCTTCCAGCCTACACCCATTTTCTGCCTCTCAGACTAAAATTCTTGTGCTCTGTTAGATGCATTGAAATTCTTATGTGGTGTTGCATTCTCTTTGTTACCTGTGTCCTGAGGCCTTGTTCGCTTCTTATCCCATTTTCCTTTATTCTTTGCATTACCTTTCCAGTCCAGATTAGTCTCAGATTTGTGCTTTGATTGCTCATAATAATTCTTTAGCCTACAGATGGCCTCCTCTAATTATCTAGGCTCATCAAACTCAATCTTGTCCTTGAATTTTGTCGGCAACCCACAACTAAATCTCTGAATCTTGGCCTTATCCGTCTTGAGGTAAGTCACATATATCAATAACTCCAAAAATCAACTCTAGTCTACTCCTCATCATTCATAGATCCCATCTTTAGTTTATAGAATGATTTTTCCCTGTCGTCATAATATCTCTTTGATAGATATTTGTTCCTGAATAATCTCTCAAACTCAATATAGGTCAAATCCTCTTCATGAATACCTCTGACATTATTTACATCTTCCCACCAAATATCCACTTTACCTTTAATACTGAATGTAGCTATCTTGGCTTTCATTTTCTTTGAGTAATCATGCAATCTGAAGAAATTTTTCATCCCAAACAACCATGCTTCTGCATCCTTTGACTTCTTTGTTTCTCCATCGAACGCAGGTGGCTTTGCTTTCTTGAAGTCATCCGACAAATATCCCCTGCCACCCCTCCTATAAGGATGATAACGATGATGACCATGATACTTGTCTGAACTAGAACTAGAGTAAAGCCCATGTCCATTGCCTCATCTATTAGGTGTATCCAAGAATGTTCTATCTCTGATTGTGTCATCTCTATCCAACCCATGCCCACCATGTGACCTGCTACCATATGCCCCATTAGTCTTATCCTCTTGTCCGTGACTGATTCTAAGCATTCCCTATCTCTGCAAGTCTTAAATGCTTTGAAGAATCACTGCATTGACCTCTACTTATTTATCCTATGCCCTAGCAAGTCTCTCTTTTGATTGAATGATTTGGTCATTTTCTTCTTTGCAACTCCTTATTATTTCCTTTGAGCTTCTCAAAGTGTATGCGATGTGAGGGGAGTCTTCATCACCTTGCTGCTCATCTTATTTATAAGGATAATCTCGTGAATTGTATTCTACCATATTGTTAGTCATATTTGTTCTTCTCAACCTGCAAGGTATATCATGTTAGCTAAACCAAACCATAAACAAGCCAACGTACCTCATTTTAGTTCAGGGGAGGATATCTCATCTGCAAGACCAACTAGATTAGTACAATACATATATAAACATAAATCATATGAACATTTAATCATTATTTCAACCATTCTCTAGTCATCAATTCATAACCATACCAACTACATACCATGACCTCATGCATGATAACTATCACCATGTCAATGTATTCATAACAACATATACAAACTGCCATGCATGGCCAATGCACAACTGTCAGGTACTCATGGCGAAAACATCCAAGAACAATACCATAAAATTTTCACATGGCGACACCACTGCAACTATGACCAATGCCATGCATATGCAACAAGCACATAGAACACAAGCATAAGGAACACATATGTAATCGACATGTATGCACGACCAACACACACTACCCATCCAGTCCAAGGAGTGAACCATGCTCTGATACCACTCTGTAACACCCTCCTCCCACATTTACCCAAGTTAACTAGTCCATTGGGGTAAACATGTTATGATAAAATACTGTGATGTGATTCAACTCCACAGGTACAACTAAGGAAGTGGAACCGACAAAACAAAATGATTTTGACCTTCCATACATGCTACAGAACCATCACGAGCTAACCAAACCATCTAGGTGACCAACCCATGAGACAAATTGACATTTCACTGATGTCAGCCCCCGGTTGCTCCCATGATAAGACATGCATTTGTATTAGGCCTTCCATTCACTCCCATAGCAAGGAATTCTAGCGACTATATACTTTTCCAGCCAATTCTGGGCCATTGACCTCGGATTTTGTGCCACTTTTTCAAGGCCAGGTCTCACACCACTTCCCAAAACTTCATGAAAATTCCAAAAATGGTAAATAATAATGGAATAAGGCTACTAACGCAATCATTTGATCAATAACTTGGCTGGACCCCTACTATCCATGATAGGCATTTCGTCAAACATGTCACAAATATGTGTTCTACAAACCATAACAACATATCTGAGCATATGAGTCTCATACTTATCTCATAATCATTAAGAAGCATTGTTGCCTTATCACAATAGCTGCATTATTATCTATTAGGTCATATATTCATTGTTCATTTGTTTTCTAATCAAAACATGATGAGAGCCATACATCAAGACTATCATAAAACATCCTCTTAACCAACATATATTCAACAGAAATAACAAAGATATAACATCCATAAAAACCACATATGAACAAGTACATTTACCCATCAAATACAAGAGGAAAGGATCTCTTATTAACATATGAAAAATGCAACCAGGTCTAGGACTTCCACGTATCACCCAATCATAGATTGGATGAACCAAATATTTCTTTCAGCCAATCATCCTCATGCCATATTCCAAGCATGAATGTGGGATCTCATGGAAAAAATCAAACAAAACCAAACCATGGCTTCCAGAGGCAAAACCACCTCAATCCTCAACTAGTGATTCCACTTCACATTCGTACATCACTAACCATAACAAGATTCGTCTCTACCCAAGCTGTCTAGGGCTCTAGAGAATTTGTTCCAACCAGGATTCCAAGACTAGTAACTCAATCCACATATGTTGTTGGGGTTCTAGAGCGTTTGCCTAACCAAGGCTTCCAGGACTAGTAACTGAACCCATTAAGGGTTTCTAGGTGTTTTACCAACTAAGGCTTCCAGGACTAGTAGCTTAACCGAAGTTTTTACAGAGCTTCCAAAGAGTTTGTCGAACCATGGCTTCTAAGAACTAGTAACTCAACCCACATCCATAAGGAAGATGAGAACCAACCAGAAAATAAAAGGAAAGACACCCACAACACCATGGATATCTAGGAAATGGAAAGGGTAGGCAAATACACCGTCAATCCAGACAATCCTCCATGCCAATGACAAATCATAGCCAAGAAACTACATGCATGTGCCATGCATGTCAAAAATAGCAAGGAAATCATACATGCAACTTAGTACCTACAAGAAAACCCCATTTTAGTTGTTGATCCCAATGTCTTATTACACTTTCCTGTTGTTCCTATGCCTTATTGCTCCAAATGCCAAGTATGTCACACTCCTTCAAGAGTGCTTCAAGAAATCTCTAAGTGTCCAAGAATATGCAAGAGAGAGAGAGAGTAGAAAACGAGAGCTCGAAAACTGAACTAACAAAAAGCTACAAATTGGTCCTCATAATTATTTTTGGAACAAGGCCTTTATTTTCTTCATTTTCCATTATTTTCCTTCATTTTCCTCCTCGCATGCAACCTATGACCTTTAACCTCCCTTTTCTCCTAATTTCTATTATTTTCATAAATAAAATTCCAATTAATGCCATTTTCCTTTCCAAATAATTTGTCATTTCCTTTACCAATTTCCATAGAAATTAATTAATCACAAGTGATCCCCATCACTATGTGTTTTCCCAACATTCAGTGTGGAATAGGTGTCCCATGACCTTGGTTATTATTTTTCCTTTATTAACTTTATTACATGAATTTTTAATGAGGGTTGTTATAGTGTGTGTGTGTGTCATGTCATACACTAAAAGAAGATTCACAGAAAGCCTTGGAATATGCAAGACATTCTCAAAACTTCCATCTTCAAATTTCACTCTCCCTTGTCCAGTTGCTTCAATTGCAGAATTGTCCCCCATGAGAATAGGAGGTCCTGAGTATAAAAGTAGAGAAGAAAAAGCTTCCTTTGAAGAAGCCATATAATGTGAAGCTCCTGAATCAATGATCCATTATTGTGATGTAGAATGAAGAGCAACCAAAGCATGACCATTACCCCTTATTTCTAACGTTTTTTCCTCCGTCTTCTTCTTGGCACTTTCTAGAATGTGATGACTAAGATTATTTTGTTGAAGATCCTTTGCCATCAGAGCAATAGTTTTCTGCATGCAAGAGGATTCAGAAGGATCGCCTCTATTATAATAAGGACACTTGGAGTTTCCTTTCTTTCCCTTCTTACTCTTGGAGCTGGAAGAGTCATATGGAGGTTTTGCATTTCTTCCCTTTCTTGTATCTGGATCTCTTGCCTTTCCTTTGCCCTTGGACTACTGATTTTGTTTTGAGTAGGACTTTCCTTTTTCATGCATGGCAAGTACATGTGCATTTGAATACTTTAATGAACCCATGTTGATGAGCTTATTATGCTCATGAATGAGAGACTCAATAAATGCATCAAGTTTGAGAATTTTCCATTTATCTCCAGTTGCAATTCTAACCATATGAAATGTAGAAATAAAATTAACATATTCAGGACCTAATTTAGAAAAAATAGAAAGGATTAATTGACCTTCCTATTTAGATTTATCAATCCTGCAATCCTATAATTGAAAAAGTAATGATTTGAATTTCATAAAGAAACCTTGAATGTTTTCAAAGTTATTTGGATCTAAGGAATTTAGCTCATTTTCGAGAATATGTGCCCACATCTCATCCTGCTTTGCAAATAAATTCTCCAAGGTTGTCCAAGGCTCATTCAAAGTAGTGCATGTGTCCACATGGAAACACAATGACAGAGATATCGTCAACAATAAAATACCATAAGCCTTGTCCATCTTATTGAAGTATTTGGATTTTTCAATGGCAAAATTTGGTTCAACTTTTATATCCATAACTATGTGATACAAGCCTTTGCCTCTCAGGTGAAGCAAAATCTTTGGCTTCCACTAGAAATAGTTATACGGAGTAAGAATAGCTAAAAATGGGAACTTCGTTCTTTCACCGTGTAATTGTAGCAACAATTACGAAAGTTCTCTAATATTTTGATCTACAAATCAAATCTTCGAATAATTTCTAATTATTTGTTCTTCAAACCTACAAAAAATAGTTCATGCAACCTTCTCTAGACCCCTGTAGCTTTGATACCATGTAAAATTATTAGAGCACAAATACGGATCTAGCTGAAAAATAATGGCACAAACTTTCAAAATTTGAAAAGAAAATTGGAATAGAGAATGAATTCAATCACTCAATATTGATTTGAGAATCAATACATAAATAAATTAAGTTAAGCTTAGTTTTATATGAAATAACTAAGGAATTAAAGCTAACTAGAGCTAAGTGTGCTTTATATTATGTTAATATGCACATGCGTCACATGCAAGTACTAGAGTTAACTAACGAAATCCAAGTGCACACCACATGTAATCACTCAAGTTAACTATATGAAGCCAAGTGCACATCACATGCAAACACTAGAGTCTAACTAAATCTAATTAAGGCTAACTAGGTGCATGTATAATAACAATATATAATTGTACAATATGTAATTGTTGTGATCAATAAAAGATAACTGTGATTTTTGTTATGTATAATCTCTCTCTCCAAATTTTTTAATATGGTATTAGAGCATTGGATTGGTTATGAGAGTGTTGGTGCTTCAAGGTCTGGATTGGTCTCCTCGTTGTGATTTGCGCCCTCACAAACTTATCATGCCATAAAGTGGCGTGAAGTTTTGTATCGTGATTAATTGTTCTGTGGTGATTAATTTTTTCACACCGGATCTGTTGAGAGCTAAGAACAAGCACGTATCACATAAAATATGGAGTGGATGGAACCTTGGTGTATTAGGTAATTTTTTTACTTCTCACAAATTCATCATAACGTGGGAGAAGAACTAGATTTGCACCCTTAGTAAGCAATTTATATCAAGATTTGCAGGTCGACCTCATGGAAGAAAACAATATTAAAGGTTTTGCAATCAGCGAGATGACTTTGTTTATCTTTTTTCTCATGGCATCACATCAATTGGAAGTTGATCACTTTTTAACCAGTGATTTCAGCAAAGAAGTGTATACGAAGAAAGGGGTTGGCGTTGATAAACAACGCAATAGAAATATGTGTTGAAACGTCACCATCCAGAGTTGGTAGAGAAATGAATTAATGCATCATGTGTATTTTTTTCTGTGTGGGATGGTCTGTTTCATTGCTGCTACAATGCTCAAAGGTGTTGAAAAGGGCAGTCGAAGAGTTGGACATCGTAGTTGGAAGAGAGCACGTGTTAAAGGAGTCAAATCTATCCAACTTGAAATATTTAGAGGCCATCGTGAAATAGACTCTTCGTCTTTATCTTGTAGCAACTCTGATATTTCCTCACATGGCGAAGGAGGTGTGCACATTTGGAGGGTATCACGTACTAGCAAACAATCAGGCTTTTGAGATCCCGTTGAGTTGGAATGCCCCTTGGAATTCGTGTCTGAGGAATTATTCCAGCCTAGACGTGACTAAGCATTCAAGGAGAAGGAAGCATGACATGAGTTATAAATTGGCCACATTCCTTTACAATGTTTGATGGGCATTGTAAGCTTGTTGTAGGGTGATTACTATATTTGAGTATTTTTCTTTTTGGTTATGGGTATTGTGTATTAAAAAAATGTGTGAGAGATCGTGTTGTTTAAGTTTTTGGTACTTACATGTTATTATATTTGCGTAAGAATCAAATGATGCAAAACCACAAAGAATAGGCCAATTATTCAATAGACTAATGTGACCCATCATGCTTCGGGAGCATTAGTCATAGGTAGTTCTTAATAAGTTTGAACTTGTGTGACCCGTCATGCTCCAAGAGTATCAATATAGGTTATTTTATACAAGGTCGATTTGTAAAATTGTCTATTGAAGATATTTTGTACCCAGAATTCTATCCTAGATAAATTATGAAGGTTACGGAGGGTCGTGGATTCAAAAAATTGTGATAGTTCCATAGGATGGTTCAATATCGAGACTGACTCATCGTGCTCTCGGAAGTTGAGAAGCATCAATTCTACAAAGTATGTCAACCATGGTATGAAGCAATTATGTCTTAAATAGATCAAGAGGAAAGCTCAGAAGTGTGGTGAATAAACTAACGGAAACCATGATATTTCAGAGTGGATATCAGTGTTAATGATGACCATATTAGACAAATGTGACAGAGATTCATGTATTGTTGTAATGTGTTTTTTCTATATTTGCTACATGTAAGCATTAAGGGAGGGTGTTGGATGTAATCCTTCCATGTCATGTGTCATGTGATTTACATGTTGTCATTGTGAGTCTCAAGGTGTCTAGAAGATGTTTCCTATGTATGAGTTGTTGTTGTGTCATGTCTAGTTATAGATCCACTTTCTTAGGATCTAGATTTGTCAAAGTGAGTTAATTATAAACTATACATATGTAACTGTTGTAATCAATAAAAGATAAGTATGATTTGTGTTATGTATAATCTTTCTCTCACTCTCCAAATTTTCTAATATAAAAATGATAAGCACTTTCTCTGAAATTAAATACACTCACACAAGATCATAATTTCAAATATTTACATTACAATATTAATTTTCCTAATTTTTTAACTCATCAAAACTTATTTTAATTATTCTTTTTATTAATATTAATATTTTTTAAATCATAAAAAAAATATTATTAACTTTAAATAAAAACTATATAAGCATTACAATTTAAATTTTTATTAACCTTACAAGTAATAACAACAATATTTTCTTTTGTTGAAATTTCCAAAATCTTCCTCCCCACTCTAAATCATTAAGTGATAATCATAACAACTCTAATCCTTCATCCATTATTTTCAATAATAAATACTACATAGTGCATATAACTTAATTTTCAAGTTAAATTCATCCTCTTTCCAGCTATAAATCATTAAATGATAATCATAACACTAATATTTCATCCTTTTTTTTCAATAATAAATACTACACAACACTTCTGCATAATTTGACTCCCAGTAAGCTAACTACCTAGGTGAAGAATATTCTTGCATTGGTAATACAATAAAATCATATAATTTATTTGTGGGCGCATTTCATCGCGGTGTCCATGATCTGGTCCAATTTATCCTTCTCAGTGCAATTATATTGAGTTTTTTACTCACCAAATGTTCGACCACCTCCAAGGTGTTAAAGAATGGTGGAAAATTTAGTCAAAATAGCTCCATATTAAACTTTAGGTGCAATCCAAGGAAATAGGGAATGATAATGTCAAAATCATTCTCGCTTGCATCCTTTATGATGTTGTCTTGTGCATATATGAGTGGGTTGAGCTTATTGTGGGGCCATGTGAGATGCTCAATTTGTAAATTTAACCACACCATATCACTAACCTAAGATTTGTGTGGAACCCAATGCTACTCATGGCATTCCTTGTACTTGGCATTGGCTTTATGCATGATATCATGAACCTAGTATTAGATGTGCTAGATTTACTCAATAAAGTTGTCTATGCTATTTTCCACAATCTAAGCATGTGCGTACCTTCCTATGTAGTTGTATTTCAGGTAGGTAAAATATTTGGAAATAGGGTTGGATTTATTTTGAGTAGTTGGCTCTTCTAGAGGTTTAAAGAGTGGCATGGCATATGTTCACTTACCTTCCTATGTAGTTGTATTTCAGGTAGGTAAAAGATTTGGAAATAGGGTTGGATTTATTTTGAGTGGTTGGCTCTTCTAGAGGTTTAAAGAGTGGCATGGCATATGTTCACTTAGTCAGTGGAAGGAGGTCAGATAAGAATAATATATCAACAAGGTGAGTTGATGTGGATTTATAATAATACATGTAGTTTTTTACAGTACCAATTTTGGATATCAATCATTAGTAGAGGATCATATCCCAAAAATAATTTAGTGGTAGAAGCTTTTGTGGAAACTAAAGGCGCTTTCTAAAGGTATTTTTATTATTATGACTGTAATTAATGGTAAAATTCTAACATTGTATGTACTACAATGAAGAAATTTCCATAGTCTAGGATTGTGTTCTTTGTGTACCATGAGGAAACCATTTGACACATATTATACCTTATAATATCACAAGGGATGTTTGGGTAGAGGCCTCCAAATCTCTTTATTTTCAAGGATCCTAGGATAATGAAAGTATAGTCTTATGCTTTTATTAGTGGTTCCGTAACTAGGGACAATTTTAAGGATGGAAAATTATCTTGAAGTTTAAAAACATTGGCAAATATCACTAGTCCCTAATAAGCAAACTATAAAATGTTTATTGATATTCTTGTAAAATTATTCAAATTTATAATGGTTTTATATATAGTCTCTATATAATGTTGACGATTTTTAGGTAAAATATTTTTATATTGTAAAATTTAGGCAAATCGTTTTTATAAAAAATGGAAAATGGCAAATCTTTTTCGTGAAAAAATCATGGAAAATTAGCCCGCCTACGAATATTAGCCCCTAAAATTTTCCATGTCCATAACCACACCTTAAAAAAAAAATCAAACTCTACCACTATTAATAATTTGAAGTTTATGGACATCACACAACTCAATAATTTTTGAAGGACGGTCTGCAATTCCTAAAATGGTGGCAAATAGATCAATGAATATGTTCCTATCTTTATTCCTTTCCTCCCAAAGAATAATTTTCCTGACATTTATCTCCCTTGGTAATAGATCACAACCATCCTTAGGCCTTTTTTTATGGGTCATGCCAAGGGTAGGCTCATTTATATCGACTAGATTTTGTACTATATTTTTCTAATCAACATTACTATGCTTTTAAGGAAAATTTAGGAAAAGGTACAAAAAAATTAACGAAAAAATCAATGCTCCAATATTTGCTAAAATTTTCCAATACCAAGAACATAAATTTGATGTAGGTAATGGAGGATTCATCTCTTGCTATAATATGGATGAATAGTGGATTCAAAAACTAAATATAAATATAAAAGTCCTTGCTTAGCAAGTTGAGGATATTTCATTAGTTGTACTTCAAGTTCAATACTAACATATATATAAGGATAATACTGAGCAATCTAATTGGCTATAGAAGGATGGGTTAGTGACTATAGAAGGATGGATTAGTCACTAAATAGGGGAATTATAAGATCCTCATCCATGACATAATTATTAAAAATATTGCTTTTGTGAGACTAGATGATCTCCTATTATCTTGAATTTATGATGCTCTTACTAATGTACTTGGTTGTTATGTATGATATTTTGGAGTGGTGTGTTAATGTATAGAGAAGATGCTCCATTTTTTCAAGTCTCTATGATGATATATGTGTAACTCCAGTAAAGTTGCTTTAAAAGAAATCCCTTCTTATTGCACCTTTATATTGTACTTAGAACTAAATATTTTCCTTAGGAAAAATCCACCAACTTCATCCTCAAACTCGATCCTCTTCCTTAGGATATAATTAGAAGGCTTATCCACATCCCTCACATCCACTATCTCTCCACTTTACTACTCAAATGGACCTTCCTTAAATCATAGACTCAAAGTCACATTAATAAAATAAATCCTTCTAATTACAAAATTTTTATTATTAGGCCCATTTTAGCCAAGTTATATGGAATAATTTGGAAAACAACATTAGTGCATAGCTAGAAAGGCACTAAAAAAGAGCTCAAAGTAAAACTAGGTTTAGGGGTTATCATTTAACTATAGATCACCTTGTTATGCTTAGGATCATTCTAGAGGGTTTTCATAATAATGAAGTTAATTTTCTTTATTGTTTCAGTGACTTTAAAAAATCATTAACCACAATATCCAACCTAACATTTGGAATAGGGTAAAATAGCTAAAAGTTCATTGTGATAAGGTTTTACAAGAATGTAATTACCAATTTTAGGAACACTAATGGTTGAGTAAAATAATTTAATTGTAATATATGAGTTATGTAAGGCTTCCCCTACCCCTACCCTCTTTGAACAACTTAAAAAGTTGTTTGGAAGAAGTGGCTTTTATCGACTAAACTCTTATAGCATAGAAATCATGTATCTTATTTACACTAATGATACTATTCTTATGGTGACAAGTCCAGGTGATCTAGACAAGAAACGAAAAATACTCAAGGATTTTTTCTCATTTACATATATGACTATTAACACTACAAATATTCAGTTAAATCTAAAATTATCACTTACCTTAATTTCATGTATGCAAACAATATCTTGGAGGAAGTGACCTCATACAAATATCCCATAATTGATCTTCACCACAAGCTTTAGAATTATAACATTGAAAAAGGATAAAATGAGGATCAAAACCTTATTATATACTTGAAAATAGTTGTAAAGTGATGGACCTTTGGCTACGGGATAAGGGGAACTCCTCTTTGAGACTCTCATCACTCATGTTATCTTATACTAATATAGTTTGGATATTTAGCATCTCTAGAGAACCATGGAGAAATATAGAGAGTGATTGATGTTGTAATCTCAAAATTAAAGGCAATACACCCTATCCTATCCTCCTCATTGAAGCATTATTTTCCCAATTAAGAGCATGGCTACTACTAGGTACTTAATGTACAAGAACAAGATAAACAACATGGATGACAAGAGACCTTCTAGTATTTCATAAATCTCCAATCAAAACCACCTATGCCTCAAGCCAAAGTGGCATAAAGATGCTAAGTCTTAACTAAGTCATTGGGGAATAAATGAAGAGGTAGCCCTATAAAATAATTATAATACTAAAATTGTCACTACATCAAAATTTAAGGAGAAATTATGGCCTAATAAGGAATTAGAGGGTAAAATAAAATAAAATATCACAAGGAGGTGATGGAACACAGATATTGTTATGTTTTGACTAGAGTAAAGAAAAAAATCCATATTGCTAAAATGATAGCAAACTCTCAAAATGTCCATTTTGAAATTGGACATTAGATAATTCCTAAAACATCATGAATTTGAAAAATTTGTCATAGTTTTTGCAACAAAAAAGTGGACAAGCACATTCTCTTAGATTGTTGTAAGTATAGTCATCAAAACTATGATGATTTAGAAATGTTTTTCTTAAATCCGTTTCAACACATAAATAAATTTCTAATACAAACCAAATGATTCTTTATCTTTGTTAAAGCTAAATACACAAAATTTGCCTAACTAACCATTAACCATCATAATTTTTTTACTTTTTACAAAAACAATTTATAATAATCTTTTTTTTTTTTTGTAAGCTTCGGTAGGACCCACTCATTTTCCACATTTTTACAACCTCCGCAGGATTCGAACTTGGGTGGGGGGTGTGAAAACCATCCGCCCCAGCCATTACATCACTAACTTTTTACCATTTTAAAAATGCATCTAACATCTTTATATATAATCAAAAGTAATATGAATATTAAATTATATATATATATATATATATATATATATATATATATATATATATATATATATAAACTTATTTTTATTAATTTAAAAATTTATAGCGATTTTCACATCTAAATATTACACTATAACTTTTTAATAACTTAACAAATAAACAACAATTATATCATTCTTCCCTTCCATTTATTTTAGTTTCCTTATATAATAATCATAACATTATACATTTAATTTAATTCTTCATTTATAACTAATTTCCATCTATCACTTTATTTTAATTATAAATCAATAAATAAATAAAAGGAAATGTTTATTAATTAATGATAATTCTTTAGTCAAAATTAATTGTTATATTTAACCACTAGAAAACATCTATGTAATCTAATGCCATGTTCTGGTTTACATCTTGTCCTGAAGATGAAACACACTAGATGGTTCAAAACACATCCACTTAAAATTTATTTATGTGATTTTTACTAAAAAATCTCTCGACATTCATAACATGATACATATCAAACACTTAACTCCGCAATATAAACATTCATCCACATGCTAAAATATAACAGGATACATCTCAAACACTTAACCCTGCACTATGAACATTCATCCACATGCTAAAATATAACAGACATGGAATCTATTGAGTGTGTACCTGATTAGCTTCTAAGATGTAGGAGGACCACGACAAAAAAAAAAAAACCAAAAGCATAACATAACAATGATCATAGAGGTATCACATGAATAAAATACAAGCAAACAATAATGTAATCTAATGTCATGTTCTGGTTTACATCTTGTTCTGAAGATGAATCACACTAGATGCTTCAAAACACATCCACTTAAAATTTATTTATGTGATTTTTACTGAAAAATCTCTCAACATTCATAACATAATACATATCAAACACTTAACTCCGCAATATGAACATTCATCCACATGCTAAAATATAACAGAGATGGAATCTATTGAGTCTGTACCTGATTAGCTTCTAAAATGTAGAAGGACCACGACAAATAAACCAAAAGCATAACATAACAATGGTCATAGAGGTAACAGATGAATAAAATACAAACAAACAATAATACAAGATCTGCACACAAAATAACAGCCTTTACACAAAATGTAAAAGCCATCTCATATCACAGAAGCGAAGACATAATATACATTTATTCATCAATGGGATACATACACCCTAATATTCTTACTATACAACACACATCATGTGTACAAAATATATATTCTTACTCAAAATATCGATTCATGGGTGGGAATTTCCAAATATCCACTCAAATATAAAGATAATTTTTTTTCCGAATTTCTACAGCATTTAAAGTTTCAAAAATAATCATCAACAACTTATATACACCCCTCAATCCATATATCTCTCTAACTCCCTCACAATGCCATGCTTTCTTAACAAGTTTTTCTCCCTCCACGCTCAATTTTACATATTGTATATTTCCCTAGTTTTACCACTCCATCCTTATTTATTCCAGCATTTTTCCATGGCTAAGAGCTCTTGATGCCCACAAGAGAGGAAACTACCTATATTCCCAAGAGAAAATGTCAAAATTCAATATGAATTTCTCATATTTTATGTATAACTGGTCTTTTAGTGAAAAATCCTGTAGCAAATTCTTCTATTTATAAAGGGTAGGGATTTGTAATTCACTATCTAAGTACATAGTTTATTTCCATCATTCTAATGTAAAATTTGAAGAAAAATATACTTGATAAATAAGAAGTTAAGATGAAATTAATAAATTTTAATAATGCTATTTTTATTTTTTAGCTTAGGTTTTAATATAGAAGTAATTATTTTAAATTTTATTAAAATTTTGATAATATATGTATATACATATATATTTATATATTTGAAATTTTTCTTTGATATATTTTATAATTTTTTAAATTTAATATTTTAATATAAAATATATATGTAAAAAACGCACAAACATATTTAGATATTACACATGAAAAATATTTTTTGATGGTAGTTTATGGACACTGAGTGGCCGCTATATCCATGGGAAAATCCAGGTAGATCAACTTGAAGATAGAAAATTCAGGTAGATCAACCCAAAGGGATCTACTCGCCGGTCAAACTAGCAAGGCCTAAACCCAAGGGGCGTCGATGATATTTGACCTTGTGACCTCCCAATAGACGAGGTACTTAGCAATAAGAACTCGACCAAGTTATCGCTTAGGACTATTACACATGTAAATTATTATTATTTGTTATTATTATTATTTATTTAATATAATATATTATTACATAATTGAGTCGAGAGGCTCATTCTACAACCCAGTATGAGGGGATGTGTAAGTTTGTCCACCCATCCATCTGAAACCTTTTAATTGAGCTGAGAGCCTCATTCTACTTTTAATTGAGGTGAGAGCCTCATTCTATAGCCAAGTATGAGAGGATGTGTAAGTTTGTCCGTCTCTCTGTAACCTTTTAAAATAAAAATTATATTATAAATAGAAAGATAATGTCGACTATAATAAAAAATGAATAGTTAAAAAAATGTGTAAGTAAGATGTTTAAATATTATATTTTTCAAAATTATTTCAACAAGATATTTAAATAACCTATTTGAAGATCTATTTTAACTAATTTATGTCAATGTCAACTTCATATATATCTATATATAGAATAAAACATTTTGATGTTGTATATAAAAAAATATTCAATATGGGTTATCAATAAAATATTTTAATAAAAATTAATATTGGCATATACTTAAAAATATATTAATAATAAAAAACCATTTTAATTTATGTGATAAACATATAAAATATTTTGATGTAAATTACTTATATATTATATATCATTCAAAAACATTATTTATATATCATGAAAAAATTAAGTTTTATGGTTATAAAACTTATTTGGTCCTATATATATTTTATTTAGGATTCAAAAATTGTTCATCATTGAAAGTTCAAAAATTGTTCATCATTGAAAGAAATCCAAGGTTAGCTCATTAAGTTCCATAGGAGATGCACTAGTTTCCTTGACATTCAATCACCATAAGATCCATGCCCATTTACAATATCATCTTCATAACCATCAACTCCAGATCCAAATTCAATTTTTTTGCATAGTTAACATTCTAGGGTCAAGCTCGGTTACCGTTATAGAAATCACTCTTATAGTTATATTATTGTGGTGGTAACACGTCAGTCCTAGCTGGGTATGTGCGATTGAGGCGACCACTATTACAAAATCTCACTACTCTTTACAGTTATGTACACAACTTAATTTCGTTGGTACATTATTAAATTTTTTTTCAGACATTGAGTCGTGGGGCGACCGACTCATGGAAAACTCAACCTTGGTACGAAAAATTTACTCTTTTCATTAGATTGGGGATATAGCATAGTGCTTTAGTTTTTTCTTCTTTCTCTGTTGGGATTATATTGAATCCTGTTGGGATTATATTGATGGATTCAGGCAAATGTATGGCTTTCTTTATCGATAATTTTCCAATACATGATAATGTACCTACACGACCGATTCTCCTTTAATATTTTTGGGTTATTTTTGGGTTTTGTCCCGCTTACAGATTGAGGTGATCCTTTCCACTACCGCCACACATTCCCTAATCACATGGGCACAGGTGCCCTGTGGGGTGATGTGTAATAGTTTGGTTGAACGACAACGATTCATTCCACTTACCTTGTTCTTTTCCGTCGGAGGTTGTGATCCAAAACCCCAATGTTATTATTGTTCCAACGTGAGGATTTACCCTCCTGATGCATTGGTGATCTGCGATAGTTAGTTTTATGTAACTTGCAGAGTGATCTAATGTCCAAAAATAATGGTTCAGCGAACACTCGGCTTCCACCCTCAGGTTTGACAAAATTGCAACGAGGGTTCTCCCCTTTCATTTATTTTTTTTCTTTATGCACTACTCATTTTGTTGGAGTTTTTTGGTAAAGTTTCGATTCTCCTATTATCTTATGTTTCTTTTGTTTTATCTTAATTTGTCTCTAGATGCAGTGAGCACTCTGGGTGATATTCACCTGGTTGATGTGCACCTCAGTTGCACCAACACTCCAGCTCACACCCAGTTACTAGAGCTTCTTCAAGACGTGATATCATTCAACATCTCCCTAAAGGTAATCTTTACAGCTTCCTCCACCTGTGTTTTTGAAAGTACTTTTCCCCCTTCCCCTGTAACTCGGGTTTTTTTTCACAAGCAACTCTCCAATTACAAATGTTTCTTATTCGTTGTCATAATGCAAAGACTTGGTAAGTGGAAGTACCTTAAGGTTGTCAAGCACAGGTTTTTTTTGAAACCATTGACATTGCTAGCCTTGCTAGGGTTCTGGGTAAAATATTACTTGTTCCGAGTGACTCTCGGTTCCGTAATCTCTAAAAACAAATTTAAGTATTGCCTCATTCTTCTTTACAATTTCAGAGTTTGTTCTTTTACCAATAATGTTGGAAAGGGGTCTATTAATTCATGGTTTCCTCTGTATTTGGCACTTTCCCCTCAGCGTGATCCCACACCCACCTCGAAAGAGCACCCCTACTCCTATCAACTGTCAATCCCACAGTGGTAAGGGTTTTGGGAACCCCTCTGTTTTAAATTGTTTTCCTATCATCGTTGTTCTTATAAAATTGTGGGTTTCCTTCGTATAGTAATCTCATGTTATGCTTTTCTTAAAGGTATTCAGAGCTTTTTAGGATTGTTTCCCATGGATGTCGCTCCTATTTCAGATTAGTTCCAGGTTTGAGCCCACTTCTACCAACATCTAGATCGTTGTTGTATAATGTTCTTGAGCAGTTTATCTCTGATTCCCTTATTCAAGGAAAGAATGAAGACCAATATTTTATCTATCTGCTATGTATTGAGCTCCTGTACCCTACATATTTGTTTCGATTTTAAAAGTGGCTCAAGAAACTAGCGCAAACTCTTTTCCTGTGTTACCCGGGATAGTTGTCCAGTGTTTATCTCTCTTAGGTCTATGTTATAATATTTATTAATAATATCACTGAGTTTTTTTTGTTTATCACCTGTTTCAAATGAAGTTTGAAAATTTTTATTGTGGCCTTCAGAACCAAAACAATATTTTTGTTTATGTAGCTGAAAAACTCTGGTATTCTATACACCTATTAACGAATGACCTTGGCCTGTAGGATATCTTGTGTTGTTTTCAATCATATCATTTACCAATTTCATGCACATTGCAATTCTATGCTCAAAAAGAAGTACTAGAAGGTTGGTACTATGAGAGGTATATTGAAAATCAGAAAGCAGGTGAGTATAAGTTGGACAATTTAAGAGAATGTAATTTTCATCTTCAACCCTTTTAAGACTTCACATGATGATGAATGATTGTTTTTTATGCTTAATGCTAATAAGTATTATTAGTATATGTATGAGGTATGGGTACATTGAGGGATTTGATCCCTCTTTATGCATCATAGATCTAAAATTAAGATGGAGTTATATATATATATATATATATATATATATATATATATATATATATATATATATATATGTGTGTGGTGTAATTATTTAAGTGTTCTTAATGACATCAGTTTGTTTCCTTATCTTTCCCTTCTTCCTTTAACCTCATTGTAAGAGTTCAGGTTGAATCCGAGTTTTTTTAAATTAAATGAACCCCAAAAGAAATTCCATAATAAGACATGTAGCAGATATCAATTAACTATATATCCCTAGCCTCTACTACTACCGAATTTATCTATTTAAGTTATCATGGATTCTTCCATAAGATGAGCTAACAATAAATTGCACTTCAACTTATGATATAGTCCCTTAATTATGCAATCAACATGTTCCATATAATTTTGAAATTGTTCCTGTTCATTTTTCATATATATATATATATATGTACACACTTCACTAACAAGAATCTACTACATATAATAAGATACATATAGAACTATAACCAATTAGAGCCTAACTGAATACCTAACATCATCTTCTTCTTTTTTTTAAACTTCCCATACCAGCCATTTGAAATTAATTTAGCCTCCTTCTTAATTTGCAATTTATTCCGAGTGGGTGAGTTCCATTATTATGGATTTGGTGACATCATAGTATATGTATGGCTTGTCCCCTCTCCCTCGACTCAGAGTTTTCTATGCCTACTCCAATATTTTCTACCCCTAAGGTTTTACATAATCCTATCAACCATAACTATGTAAGTAGGGTTCTAGGGTTCTAACATTCTTTAATAAACTTGCATTTAAATATACTAAGAACCATATGTTATTGTTTAACTCCTGATAATGACTTCCGTTGCATTTCCATTCAGAAATTCCCACATCTTCTTGTATCTATATAAATAAATAAGATTACATATAGATGTATTCATATAATAATTAACAACAACATAAAAACAGATGAAATTAGATGATCTAAAAACCCTGAATCCAATTAATCCAAACTAGATAGCTAATAGGGAGTCACTTGGAAATCAAACACCACCACCCAACCTAGAACTGACTTCTTCCAGTTCACCCCCAAGATGAGAATACTTTCCCATGGATCAACAACCCTTTTTGATGCATTCACTAGGTATTTAATACCTTTTCTTCTTGATAAGGTTTCTTTTAGTAGTGTCCCTCTTTGTGAACTTTTTCTTATCCACCTGCCTAGGCTTTACCATAAAATATGGCCTTTTTCTCCCGCGGATCTTTTATACTTTCCCATGTTTAGCATCTTTCTCCAACTAAAAAACTTAATGGATCTTTCTCTACCATCTATTAATCATGTCTAGAATTTCATCTAGAATTCTTATCAAGAAGGCATGACAAGACTCTCAATTCTAGGTGTCTCATTTCCAATCACATTCATCCTATTTGTTTATTTTATTAATAATATTCCAACATTATTTTTCTTTTTCATGGCTTTTTTTCCATTCTATCTAACGTAACTCAATCTAACCCGAAACAATATTATAACCACAGAGGTATATTACATCCTCCTCCCATTTTATTAACATTGTCTTCGATGTTCGGTGTTTAGTTCCTTTTCCCTGAACTTTACCGGGTAACTCTTCCTTTTTCATGATTTTTTCCCATGTATCCCCTTCGAAAATAACTACTCTCCTTGTGCTTTATCTGGATCAATAGCTCAATTCCAGAGTCGGGTCTCTTTCTGGTCTAAAATACATTGAATCGCATCATGGAGTCTCTCCCTTAACTTCACTTGCAGCATTTCCAAATCAATTAGACAAAAGCTATCATATATTTTTTCTTAACTAATGATATATCAAATACATTGCAAAGAAATACTAATTGATAACTATGGTTCCCATGTTGTGGGTTCGGTGTGGTAGTTATGTTTTTTTATATTCCTCATGCTGTCAGAAACCTTCATCTTAAAATAAATCACTTCCTCACTTTCTCACTTTCAACCAGTCATTTTTTTCTATCCAATGTGATGACTCAATTCTAGAGCATTGTTATGTCATTCTCCTCCTCCGATATATTTGCATATCCACTGAAAATGTGCTTCTTGTCTTTTTGTTCCCATATATACACTCCTCAATGTCAGTACCATTAGTATATTATTATACTAAACCTGGTGGCCATACCTATGAACTTCCATATACAAATTTGTATATTTCTTTTCGTTTTGCTCATAACAAAATAACAATTAATAAGGAAAGGTATGTAACAGGTTAAACATGAAATATTACAGTACTAGTTGTGCACTTACTGCTTTGGCCATTTTCATGGTTACTACATCATGATTGAACCATCCGTCAATTGAGCTTAGCTATGTCTACCCTCAACTATTTTTTTTTTTCGGTGGTAGAAGGAGATTACTTCATTTTCCTTGTATGGTGGCACTCGCTTCCAATAGTTCATCTGCATCTATCACCCACATACATATATATATATATATATATATATATATATATATATATATATATATATATATATATATATATATATATATTCACCATTATATCTAATGACATAGGTGGGATTTACTGTGAAGTTTAATATAGGGATTTCCCACTTTCCTTTCATATTTCTTAGATATGGGATCCATAATTACCATACCATTTTCATCGTTCTCCTTTATGCTATGATTTTGTTACTTTGTATCCAGTACGCAGCCATCATGTGTATTTCCATGTGAGGTAATCTTCTACTAACCAGTTCAATTTTTTTTTTGCAAGTTTCTGTGAATTCACCCATTGATCCAATCATTCACTAGAGTATACAACTGGAAATTTCTACATTGTTTCTGCATTGTCGTCTAGTGCTTCCAATTTTTTTCAACCAACAAAATTTTTCTATGGTTAGTGTATAATGGTTCACACATATGGCTTGCTATCAACTTTATTTGTTAGATTCGAACCTCAACCCTCAGTTTATATAGCTAGCTTCTTGACCCAACTACCTATCTCTCTCCGTATTTGATATATGTTCAATGTTAATTAAGATTTTTCATATTACAAGGTTTAGCATAGCTAGAAATACTCAATGTCCAAAAACCATGAAATTTAAAACTGTGTACTCCTGAGAAAAAAAAAAACGATATAAATTTCGATTATGTGTTGATTTTCAACTTACAGGAAGCCCTCCTTAATGCTCTGTTATATTCTCCAGTGTTGGTTTCCAACTGCAACTCTAGCTTGGCATGATTTTTCACATTATATATATAAATATATTTCCTAAGTTTATCTATTACATAATAGGATATAAGTATAAGATCCCTATCATGTTTCTCTCTTTTATTCCTCTTATGATCCTCTAAGGTTTTCCCCCATAGATATGCATCTCAGGGACTTCTTTTCTAGGTGTAGTGACACTCCAATCAAGTGAAGAAAACACTGCAACACCAGTATATGTGCTCATCTTAACCCAGTTTGATGAGTAAGAAGTAATGAACTAGGATCTTTCCAATCTAGAATCAGTGAAGACAGTTTGGGACTCTCATAAGAACACTTATAAAGGTCTTAGTCCTTATCTTGGGTGTGCCTTTATATTATTTCAACCTTCCAGTGTGAAAAAATTTGAACTCAATTCTCATGTGAACCCAATTATCTTAGAATATGGTATGGGTTAATGTTCAGACCATCTACCACTACTAATGCCCCTGGATTATAACTTGTTATGCTACCATGTGTTTTATAACAATGGAATGTGTCTTACACTTTAAATTTATATTTCCATGTGTACCATAATGGAAGTGTCAAAGCAGCCACACACTATTTGTGAGCTAGAATAGTAGGACATAAGGTTGTATACTTGTAGTTTGGAAAAATATTGTGGCGGAAATCAAATGAATGAATGCCTTGAAACTTCATCTCATATAATTTAGAATAACAAAAGATATATTGTGATAACACTAATGTGGTAAAATCTATAAGAACTATTTGAGTTTATACCGTACTAGACCTATTTATACATTTGGTCGGGTCCCTTTTTCTTGTTTTTTTATTTATGAACTTACATATTGTATCAATCCTCTTTTTGTTCCGTAATATCACTTGTTGTTTCTATTAGTATCTTCCACAACCTAAAATTTGAATTTTAGTGTTCCTGAGAACTTATTTAACTACTCGATAAGATGTTCATCCAGACATCGCTCTACCATTTTCAATCCATCTTTAGTAATTGTAAGAACCCACTTTTTCCCCTCAAGGCCAACCATACATCAAGTGGGTGTATGTTGTTTCCCTTTATTACTAATAGTGTTAACTTTGCTACATCAATTTAGTGATCAAGAAGTGAAAATTTGCGAGTTTTCTTATATTTTATTGTATATTACTAAGCATGGGTACAATTAAGAAAATATCAGCGAGCGATAAAAAAACAACTATCCACTTTGCCCTTTGTAAATAACACAATCATTTTTATTAAGAAATTTGGGTTGGGTCATCTTAAGCAACAGTTTCTATTACCAATTTTTTTTCCATTTCTTTTTCTACACCACTGGCTTCCTCAATTTTTCTATAATCCACCTATCGGTTTCCTCACTCGAAATGGTATTCTTGCTGATTTAAGCATTATCTCAGAATTATTGAGGAAAGTCAGATTTTCTACCTACTACATATTCCTTCCTGTATGGGTGTGTGTAGTGATTTTTAAACAAAATTGAATTAATTTTATGTTTTCTTTACCATCCAGTGGTTATTTAGTACATAATTATTATAGTTATTTCCTCCATATTGTTGTTCCAGAACCAATGTAAGTCCAGTAACCTAGTATTTTCGCAAGAAATTCTTAGTTTTGTAGCTGTGTCCATTAGTTCTGAGGGTTGAACCTAATGCTTTGATACCACTTGTCACATCTCCCAGTCATAACCAATTTTTTTTCTTAATTGTCTACCACCGCAATAAAAATTTATTCTCATACACTTTGGTATTATTTCCATGAATTACACCAAGCTCATGAGCTTCTCAAACTAGTCTGCTATATAATTCCATTTGTATATATCTTCCTCACTATACCCTTGTCACAAGTGCCTACTATAAGTATGTGTGTTTTCTTAATACCATAGAGAAATTTCTTGTTTCTACTTTTCACCTAGGAAATGGATCTTAACTTTTCACTTTACACAAGAGGTGCATAGGTAGAAGGGAGGCATCAACACTACACATTATAGGATGGTAATGGTTCCTTTCAATTTATTTATTAGGTTGGAACTACATGAGCTACTTAATCATATTTCAATGTCGACAAGGATTAATTTGAGAACATTATTTGAATTACGTGAGGAAGAAGAGTTTACCTGTTTCCATATCTTCATCATAATCTATTGGTATATAATTACATCACTCCTCAACCCTATGTTCTGAGTGATACCCATGACACCCCATATGGATGACATAATTATTTTTCTTCCTTCTACCTAAGTCCCTAGCATTTGTGTTCATCATTGTCTGTAGAAACATCTTCCTTCATCTGAATTCTACAAAACCAAGCCTACCCTTACCGCTCTAACCATTCACTTGCTCACCCACCTAACACCCACAACAACTAACAACATTCAAATTATTTCTCAATGGTTCATCATTGTATGAATATGATAACCTTATGAGCAATCCAAGGTTAGCTCATTAAGTCCCATAGGGGACGCACTAGCTTCCTTGACATTCACTGACTATAAGATCCATGCCCATTTACAATGTCGTCTTCACAACCATCAACTCCAAATCCAAATTTGATTTTTTCTTTATAGTTAACATTCTAGGGTCAAGTTCGGATACCATTATAGCAATCACTCTTATGGTTATATTATTGTGGTGGTAACACATCACTCCTAGCTAGGTATGTGTGATCGATGCGACCACTACTACAAAATCTCACTGCTCTTTAAAGTTTTTGTACACAACTTAATTTTGTTGGTACATTATTAAATTCATTTTTTTCACATCTCAAAAAAGGTGTGCCTTGACATTGAGTCGTGAGGTGACCAACTCGTGGAAAACTCTGCCTCGATATGACGAATTTACTCTTTTCATTAGATTGGGGATATAGCATAGTGGTTTACTTTTTTTTTCTTTCTCTATTGGGATTATATTGATGGATTCATGCATATGTATGGCTTGCTTTATCGATAATTTTCCAATACATGATATTGTTCCTTCATGGTAGATTCTCCTTTAATATTTTTGGGTTTCATCCCTCTTAGGGATTGGAGTGAACCTTTCCACTACTACAACACATGCCCTAATCACATTAGCAGATGTGACCTATGGGCGATGTGCAATAGTTTGGTTGAAAGAAAACGGTTCATTATGCTTACCCTATTCTTTTCCGCCAGAGGCTATGATCCAAAACCCTGATGTTGTTGTTGTTCCAACGTGATTCTTTACCCTCCTAATGCATTGGTGATCTGTGGTAGTTGGTTTTCTATAACTTGCATAGTGATCTAATGTCCAAAAAGAATGGTTCAAAGAACATTTGGTTTCCACCCTTAGGTTTTCCAAAATCACAATGAGAGTTCTCCCCTTTCATTTGTTTCTTTTCTTTGTGCACTACTCATTTTGTTGGAGTTTTCTGGTAAATTTTTTATTCTCCTATTATCTTATGTTTCTTTTGTCCTGGCTTAATTTGTCTCTAAATGCAGTGAGCACTCTAAGTGATTTTCAACTGGTTGATGTGAACCTCAGTTGCACCAACACTCCAGCTCATGCCCAACTACTAGACATTCTTCAAGACATGATATCATTCAGCATCTCCCTAAAGCTAATCTTTACAGCTGCCTCCACCAGCATTTTTGGAAGTAATTTTACCCTTCCCCTGTAACTTGGGTTTTTTTTTCCCATGAAACTCTTCAATTACAAATGTTTCTTATTAATTGTCATAATGCAGAGACTTGGTAAGTGGAAGTTCTTAAGGTTTTGAAGCGCAAGTTTTTTCTAAACCGTTCACATCGTTGGCCCTGCTAGGGTTCTAGTTCAAATATTACATGTTCCCAGTGACTCTCAGTTCCGTAATCTTTGAAAAAAAATTTAGTAAATATGTCTTATTCTTATTTACAATTTCATAGTTTGTTCTTTTACCAATCATGTTGGAAAGGGGTCTATTAATTCACGGTTTCCTCTGTATTTGGTAGTTTCTCCTCAGCATGATTCCATGCACACATCAAAAGAGTACCCCTAATCCTATCGACTATCAATCTCATAGTGGTAAGGGTTTTGGGAACTTCTCTGTTCTAAATTGTTTTCCTATCATCGTTGTTCTTATAAAATTATGGGTTTCCTTCGTATAGTAATCTCATGTTATTATTTTCGTATAGGTATTCACATATTTTTAGGATTGTCTCCCATGGATGTTGCTCCTATTTTAGATTAATTCTAGGTTTTAGTCCACTTCTACCAAGATTGAGATCATTGTTGTATAACGATTTGGAGCGATTTATCTCTGATTCCCTTATTCAAGGAAAGAATGAAGACCAATATTTTATCTATCTGCTATGTATGGATCTCATGTACCATACATAGTTGTTTCAATTTTAAAAGTGGCCCAATACACTAGCACAAACTCTTTTTTTGTGTTACCCGACACAGTTGTCTGGTATTTATCTCTCTTATGTCTATGTTATAATATTTATTAATAATATCACTAGTCTTTTTTTGGTTTATAACATGTTTCCAGTGAAGTTTGAAAATTTTTATTATGGTCTTCAGAACCAGAACAATATTTTGTTTTGCATAGCTAAAAAACTCTGGTATTCTATACACCTATTAACGAATGACCTTGGCCTGTAGGATACCTTGTGTTGTTTTCAATCATATCATTTACCAATTTCATGCACATTGCAATTCTTCATCCTTATATATATAACTAGTGTAATTATCTAAGTGTTCTTAATGACATCGATTCATTTCCTTATATTTCCCTTGTTCCTTTAACCGCATTATAGGAGTTTAGGTTGAATCCAATTTTTTTAAAATTAAATAATCTATTGGTTGTTGATTCAAGTATACGAATACCAAGTTCTTTTTTCTCTACCGATAACCTGAAGCTCAAAACCCAAAATAAATTCCATAATAAGATAGGTGGCAGAGATTGATTAACTATAGATCTCCAGCCTCTTCTACTACCGAATTTCTCTATTTAAGTTATCATGAATTATTCTGTAAGATGAGATAACAATAAGCTACACTTCAACTTATGATATAGTCCCTTAACTATGAATTCAACCTACTCCATGTAATTTTTAAATTATTCTTGTTTGTTTTTCAAATATGTGTGTGTGTGTGTGTTTGTGTCTGTGAGTCTGTGTGTACTTCAGTAACAAGAATATACTACATATAATAAGATACATATAGAACTGTAACCAATCAAAGCCTAACTGAATACCCAACATCATCATTTTTTTTTAAATTTCCCATAACAACCATTTGAAATTAATTTAACCTCCTTGTTAATTTAGAATTTATTCCGAGCGGGTCAGTTCATTTATTATGGATTTGATGACATCATAGTATATTTATGGCTTCTCCCCTCTCCCTCAACTCAAATTTTTCTACGCCTAATCCAATATTTTCTACCATTGAAGTTTTACATAATCCTATCAACCATAACTATGTAAGTAGGGTCCTAACATTCTCTAATAAACTTGCATTTAAATATACTAGCATCCATATGTTATTGTTTCACTTATGATAACAACTTCGGTTGCATTTCTATTCAAAAATACCCAGATATTCTTATATCTATATAAATAAATAAGATTAGATATAGATGTATTCGTATAATAATTAACAACAACATAAAAACCATTGGAATCAAATGATCCAAAAACCCTGAATCTAATTAATTCAAACCAGAATAGCTGGTAGGGAGTCGCTTGGAAATCAAGCACCTCCACCCAACCTAGAACTGACTTCCTCAAGTTCACCCCCAAGCTAAGAATACTCGCCCATGGATCAACAACCCATGTTGATGCCTTCCATAGGTATTTAATACATTTCCTTCTTGATAAGGTTTCTTTTAGCAGTGTCCCACTTTGTGGACTTTTTCTTATCCACCTACCTAGGCTTTACATAAGCGTTTGCCTTTCTCTTCTACGGAGCTTTTATGTTTTCACATGTTTAGCATCTTTCTCCAACTAAAAAACCTAATGGATCTTTCTCTTCCATCCATTAATTTTATTTATAATTTCATCTAAAATTCTTATCAAGAAGGCATGGCAAGAATATCAATTCTAGGTGCCTCATTTCCAAGCACAATAATCCTCTTTATTTATTTAATAATGATATTCCAACATTATTTTTTCATTTTCATGGCTTTTTTATCATTCTGTTCAATGTCACTCAATCTAACCCAAAAAAAATAGTATAACCACGAAGGTATATTACAATTTCTGTCCCAAATAGCATGAGTTTGAAACATGTTACCTCGTGTGGAATTTATGAAATAGATCTATTGATTGTTCCTGATAAAATTTACGTCATTACTTAAAAAAAATGATCAATTTATTTTGATACTTAATTGGTTTGAGCATTTAGTAAATTTATTTTTACTTTAAATCATATTATAATAATTCAAAAAATAATAATAAAACTATTAAAATATTATTACAAATTTAAAAATACATATTAAAAATAGAAAAATACACTTTAAATTTAATAATAATAACTAACCATATTAAGCCTTTATTATAATGCTAAGAAAACACCAACACCCACTAACACTAATAAGCCCAATTTTTCTTCTTACAGAGCCTCCCATGGCTTCATATATAATATAAGAATAAAGTCTTCAAAATAATGTCTCATACATCTCTAAACAACTTAAAGTTTTAAAAATAAATTTAAAAATAAATAAATAAAATTAATAATAGTTTTAAAATTAAAAAAACATTTTTTAATATTGAAAAATAATATTTAATAATAATATAATTTATCATTTTATTATATTTAAAATATAATTTTTTTAAACTAATTTAATGCCATTTTTATATGAAAAATTCAAATATAAATAAATAAATAATATTATCATGGTCAATGGTCTTATTATTCAATTACCACTCATATGAATTAATATAAAGTACAACTCTATAAGAAAAGTACAACTCTATAAGAATGTTGCTACAAACTAATACAAAGTTATATAGCAAGCTCCATCTAACAATGGTGATTTAGGATTCTATATTTGTTAAACTCTATGATCAATTTTTGATATGTATTGTATAGAAAATGAGATAAATGTTAGGTATATAAATGGAACATACACACAAAAACATCGGAAGAGCACAATAATATAGTGAGAACCAAATTTATTAATAAATAAAAATAGTATAAGATTGTGAAATGTAAAGAAATACAAACTGGATAGAATAGTAGTAACTTATCTCTAAAGATAAAGTGTTTTCTACACTCATTTGGAAGCTACTTATTACAAGAGGCACAAAAATGGCATTTTAACATAAAGTACTCATCCATAAGGGCCATAAACATTATTCTAAGAGATGAAGTGGAAAAAAGGAATTTGAGCCTGAAGTTGTCTATTTGACACATCAACTTCCCGTCGCCACAACTTTTGCATACAAACCCCATCTGGGGTACATAATAGCTTATTGGAATGTTATCAATGAGAAAAATAATCGACCAAGGAAAAAGAATGTCATACTTTCCGTGACCCATGACAAGGCTAAAAAACATCATTTGGGGCCTCGAAAATGCATTGGAAGTTTGGTACCTAGAAAACTAAAGAAAAATTACCAAAATGGGGAATCAACCAATATCATTCAATGGAAGAGGTGGGAGACCATAGGTATCCACTTGGATCAATTATGCACAACCACACACCAACCTCCCCCCACCCCAAAAGAAAAAAGGAAACAATGGTTTGAATTGCATTAAGTGCCTCAATAAAATGGGGAAACCTCAACTAAATATGACTCCTAGTGAGCCACTTGTCTTGGTAAAGAAGTTGTCTTGGTTTGGCAACCCAATAGAGTCATATATTCTAGTGGTCATTGTCATTCATCATGGTTTCCATGATATAGTCCAATGTATCCTACTCAATGAAATTAAGATTGGATTTGTAGGGACCAAATTCTCTAGTCTTAAAGGTCTCTAATAGAGGTTTAAAATATGGTTAAAGTATCTCCACATTGAAAATTGGGTGCAAAAAAATTAAAGGGGGAATAATATATTCAAAATCATTCCCACCCACAACCTTTGTGATGTTGTAAGTCCTGTACCTAAGTGGCATGAGATTGTTTTTGGGGCCTATGGGATGCTCTTTGCATAAATGCAATCATGCCATATTACCAAGATAAAACATGTGTGGAACTCGATGTTCACCATTCCACTATCTATATTTAGCATTGGATTTCTCCATGACATCATAAATTTGGTTTTAGATGTGCTAGATTCACTCAATAAATTTGGATACTTCATTTGCCTCAGTATAAGCATGGGAGGACACTTCCTATGTAGATGCAATGGGAAGAGTTACGCCCATGGGGAAAAATGTTTGGAACTCGGAGCATTGTTGTGGAAAATAAAGTTTTGGTGGGATTTTTTGTAGCTATTTTGAATATATGGAAGGATTTAATCTCTTTTATGTGGATTCCTAGAGTTGTACATGTGTAAGTTATGCATAATTATCCTATTGACCAACTATGTTTTCTCAATGAGGGTGGAAAGCAGCCGAATTGGTAAACTTGATGTCCATTAGAGACCATAGGCTGGACCAAAAAGTATTGAGAAACCTACTATACTTATCTGAAATAATAGTTTTTGATAGCCCAAAATGGACCCAAACATGTTGAAACAAGATCTCAGTAGTGACTTAAACTCTGATACTCTTCTTTCATAATGCTAAAATGGCCATCTTAGAGAATTTATAAACAACCAAAAAGACACAATTGTTACCATATTTGGTGAAGGGAAAGCCTAATCTATAATCCATGGTGAGAGAATCCTAGGGATTCTCATTAATAAAAACATTTTGTGTACATGAATAATTGTAGAACTGAAAAAATCCCAACATCTTGTTTCCTCCAACTCAATTACCACAATATTTTTCTTCAGACTAACTAAATCCTAATGGCTACTCGAGCCCTCTTTTTATACAATATGGGTGAGGGGTAGCCTTATGGAAAGGAGGATTGTTTTCCCTCCAAAACTCCTAAAAAGCAAGATTATGCCTCCTAAGTGACCTTGCAACTACAAAAAGGAGTAACTGGTGCTTCAAGTCAATTGAGTTTAATATTCTTGTAGTAGGGGACATGCCCCATAAATTTCTCTAACTGCATATCCCCGTGATCTATGCCAAAACTCCCCAATATATTACATCATAAGCACATTACGCACACAAGGCACGATAAATCATTCTAACCTTCCTAAGAACTTATTTAAGATAATAAAATGTTATTAAGTGAAAAATAAGAGGTTTAATACATCCTCTATGTGCCTAGGGAAGGTTATCTGGGCCTTATGTTACCTAATTCGGGGGGACAGGGGGCATCATACCCCCTACTTAAATTGTTTCTCATTCTCTAAGAAACCTATTCTTCCTCCTTTTTTTTTCCTTACTTGTTTGCTTGACAGCCTAATTAACATCCCATGTTGCATTGCAGGTTGTTGATCCTACTAGATAAAAACCTACATTTTTCTCAATATCCTACCACTCGCATGACTCTTCCTCTTGACTTTGATGTTCTTGAAGTCCTAATACCAAAGGAGGATTAAACATAATTCCAATCCATTGGGTCTCAAGTAGTTTCTAAATGATTATTTTATGTAAAGGTGTTTTTTCCAATGTAACCTACAAACTATCAAGGGAATGATATTCCCTGATATTCATGTTGTAAGACAATGTCGTCCATATCCTTTAGTAGGTGTATGGAATTTGTTCTCCAAATAGTATAAAGGTATCCTCATAGTGGAGGATGGCCTCTACATGGATTTGTTTGTAAATCTTCAACATATTTGGGCCCTCTGCTAGAATTGCATGGGTAGAAGAGAGGGAAAATGGATTAGGATGTTTTGGTCTAGTCCAAAGTGTTTCTTTTAGTTCTATGCCCAAGGATATTTTTAATTCTTCATCCCTGACCTCTTCATACATTAACCATGATGCTATGGCCATCAATTGTGTGCCTCCCAAATATGGATTTGGGTCCCATAGAGTAATATTAGACAACACATGGTTGTGAATGTAAAACTCAGCAACATTGTCCGTATATTTTATAATGCACTAAAGGGAAAATTCAATGAATTCTTTAACATCCTATAGAGGGAGAGTTCCTCTTTGTGCAAGAATTTTAATTTGAAATTGGCACAACTAATCCTTGAGAAACAAGGAGTAGGCTTTGGATGGTTTCTTGCAACTCACTTCTTCCAAAGAAACATGTGCCATGATGTCGCGTTTTTCTCTAGGTTTGCAACTAGAATTTATTTCTCCTACATCAATCTCTATGTTTGCTACAATTTTACCTTAGTTGTTTGTTTTATCTTTCAAGTAATACCTTCTATTTACTTCATCAAATCTTAGCAATGTCATCTCTTCCATCAACTTTTTCATTTCTTCCTCCATCTTTCCAACACCAACAAATCACTTTGATTATGTAATTTTCTTCCATCTATGAGTATTATCCTTTTCTTGTTCAAAATGAAGGAATAATCATGGTGCTAAATGTATAGGAATTATTTTACCTACCTCAATCCAAGAATAGAAGGAAGTGGATTCTCTTGGAGCTGGTTGATTTGTTGTTTTTCAATTTCCTATGGCTCTCGAGGCCACTCATGTAGCTCTATTGTTTGTTCTTGTAGCCCTGTAGGTTGAGAACTTGGTCCCTCTAGTTGTAGTTAAAACTTCTTTTATTCAAGAGGCGTGGGTGTTACTAAATTGTCTCTACAATTTCTTGCATTGGTTTCTTCCCTTCTATATTCTAAGGTTATTCTTTCTCAAGGCTAAGAGTTTCATCAATGGTTATAGGAGTGGGAGACAGAAGGCTAGGGTTTGCCACTAAACTTGACTTTGGTACTTTTTCTTCTCCTTAAGTAAGTAGGTGTTTTCCTATCCTTGGGTTTTGTCGAAGTTCCCAAGGCTATCAATGTGTTAGAAATGACAACAAATTATCTTAAATGTAATGATGTAATTAGTAAAAATGAGTTATCGTTCAGTTAGTTTTGTAACTATAGGAAGTTACGTAGATAAATAGTCCATACTAAATTGGTGATTGTCTGAGAGGCTTGATGTAATGTTTTGGACAGTCATTTTTTGACCTGGAGAAATAAAAATTCCAATCCCTTCCCCCGTGGAGGTTTCCTTGACACAATGTGAGGGTTTTACCACTTAATTTTCTTTGTGTCTCTTGTTGTGTTTTCAGTTTCTGTTTATTATATATTTATTTCTTATTTTTTGGGATTGAAAACCAATAATTAGTATGAGAGCCACTATCAATTTATTTTTTTTAAGAAGCCTATCTTTCATTGAGCAATTAGAAAGTCTCTGAAAGCAGTCGATCAGCTGACAAGGAGTCATTTACTTGCTAATTATTATCAAATGAATCAGCCGTCGTGTATGGAGCCCAAGTTGACCCTATCTATAGCCTGTATAATTATTTAAGAAGCCACCAAAAGTCGCATAGTGATAGCCACATTCCTAAGGAGTCGTTATCCCTGTAAGCAAACTTATTTTTGAAAATTGTTAAGTGACCATCTGAAACAAGGGAGCCTTATTTGAAGTCTTCGTTGAGTATATAATAAAGTTGGTATTTCAAAACGAGTCAAGACGATATTTAATCCTGCACAGAGCTATCGTTTAGAGACAATATGAAATTCATAAGAGGAGTCAACGGAAAGTTGTTGTTAACTACAGTGGAAGAGTTTTTGTATAAGGGATATCCACATTTTTCATTCCTAAGTTAAAAAGGGATAGTTGAAGTTAGTCAAAGCCAAGGAGGCAAGGGTTGTTATAATTTTTGAAGTCATTTGAAGAAACGTAAATGCCAGAAACCCTAGCCAAAAAATCCAACACATAACCAAAGACTAAGGATTTCAAGAGACCGTGTGTTGGTTGCAAGATAATTTTTGTTTTGGAAACAAATTTTTATTTTTTACAGCAAATAAAATTCTGAAAAAAAATTGATGTTGGGTTTTTTCTTAAAAAAACAGGGTTCTAAAAAATTGTCTCATAAAATTGTTGAATTTTTTGGTTTCTTCAAAGAAAATTTGAGTAGGGGTTTTGAAGTTTTTTTTTGGAATCTGCAATTAAAAAGAGAAACCTTAGAGAAAGAAACCAGAAGAAAGAAATTAAAAAAAACCTTAATAGAAGGAAACCCTAGTAGGAGGATTTTCTAAAAAGAATTCAAAGCCCGTGTAGGAAGAAATGGTTAAAATGATAAATGTTAAGTTTGAGGCGGAGAAGTTCACCGGTAAGTTCAATTTTGCATAGTGGAAACTAAAAGTAAGGGGTTTGTTGGTGTAAAAAGGGTTGCACAAATCTTTAGATGGGGTTAAAACTAAACCTACTGGCATGATAAATTTGGATTGGGAGGACTTGGATGCCCAAGCTCTCAGTACTATCAGGTTGTGCCTTGCGGATGAAGTTATCTTCAACATTGTTGAAGAATCCTTAGCAACAGGTTTGTGGGCAAAGTTGGAAACACGATATATGACCAAATATTTAACCAAAATAATTTATTTAAAGAGGCATTTGTATATTCTCCGGATGAAGGAGGGAACTAAAATAGTAGAAAACTTAATGTATTTACTACACTTATTTTCCAGTTGTCAAATATGAATGTTAAGTTTGAAGAAGAATATAAAGCTAGTACATTTTTATGTTCCTTTCCCGAATCTTTGGATCACTTTGTGACTTCTATCAATTTGAGCGCAACCGAATCTTTAGAATTTGATTGTTTTGTGGGAGCTAAGTTATCTAAAGAACTAACGAGGAAGTCCAGCATCAAAACTTCCCCGACAGAAGCCATGGTAGCTAGAGGTCGGTCCAAGGAAAGAGGAGATAAAGCAAGAAGTTCTTCTAGATCAAAGTAAAAATGAAAGAAGTGTAAATTCAAATGTTGGTATTGCAACAAAACAAGGCATCTCGAGAAAGATTGCTGGAAAAGAAAGGAGTCCATTGAAAACCCAAAGAAGGAAGAAAATAAAGTTGAGTCAGGTATGGTTGATGAAGTTTTATCTATTGAATTAGGTATGGTATAAGAAACTATGTATGTTTGAAATGTTTCTCAGCATTATGAAAATTGGTTGTTAGATTCTAGTGCTTCTCATCACATGAGACCACATAGAAATTGGGTCACTTCATATCAATTTGTAAATGGAAGTTCTGTGTTTATGGGTAATAATGTATCTTGTCAGACTATTGGGATGGGAAATGTTAGAATTAAAATGTATAATGACACAGTTAAAACATTAACTCATGTTAGACATGTGCCTGAGTTGAGAAAGAATTTGATTTCTTCAGGAGTATTGGACTTGGAAGGTTACAAGTTTACAGGTCAAAATGGAGTGTTGAAAGTTTCAAAGGGCACTTTGGTTGTTATGAAGGCAAATAATATTGGAAACCTTTGCAGGCTTAGAGGAAGTACTTAGTTCAATGAGGCAGTGAATTTATTTGAGAAGGAAAAAGAAGATACTTGCCTATGGCATCAACGGCTAGGCCACACGCGAAAAAAGGGCCTTCAAGTACTGATGAATCACAAATTACTTCCTAATTTTGAATCCTTGATTTTGGATTTTTGCAAACATTGTGTATATGGAAAACAATGTAAGAAGAAACTTAAAACCCGAAGTCATAATAGTAAAGGAATTTTGGACTATATTCACTATGATCTTTGGGGACCATCTCCTACTATATCTTATGGAGGTGCATTATATTTCTTAACATTTATTGATGATTACTCTAGGAAATTTTGGTTTTATATGTTGAAAAGAAAAGTTGATGTATTTAATGTTTTTAAACAATTTAAAACTAGGGTGGAAAAGAAAAAAGGAAAATCAATTAAATGTTTAAGAACTGATAGTGGCGGTGAATTTACTTCTTTAGAATTTTAGCAATATTGAAAGGATGAAGGGATTGTTAGACATAAAAATATTGTCTATACTCCTTAGAAAAATGACATTAATGAACATATGAATCTGACTCTTATGGAAAGATCCAGAAGCATGATCAACAATGCTAACCTATAGGAGTTGTGGGAAGAAGCAGTATCTATTGCTTGTTATTTGGTAAATAGATCACCTTCAGTTACCATTAATTATAAAATTGTTGGAGAAGTTTGGTCTAGTCAGTCTTGTGATTATTCACAATTAAGATTTTTCTATTGTGATGCATATGATCTTATTCCAAAGAATCCTCATTCTAAGTTAGACCCAAAAGAAAATTGTTATGTCTTTGTTGGGTATGACAATATAGTGAAAGGATATAGGTTGTGGGATCCTTCTTCACGTAAGATAGTAATTCTTAGAGATGTAATATTTGATTAATCTTCTGTTTTAAAATCCAATGTTGGAAAAATTGAACAGGAACAAGTATCACCAAATCAACAAATTCAGTTGGAGACATAACTTTTTTCCGGAAAGTCAGAAGAAAGAAGAGACTTCTAAAGAAAAAGGTAAAGAAGATGCAAAGGAAATTATAGAAGTTCAAGAACCAATTAAGAAACCAGTCACTCTAAACAGGTTTACAAGGGAAATAAGAACATCCAAAAGGTATGAAGATTATGCTTCCTCTATTGCGTTGACTAATAAAGATGGGGATCCTTCTTGTTATTAGGAAGAAATGGATGATGTGGATAGTGAAAAATGGAAAAATGCTTTGGACGAGGAAGTGGATTCCTTAGCCAAGAACAAAACTTGGGATCTTGTAAAACTTCCTAAAGGGAGACGTTTTGTCGGATGCAAATGGGTAATCAAATTGAAGCGAAATTTTGATGGAAGTATTGAAAGATATAAGGTGAGGCTGGTAGCAAAAGAGTATTCTAATATTTTTTCACAAGTCATAAAAATTGTTTCTATTCATATTGTGTTAGCACTAACTACATTACTTAATCTTGAGTTAGAATAATTAGATGTTAAAACAAATTTTCTTCATGGAGATTTGGATGAAGAGATTTATATGGAACAACCAAAAGGTTTTGTACAAGGTTGCAACAGAATATTATTTTGCAAGCTCAAGAAATCATTTTATGGCCTAGGGCGATCTCCCAGGTATTGGTACAAGAAGTTTGACTCCTTCATGGTGAGCTAGAACTTCACTAGAAGTGAGTATGATCATTGTGTGTACTTTAAAAATTTCAATGACATATTCATGATCTTGGTCTTGTATGTTGACCATATTCTTATTACAAGCAAAAGCATGGAAGAGATCAACATGTTAAAGGCTCATCTTTCTAGAACGTTTGATATGAAGGATCTTGGAGCAGAAAAACATATCTTGGGCATGGATATACATAGAAATGGGAAAATGGAAATATCTGGTAATCACAACAAAAGTATGTGGAGAAAGTACTTGCAAATTTCGGTATGGATAAGGTGAAACCTGATACTATTCCTTTAGCTTCCCATTTTAATCTTTCTTTGGGTTTGAGTCCTAGAACTGATGAAGAAAATAATTATATGTCTCGTGTACCATATGAAAATGCAGTAGGAAACTTAATGTATGTGATGGTATCTACAAGACTTGACATTTCACATGTAGTTGTAGTTGTTAGCAGGTTTATGGATAATCCAGGAGAAGAAAATTGGCAAGCAGTGAAATGGGTGCTTCAATATTTGAGATGCACAAGTGACCATTGTATCATCTTTAATGGTAGTGAAGGTTCAATCTATGGACATGTGGATGTTGATTATGCAGGTTATTTGGACAAGAGGAGATCTACTACAGGACATGTCTTTACTCTTGGTGGAGCAATTAGCTGGATGTCAAAGCTTCTAGAAATAGTTGGTTTGTCCACTACTGAAGCAGAGTATATAGCTTCTTCAAATGCATGTAAAGAAGCAATCTAGTTGAAAGGTATACTTGATGAGATTGGAAGGATGCAGGAGAAACTGAATGTATTATGTGGCATTCATAGTGTTATTCATTTAGCTACAAATCCATCTTATTACAACAAGACTAAGAACATTTATGTAAGGTACCATTTCGTAAGACATGTGATTGATGGTGGAAAAGTAGCTCTCAATAAGGTCCATACACAAGAGAATCATGCAGACATGTTCACAAAGCCAGTTTTAGTAGAGATGTTGCGATGGTGTTTGGCTTCTCTTGCCTTGCGGAAGAGATGATGAATGGGCATGGGCAACAGATTAGGAAAAAAAATTCAAGGTGGATATTGTTAGAAATGAAAACAAATTATCATTAAATGTATTGATGTAATTAGTAAAACTGGGTTACCCTTCAGTTAGTTTTGTAACTATAGGAAATTACATAATGAAATAGTCCATATTGAATTGGTGAGAGCTTGAGAGGTTGGATGTAATGTTTTGGAGAGTCATTTTTTGACCTGGAGCAATAATAATTCTAATCCCTTTCCCCATGGAGGTTTCCTTGAAACATTGTCATGGTTTTACCACATAATTTTCATTGTGTCTCTTGTTGTGTGTTCAGTTTTTGTTTATTATACATTTCTGTCTTATTGTTCAAGCTTGAAAACCGACAAAATTTAGCAGTAACCTCCTTTTCCTCCTCCTCCAAAATTTCCTCCCCTCCTTATTGTGGTAAATGGCTTCCTCCTACCTCTTTATTCGTTTTCTTAGTTGGGCTCCTTTATTCGATTTACAGCACGATTTGCAGGAGCGGATCTTACAAGAAGGGAAATAGCATGACACATACTAGGAGTTGAAATAGAGATTGTAGTAGCAAGGTGAAGGTGATAGGGATGAAGATTATCACCTCACGGTAGATGCCTTGGTCAGATTCAGGAACAAGATTTATGTACCAGATAGCAGTGAGTTGAAAAATCTCATCTTGAGGGAGTTTCATGTCAAACCATATTCAGGCCACCTGGGACATCATAAGACATCAGCATTTGTTAAAAAATTCTACTATTGGTTGAACTTTAAAAAGAGGTGGTTGAGTTTGTTTCTAAATGTTTGGATTGTGAGTGAAACATCCAACTAGTCTATTACAACCTGTTTTGATCCCATAATGGAAATGTGAGGTCATTTACATGGACTTCATTACAAGTTTGTCGAAGATACTGCAATAGCATGATTCCATAATGGTTTTTGGTTGATAAGTTAAGCAAGATGGCTCACTTCATTGCCATGAAGTCTACAAAAAAATTTAGTGAGGTAGCATAGATCTTCATCAAAGAGATAGTGAGATTTCATAGTGTTCCCAAGAAGATCATATAAGACAGATAGGGTCAACAAGATTCTTTAGGATATGTTAAGGATATATGTTATGCATCAATAGAGGAAGTGGGAGGAGTATCTTCAATAGGTGGAGTTTGTGTATAATAATGGGCATCGGGAATCCTTGAGGATGAATCCATTTGAGGTTCTTTATATGCAGAGTTGTAATACTCCTATGAACTGGACTGATCCAATGAACAAGGTATTTATTGGACCAGATCTGTTGGTTGAGATGGAGTGGGAGATGCAAGTTATTAAGAGGAATTTAAAGGAAACTCTAGACAAGAAGAAGAGTTAGGTAGATCAACATAGAGCATTTAAGGATTTTCAGGTTGGGGAGCATGTGTACTTGTGCATCAAGACCAATAGGATGTCCTTTAGGATTGGGTCATGTGCCAAGCTAGCACCTTGGTATTGTGGGCCTTTTAAGATCCTTGAGAGGATTGGACCAGTGGCCTACAAACTTGCACTACTACCAACAATGAATGTACATGATTTTTTCCATGTTTTATTGCTTAAGAGACATGTGTAGGATGTTGATTATATGATTGATTAGTTTGTATTGCAGGTGGAACCAGAGGGAGAGTTCCATCCAAAGACATAGTGCACTCAACAACAGAAATATTTCATGCTCCGAAAGTGAGCAATAGAGCAAGTTAAAGTATAATGGAAGCACTTTAGGCTCAATGAATCTACATGGGAGATGGTTGATCGATGTGGGCTATGTATATGATTGTCATTGTAAATACCACAATGGGATATGTCATAAAGCTCCAGTAAGTGGTATGCTTATTTTATTTTTTAGTAGGATGTCATTGAAACAACTGCACCAATCTATGTTATAAAACTCCATAGGTAGCATATTTTTTTTTAGTCGTTTGTTGGTCATAGTTGTCATAGAACACCGAGGATGGTGTTCCCCTAAGGAGGAGGGGTTTGTAATAGCCTCGGGTTAAAGTTTCATGTAATAAAGGATATTAAAGGAAAAAATAATAAGGTCAAGGTCACGGGACACGTATTCCAAGCTAAATGTTGGGAAAAAAATCATATTGGGCATCACTTATGGTTTATTATGGCTAAGGAAATTGGCAAAGGCATTGAAAAATGAAAAAAAGGAAAATAGGCATTAATTGGCATTTAATTATGAGAAATAAAGGAAAATAGGAGAAGAGGAATATGAAGAGACATGATTTTGAATGCAAGGGAAATTAAATTAAAATGAAGAAAAATTAATTAAAAAAAGGGAAATCGATGATAAAAAGGCATCAGAGAAACAATTCACATCTTTTTTCAGTTCATTTTTGGCTCTCTCCTTTCATTCTCTCTCTCATACACTTTGATAATTCTTGGATCACTCTAGTATCCACTTTGGTTTGGAGAAAAGAAAGAAAGCAAGCAAAGGAAAGGGACAAGCAAAGGAAAGCAAGGGAATGTAAGGAAAAGGTTGGATCAACAGCTTCAGCAGAAGGATTTGCAGGTAACAAGTTGCATGTGAGAATTCCTAGCTGAGGTGTGAATTCCTAGCTGAGGTGTGAATGCATGGTGCATGCATTTGTCTATTTTGTTCATTTATTGTCATTGGCATGGGTTTTTCTTGGTTTAATAGTGGTTTCAAACTTACCTTTCCATTTCCTAGATAGCCATGGTGTGATGGGATTCATTCTTGGTTGAGCTTTGGATTGGTGGAAGGTTTTTAGGACCGAGTGAGGTGGTCTTAGGAAAATTCCCAAGGGTTGGGGGTGGGGATGGTTTTATCCAAGAATCCCTTGATAAGTGGGTGGATACAGGAAAATTCCTCAATTTATGGTGAAGTAAATTCTAAGGCATCCAAGCTTCATCTAGTTTTGTGATCTCGGGACCGGTTTAGGTGAGATCATGGTATCTTGAGGGTGGAGGTGGTTTAACCTCTAGAGTCCTTGTTTTCTTATGTCTTGGTTTATCCCATGATATCCCACATTCATGCTTGGAATATGGCACGAAGGTGATTGGTTGAAAGAAAGATTTGGTTCAACCCAATCTATGGTTGGGTGGTACGTGGAAGCCCCTAACTTGGTTGGATTTTGTATATGTTATAGTGAGTTATTTTCCTAATATGATTAAGCACATGTATTGGTTATTATGTGGATTTTATGTTTGTTTTTTCATGTTTTCTATTCTGTTTATATGTGGGTTATAAGAATGGTTCTAAGATGTGCTCTAGTTATGGCTCTTGTTCATGATTCTATAAGTTAATGAATGGTTGATGAATGCATGGGCTAACAAGTGTTGTTGCAGCTATCTTGAGAGGAAATTTGATCTTCTTGGTGATTCTCATATGAATTTCAGGTCCTTATGATCAAATATGCTTTCATGGCATATAGCTTTTTTATGTTTGACAAAATTTCTATCATGGCTTAGGCATGTCTTAGTCAAGATTTTGTTCAAGTTTTGAATGGAATGAATTTTTATCATCTCAATTATGATTCTGGAAGCTTATATGCAATTATGGGTAGTGTTCTGGGGGCTAGCCTAAAAACATGGCCCAAATCTCAGAATCTTTGGCACAGAACTGGTGTTTTTGGGTCATAACTACATGGAAGTAGGCCTATGATTGTGGTTGTAGCCTCCCAACTACATGAATTTAGGATTATGGTTGCGGTTGAGGGAAAACCTAGTGAAAAAGGGTTCCAACTCAGGGATTAGTTTCCTAGGATGGTTATTTGGATCCTACGTGGTTTGTAGTCCCTGAGGGATGTCAGGGTGTTTTCAGTTTGTAGGCCCCACTTCCATCACCATAACTTGGAGTTTGGGTCATGTAATAGTAGCACTAAGCTGATGTTTACCTTAGAGAACTTGTGAAAGTGGGTAAATGTGGGAGGGGGCATTAAAAAATCTTTCAAGGGTAATTCTATAGAATTTATGGGCATTTTATTGTAATATTGTAAAGAAAAAGGCATGTGGCACTAGGAATGTTAAGTTATGGCTCTACTAGAGCTTTGAACCTATTGATATTAATGTTGAATGTAAATGGAGCTAGCCATGAAAACTAGCCTTTTATCTAATACAAATAGTTGATTTGTTCAAAAAAGAGAAGAATACATGCAATGGAATGTTACACACCAAAAAAAATTGTTAACCCTGGGACATAATGCATTGTTGATAAAAGTATGCCATGGAATTGAAATTTCCTCTTCCTTATTGGTTTACATATGTCATACATAGTGATGTCGACCCATAAATTCATTATCTCATTGATAATAGGCTCAATATATATATTCATATTTTTAACTTGGTGCTTACCTAATTGTTTGAAATTACACATAATTACTACTATGATATATACATATAAGTAAATAAATAAATATAACAAATTTTGCAACAAACAAGACAAATGAAAATGTTGCAATATTCAAAAAGTAATGTGAACAAATACATGGAATAATTAATGTCAACATAATATGCTCCCTATTTATTGACATCGAAGGTGGATTGTTATTGTTGATAACAAAAATCAACCACACTGAGTAAATAGACTTGAGCTCTCCAAATGGATTAACACCATCAACTTTCAATGGAAGCCTAACTTTATGAGGTTCAACTTTAAAATGCAGCCATTTTCCCTCAATTTCTTTAAAAGCATAACCATTTGCACACATTAATAGAAAACCATGTTCACTTCTCTTCCGTGCATGGAAATCCATAAACTTTATTATGCTTTCACACCTGAACAATCGATAGAAGCATGGAATTATGGGAATACAATGAAGAACCTTTTGACGCACTTTTTTTGTTATTTGATTAGTTCGATATCTATTGTTGTTACATTTCAGGCATTTTTTTCGATGCATGTTGTCCATAATATATAATATGATCATTAGGACATGCATCTATAGCTTTATACTCCATTCCAATTTCTTTCATAACAACACATAAATTAATCTCAGTATATGTGAGGTAACTCGTTTGGCAATGGTAACAAAAATTCACCTAACAATCTAGTACAACATAAAAAAATCAATAGTTATTGTAAACAATATTAATCATAAATATTGCATTCTTTTTTTACACATTAATTAACACTAAAAAGCAGGAAAAATCAACCTTTCATGTGATGAAACATATTATAATTTACCTTAGAATCTGTTTCATATAAGTGTTTAACAAACCATTCAAAACCTTTAATTTCACAATAATAGTGTAGCAGAGACAACATGTGTTCTTGAGCCTTCATAAAGTTGTGTCCTTTCCTTCTTTAGCACATGTTTATCATCACAAAAAACATATTTGTTCTTTGCATCGACGCCAAACACGTCTTGGAGCAACTGATTTTTCCAATTATCTAGAACTATAATGTCATCTTCTTGCATAGGATCATTATGATCTTGAGTTTCAATATTTGATCCATCTTCCTTAACTTGTAAAATATCATTTATAACACTAATACTTGGTGTAATATTGGAATCACGGTACCTAGGGGTCCACAATGACTTTATAATGATTTCAAACAATCATGTGAAATAATTAGTCTGTAGGACAAATATTATAACAATGAAAAACTTTACAGTTATGTTTAAAATAAAGAAAATATATATAATGATTCATAAATCACATAAATATACCACTAGATAATATTCATTCCCCCCCCTTCAATGTCCCCATTCTTCCAACAATGTCTATTAGTTGTTTCATATAAAATTGTCCACAGATGTTTGCACTTGCAAGAATTGTAAGGGCAATAACATTTTCCACCATTCACCCCTTGTAGATTAGTTGATCTCCATCTAATGTTTTTTGACATTCTTCCTGCAGCCAAAAAACAATTATATAAAACAAAAGCTATTTTTCACTCACAAAAAAGGCATTATGACCTTTCACAATCATTGTATTTATATCAAACATATCAAAACATCTCTTACTATGGGGTATTTATAAATTTATGTATCATTGCAAATGCAATGTTAGATGACTAGTCAAAGTCGAAGATGACTAGTCAAACAAATGGTCACACTAACCTCAAGGTCAAATAAACAGTCACATTAACCATGTGGTGTTGCAATTGTGACAACTAGTGCCTACTATCACAATTCCAGCACAAAATATTGTTTGTCTCACTTGCGATGAAAAACTTATGTCATCGCAATTGCAACGCATTAGAAATCATACATTGCAATTAAAACTCGCAACAAATATGCCATTATAACTGTGATGAACATTGACACCAAAACTTATAAAAATAAAATAAAAAGGATAAAAATAAAAATCCATGACCTTTGCAACAATATGCGTCATACCCTCAAACTATGTTGTCACAATTTAGTCCTATATGTTGTAATGTCAAGTTCAAATATGTCATTTGTGTGAGGAATCATATGTTGGAATTCAGGTGTTTAATATAATGAAAGCCTAATGTGCATGAGATATAGAAGAGAAGGAACTCATCAGATTAATCTTAAACATATTTAACATATTTAAAATGATTAGATTAATCATATATTAGACAAATTTGTGTGGTTATGCATGAATAAAACCAGCCTCAATAAATCTTAACCCCAAATGTATCATGAGGGACCAAATCTCTTGAGGTGCAAACATTTCTTCAAGATTTGTAGTTAAAAAAAGGTATGCATCTCAAGATATTTGATCTCTCTCGGTACTATAAAGATCAAGAGCTAAGATAGATCTAGGCGCGTTTATGAATCAAATTATCGACATTAAAATATTTTTTGGTTATTAACATAATTATATTATTTAACCCTACATATTGAAATAATTTATTTTATTTTTATTATTAATAATATTTTTTAGATGATATATGTTAATTTAAGGAATTTAAAAACACCCATTACTCTTATTGAGAAGTAATTGAACTTTTCAGAAACAATTACTTACCTCTTTTTCATTTGGAAATTAAAATATTTTATTATGAATAACATTAAAGTATTATATATATATATATATATATATATATATATATATATATATATATATATATATATATATATAGATATATATATTACTTTACATTATAGAAATAAAAATTTCATTAATTTTCTTTTCTTTTTTGGATTTTGGCTTCTGAATGGGGGGCGCGTTGGAACTTTGGAACCTGCATGAAAAGGGTTAGGTTTTTTACTGCAGACATGTCGAATCCATCCCTCTTGCTGCTGTCAACTTGACCTGAATACCTACTCTCGTACCGGTCGTCGTTACCAACACTACCTCCCCATTTATGGCTTCGTTTCCTCCTCGGTGAGTCTATTTTACATTTTACTTGCCTTCCCTATTTAGCCTTGGTATGTTGAAATGGTTATCAATTTATGGAGGCGGCTAGCGAGTATACTTCGGGAGCATCTATGGAATTGGAGATGGTGGACTACTTGGAGGACCCGTTGGAAGCATGGAAAATTTTAGGGGCGAATGTTCGCCCTTTGGTGAAATAAAGGGGTTTTAAATTTTTAGTGGGCGAATATTTTGTATCATAGTACATTTTTACAAATCCCCTCAAATAGCCCACCTTATTTTAAGGGAGAGGATAAAAAAGGTAAATTTAGCCCTTGAAATTAGGAGCTACAACCTTCCATTCGCCCTAATTTTCAAGAATAGGTTTTATTTAAGTGAATCATATGGGTCAAATACCATATTTATAAAACAGTTATGGTAAATTAATAAAAATATAAATAAATGAGAGGTATGGTAAATAAATAAAACATTTTTTATATTTACTCCATAAGTCACCTTATATACATTCAAGGGTGTAAACAAATAAAAATATAAATAAAGTGGAGGTATGGTAAATAAATAAAACATATTTTTATACTTACTCAAAAGGTATGGTAAATAAATAAAAATATAAATAAACTAGACATATGGTAAATAAATAAACCCTCTTTTTATATTTAGTCCATAACCCTCTTTCTATTTTTGAAGGCTCAAAAAAGAGGTTTTATTTAAGTGAATCCTATGGGCCAAATACCATATTTGTAAAAGAGGTATGGTAGATTAATAAAAATATAAATAAACGAGAGGTATGGTAAACAAATAAAACATTTTTTTATATTTACTCCATAAGTCACCTTATATTTACGAACACTCAAAAAATGCATTATATTTAGGTGAAACCTATGGGCAAAATACTATAGGCCAAATACCACGTGCTAGATTATTATTAATACCATGCAAAAAAACATTATTAACCCTAATATTAGTATTAATCAAAATAAAAATGGCACATTGTATTGACCCACGGTATTCACCTGTAATGTAGCATATTTAAATGGGGAATTAAACCAGATCCATCTTTACTCTGGATCTACTAAGCCCCGAGAGCAGGGAAAATTTTAAGAACCCCCCCTAAATTTATAAATATAATAAATGGGCGAATCTCCATGGTATATAGGAAAAATGGAAGGCGATTTTATCAATAATATAATATGCATATATAATTTTTTGGCAAATCTCTCACCAAGCATGGCGAATATTTTACTCAATTATAAATTCTTGTAAGATCTTGGCGAGTCTTTCACTAAATAATAAAACTTTGTAAAGTCCTAGTGAATCTTAGCATAGGCTACATGCTGGTTTAATTCCCCCATTTAAATAGGCTACATTCTAGGTGAATACCATAGGTCAATACCATGTGCCATTTTGGTGAATACCATGGGTCAATACCATGTGCCATTTTTATATTTATTAGAATATTTTACTCAATTATAAAATCTTGTAAGACCTTGGCGAGTCTTTCACTAAATAATAAAACTTTGTAAAGTCCTAGTGAATCTTAGCATAGGCTACATGTTGATTTAATTCCCCCATTTAAATAGGTTACATTCCAGGTGAATACCATGGGTGAATACCATGGGTCAATACCATGTGCCATTTTGGTGAATATCATGGGTCAATACCATGTGCCATTTTGGTGAATACCATGGGTCAATACCATGTGCCATTTTATTTTTATTAATTCTAATATTAAGGTTAATAATGGTTTTTTGCATGGTATTAATAACAATCTAGTCCATGGTATTTGTCCCATAGTATTTTGGCCATAGGTTTCACCTAAATATAACCCATTTTTTGAGTGTTCGTAAATATAAGGTGACTTATGGATTAAATATAAAAAAATGTTTTATTTGTTTACCATACCTCTCGTTTATTTATATTTTTATTAATTTACCATACCTCTTTTACAAATATGGTATTTGACCCATAGGATTCACTTAAATAAAACCTCTTTCTTGAGCCTTCATAAATAGAACGGGGGTTATGGACTAAATATAAAAAGAGGTTTTATTTATTTACGATACGTCTAGTTTATTTATATTTTTATTTATTTGTCATACCTTTTGAGTAAGTATAAAAAGACGTTTTATTTATTTTACTAATTTACCATACCTCTTTTACAAATATGGTATTTGGCCCATAGGATTCACTTAAATAAAACCTCTTTCTTGAGCCTTCATAAATAGAACGAGGGTTATGGACTAAATATAAAAAGAGGTTTTATTTATTTACGATATGTCTAGTTTATTTATATTTTTATCTATTTACCATACCTCCACTTTACTTATATTTTTATTTGTTTACACCTTTACATGTATATAAGGTGACTTATGGAGTAAATATAAAAAATGTTTTATTTATTTACCATACCTCTCATTTATTTATATTTTATTAATTTACCATACCTTTTTTATAAATATGGTATTTGGCCCATAGGATTCACTTAAATAAAACCTATTCTTGAAAATGGGCGAATGGATTCACTTAAATAAAACCTATTCTTGAAAATGGGCGAATGGAAGGTTGTAAGTCCTAATTTCAAGGGCTAAATTTACCTTTTTTACCCTCTCCCTTTTTATAAGGTGGGCTATTTGAGGTGATTTGTAAAAATGTACTATGACACAAATATTCACCCACTAAAAATTTAAAACCCCTTAATTTCGCCAAAGGGCGAACATTCGCCCCTAAAATTATCCTTGCCCGAGAGGTATCAAATATCGTGATATGCAAACTAGCATAGAGTGAAAAAATATTTGGGCGCTTGGTGGATCAAGAGTAAAAATGGATGTTGTAATTTAATGTATGTTAAATATTTTAACTTGGTTAAAATAAACAATAAAATAAAAATCAATAATTAATTTTATTAATTTTTATAAATCACTAATAGTAATTTTTAAGCTCCATGTTTATGATAACCCATGGTATTGACCCATGGTAATACCATGCTATTCATGTGAGCATAGACTATTTAAAGGGGAAATTCTATCATCTTAGATCCATCTTAATTCTAGGTCTACCAAGTGCTCAAAGGGATAAATAAATTTCATCCCCATAAGAGTGATAGATGTGGAGTTAAGATGGATATAGGTTGGTTTTTATGAGAATGAAGATATTAAGTAGACTTAGGAAATTATATTGTAAAAACATCTTAAGGTGAATGGTTAAAGCTACATTTAGTCACTTCACAAGATTTAGTAAAAAATACCAATATCTTCATTAATATTGGTTTTTAACTTTTTCTGATTTAACAAAAAAATTCAAAACAATGAAACCTTATCACTCTTTCCAGATTTCTCACCATTTTTCAGCCATTCTCAATATGATATCTTCATGAAAAAGTTTAGGTACTGATGTTGGATTAGTTGTTTGAAAAATAAGTTAGTTTGTACAGCTTTTCATCTTCTGTGATATTCTTAGTTTGTCCTAATGATCTGTAGGGGTTGGAGCCACTGCACCATATTTTCCTAAAAGGTGGAGATTGTTCACCAAATAGGAAATTAATGTACATGTTACAACATTGTTAAAAAGTGTGAGACCTATGAGGGTAGTGAATTATGCTAATAAGCAATTTAGATTAGGAGAGACGTAATTAAATTTTATTATTTAATTGAAGATTTCCAATTAAAATAATAATAAATCTACATTTATATATTCGTATATTGATTGGAAGGATTCTCACAATGGTCACTTCTTTCAATTAGATCCCTTCAAGCCCTTGGGATACCTAATACTTTCTTATATAATATAGTTGGGACTTGCTACTTGTTGGCGTGTTGGGGTAAACAAACTTGATGTGTTTTTTTTTTCTCGCAGTTGGAGTCTATGGAATAAGAAAGAAAATTGATAACTTGAAAAAAGTGGTAGCTTGACAAAAGTTGTAGAGAAAAGATTAATCTCTCCTACCTCGACAAAACTTGTTGTCAATATCAACACCTACAAGAACTTTGTTGTGGAATATTATCAAAACTAATAGAAGGATATGAAAGAGTGTATTGTAAGAACCTTGACAAACACGGTCACTGGAACTTGGAACATTGTTTGTAGGAAGAGAAAATTATGTTTCTTTTTCCAAACATGTATGTTAGTATATTACAGTTTGATGAATATGTTTTCTTATTATCATATATGATTTCATACTTTAACAAAACATTCGCCAAGACTTCACAATGTTCTATTATTCAGTAAAAGATTTGCCAAGATCTTACACGATTTCATAATTCATTGAAAGATTCTTCATCACTGTACAAGATAATATAATCTAGTGAGAGATTCCCCAAAAAATTATATATATACATATTATATTATTGATAAAATCGCCTCCCATTTTTCCTATGTATCATGGGGATTAGCCCATTTATTATACATATAAATTTAGGGTGGTTCTTAAAATTTTCCCTAGTTGGAAGGTGTCTCTTTTTGGGCGACTCCACATGTGACCTCAAAAGGCCTGCTACCCTACTGCTGCGACTTGTTGGACACCATAGCTACCCGACCCTCGATCTCGGGGCTCCCCTGTTCGACGGTGACCTTACCTTAACCCCCCCCATCCTGGCTAGATATCTCCACCGCGCCCTCATAGCCATCCTCTCTTAATTTGTGACTGGCTGTATTAACCCTAACCTGGAGGCCGTTTCCTCGGGTTACCCTCCTCCCCCACCATCTATCAGTTCTCATAACCCTCTCCCCGATATCCCCTTGAACATTGTACAAGGGCCTTCACAAATGCCTCCTTCATCTGCTCCCTTGTCTGGCAGCTACACTGACATTCCTCCTCTCTCAGATGCCTTCCCCTCTGGACCGTATCTTGCCCCTGAGCACCCCCAAGCTAACCCTCCCCTGAGCAAGGGCCCGCAGGATTCCATTAATGCGAGTCATCTTCAGAGCAAGAAATGCAAGTGCTTCAAATCCAGGACCAAGGACGTCATTATTCGACTTGGAGAGGATATACAGTGGGGAGACTCAATGGACACAGCACGATTTAGTTGGAAGGATACAGGGAAGGAGTTATATCGCGGCACGATTGAAGCTATGGACATCGGAGGCTTGGGGTCAACATCTGGCCTATTTACCCTTCGTCCAAACTTTCATAAGGGGCTAATTCGCTCTGCGTTGAACAAGCCCCAGTCCTCTTACGCAGATGGAACCCTCTCTTCGACCCAGAACGAGAACAGATAGGAGTCGAGCCAATCTGGGTCCATTTACTAGGTCTTCCTCTTCAATTCTGGTCCAAAGACATCTTTCAGTGCATCGAGAATTCCTTCAGCACCTATTTGGAGCACGACAGATCATATCTAACCACTGGTATAATGGAGTATGCGAGGATATTAGTACACCTAGACACCAAAGGGGGTCTACAGGAGCACATTACCTTATAGTGGAAAACCTTCTCCCAGGTATAGACCCTAGATTACGAAGGGGTACCATTCCATTGCAGAAGATGCCACAAGATAGGACATATATTCAAGGACTGCCCTCTACACGGCAAGGTGCAAACAAGGGAGAAAGAAAAAGCCATACCTTCTAAGGATCCTCAAGCCCCGGAGAATCCTCCCTTGACTGATGATGTAGGGGCACACATCATCCCAGATGCAGCAAGGAAAGCACCTGCAAAAGAGGCCACGAAGAAGCAATGGAAAGCTCCATATCGGCCCCCCTCACCTCCTCTGACCAGGGGAAGGGTGGTTGTTGGGGTTGTGCACTCCTCGGGTATGTTAGACTCTTTCTCCTCCTCAGTTCATCTTTCTTCCTCATCTGGTTGTTTGGAATTTACCTTGATTAACTCTCAGGCCTCTAGTTCCTATTCATTGTCTCCCATTACCCTGGCTTTCTCCCTTCATCCTCCTCCCTCCACCCTCTCATGTACCCCTCCTTCCTTTCTAGAGACGGTCGTCGCTAATCCCTTAGCCTCTGATCTCGAATCCCCATCTCCCAGATACCCTCTCTGATCTCGGGTTCGTTCACAAGCCCCTGATGCCATAGGCATTGGACTGGATACCCCTCCACTCCCCCCGAAGCAACCACGAGGCCAACCTTCCTCCTTGTATAAAGCAATTTTACGGGCTGGGGAGGAGATAGCACCGGGAAGACAACACTCTATTGAACAGGCACTTAGAGCATTGAAATCCTTGGATGCCCCCCCTCCATGATGATGTTATCTTTTAACTGTCGAGGGTTAGCTAGACTTGGGAAAAAACTAGCTCTTCGTAGACTCTTGAACTCTGAACAGATCTATGTCCTTTTCCTTCAAGAAACTCTAGGCCTGGCTAATGTCATCTCCCAATTGCTCGAATCATGGCTCCCTAGATGGACTGTTCAATCTCTTGATGTTAATGTTCGATTGAGGGGAATGGCTTTGGGTATTAATACCTGCTCTATAAAAGTATGTAATATGTGGGGGAGCTTTGGACACATGAGGGTGGACATATACTCACCTGAACTCGGAACAGAGATCAGGATCATTAATGTATATGGACGCTGCCAAAATCGGGCAGATTTTTGGAATCGATTGCTAAACTCTAATACACTTCAACAAGAAAATATAATTCTAGGAGGGGATCTAAATTTCTCTATTGGATTCGCCGAATCATGGGGACAACATGCCTAGATTGACCCCCTATCTGCATTCTTCGAGCTCAATCTAGAGGAACACAACCTTATTAATATCCCTTCAGCCAAAATTCAACCTACCTAGAGGAACAACAGAACTGGAGTGGACAGCCTTGCTAGAAGGCTTGATCGCTTCCTTATAAAAGAGCATCTGTTGAATATGGGACTAAGATACCAACAATGGGTTGGATCTGGGGGCCTCTCAGATCATCGATCGATTTACATTGAAATAAGAGGAGAAATGAATAAACCAAGAGCCCCCTTCAAATTCAACTCCTCCTGGCTTCTGGATGTTGACTACACACAACTGGTGACTGAATTCTAGAAGGCCCATCTCCCAGTTGCCAGTGGGAACATTGTCGAAGGGTTTGCACGCAATCTGAGGGAACTGAAGAGCATATCAAAAATCTAGGCACACAATAAGAGAGTATAGGAAGACCTAATCCTCAAAGCAACTGAAGAAGAGATAATGGCTTTCGATAATGAACATGAAGGGATCTACTCCTCCCAAGAGCATAAGGATAAGATAAATTCCCTTCTATCCAGGAGAATAAAAATCGTAAAAGATCAAGAAGAAAGTTTGTGACTAAGAAGCAAGGCTATCTGGCTGACCAAAGGGGATGATAATACGAAATTTTATCACAAGTTTTCGAATGGGCGTAGAGGCATCAACACCATCTAGCAGCTAACTAATGAGTAGGGGCACACTGTGAATACCTTCCCGAACTTAGCAGCCTTGGCCTCAACTCACTTCAAGCAAATATATAAGGCATCTCCAAATGCTACACTAACTAAAGTCATGCGCACAAAACAACTATTTCCGAGATTCGTAGATGAGGAAGATGCTTTGGACCTGGTCAGGGAAGTCACATTGGGGAAACTCAAGGCCACATTAAAATGGTTCAAGTGAGACAAGAGCATGGGACTGGATGGATGGTCTGTGGAATTCTTCGACACTCTTGGAGAAGATCTTCTTAAAGTAATAAAAGATTGTTGGATCAATGTGAAGATGTATGAAGCCTTTAACTCCACCTTCATAGCACTCATCCCCAAATCAGACAACCCCACCACTTTCGATGACTTTTGCCCCATTTCCCTGTGCAATTGCATTTACAAAATCATTGCCAACCACCTCTGACCAATCCTATCCACCCACATTTCATCTGAACAATTCGCATTCCTGCAAGATGAACAGATCCATGAGGCTGTTGGGACCGCTCAAGAAGTCCTTCATTCTATCCAGACGAAGAAAATGAAAGGTGTGATTCTAAAGGTATATCTCTCAAAATCTTTTGATAGTAAGCTAGCTCTACATTAGAATGCTTCTAACTCATTTAGGTTTCCCTTATGAGTTTGTAAAATAGATTATGTGTTGTATAACTAATGTAACCTTCAGTGTCCTTGTTAATGTGATGGCATCTCCCTTCTTTCACTCTGAGAGAGGACTCAGACAAGGCTGTCCTCTCTCCCCTTTACTCTTTTTACTCATTATGGAGGGACTTAGCAAACTTATAAAAGAGGAACATAACAGGGGAAGGCTCAAAGGTATCAAGATTACTCATAATTGCATCCTGACACATCTACTCTTTGTGGATGATGTTCTGATTTTCCTCAATGGGAGCATTGGGGACCTAACCTCATTGCATAACATTTTTACTTTATTTCAAGTGGCCACAGGAATGGTCACAAATTCCTCCAAGTCTACCATTACAGTCATTGGGTGCTCTCACCATGAGACACATTTTGCCCTGCACATATTTCCTTATACTCTACTTCACATGGAAGACAGTCTAAGTTATATGGGATATAGACTAAAGCCCCACAACTACAAGATAGCAGATTGGATCTGGTTGATAACCAAGATGGAAAAGAGACTCAACATTTGGTACCACAAGCACCTGTCGAGAGCAGGTAGACTTGTGCTCATCAAAGTTGTTCTGGAAGCCACACCGATATATTGGATGTCTTTGGAATGGATACCCATAGGTATATTATCCATAATACAAAACCTCTGTTGTGGGTTTCTATGGAAAGGAAGTCATCCGAGGAGAACTTTTGCATGGGCCAAATGGGAGGCACTTGCTTTTCCAAAGAAGTGGGGTGGATGGGGCATAAAAAGGCTCGATGATTTCTCTTCTGCTTTGGCGGCCAAGCTTGGATGGAAACTAATCACCTCCAACAACTTTTGGACCAAGGTTGTAATTTCAAAATACATTACTCCCATAAGCCTGATGGACTGGCTTCGAAAAAACAGGGGCACAAAGTTGGCATATCAATCATCTAGAAAGATGTTCTCAATTCGATGTCCATCATCTGTGAAGGACTCACATGGAGAATACAACCTGGCACATCAGCGAGAATAGGGGTTGACCCCTGGATCGGATGCGGAAATACACACAGGCTGCCTGTTGAGCTTAAGGACCACCTCACAAATAGGGGTATTACCCATATCAGTCATACCGTGGACAGCGAGCACTCCACTCTTAACATAGCAAGCTTGGAAATTTGGTAGAGTACTACACATACCACAACCATAGATACAGTACTGGCTAGATTACACAAAATCTCTTACTAAATCTCATATCAGAGTTGTGGAAGGAGAAGATGAGTTAATTTGGGCACCTACAAAGCACAGGAGATATTCCCCCGAAGAAGGTTATCTAGTCTTAATCGACACCCATAGACCACTAGTATGTGAAAACTAGTGGAGAAGCATGTGGAAGCTAAAAGCACCCCCCGAGGACCCAGCTACTCATGTGGGCTATACTGAAGAATAAGATCCCCACAGGTGAAAACTTAATCAAATGAGCTCTACATGGACCTTTTTGGTGTTCCCTATGCATGAACAGCAACAAGGATACAAATCATCTCTTTCTCACATGTCTGGCTGCAAAGGAGCTCTAGAATTCTATACTTTTGAACTTTCCCTCACTATGTCAATGGCAAGGTCTGACCATGAAAGTAGCCTAGGACTCTTGGTGGACTGCTGCCTCTTTGACAAAAGCTAGAAATATACCACTCCTCATCTGTTGGACCATCTAGATAGCCCACAATCAATACATCTTTCAAAACATTGCCCCCCATTGGCCCTCTATCATTGCTCTCATTTTGTCATATTATCAAAACATTCCGGAGGAAGAAGCAAACCCTACACCTAGGCACATCACCCCTGAAAGCATAAATCACTCGCTGTCAAGGGCATATTTTGATGGCTCAGCACAAGAAAATCATTGTGGGGGAGGAGCCATTCTACACCTTTCTGGATCTCATCACTTCCATATACAAATGGGCTTGGGGAGGGGTACAAACAACTTTGTTGAACTTATCACAGCCAAATATTTCATTCAATATGCTCTAGAAAAACAATGCAGGAACCTTCAATTGTTTGGGGACTCAAAAATTGTTTGCAATTGGATAAATAAAACTGCTAATTGCTCTGCATATACTTTGAGACATATTTTGGACGAGACTCATCGACTCATCACTCTTTTTGACACTTTTGTCTGTCACCATATATACAGGGAACGCAACGCAACTTCCGATTTATTATCCAAGGAAGCAACACACAAGCCTATTGGGACTTGGATGATCCAGGAGCAAAGGGATGGTGCACACTTTCAGCACTATCATCGACCTTTTATGGATTTTACAGATTAACTAGCTCAGTTGGAGCCTGCTTATTTTTTATTATGTAAATATTTTAATATTTATAATTTTTTAGACTTGCATAATGACAATCATATAATACTCTCTGCATAGAGTTTTTGCTAAACTATTGATGAAGTACTCTCTATGTAGAGTTTTTTGTTGAACTATTGATGAAGCACATTGCCTCCCTGCATAGAGTACACTATTTTTGACACCTCATACTCGATAGGCTAAATGCCTCATATATAGCATATGCTTTTGCATCTACAAAATGTAATTTTCTTTTACTAATGAAAATTGAAGATTTTCCAAAAAAAATCATTATGATAAAAAAATAAAATATTTACATTATGGAAATAAAATTTTCAATATAGTTATGAACATTTTGAATAAATAAATACTTTATATTTTGAAAGAAATTTCATATATTCTCATTCAAAATATACCTTAAGTGGGAGTTTTCAAATATCGACTCTAGTATAAAGATATATATTTTTATCCAAATTTCTATTACATTTAAAGTTTGAAAAATAAACATCAACAACTTGTACTCACCTATCTCTCAACTCCTGAGAATGCCATGTCCTTACTAGCTTTTCTCCTTCCACACTTAGTCTTTTTTCGATAATCCTGCGTACATATTGTATGTTGCCCCCGTTTTTCCGCTTCATTTTGTCATGGCAAAGAGCTCTTTATTCCCACAAGAGGCAAGGGAAAATGGTCAAATTCAATTTGATTTTTTCATATTTTATGCAAAACTGGTCCTTTTTAGTGAACCATCTTGTAATAAACTCTTTTCTTTAAAAAGGTAGGTTAATGCGATTAACTATTTAGGTCCAAGTATATTTCCATCATTCAAGTAGACTAAAGATACACCTATATATAAATAAGAAGTTAAAATGAACTTATAATGTATTTTAATATTTTATATTTATATAAATTAAAATTATTTATTGTTAATTTTATTAAAATTTTAATTTTATATATATATATATATATATATATATATATATTTTATAATGTTTTAGATTTATATAATATTAATTACTTTTATATATTAAATATATATATATATAATTTTAATTTTATATATTTACTAATAATATATTTTAAAATATATTAATTACATAAATTATTATTATTGTATTTTATTTATTTTAATATAATAAACTAATACATGATCATAAATACACCAAAACACTACAGATCATTTAATTATTTCATGATTCTATACTTTAAGATTTTAACCAAGCGCCATGAGCATTCATCCACCTGTATATTACTTCTAAGATTTTAATAGAGGTGAAACGAAACTCATGAAAGCAAGCAGTATTACAATATTTGCAGACACAGAACTCAAACGTTTTTCCATTGTGTATTAGGTTTTAGACTATAACAGCCTTTACACAAAACGTAAAAGCCATCTCATATCACAGAGGAAAAGAAATAAAATACACTAAATCAATTATCAATGGGATACAATAAACTTTAATTTTTGGTTTACTGTAACTGTAATAATTATATGATACTAGTTCTAAAACATTTACGTTTACAATATGATATTAGTTTAAAATATTTATTGAGGAATCAAAATAGATAGTATGGTTACAAAATAAACTTTATTTGTTATTTGGAGGAATCAAAATAGATAATACCGTTAACAATAAATTTTAATATTTTTATGGTGCAATATAGATATGTGTAAAAAAATAAAAGCCATCTAATTATGAATGAGATACAATAAATCTTAATTTTTTTTACATCTAGTATAGTGTCCTGTTATGATGTAGGTTCAAGGAGTAGACTCCCTTTATCCGTGAGTCTAGATTCTTGCTAAATCATAAGGAGTAGACTCCCTTTACTCATGAGTCTAGATTCTTGCTAAATCATAAGAATTTGGTATATCTAACTTACTAGTTCTAAAACATTTACGTTTATTGTAACAATATGATACTAGTTCTAAAACATTTATGTTTATTGTAACAATATGATATTAGTTTAAAATATTTATTGAGGAATCAAAATAGATAGTATGGTTACAAAATAAACTTTACTTGTTATTTCGAGGAATCAAAATAGATAATACCGTTAACAATAAATTTTAATATTTTTATGGTGCAATATAGATATGTGTAAAAAAATAAAAGCCATCTAATTATGAATGAGATACAATAAATCTTAATTTTTTTTACATCTAGTATAGTGTCCTGTTATGATGTAGGTTCAAGGAGTAGACTCCCTTTATCCGTGAGTCTAGATTCTTGCTAAATCATAAGGAGTAGACTCCCTTTACTCATGAGTCTAGATTCTTGCTAAATCATAAGAATTTGGTATATCTAACTTACTAGTTCTAAAACATTTACGTTTATTGTAACAATATGATACTAGTTCTAAAACATTTAAGTTTATTGTAACAATATGATATTAGTTTAAAATATTTATTGAGGAATCAAAATAGATAGTATGGTTACAAAATAAACTTTACTTGTTATTTCGAGGAATCAAAATAGATAATACAGTTAACAATAAATTTTAATATTTTTATGGTGCAATATAGATATGTGTAAAAAAATAAAAGCCATCTAATTATGAATGAGATACAATAAATCTTAATTTTTTTTACATCTAGTATAGTGTCCTGTTATGATGTAGGTTCAAGGAGTAGACTCCCTTTATTCGTGAGTCTAGATTCTTGCTAAATCATAAGGAGTAGACTCCCTTTACTCATGAGTCTAGATTCTTGCTAAATCATAAGAATTTGGTATATCTAACTTACAAGTTATTGGATATATTCTTGATGTCATACTGAAAACAATTAAAGTTGATCCTGGGTCTCCCTTAGATTAATGCAAACAATTACAGATAGATGACCACATAATTTAAAAAAACAATATGATACTAGCTCTAAAACAATATCTACCACCTTTTCAAAAGAATCAAAATAGATAATCCAGGAATCAAAATAGATAGAAACCCTTATATTCTTAGGGTGCACAGCGGATTCTATGATCTGTTAATCAAGTGCATGAACTCTTGAAGATCTACAAACCCATCTCCATTAACATCCTTACTTTCAATCATGCTCTGGCATAAACAAGCATCCCTCCCCTCCACCAATCCCAATCTGCACAAAACATCGCTCAATTCTATTGCACTGATAAACCCATCTCCGTTCCTGTCGAACACACTAAACGCCTCACGGATCGCCATATCATCACCATAACTCTTAAATTCCGCAGTCTCATCATTGTCTGCAGATATGAATGCGTCATAAAAATCCTTAAACTCCATGCAAGTGAGAAACTTATATCCACATGCAGAGAATGATTTCACAGCTGACTCCAAGTCTTCCATAGGAATCTCCAGATTTAATTTCTCTAGATATTTCATTATCTCCTCGGTGCTAACCCTTCCGTCACCATCCTCATCAATTATTTAAAAATTCTTGCAACACACCCATCACTTTCTGCAATACCTAATTCTTTATCATTCTCCTTCTGATCTTCAAGGTCGATGTTGACCTCTTCCTTCTCCTGATTCAGTGGAGATTTTGAACCATTCATTCTGCTGATACAGTGGAGATTTTGAACCATTCAAATTTATGAGAGTTGCAGCATCATGAGTTACCTTTTTTGTTAGTACTAGAGAAAGAACCATAGTAACTGTTAAAATCTAAATTCATCAGAAAAGAACCATAGTACCAGTTAGAATCTAAATTCATCATAAAATCATCTACAGTGAGGGCAATCTGCAGATCCCCATCTCTGATGAAAATCCTATTGACAATTTTGAGAAAGAAATCCTTTACCTTTTAGAAAATTTCCAGTAGCTTTGAATGCAGCCTTAGCAGGGCTTTCTTTGTTATCGAGAGAAATAGCTTTGAATGCAGCCTTTGCAGAGCTCTCTGTGCTTTTCAGAGAAATTAAAATTATGAGCGAATCAATTATAGATTAGGGATAAATAGGTACAGGCCTGCAGACAATTTGGTGTTAGGGAATTAATAAGCAATTAATCTAGAACTGGTCGCCTCCAACTTGAATCGGACTCAATTTAATCTCGACATAATCTGAATCTTTGAGATACCTCTCACTGATATCTCACGTCCAGTGACCAATATCAATCTCCTGGAGTTGTAGTAAAATTTTGACAATCGTTATAATTTTCTAAATTATATTTTCATAATAAGATTGGGTAAGTTTAAGAATATATTATTTCTTGAATTTTAATTGTTTTTGGCAATAATCACGTGAAAATATTTTGTAAATGGTTTTTTAGCCATTTAGTAACGTGGGGAATCAGATGGTGAAAGTGGAAATAAATTTAGTAAAAAAATGATTATTATTATAATTTTATAAATTAGATTTTTAATTGGATAATCAAATATTAATAAAATTGTGTAAAATTTTGCATATAATTTTTGGTATTTTCGATGGATTATAAGAGATAAATTGTCTAAAATTTTGGATATTATTTTTGGTATTTTTGATGGATTGTAGGAGATAAATTGTGTAAAATTTTACATATAATTTTTGGTATTTTTGATAGATTATAGGAGATAAATAGTGTAAAATTTTAAATATAATTTTTGGTATTTTTGATCTATTATAGGAGACTAATCTTTTTAATAGATACTAATAAATTTAGCAAAAAATAGTTATTAATATAATTTTATAAACTAAGATTTCCAAATTTATAATAAAATAAGGTAAAATTTTGAAAATAATTATTTTAATATTTTTTATGAGATCTAAATTATTAAAAAAAAAAATTGAATTTCCAATTTTGAAAATCATATTTATGAAAATTGGATTTGAGTTTAAGATAAATTTCCATAAAAAAACAATATTTTTAAAACAATTTTAAATAATTAGTTCATTATCTAAAAACTTAAACACCATTTTCTATTCTTCAATCTACTCAATAATTTATCTAATAAATATCAAATAAAACTTTGGTATTTTTATTATATTCCAATGGTCAAAAAAAATAACTCTAAACCCTTAGATACTTTTCATTTATACAAAAGAAAAAAAAAAACCAAATAAACAAACAAACAAAACAAAAACAAAAAACTAAACTTCACTCCTCCATTATCTAAAAAATAATCATATCTAAGCTAAACTTCACTTCTTCATTACCTAAACAAACAATATTTTTAAAACAATTTTCAATAATTAATTCATTATCTAAAAAATTAACACCATTTTCTATTCTTCAATCCACTCAATAATTTATCTAATAAATATCAAATAAAACTTTATTTTTTTATCATATTCCAAATATCAAAAAAATAACTCTAAACATAAAAAACAAAAACAAAACTAATTGAACCTGGCTTCTCCATTACCCTTAAAAAAAAATCATATTCAAAACTAAACTGCACTTCTTCATTACCTAAACAAACAATATTTTTAAAACAATTTTAACACCATTTTCTATTTTTCAATCTACTCAATAATTTATCTAATGAATATCAAATAAAACTTTCATTTTTTTATCATATTCCAATAGTCAAAAAAAATTACCCTAAACCTAAAATACTTTATAAAAAAAAAAAAAAAAAAAAACAAACTTGACTTCCTCATTACCTAAAAAAAAAATAATATTCAAAACTACACTTCACTTCTTCCTTACCTGAAAAAAAATCATATTCGTATGAAAGAGAGTAACTTAAAGCTAACATACTTTCACTTCGTCTTTGCTGTTTTTTTTAAAGGGCGAGCTAAACGTCACTCTTTGCTCATAAACGGTACTTGTTCGATTATTACTTTACATACTCCTACAACTTAAATAATACTCCACCTATTTCGCATTATTACCTTACTTCTGTTATCACTGCACTCTAACCGTTAGCTAGTACTGGTATGATTCATTGAAATAAAAGATGAAGCAACATCAAATTTACAGAGAATTAGGGTTTCATTTACTCCACCTATTTCGACATTATTACCTTACTTCTGTTATCATTGCACTCTAACCGTTAGCTAGTACTGGTATAATTCATTGAAATAAAAGATGAAGCAACATCAAATTAACAGAGAATTAGGGTTTTATTCACTCCACCTATTTCGACATTATTACCTTACTTCTGTTATCACTGCACTCTAACCGTCAGCTAGTACTGGTATAATTCATTGAAATAAAAGATGAAGCAACATCAAATTTACAGAGAATTAGGGTTTCATTCACTCCACCTATTTCGACATTATTACCTTACTTCTGTTATCACTGCACTCTAACCGTTAGCTAGTACTGGTATAATTCATTGAAATAAAAGATGAAGCAACATCAAATTTACATAGAATTAGGGTTTCATTCGAGAAGCGGTCGCTGCATTGTGGACCATAACTTAATCCGCACTTATTGGATTTTGGATTTTAAGTTAACTAGTATCGGTATCTACTGAACTAAAAGATGAAGAAATTTAAAATGCAAGCATATAGATATTAGGGATTATTTTAGAAAACTGTCAGCGACATCGTTCTGGCTCACTGGATTTAACATAACCTATTCTATACATACATCGGCAAAATATAATTTCCACTATCAGTTAAATAATGATTGAGATGTATACAGAAATAACAATATGGTAATATAGAACCTCTTTTGAATTTCACTTGTGAAATTATGTGAACGTAAATAACAATATGGTAATATAAAACCTATATGGTAATATAGAAGCTCTTTTGAATTTCACTTGTGAAATTATGTGAACGTAAATAACAATATGGTAATATAAAACCTTTTTTGAATTTCACTTGTGAAATTATGTGAACGTAAAACATTATAAGATTTTTGGCTTATTTTTATTAATTCAGATTTATTTTATGGATATGGTGTATTTAATTATTTTAGTTGAAAGCTATGGATATGATGTACTTAAGGGAAAAAAATAAAAATTTATTTAAATTTATTTTAAGGAATTGAAATTTAATTCATTTAGGTATAGAAATTCAACAATAAAAGTTTAGGCATTTTTTCGTCTTCCCACACATTTTGGGTCTTATTATATTATGTATCTTCTCACATTCCAATAGCTCTAACTTCTCCAACATTGGAAAGTTGCCACTCTCAACCTCTAACTACCTTATAGCATTGCACCGCATATTTTAATGTCCTTTAAATTAGATAGTTTCTCTAATACCAATATTTTTAACAATGAACAAGTTTGTATGTACAAATGTTAAAGTTTTGGTATTACTCCATCATTAAACACACCATAGGGTGTTGCTATAATGAAAGTGTATAGTTGAAAAAGCCTCAAGTCCTCCAACATTGGAAGACCGCCACTCTCAAGTCCGAGTGCTTCAAAGTTCCAACAATAATTAGACGAGGTAATTTCTTCATTCTAAATCTCTTCATTTGCATTGTTTCTTCCTTTTACAACCCCACCATTCTTTCTAATTTTCTTAGATCATGAAGTTTCAACCTCTTCAACATTGGAAAACCCTATGTACAATTCCAATTCCATTCTAAATTTCACAAGCAAGAAGCTCCCTAAGTTGGCCACACTGCCACAAGTCTAAAACTCTTAGGTTTTAAAATTGCTATATGTATATGGATAAACTCACCCCTCATAAGCCCAAAGGGAAGAAAAATGACTTCTTTAAATTATCAGCTTAAATTATCAACGTTGAAGAGAAAAATATACTCCTCCGAAGGGAAAAATAGACTCCTCCACCACATTATCTCTCATGGCAAAAGAACTTTCCATTTAACCTTCTTAGGCACATGTCCATGTAATCATTTTATCGATATTATCGCATGGGAAAACTTTTTTGATTTCTTTAGATTATCAATGTTGAAGGAAAAAATATGCTCCTCCACCACATCATTTCGCATTTTCCATTTAACCTTCTTAGGTCTGCACATGTAACCATTTTTCCTAAATTATTGCATACTTTTCTGCCTTCTTTAGATTAGCAATGTTGAAGGGAAAAATATGCTTCTCCACCACATCATCTCTCATCGCAAAAGCACTTTCCATTTAACCTTCTTAGGTCTTCCCATATAATCATTTTTTCTATATTATTGCATGAGTAAATCAAGATTGCAGTTTTTTACATATTTCAGAGAATTAATGGATATGAGCTTTGTTTAAATTAGCTTATGTCTTTAATATTTTAAAAGTATACTAGAATCTACAAGGTCATTAATGTTAATGTCAATTGTTTTACATGAAGATTTTCATGTTACCTTGAACTTTGCAACGCTGCAACAATGAATGGGAAATTAGCACAACAACTTCAAAACAATTCAAAAGTATAATTTATTAGTTCCCTTTGTATGGTTTTCATATTATTGAGTTTCTTGTAGTATACTCATTCCAAGAACATTGGCTAGGAAATAAAATGATGTTGTTGAATATTGTATGGTAGTTGAAGGACTAGTGGTGAAAGGGTCATCTTATGGAATAAGAAGCATACTGGTTGATGGAAATGATGGTTTGCAGTTTCATTAAAATAGCTAGATGTTGTTGAATATGGTATGGTAGGTGAAGGACTAGTGGTGAAAGGGTCATCTTATGGAATAAGAAGCATATGGGTTGATGGAAATGATGCGCAGTTTCCAATGCCATTAAAATAGCTATTAAAAGGAGACTAAGAGGATTAAAATAGCTATTAACCGGAGACTAAGAGAGGAAGCCTATTCTGGTTGAGGTAATTAATATATTGCTTGTTTCAATTCATCACTGTAGTAATAGATTGAACATTATCATGGAATTCATTGAAATTGTAGTTCAATATAAATTTATTATAATTCATAAAAGTGATCAGATTTTTATTTTAGTTATAATTAAAGCTATTTTTATTATCAATTAATTAATATGAGAATGATGATCATTTTTATCTTTATTGTAGATTTAAAAAATATTTTAAAATCTCATAAAGGAAGTAAACAATTTATTTTGTATTTTTTAAATCTCATAAAGAAAGTAAACGATTTATTTTGTTCTCCTCCATTAAAGTCTAAAATATCATCAATTCTTATAATCAATTAAGTCAACTAAAAAGTTAGACTAAAATCAAAAAGTGGCTCACTATCTTACTTCAAATGATGCTCAGATAATAAAAAATTGTTACACTATCAAGATTTATCACAGTTACTCATGTTTCTTGTTCATTTACCCATGCCCATCACAATTTTGTTTCTTGTACATTTATCCATGCCCATCACAATTTTTCTTTTTAGATATAATCAACCAGCACTAAAGTTTAAAACATAATGTATTTTGCTTCGGTTCTACTAGATGTAGTATTATCCTATTACATTTGTGTCAAACTATGACTGAATATATATGTCTAATAGATGATGTGAACAGTGAGATAAGATGTTACAACCCATATTCAAATTAGTTCTAAACACTGCAAAATGCTATGGTGAACACTGCAAAATGCTATGGTGAACAGATTAGGAGGATTAATTTGTCTTATGGTCAGGAGAAAAGTGAGAGAGAAGGCAGCCCTCTAGTCAAATAGTAGGCCAATGCAAAGCCAAAAGACTTCCGAATATTGACAAGAATCTATTATTCCACCCTCCTTCCCTACCCACTGAAATTATATTCATAAAGTAGGGATTTGAGGTTCATATGATTGTTCTAAGTGGTGACCCCATTCGATTTATTAAGTTCTGGGCATAATTCATGAATCCATAGGGAGTTTCTGATATGACGATCCAACCCTCCTATAGAGGTCTTCCTTTCATAAAAGGAGATCAGAACTACCAATAAAAAGTATCAGAGTTACCTTAAGAAATTAGGCCCGAGATGAAGTTTTCCATGGTCTGTTTTATGGAGGCCAAAGTAATAATAAAGTAGATAATATAAATTGCTCTATGTGGGGAATATAGAGAATCAAATATGTGTTATTGTAACTGTTATACTTGGGAATCTAACACACTATTTCAGATCCTCTTTTGTGGATGGCCAACCTTTTAACCACACCAGTCTGATGCATGAGTAGCGGTTTAGACTTAATCGTATCCAGCAACAAGAGATGAGTTCCCTACGTCTAGATCTATTCTAGAAACAACACTCGGATCAGCTCACTTTTTCTATAAAAAAAAAACAGAACTGTTCTATCAGGGAAAAGTCTGATGCATGAGTAGCGGTTTAGACTTAATCGTATCCAGCAACAAGAGATGAGTTCCCTACGTCTAGATCTATTCTAGAAACAACACTCGGATCAGCTCACTTTTTCTATAAAAAAAAAACAGAACTGTTCTATCAGGGAAAATTACAGACCTTGAAATACTGAATATTTAACGTCTGTGTTGGTTCAGGTTGACAATGGCACCTAACCTGTTTATCAGGAAATGACGTACCAAGATGCATTCACAAGAAAGATGCCCAGCCTCGCGATAGTTGTTGCATGCCTTCTCATTCAATCACTTGGCGGCTATGTGTCCAGGTGGGAGCTGTGGTGGCAGTTTGTAACCATTGTTACAAAGGCTAATGTCTCCAGGTGGGAGCTCTGGATTAGTACAATGCCTTGAGAGGCGACCAGATTTGACGCATGTGTGAAAAATGGGATCATTAGAACAAATACTTGTAACATGACCAGGCTCCATGTGATTCCAGCACAATGACTTCATGGTGCACTCCACATCAATATGCCCAGGAAGTCCACAGTTGTTGCAAACTGACAAATTTTGGCAATCACAAGCAAAATTCCCAAGGAGTTTACACAGGTTGCTTGTAAGGATCATCCAACCTAGAGCGATGAAAATGCCTCCTGTAGGGTGTCAGAGTAACATGACCGGTGGCTAATGACTCCACTGCGAATGTGGCGGCTCCCTCTTTGTGGACCATCCTCATCCATGCTAACTCTGCTTCAAAAAACCTCGACCGCTTCAACCACACCAACAAAATACAGGCCTGCAAAACACACCCCTCCTCTTTGGATACTCCTTCCTCTGGCATCAAGATCCACGCCTTCGCGAACTCTAACAACCCTACTTGTAACGCCCTGGCAGTTTGGGCAGAGCGTGCACGACATTCACCCGGCGGTTGGACGTGGGCACGACCCGGGCAGGCGCCTTTACACGATGGACGGGCGGCCCGACGAGTTGATGTGCGACGGTTGAGGCACGGCACGACGAGGTTCGGCACGAGCTGCAGAAGATGAGTTGGTGCGGTGCGTTGGATTGGTGGGCGAACCGATGGGCGGACGACCCATGGGCAACCCACGCTACGAACAGCCCGAACGACAAATGCGGTGGACAGCATGACGGAACGAGGGCGCGGTTCGACAAGGCGGGCATAAGGCAACGGTTGAGGACGCAGTTCTGCAGACAAGCACGGGCACGGCCATCCGACGAGCGGACACGGTCATCCGATAGTGCGACGAGGCTGCAGGATAGTGCCCCTCCCGGTTCATATGAATGTTGTTATTAATATTTCGGTTTAAATTATACATGCTAATGTTATGATGTATAATGAAGAATGAAGATCTAAGCGTTTATATGAATAAGATAATTGGTTAATGCATGTTATATCGGTTTAAGAAGAAATCGGTTAATGCTCGGTTATTTTGGTTAATGCGTAGTCTATAAACGTATTTAAGAAGAAATCGGTTAATACTCGGTTATTTTGGTTAAGGCGTAGTCCATAAACGTACATTTGGTCACAAGTGAGCATTCGGTGGTGCCGCACCCCGCCCAATAAAAGAAAGAAAGATTGGGGGCGTGACACTACTGATCTATCGACCCAGGGTTTTGAAGTTTTGCTATGCTTGATGGTTCACTAGGGTTTTGAAGTTCTGCGACGCTTGGGGGTTTTGAATTTCTTTGATTCTTGTCAAAAATTCAGAGAAAGGTTACCCGAATGTTCCAGAAGCAACTCAAGAATCCTCGACGCTTCCAGAATGGATTGAAAGCATCTATGTATTTTCTCGGATTCTCTTCCTTCCTCATTGAGTATTCATTCTTTGGAGGCGTTTGTCCAAGATATGTTGCCCTTCAAGATCGGGTAACCTACGAGGTTGTTTTTAGATATATTTCCAAATTTCTCTGGAATTTAAATTTTTGTCATCAAGATTACAGGAAAATAGTGTTTTCGACCACTAAAAATTATGGGATAGTGCGTATTTCTTCGCAGGGCAAGAGATTTGAAGAATAGCAACGGATCCTTTGTTGAGCACCATGCATCAGTTGCGTGGTGTTAGACTATCTAGAGAAGTTGCTCGATGCTCAGACTCGCTCCTATGTGCATGACACAAAGGCCATGGCTTCCGCTCCTGGATGATAAAGAATACCCAAACTCCTGCATTTTTATAATCGACATACACGGCCACAAATCCAACGACATAAAGGTATCTCAAAGTGTTTGAAGAATCGAAGCATTAAATATCCTTCCAGATTGCCCAGTTACGCTCCTTGTTTTTCCAGGTGTCATATTTTGATTGGAGCTGGGAAGACGAAAATAAAGCTTCTTGATTGGGTAGGGTGGGATGAACAGTGTTGACCCATCCAACTTCTCAGAAAAACGCGAGGTGATTTTTCCACGTATCGTATTTTTTATTGGAGCTGGAGCTGGGAGGATGAAAATAAAACTCCTTGATTGGATGGGGTGAACAGTCTTGGCCCATTCAATTTTCAATTTTTTTTTAAGACAAAACGTTTTTTAATTAGAATTTGCAGTTACTTTTCTAAGTGCTCAAGTGTTAAGCTAGATTTGATTTTTCAACTTGTCTTGAGGATGAACCACATTGGTTGGTTGAAACATATTCACAAATGAAATTTCTTGTGATTTACCCAAAAGTTATTATTACTCAAAAATGCATAGCGCCAACTCCTTAGAGAAAACCTCTTTTTCTAATTAAGATTTGCATAATTAAGATTTGTAGTTATTTTTCTAAGTGATTATTACTCAAAAATGCTATGCTATATTAATGTGGAAAAAAAAAAAATTTGATTGAATTATTTACACTGTGGTTGGTTTAATAATTTTCTTACAACGTTGAAGTTGAAGTTAAATTAATATTAAGTTAAATCTCTTTCACACACTTAATAATTATTAATGTGGAAAAAAAAAAAATTGATTGAATTATTTACACTGTGGTTGGTTTAATAATTTTCTTACAACGTTGAAGTTGAAGTTAAATTAATATTAAGTTAAATCTCTTTCACACACTTAATAATTATTATTATGTTTGGTATGTGCTATATCAACACATTTAGTAATATGGTTGTGCTGATTATTATATTATTCCAAGGTCCACTCTTTTAGTTAATTTATTTTGATAATAAATTTAATTTTTGGTATGCTAAGGAATTTAGATCAAGTAGTATGATTTATCATTTGCGTTCCAAGTAACCTATTTTTGAAACATATTGACCCATATGGCATTTATGAAATAGTTTTACTAATAGTGAAATAATGACAATACAGAAAAATATACTCATTATTGTAAAAAAAATAGTCAATTTATTTTAATAATTAATTTAAATTTTTAATAAATATATTTTTACTTATTTAAAATGAATAATAATACCTTACCTACTATATATTTATTATAAAAAAAAAAAAAAAAAAAAACCGGTAACACTAACAGATTTTTCATCCTATATAACTTCCCATGGCTTCATATATAATATAAGAATAAAGCCTTCAAAAGAATGCTAAAATTTAAAAAAAAAAAAACCAACACCCACTAACACTAACCAATCTTTCATCCTATATAACTTCCCATGGCTTTATGGCTTCATACATAATATAAGAATAAAGCCTTCAAAAGAATGCCTCGTAAATTTATAACCAACTTAAAAGTTTTATAAAATTTATTTTCTTTAATTTAATATTTTTAAAATATAAAAAATATCTTTTAAGGTTAAAAAAATTAATATTTGATAATATTAAAATTTATAATTTTATATTATTTTTTTATTCAACTTTTTGTGATCTATAATAAATTAAATTAAGTAAAGTTTTTCCGTAGAAATCACATTAGAGATATTTTTAACCGATGGTTTTTGAATCAACAAGTGTGGTTCATCATCAGGAGCAGATGAAGGGACATACATTTTCCATGGTTTGCCTCTTCATATGATGAACCACACTTGTTGGTTCAAAAAATGTAAGCCAAAAATTTATCTTATGTGATTTCTATCCAAAAACTTTGTTTAACTTTATATTATTTAAAATATAATTTTTTAAAACTAATTTAATGCAATTTTATATGAAAATTTCAATTAAAGTGCAAATCTATAAGCATATTGCTACAAAATAATACAAAGTTATAAGTTTATTGCAAGCTCCATCTAACCATGGTGATCTACGACTATATACTTGTTAAACTCTATGATCACGTTTAGATATGTAAGGGATAGAAAATGATATGAAAGTTAGGTATATGAATGGAAACATATACATAAAAATATCAGAAGAGTACAATAATAGAGTGAGAACTAAATTTATTAATAAATAAAAATAGTTTAAGATTGTGAAATGTAAAGAAATACAAACTCGATAGAATGGTAGTAACTTATCTCTCAAGTTAAAGTATTAGCTACACTCATTTTGGAAGCTACTTATTACAAGAGGCACAAAAATAACCTTTTAACATAAAGTACTCAACCATAAGGGCCAAAAACACTACCCCAAGAGATAAAGTGGGAAAAGGGAATATGAGCCCCAAAGTTGTCTAATTGACACATCAACTTCTCGTAGCGACAAATTTTGCATACAAACTCCATTTGGGCACATCATAGCCTATTAGAATGTTCTTAATGAGAAGAAGAATTTCAACCAAGGACCAAGAATTTCATACTAGTCATGACCCATGACGAGGCCCAAAAGCATCATTTGGGGCCTCAAATATGCATTGGAAGTTTGGAACCTAGAAACTAAAGAAAAAACTACCAAAATGGGGAATCATCCAATATGATTCAATGGAAGAGGTGGGTGGCCATAGATATCCACTTTAATCAATTGCACACAACCACGCACCAACCTCCCCCACCCCCAAAGAAAAAAAGGAAGCAATGGTTTCCATTCCATTAAGTGCCTCAATAAAATGGAGAAACCTCTGCTAAATCTGACTCCTAGTGAGCCACTTGCCTAGTTAAAGAAGTTTTCTTGGTTTGGCAACCCAATAGAGTCATATATTCTAGTGGTTAGTGTCATTCATCATGGTGTCCATGATATAGTCCATTGTATCCCACTCAATGAAATTAAGATTCGATTTGTAGGGACCGAATTCTCATCTCTTAGAGGTTTCCAATAGAGGTGTAAAATATGGTCGAAGTAGCTCCACATTCAATATTAGGTGCAAAACAAGGAAAGGGTGAATAATATATTCAAAATAATTCCCACCAAAAACCTCTATGATGTTGTAAGGCCCGTACCTAAGTGGCATGAACTTATTTTTGGGGCCCTTGGGATTCTCTTTGTATAAATACACCCATGTCATATTACTAAGATAAAACATGTGTGGAACTTGAAGTTGGACATTCCACTATTTATACTTAGCATTGGCATTTTGCATGACATCATAAATTTGGTGTCATATGTGCTAGATTCACTCAGTAAATGTGGATACTCTATTTTCCTCAATATAAGCATGGGAGGGCACTTTTTATGTAGATGAAATGGGAAGATTTACACCAATGGGGGGAATGTTTGAAATATGAAGCATTGTTGTGGAAAATAATTTTTTGGTGGGCTTTATTGTAGTTATTTTGAATATATGGAACAATCTAATCTCTTGTATGTGGATTCCTAGAGTTGTACATGTGTAAGATATGCACAATCATCCTATTGACCAAATATGTTTTCTCAATGAGGGTGGAAGGCAATCGACTTGGTAAACTCGATGTCCATTAGAGACCACATGTTGGACCAGAAGGTATTGAGAAACCTACTATACTTATCTGAAACAATAGTTTCTGATAGTCCAAAATGGACCCAAACATGTTGAAAGAAGATCTTGGTAATGACTTCAACTTTGATACTCTTCTTTCATATTGGTAAAATGACCATCTTAGAGAATTGATCAACAACCAAAAAGACATAATTGTTACCATATTTGTTGAAGGGAAATATTAATCACTAATCCATGGAGGTTGACTCCTAGGGATTCTCCTAGGTAGGTAGAATGTATGGCATCTAATTCTTAGTGACAAGATTAGTGATGATACAAGTAATGCATGATCTGATATATTTGTTCATGTCCATTAAGAGTTTTCAAAAATAGAAATACTTTTGGAGTATTTTACTATATTCTCCACACCGAAGTTCCCTTCCATCTAAATTCAATGTGCCTTAAAAATTATTTTTTCATGCTCGAGATGGATATCAGTGACCAACCATATCTTCCATTAACTCAATGGTTCTTTATCTTCGTAGCAGTTTTTCTATGGTTTTTTGGGCCCCAAACTTACAAGAATATTTTGAGGCTCTAAATGATGTTTTATGGCCATTCATGGGGCCAATAGTGTAACATCCCTAGTTAAAAACTCATGTAAAATATATAAATACCACGGATGATGGGACACGTATTCCAAGTTGAATGTTGGGCAAGACATCCTAGGGGGTGTTCATTTGGTTGTTTATGGCTAAGGAAATTGGTAAAGGAAATGGCTAAGGCTTTGGAAAGGAAAAATGGCATTTTCGGCACATTTATTTATGAAAATAAAGGAAATTAGGAGAAAAGGAACGTGAAAGGTCACATGTTGCATGTGAGGAGGAAAATGAAGGAAAATAATGTAAAATGAAGAAAATAGAGGCCTCATTGATAAAAAGGCTTCTGAGGATTAGTTGGCAAGCTCTCAGTCAGTGTTAAGCTTTTCTTTGGTTATGCATGGGATCAAGAAAGGCAAATAAGGTAAGAGGAAGCAAAGATCAAGCAGGGATAGGCAACTACAATGGGATTCCTTGTAGGTATCAATTTGCATGTGTATTTTCCTTGCTCGATTTGGCATACATGGTATTGCATGTGGTTCTTTCGTTGTTACGGCATGGGTTTTTCCAGGTGTAACATTGTTTCTAGCCTAGCCTTCCCATTTCTAGATAGCCATGGTGTGATGGGGTTCTCATGTTTTGGTTGGGTTGGATTGACAGATGGATTCGAAGCTGAGTGGGGTGGATCCCTAGATGATAGAGCACATGGCCTAGTGGTCCCTGAACCGAACTGTGGATCACTAAAAAGCCACTGGCTTAGTGACCCTTGAGCCAGACTATGGGTTGCGGTAAACCCAAAACTGTGTTGCCTTGGTGGTCCTATGCATCCTTGTCGATGAATGGAAGGATATATGGTAAGGCCAAGAGGTGGTTTTCTCTCTGTTGGGCCTAGTAATCCTAGGTTTGGAATATGTGGTAAATCCTGGAGAGTGTGTCTCAGTTTAGGGCCTAGTGGTCCAGGTTTGGATTGCGGTAAAGCCTAAGAGACTAAGAGACAGGAAAATTCCTCATAGTGTAGGTGGATAAATTTGGTGGCATCCATACCTGTTTCGACTAGTGATCGGGTGGATATCATGGTAAAGCCATTATGATGTGTTCATTGTGTTTTCCTAGTGATCTAGGATGGATTGCGGTAAAGCTTGGTTTCTATTGATGAGGGTGAGCTGCTTTAGCCTCGATATGCCCTGGTTGGTTCTTTTGGTTTGAGTCCCACATTCATGCTTGGAATATGGCACGAGGGTGAATGGTTGAAGAGAGATTTGGCTCTCAGCCATTCTATGGTCAGGTGGAACGTGGAAGTCCCATCTCAGGTTTGGTTTTTGCATTATTAATGAAAGGTTATTTCTCCTTGTACTGCTATGAGAATTTTGATGGATTATATGTGGTTTATATGGTTGTACTTTAATGAGTATTTTTGTCGTTATTCTGTTGGTTATATGTGTGTTTTATGGCAACAGTTATGTATGGCTCTCAAATGTTTTTACTTGTAAATGAATGGATAATGTAGCTATGGTCTAATAGATGGTAATGTAGCAAATGAAATGAGGGAATAACGGTTCTTAGTGATTCTTAGATAAGTACAAGATCCCTATGTTCAAATTTTGTTGGTTACACCTGTAGATTACATGTTTGTGACATGTTTGACGAAATGCATGTCATGGCTAGTAGGGGTATGATTAAGGTCTTGTTTAACTTATTTCTTTTGCATCATTGTTTCCCTATAATTTTACTGCTCCTAAGTTATCATTCCATTTTGGGCAATGACCTGGGCTCTAGGCCTGAAAAAATGGCTCAAATACCAGGGACACTGGGACAGAACTAGAAAAATGAGTCTCTAGACGCTCGCAGGCAATCCTGTGAGAGTGACTCTGGGTTTCTGGACATTGTCATGCCTATAGCATGAGAGCGGTTGAGTCTTAAGTTGGTCAAAACTTTAGTAGGACCCAAGGGAAAGCTGTCTGAAGTGTTGGATTGGTTTTTGAGGTTCCTGAAGCTGATGTTGAATGTATGTGTGTTATGTTTCCATTGATTCCACTTCCTTAAGGTCACATAGGAGGTCAAATCCAATCATAGTAGCCTCACGTCGCATGTTTACCCCGGTTGGAATGGTCACTTGGGTAGATGTGGGAGGAGGGTGTTACAGAGTGGTATCAGAACATGGTTCACCCCTCGGACTAGATGGACAGTTGTGTTGGTCATGCATGTGTGCCAGTTGCATGTGTGTCTCTCACACTTGTGTTCCATGTGCTTGTTGCATTGCATAATGTTGATCATGGTTGTAGTAAGGTTTTCATGAGGAACTTGATGTTGATTTTTTGGAATGCATAGACATGAGTATATGACTGGTTACATATTGTTATATGTCACTTACATGTTGTTATATTTTTCTTGATTACATCCTTCTATGGTAGGTTGCATTCTTGTATGCTTGATTACATGTATCATCCTTGTAGGTCGGTTACATGAATTGATCACTTATGCTCGACTACATGCATTCATGTGTATGTGTAGTTGATTATGCATTGTTTATACATGTTGATGATTACATGTGGCAATGTGTAGAGTGATATAATGGTTGTTGTTGTCATGCATGAGATCATGGTTTGTGAAGTTGATATGGTCATGCATTGATGACTGGACTCTAGCTAGAATAAGGTGTATATGGTTTGGTACTCATATGTTATATGTCTATATGTAGTTGTTATTCATGTATGGTCTTGGTTATGGTTATGCATGAATATTGGGTCAAACATGCCTTGTGAAGTCATGTTATGCAATTTAGGTCATCAAGGTGATATTGGTATGTTATGATGCTAGTGTGTTGGCTGAGATAGAGCAAGGAGATGCAGATCATCAAAGTGAAGTTGCAGCATTGGGCCTCGAGGCAAGAGCAACTCGTCATACAGGTTTTTATGCTAGGCATGCACGTATGTAGGTTAAGGATTGTTATATGCATTAAGGTTATATGCATTAGGTTTATGTACATATCTTTTAATGTTATGGTTACATTAATGATAGATGTTAGTTGATTAGTATAGTCATAAGCTCATGTTTCCGATCGCCAAGAATGATAGTAACATGTGGTTGTATGCATTGAGATTGTATAGCTTCGATTGTTGTATGCATCGCTAGTAACTTGATGATTAGGGTTATCACATTAATATCTTTATGTTATACGTATTGTGTTAACCTTGTTTGACCTATGCAGATGGTTATGGTTGTGACATTCAGGTATGAGCCAACATATTTGCGATATGGTGTCGTAGTAATCTAGATTGATCGTACATATATGATTGTTATGCATGAACAAAAAATTCTTATGAGCTTATGATGTGAACATGTTAGTTAGTTACTACTATGGATATCATGATTTATGTTTGAGTGGATACGTTGTGAAGTTGTATCATGCTAACCTTGATTGGTTGTGAAAAGAAGATAGCCTCCCCTGAAATACACTAAGATATGAGTTTTATTATGCAGTATATTGGGTGCTTCATTGTTAATTATGTCATTTACTTGGTGTTTGAGTGTTGGGTGCCTATTATGTCATCTAGTTGATTTATTTGACATGGTGCGTTCATAGCTTGCTTGAATGTTTGATTAATTGCATGATATGGGTATGAGTCTATAGGGATGCATGAAGAAATGATCTTGTTTTAAGATGATTATACTAATACATATGTGTCGAGACAAATGATATGTACTTGCGTGTAAGTAGGTGATAGTTGTAGCATTATGTCTAATGACTATGAGTTGACTATGGATTATGAAATGTTTGTTAGTCATGCTAAATGTTGATTTCAAATTGATATATATGATTTTCTTGATATTTGGAACATGTGGTTGACGTGTGCGCAGTTGTAGGAAGCATGTTGGTATTAGCCTGACAAGGTAATAATTAATGTGTTTATAGCACTAACAGTCGAGTGATGCGAAATTTCATAGTAACACTCAATTGTGGCAAGGAAAAGGTCAAAGAAAGGAATTGGGAAAGAATTCCTTTGGCTATGTTTGGAAACCCTAATTCCAAATGAATGAGTTCTTTTTCTACTAGAAGTCTTCTTAACCTTAATCTTTTTGGACATTATGTGGATACAAGCTATATTCATGAACATGTACTTGACATGTATATTAGCTACTCTCTAGCTACAGGTAGATCTGTCGAGGGGATTGGATTCCCTTGAGATATGGAATGGATGTGCTCAATTGTAAGAAACACACTTGGCACAGTAAGGTAATGCAACCAGTGCATTGTTATGTTTAATTATGCACTGACAGTTATGTTTTTATGGCAATATGATGCATGGAGTTGCATGGCAAGAGAGGTTTCCATGAAATATTGAAGAAGGCTTAAGTTGAGATTTCCTTGGGAACCATGGGGATTGAGTCATGTTGTCTATTATTAGTCTTTTGTTTTTGGTCTTTTGTGATTGTTGCGCTTGATGTGCAATTTTGAGTGTGTCTGTGTCTGGTACATAGTTATGCCACTTTGTTGCGGTGTCATGTTGTTATTGGTTTTCATGGTTTTGCTTCTTGTTTGTTTCTTGGCTTTCCTGTTTTGAGTCTTGGGAATTGGTTGGGAAAGGATTAAGTTAATCGAGCTTTGGGAGAGTTGTGTGGTACCCAACAGATGATGTAAGACTCGGATGAATCTCAGTGCATGAGTAAGCACAACAAAAGATAAGACTATGACAATCGGTTGGACTAGTTGGTCCATAGTGGTAAACGAATGGTGGCAGTACAAACATGTGAAAGGTAACTAGGAAAGGTAAAGTAAATGCCTCTGAGATGTTGGATTCCTTGGCTATGTTGGGAACGATTGTTCTCAATGTTGTGCATATTGTGCATGAACAAAGGAAGCTCTCCTAACCTAGACCTTATGTTATCTGGTAATTATGTTATGATCATGATCATGCTGATGTTTATATATGTATACATGTATGTATGTATGTTGTTTTCTGACAAAATGATTATTGTTTTATGCTAATGATTATATATGTATGTATCTATGTCACTGTCTGACAGGATTATCAGGAATCGTCCTTATGGAGGAATGATTGCTTACACAGGCAAATGGCATGAAGAGGTTCCTAGTCTTACGAGGAATCAATTGAGAAGAGTAGCCATGAAAAATATACAAGATCAGTATCATATGGTTATGAGTTGATATTATGTGATTATATTATGTCTATGTTATGGACAAGTTATACCGAGGGATACAGAAGATAAATGAAAGCAATGTGATCTGAGACATGCTAGGATAAGCATGGATAAGACACTGGAAGCAAGGTTGTTTGGTAGAGACAGTGTGGTTCTGGATGTGTGGTACTATTGTTGTGCACATGATGTTACATGCATGTAGATGTGGGATATGCGGTGCTATATACATATTGTACTGTGCACATGATGTATATGTCGTGTTGTGTTCATATGGTTCTTTGTGCATGTTGGATATGTGGTGTTGTGTATAGATGATGCTATATACATGTTGGATATGAAATGCTATGTACATGTGGTGTTGTGTGCATGTCGTACATGTGGTGTTGTGTGCATGTCGTACATGTGGTGTTGTGTGCATGTCGTACATGTGGTGCTATGTATATATGATGTTGTGTTCATGATTATACAAGTGGTGTTGTGTACATCTGGTACAAGTGGAATTGTGTGCAGGTGGTGTTGTGTACATGTCATACATGTAGCATTGTGTACATGTGGTGTCGCGTACATGTTATGTGTGTGGTACTGTCTACATGTGGTATTGTGTACACGTTGTATAATGGTGCAGTGTACATATGGTGTTATGTACACATTTTGCAGGTGGTTCCATGTACATATGATGGTGTGCACACGTTATGCAGGTGATGCTTTGTACATATGGTACTGGTGTACATGTGGTATTGTGTGCATGTCATACATGCCGTGTTGAAGGCATGCAGTACTAGGTGCATGTATTGCATGGTGTTGTATGTCGTGTGTGGTTGTATGTGTGTGAATCACATTATGTTTATGTGCACATGGTTGAGGAGAAGGCATTGGGTGTTTGTTGTGTGTTGCAACTAATCCAGAGTGCGTACAAAATAAAGGAAAGGATAGAAGCTAAGGATTGATTAAATGATAAGTATCAGTATTTTACTTCAGTTTTATTATGCATATGATCTATGCTTATGGTTTATGATGGTTACATGTGATTTATGATGTTGATCTATGATGGTTGTGTTTTGAGCTAACTTGATGTGACATGTTTATACATGATGATTTGGTCAAAGATGTTAGTTTGACTTGTTGTGATAGGAATCAAACGGAATTGCAAATGTACCTTATTAACGAACTACCAATGAGGTACGATTTGAGGCCATTTCAATTTATTTGAATCTAATGGAAATTATGTGCTTGGAATAGGAATTCATGAACATGCCTAGTTGGGTGGTTGAAATCAACTGCAAGAACTGGCAGTAGCAGTGAAAGAAATTGGAAAATGCAGCAGTATGTTGGTAGAGTACTTCAGGAGCAGGGTCATTGTGGGACACTAGTACCCAATACTCTCCATTGATTGCCATGAGCATGTTATGGCCGGTATGATGGTTTTGAGGTGGGTGTATGCCTTGGTTGTTTGATCTTTCAATGCAAGGAATTCTTGCTAAGGGATGGATCACCCGAGATAAGGGATGTCAGGGAACTCAGAAGGTGAGTAACTTCATGGAAGGAGCTGACTAGATTTCTCGAGGGAATGTGTAGTATAGAAAGGAAGGTCATGGATATATTTTTTTTGGTCATTAGCATTCCCAGATGGAATCAGATGCACATTGGGAGTGTGCCCTAGAACAATGAGTCGATAAATTTTCACTGAGAGGACAAGTGGCACAAGATTATAACATTGGACATTGGATGCAGATTTGACTTTGCAGTGGATTTTAGACTTACTGAGAAGGAGGTGAATCTTGGTATTACTTTGAGGGTGGAGGTGTGAGTCTCTAGATTCACATGTTGGGGATGCATGCATCATATCCTTTTTTTTTGGTTTAGCATATGTGCATATGTGTATATGTGGTTATTGTAAATATTGTAATGAGTTATGTTATAAAGCTCTAGTATGTGGTATGTCGTCATGTTGTCATGATGTTTTGATTTTGAGCAAGTCATTCATTGTAAATACTACAATGAGCTATGTTATAAAGCTCCATGGGCAATATGTTTTGTTTTCAGCATACTTCTGGTTATAGGTGTTATTGAAAACCAAGGACAGTGTTCCCCAAAGGGGGAGGGTTTTGTAACAACTCTGGTTAAAAACTCATGTAAAATATATAAATACCACGGATGATGGGACATGTATTCCAAGCTGAATGTTGGGAAAGACATCCTAGGGGGTGTTCATTTGGTTGTTTATGGCTAAGGAAATTGGAAAAGGAAATGGCTAAGGATTTGGAAAGGAAAAATGGGATTTTTGGCACATTTATTTATGAAATTAAAGGAAATTAGGAGAAAAGGAAGGTGAAAGGTCATAGGTTGCATGTGAGGAGGAAAATGAAGGAAAATAACGGAAAGTGAAGAAAATAAAGGGCTCATTGATAAAAAAGCTTCTGAGGATCAGTTGGAAAGCTCTTAATCAGTGTTCATCTTTTACTTTGGTTATGCATGGGATCAAGAAAGGCAAATAAGGCAAGAGGAAGCAAAGATCAAGAAGGGAAAGGTAGGATCAAGCAGCTACAATGGGATTCCTTGCATGTATTGATTTTCATGTGTATTTTCCTTGCTCAATTAGGGATGCATGGTATTGCATGTGGTTCTTTTTCTGTTATGGCATGGGTTTTTCCAGGTGTAACAGTGTTTTCAAGCTATCCTTTCCCTTTCTGGATAGCCACGGTGTGATGGGGTTCTCATTTTTTGGTTGAGTTGGATTACCGAATGGACTCAAAGTTGAGTGGGGTGGATCTCTGAATGATAGAGAACATGGCCTAGTGATCCCTGAACCAAACTATGGATCACGGTAAATCCACTAGCCTAGCGACCCCTGAGCCAGACTGTGGGTTGTTGTAAATCCAGGATTGTGTTGCCTCCGTGGGCCTAGGAATCCTTGTCGGTGAATGGTGGGATATACAGTAAAGCTAAGAGGTGGTTTGTTCTCTGTTGGGCCTAGTAATCTCGAGTTTGGGATATGCACTAAATCCTAGCGAGTGGGTCTCAGTTTAGGGCCTAATGATCCGAGTTTGGATTGCAGTAAAGCTTTAGAGACTAGGAGATAGTAAAATTCATCACAGTGTAGGTGGAGAAATCTGGTGGCATCCAGGCTTGTTTGGCCTAGTGATCGGTGGAGATCATGGTAAATTCGTTATGATGTGTTCATTGTATTGTCCTAGTGATCTGATATGGATTACAGTAAAGCCTAATTTCTATTGATGAGAGTGAGGTGGTTTAGACTTGGTATGCTTTGGTTGGTTCTTTTGGTTTGAGTCCCACATTCATGCTTGGAATGTGGCATGGGGGTGAATAGCTGAAGAGAGATTTGGCTCAACCATTATATGGTTGGGTGGAATGTGGAAGTCCATCCTAGGTTTGGTTTTTTCATCATTAATGAAATTTTATTTCTCCTTGTATTTCTATGAGCATTTTGATGGATTATATGTGGTTTATATGGCTATACTTTCATGAGTATTTCTATTGTTATTATATTGTTTATATGTGTGTTTTATGATAGTAGTTATGTATGGCTCTCAACATGTTTTTACTTGTAAATGAATGGATAATGTATCTATGGTCTAATAGATGGTCATGCAGCAAATGACATTAGGGAACAATGGTTCATAGCGATTCTCAGATAAGTACAATATCCCTATGTTTAATTTTGTTGGTTACACCTATAGATTACATGTTTTTGAAATGTTTAACGAAATGCCTTGAGGGTGTTACAAATAGTTTCTAGGAAATTACAAATGTGGGAGGAGGGTGTTACAAATAGTTTCCATGGAATTACTTAGCCCTGGTTAAAAAATCTAATCCTTGAATAGTTCTCTCCAATAAGCTGCTTTGTGCCCTAGATGCACATTGTATGCAAAACTTGCACTCACAAGAAGTTGATATACCAACTTACCACCTCGATATTATTCACTACGTTATTCTTAAACATTAATAGGTAATCATAACAATATCACTTACACTTATAGATCCCTTAATAATATAAGTAAGAAGGTAATGAACCCTTATAAAATACAAGCATAATCTAATAAAATTATAGGTTTTAATGGTGGGTTCACTTCATCATGGTGTCCATGATCTAGTCCAATGTATCCTTCTTAATGCAATTAGATTGTGTTTTTTACTCACCAAATGTTTGGACACCTCCAGGGTGTTAAATAATGGTGGAAAATTTAGTCAAAAAAGCTCCATATTAAAATTTAGGTGCAAGCCAAGGAAAGGGGGAATGATAATGTCAAAAGCATTCTCACTCACATCCTTTATGAAGTTTTTAGGTGCGTATCTTAGGGGAATGAGCTTATTGTGGGGCCATGTGAGATGATTAATCTATAAATTCAACCACACCATATCACCAACCTAAAATTTGTGTGGAACCTAATGCTACTCATGGCATTGCTTGTACTTGGCATTGGCTTTGTGCATGATATCATGAACCTAGTATTAAAAGTACTAGATCTACTCAATAAATTTGGATACCATATTTGCCTCAATCTAAGAATGTGAGTACCTTCCTATGTAGAAATTAAAAGAGCCACAACAATGGGGCAAGTGGTTGGAACCCCAAGCACACCTAAAAAGGGTTGTGGTCAATAGAGTCGTAGAGGGATTTGTTGTAGGTATTTTGGACATATGTAAGGCTCTAATCTCATGTATGTGGATGCTTGTAGTTGTAAATGTTTAGGATATCCACACTTATCCTATTGACCACCTCTATTTTCCCATTAAGGGTGGAAGGAATTCAACTTGGTGTCCAGCAAAAACCATAAGGTTAGACTTGAAGGTACAGAGAAACGTATTATCCTTGTCTGAAATAATAGTGTATCGTAGCCCAAATGAAACCAAAAGATGATGAAAGAATGGCATAGTAATGATTTCAACTATGATACTCTTCTTTCACAATGCTAAAATGGTCATCTTATAGAATTAATAAACAACCACAGAGACACAATTGTCACCATACAACATGATAGGTAATCATGGAGACTAACTCCCAAGGATTATTTGGGGTAGGTAGAATATTTAGAAATAGGGATGGATTTCTTTTGAGTAGTTGGCTCTTTTAGAGGTTTAAAGAGTGGCATGGGATATGTTCACTTAGTCTATGGAAGGAGGTCACATAAGAAAAATATATCAACAAGATGAGTTGGTGTGGATTTATAATAATACATGTAGTTTTTCACGCTGCCAATTTTGGATATCAATCATTAGTAGAGGACCATATCCCAGAAGTAATACAGTGGTTGAAGCCTTTGTGGAAACTAAAGGCACCCTCTAAAGGTATTTTCTATTATTATGATTGTGATTAATGGTAAAATTCTAACATTGTATGTATTACAATGAAGAAATTTCCATATTCTAGTACTATCTTCTTTGTGTACAATGCATGAGGAAACCATTCGACATATATTTATACCTTATAATTTCACAAGGGATGTTTGGTTATAGGCCTCCAAATCTCTTTATTTTTAAGGATCCTAGGATAATGAAAGTATTGTCTCATGTTGTCATTAGTGGTTCCATAAGCATACCTTAAAACTTTCTCAAGCTCTATCACTATTAATAATTTGGAGTTTATGGACATCACACAACTCAATAATTTTTTAAGGATAGTCTACAATTCCTAAAATGGTGGCAACTAAACCAATGAACATGTTCCTGACTTTTATTCCTCTCCTCCCAAAGAAAATTTTTCTTGGCGGTTATCTCCCTTGGTAATATATCACAACCATACCTAGGCCTTTTTTGATGGGTCATGCCAAGGGAAGGCTCATTTATGTGGTCTAGGTTTTGCATTATATTTTTCTAATCAACGTTACTATGATTTTAAGGAAAATTTAGGAAAAGGTACAAAAAAAATTAGCAAAAAAATCAGCACTCCTCTATTTGCTATAAATTTTCAATACCAACCAAATAAATTTAATGTAGGTAATGGATAATTCATCTCTTTTTATAATATGGATGAATAGTGCATTCAAATAATAAATATAAATATGTAGGTTCTTGCTTAGCAGGTTGAGGATATTTCATTAGTTGTACTTCAAGTTAGAAATTAACATATATAGGGATAGTAATGAGCAATCTAATTGGATATAAAAGGATGGATTAGTCCTTAAAGAGGGGACATATAAGATCCTCATCCTTGAAGGTCATTTTTTTCTCTGGCAATTTCGGCGGGAGACTATAGTTTGAACTAAAACTTGCAAGCTTCCCCAATGGACGTTGCGGAGGGGGTGCCCCCCAGACTCCTCTATCGATGCCGCCTTCCAGTCTTTGGTGGCTAACCTTCTGAAGCGCATGTGGCCATCTATCGTAGCTTCCAAATTTTTCAAGCAGAATGATGAGTTGAAAAATGTCTCCCTGTCAAATGGAGCGTGTCGAACCTTCCTACTTATGCTGAGGGAGTGTTAATTGGGAAATTCACGAGTATGTGGCCCTCTCCTAGATTGATGGAAGCTTGGATTAAGAAAACCTAGAATCCCATGATGAAGGGTGAATTTTCTCTTTCTGCGGTTAGCAATGGGTTTTTCATCTTTTTATTTAAAAAGAAGGAGGTAGTATTTCGTAATGGGCCATATTTCTTTGGCTCCAGAGGGATATATCTGAACAAATGGTCCCTCAAATTTAACCCTACTGAGGACATCCCTACTGCTATAGCAATTTGGGTCAAGCTTATGCGTCTCCCAACTTCTTGTTGGAGTGACGATTACCTTCGGTCTATTATTAATGGAGTGGGAAAATTATTGGATAAGTCTAAACAAAAAGGCTCCCTATTTTCCTGTGCCAAAATCTGTGTAGAAGTAGATTTGGCGAAGGGTCTACCGATTGAAATTAACCTAAATTTGGGAGAATGGAAGCACATACAAGTCTTGGACTATGAAAAAATCCCATTTAAATGTAGATATTGTCATGACTATGGCTACTTTTCCAAAGACTACTGGTGGGATCCATTATTGCAACAATAATTTTGCGACTCCTGGGACTCCCTTCTTTACTTTTATCAACCTGGTAACTTGGAAGCAACGGTGCTATATTCACAAGTACTACCTCTTGCCGCGACTGTCACTTGATCAGCTGGCACAAGTTCGCTAGGAGCTCAAGCCAAATTCTATGAGTTATTAGAAGAAGATTTTAATCATGATGGAAGAAAGCTAATCTCAAAAGGGCTATTCTACTTGCAAAAAGAAGATGAAAGCTGAAAGGAAATGCAAACCCTACCAAACCCTAGTTTTACCAACTAACCCTATTGGTGCAAGAAAAGGGATGAAAGCTGCAGAAATGGATGCCATTGACTCTTGGAAAGGTAAATTGCATGTGATTAAACTAATTTTGAAGAAAAATCTGAAAAGGAACATCTTTTTTCTTTGGAGTAATCTTGTAGAATTATTATGCATGTGCTTTAACTGTTTTTTAATGTGCAGAGGTTGATTGGCGAAAGGAAATGGGGTAGGTGATTGCAGGAGGTTGGGAAGGTGAAAAGAGGGCCTAAGGGGTCCCTAGCACCCTTCCAGAGAATTTCACAGTGATCAGATCTCGAAAAATTGCCCACGTGAGCTTCTACAGGAAGTCTGCAGGGGTTCTACAGGATGTTCTACAAGAACAGGCCGAAAGTGATTTTTGAAGGTTTGGAGGAGGAAAAATGGTGGGAAAAAGGAAATGAAGGTTGGATGAGGGTGTTAGAGGGTCTAGGACTCTGTTAATGAAGATCAAACATGAAGGTGATGGCTGGATTGGTTCAAAGGATAAGAAAGCGATTTTGCACAAGAACGTAGAAATTAGGGTTAGTTGGGAAAGTGTGGCAAATGGAGGGAAGAAATCTTGAGTGAGGGGTTGGAATAGGTTGCATGATGGAGGAAGGGTAGGTAGGGATGTGTTACAGGTGTTCTGCACATTACTTTCCAAAACTGACCAAACAAAGACTATGCAAACCAAAGATCTAGCTATTTTGACCTAATTTGACCTAGAAACCAGCAATCATGATGAACAGAAATTTATTGGTAGAAAATCATGTAAGATAACTATGAAAACTAAGCAAGAATGGATCTAAGCATGTAATCACAACTGGTACCAACTTTTGCAACTAAGAATCTAACACTAGCAATTGCATGAAGAAGCAAGAACAGTGTTTTTGTGGCAGCAAGGACACCTTGGTCTCAGCTCATGGTCCCAAGGAGGGAGAGGTGAGATCAAGGGTTGCTTGATGGCCTTTTTCGAAGATATTTTCTGTTACCAACCTATCAAATCAACCTGAGACATGAAAGCTATTCAAATCATCAAAAATGACCTAAGTAACCAAGCAAGATTTTAATCTAAATAGCAGAAATTATTCTATGAATGCAGCAAAGACACATAAAAGTACACAAAGGAGGCATTGGCACTTGAGTTGGGCCCAAACCCAAGAGCTACAGCCTCCTAAGGAATATTAGAGATGGTACAACACTGGATTCATATTTATTGATCGAAAAATAATAGTGACATCCCAAAAACTGTCTACAAGAAAAGCTCGAAAAGGTGTTGAAATGCAGCGCTAACCTACTGACTAAAATCTAACTAACATCTGACTAACTCCTGACTAAAAAATGACTAACTGAAATGAGGCCCTAAGCCTTCTTATTTATACAAATTGAGGACCCCAACAGCCCTCCTAAACTTTAAGAACTCGGCTGCCAAAACTTGCAGTTAACAACAGTCCTATTTGACTTGCTTGGTTGCCCCTTGTGCTCCGAGTTTTTGATGGAGAATTCGAGGCAAGGGCTCATAAATGAAGGGGAAATATTCATATAAATCCTCTCCCTTGTTCTTCCTCAAATTTGGCTGCCAAGTGCTCATTAAACCTTTGATTGTGTCTCAAAATTGACCAAAAATCTACATAAAGCACACATTAGAATTTTTGGCATAATGACTAACCCAATTCACTCTATTAGCATAAATATAATTAAAAACATGCAATAAACTAATGAGAATGGTGGATTAAGTCGAATTAGGAGGTTGAATGAGCCAATATAATTACCCATTTCTAGAGCTCATCAACCACACCAAAGCTAGGAATGATAAAAGTATGGATAATTCGGCCGCTTAGGAAGAGCAATGGAAAAAACCTAAAGGGCTCTGAAAGGAAAAGGATTGATGTCAAAAACTTAAGGACCTGTGGTTCAACAATACTGCTTCATCCTCCTCAAATATGTTCAAAGTGTTAAGTGACGAGGAACTGGAAATGGAGGCTCCCCCTCAGGAAAATGTAGAGGAGACCCTGGTAATAGAAGAAGGAGAACTAGTAGCGGAAAGTAATATGCAAGAGGGCGGAGGTGAACTCACACCACTGATGTCTATTCCTAAACACAGATCCCCCCTGGGCAGCCTGCTCAAAGGCTCAGAACGTACTTTCACTCAGCTTTTGTCCCGAAATTTATCTTGGGCTGATGGTTGCAGTAACCAGGAATCCGACCCTATGAAGAAAATAGGGAGGCCAAACAAGAGGGTACAAAAAGAAATACAATATTAACTAATTAAAAAAATGGGGAATCAATAGTCATCTCAGAGATTTTCAAAGGCAAAAATATAAACAAAGAAGGAAAGGATAGTGGTCGCTCCCCCTCCACTCACAAGTAATGAAAGTAATATCCTGGAACATAAGGGGCTAGGAAACCCTACTAAAATCCTAGCAGTTAGAGATATAATCAAACAAGAATCTCCATCAGTAGTGTTTCTTCAAGAAACAAAGTTAGAAGAAGTGGAGGCTCTGAAAGCAGCTGGAAATTTCTGGAGAGATAGCTCGGGGTCAACTCAGTCCTCTAGGGGAGCTTTAGGATGGTTTTTCATATTTTGGTTGAACAGGAATTTTACTCTGATTAAATAAATTAAGACAAAATCTTGGATTATTGCTCTTATGGTTGAAAAGGATACAGGGGAAATAACTCCCTTCATAAATATCTATGGTCCAGTTCTATACAGTGACAAGGTCGAATTCTCGGACTCATTAGAAGTGCTAAAGGAAAGGAACTACCACATTAATAGCATAATGGGAGGGGATTTTAACACAGTCCTAAATACATCAGAAAAAAGAGGAGGGTCTTCAAACAGGGATCCATTTAGAGACAGAATTCAGGGAATAATGGAACGATGGGATCTTATTGATATCAAGCCTAAGAATGGGAAATACACATGGTCTAATATATGGTCTTGAGACCATTATATTTCTTCTCGTCTGGATCGGTTTATGCTACATAAAAATTGGCTTCTCAATGATCTAGACTCCTCTTTGTCTATCGAACCACAGGGAGATTCATATCATCACCCTATCATGATTGCAGTGGAGAATACTAAAAACCTTGGGTCGTTTCCTTTCAAATTCAATGCAGACTAGTGTCAATTTGAAGAGGTTGGGAATATGGTAAAGCGAGCCTAGAGTTTCCATGTCCAAGGCTCCCCCAACTATGTATGGGAATCTAAGCTAAAAAAATTTGAAAAAAAAATTGAGGAGGTGGCTTAAAGAGAAATATTAACCCCCATGGAAAGAAAGAAAATAAAAAATTCATGAACTAAAAGAGCATTATAATATGATGGAAAAAAAACCCAGATTGAAGAAAAACACATTCAAAACGAAAAATACCTCTCCACTCATATATTCAATCTTAGCAGGCAAGAACAAAACTTGTCGAGCCTTAAATCTCGCAGCCTTTGGTTGAAAGTTGGGGACTCTAATACTTCCTTTTTCCACAAACAAGCAATGGCTCGATAGAACAGGAATAGAATCAGGGAGATAAAGGCTGAGGGATGGCAGACAATCAGCTCCTCAACAGAAATCAAATTGGAGGCTTATAACTACTTTAAATCTCCTCTCAATAAGGATAGCATCCCTTTAGAAAGCAACCCCAAATTTGTTCAAGCCTTGTCCTATGTTATCTCTGTGTCTTCCAATCTGTTTCTATCTGGTGAAAGAGAAAAAGAAGTTCAAAGTGCTATTTGGAATTTGGAACCTCATAAGGCTCCAGGTCCAAATGGATTCTATATCAGTTTTTTCCAAATTTTTTGGAGTATCATCACAAAAGACCTCATTAAGATGTTGAGCTATATCAGAGTCAAAAATAATATTGGGTGATGTATTAACTCATCCTTTCTTACCTTGATTCCAAAAGAGTTCAATCCCACCTCCTTCTCTAGATTTTGGCCTATCTCGCTTTGCAATTCTTCCTTTAAAATTCTAACGAAAATCATTGCCAAAGAATTAAACCCTTGCTTCCTTCCTTTATGTTATAGAATCAAGGTGGGCTCATGTAGCATCGGAACATCCTCGATAACATCATCTTGGTGCAAGAAGCAATGCATTCAAGCAAAGAAGCAGGAGAAGATGGAATGATCATCAAACTGATATGGCAAATGTGTTTGACCAGGTAAATCACTCCTTTCTCTTCATTTTCATGCAAAAGTTAGGCTTCAGTAATGAATTCATATTATGGATTAAATCATGTATTGGTTCCCCTTGGATCTTTGCATTAATTAATGGTCACCCAACCCCCTTCTTTGCTGCCTCTAGAGGTCTTCGACAAGGTTGCCCTCTCTCACCACTTCTTTATATAATCATGGCAGAAGCCCTGAGTTTTAAATTAGAAGTTGGGAGGTTGGGTGGTTCTCTCCCAGGTCTTAATATTTCAAGAAATTTTAAGGGAATTAACCATTCTCAGTTTGGCAATGATACTTTTCTGATTGGAGGATCCTCCTTAGTGATTTCTTTGAGATTCAAAAAAGTTATAGATTGATTTCTTCTTCTCTCTGGGGGATTGATCAACAAACTGAAATTTCAATTAATTGGTTGGAACTTCCAAGTGGAAACGATGAAGGAAATCGATTGTTTTTTGGGCATCCTTATGGAAGTTCATCGAACTTCCTTCAAATATCTTGGGATTCCCATTTCCTTAAAGCAGGCTTCAGGGGAATATTGGGAGAATGTTCTACAAAAAATATGGAAAAGGGTGCACTCATAGGGAGTTATATGGCTCAATTTGGCCAAGAGAGTTACCCTCATCAAATCAATTTTATATTCCCTTCCAGTATATTTGGGTGCTAGTCTCTTAGCACCAGTATACATTAATCAACAAATAAGTAGGCTCATCTGAAAATTTTTATGGCAAGGAGGCAAGGGAAACGATCACAAATTCCACCTTGTTAACTAGAATTTGGTTAAGAAACTTAAGAAAATGGGAGGATTAGCAATTAAGGATCCTGAACTAATGAATATGGTGTTGTGAGCTAAATTGGTTTGGAGGCTCCTCTCGGACTCCAGTGAGTGGCGGAAAAAGGAATTTATAAGGAAATACTTTCACAGAAAATGTCTCAATAGACCAGAAGATGAATCATGGGAAGGGAAAGGATCAAAAAATTGGAGACTATGCAAATCCTCGCCATCTCTCATTTTTGAACCATCTTGGCTGCCTACTTGGGAATGGGAAACACATTATTCTTGGATCTGATGGCTTGATGGTCCTTGACCCGACTCTTTCAGTTTCGCTGGTGGAGCATGGGTTCTCTCACCTTGCGGATATCTCCTGTTGGGATGATCAAGGTTTGTGGTGTGGGTAGATTCCTTTGGAATGTCTCAATCACCTCTTCTTGCATTGGCATATTTTGATTGAAAACCTTAAAGGGTTCACTCCAATTATCACAAAAAAACTAGGCAGTTGCGCCTAGATGGGAGGTAAAACCAAGAAATATTCTATTAAAGATGGTTATGCTCTCTTAATCAAGAACCCCTCCCCTCCCCTTCCTTCAAAATTATGGAGGAAAATTTGGAACGGTGATGGCCTTCCTAATATAAATATTTTCTATTGGGAATTGGTCCAAAATCCATACGACAGAGAATTTAAATAAGAGGGAAATCAACAACCCCTCCCAATGTGTGCTTTGTGGTAACGCGGAGGAAACTATTAAGCATTTATTTTTCACTGCCCCTTTTTCGTGGATACATGGAACTATTCTTTAGCGCCTTTCACTTCTCCCCCCCAAATTGTGAAAGACTAGAGTGAGATGTTTTTTCAATGGAAACATAAATCTCCATGTTCCCCAAAGTCTATGTTAAGGCGTTTTTGGATGGAAATTCCCAAGTATTTGTGCTGGTCGATATGGATATATCGTAATCAAGTTATTTTCATAACAAGTGCCATAACTCTGAAACTGCAGCAATCAAAGGAATGACGCTACTCTTTGAGGTTGTATCTTCATGGGGTTTCAAAGCTTCGGATATGAAGGAGTTGTCTAGCACTGAAAAAGATTGGCTCTGGATCTCCTCTTTCAACCTCAAAGCTCCTCTAGCAGATTCTTATGTTCTTTTGCCCTTCTGTATCAAACTGAAAGGGGAAGAATTTGCTGAATGGCAAAGGAAATTCAAGAAGATCTAACTGTATTTTTATGGTGCATCAAAAGGCAACCTCGGGGAGGCTGGAGCAGGAGGGGTAATTGTTAACCGCAAAGAAAAAATAGAAATAAAGTTTGCATGGGGACTTGGCATCACGGAAAATAATCAAGCTAAAGCCCTTTCTCTTTGGTAGGATCTGAACATCAATTTGGATAATGGTATCAAAATATGGCTATAGTTGGAAACTCTATGATGATTATACAAAAATGTGTGAAGCTTTCCTAGAATGATAACCTTCTCGAAGATGAAACCTCCTCAATCATAATCAGAATTATATATTTAGTAATAAAAAAATTGAAAAGGTGGATTTGTTCCATGTGTTGAGGGCCAACAACCCCTTGGCGGATGGTCAAGCCAATGATGGGGTGGCATTGGAGCAAGGTAGTTTAAGTATGAATCAAGACATTAAAGCATGCATATCCCCTGAACTATAGCTCTAGGTCAGCGCTCTACGGTTGGGGTACGGGAGATGGTATATTCATATTATTTTTTCCAATGGGTCAATAAAATTCATACTTTAATGATAATGCTTATGACAACACAAAGGATGTTGGTATTTTGGTGTGGCCAAATATATTAATGAAAAATGTTCGGAAGTGAACTCAATTAAATTAAGGTGAACTAATGAGATTGATGGGGCTTGGAAGATACGTGCATTTCATAGAAAAATGACAGTAAATGTCTAATGTTTTAAATGTTTATTTTATTTCATTTATAAATAGTCTAGAGACCTCTTTGAGAGCTCACCAAGGTATTTGTATTAAGTTATTCTCATTGTTATTGACCATAAATGTGATTTAAAATCATATTGCCAAATACAAATTTAAACATTTCATTATTATTTTATATAATAAAATAAAAAATTAGTTTATTTTTATTGTTTTTAAATTTAAATTTAAAATTTTATATATATATATATATATATATATATATATATATATATATATTAAATTTGATGTCTATTAAAATAAGGGTAATATTAAATTTTGGTTGAAATAATTTTTTTCTTTACTATTTTATTATTATTAATATTATCTTTTTCTTTTTTTGTAAGTTTATATTGTATTGCCTCAAAAAATCATGTTAAACATGTACATCGGTTTACATTAAGTAATGTGTCATTATGTAGGTGTTCTTAATATGCTTAGTGGGGAACTAAATGTTTTTTACCAACTACCTATGGAATAATTAGGCACAAAACTCCAAAGGTTTCAAAGTTCCAAGCCTTCCCAAACTGTTTATGCATGTACTGAAAATACATAAAAAATAAATAAATAAATAAATAATATATGATAGCCATCCTGAAAGCTCAAGTATTTGAATAGGCACAAATGATCATATCCTGAGCACTTGGTCCTGGCACATGAGAAGTTGGATTACACTCGAAGCATAACTCAATGTCAGAAAGACTTTCTCGAAGACAAAAGGTCTGCTTGCACTAGTATATTTTTACATTCTCCAATCTGGTAAATATGTTGTATTTCTTAGCCTACTTATCCATTAAAATCCTACCTAGCAAGGTCTTCTTTTTCTAATAGCGAGTCAAAGCTCCTAAATAATTTTTTCACTATCCTCGAGTATGCCTCGAGTTAGGGATCTAGGTGGAAACATCATCCATAATCTCTGAGTCATAGAAGACATGTCTCTTGTTAACAACAAGAGACTGCAAGTTCAAATTTCGTTTTGGGTATCAGGAGGGATCACTAGATGGAAGCTTTAAACAGCTTCCTAAGCCTTTTGACGGGATCTAATGTGACCTTAAGGGCCTCTACCCGCACCACCATGTTGATTACCTATTCTTTGGCACTCCATGCTCAGATAATTCCAATAGACCCTGGAAAGAAACACCCAAGCCATAACCCTCAGATAAAGGGAGCATACTTATTAGGCCAAGAAAGAGTTATACCCCTAATAGAATCCCCCTTAGGAGAAAACAAACTCAATATATGACACAACTTACTCAAAATCACTTATAACCCAATTTTTGTGGGTCACCAAATACCACTGAATTTCCTTGACCACCCAAGAGAGTAGCACCAGTAAAGACTTTTGCAATAGAGAGGACCCAAACTAGAATGAGAAAAACCCATAGTAAAATCGACATACATAGTTAAACCAACCATGTACAGACTATTGGTTTTTAGAAGACCCAGAGCTAACACATCAACAACGGGACACAGAGAGACCCATTTCTAGGACAACTGAACTCTATTTGGGAGTCGAGAGGAGAATGATCATGTAAAACAACATGGCACAAGAAAGTATGGATATTTTTACTACTAAAATGGATAGTGCTCAAAGAAATAACTATGGAGTGAAGAATTACCCAGTAGTAGCACAATAGCTCCCACTCGTCGTTGTCTGGGGAAGATGGCTCGCTCTAGGGTGAGTTGTGCTTGACCAGGATTGAGCAGTCTCCTCAGTGAAAATATATGTCCCATATTTCTTTATTGGTGACCTTATTCCCTATAGCTAGTAACTTTCTCCAATTAGTCGGCCATGCAAACCTTGGGCCAATAGTTTTATCCTTCCTAGGCATAATTTCCATTTGATAGTCCCTATTTCTCTACAAAATGTAGCCTTTTATTCTCTTTTGGCACAGATTTGTCCTCCTCAACCAAGCATATGAATGGTACCAAGATATGAATGGTGTTGCATGCTTAAGCATATGAGGGGGTGGCCACACCATCCCCTACATTACATTTCCTATAAATTCTGAGGCGATAGGAAACTCCCCTAGCCTTCGGTTTCTCTTGAATCTCACCCCCATTAGGGGTATTATTAGGAATATTATCATTATTTATTTATTTTTAATTTTTTATGTGGTTCATGGACCCTCGAGATCGGTGACTACTAGCTTCTTGTAATATTTCTACTAGGCAAATTTACTCGAAGGGATCACTTCGAACTAGCTCAACCACGAAGCTTGACCCCGAGAGTGTCAAGAGATCTGAACCCATGATCTCTCAATAGAAAAGGTGCTATAATGGAAGAGACTCGACCAATTAAGCTAACCCTCAAAGCTATTAATATTATTATTTTATTAGAAAATTTATTTACAATTAATTAAAAAAAAAATTAAGAGAATTTTTTAAAATTCATATTTCTAAATATTTTAAATTTGGATTTCATTGCTCTTTATAAATAATAAAAATAATTTTGATGGACTGAGGAGCCATTTGTGAAGAGGGGAGCGATGGAGTACGGGCGAGCTAGGGTTTGCAAGGAATTTGGATAGGGTTTTGGTTTACTGCAGCACAATGGTCCGTGCATGAACCCTGCTGAACCCGCCACCGTTAACGTTGCTGAATACTGTTTACCCTTACCACTGCCGTTTTCACCTGGTGATTATTCTGGTAATTTGAGCCGCCCCGCGACTAACGGCGTAACTGCAACGGAACCTTCTCAGCTGCGAGGGACGAAGTCGGTGCAAGTCATTTTCTCCGGTTACCCTCCGTTCCGAGGTGTCTGCGGATCCAAGGAGCAGCTAGCAATGGAAGACATAGATGTCGTCGATTATTCCGCAGACCCATTGGAAGGGGTCTCCATATGGCATACACCCCTCGATGCTTCTAGAGGTATGTACAGCTCGGATTTTTCTGCCCCTTTTCCGCCGATTCCGTTCACAGACTCGCTCTCTCATCCTCCTGTCATTCTCCCGGACGATCCGCCGACTTGGCCGGCTCTCACCACCCCCCCGCATTCCCCGGCCACCCTCGGGTTTGTCTCGAATTGTCTCATCCCTAACCCTAGTTCTCATCCCCTGGCCACGGGATCTGTTCCCCCTCCGTTTCTAGCCCTCTCCCTTCCGGGACCTTCGATTGGTATTCCGGTCTCATTTGGGTCCTCATCTGGCTGTTTTACCGCCGTCCCTCCCCTGTCTGGCACTCCTGCCTCATCTGTACCTCTCGGGCACCACCATCCGGCTTACCACCCCGTATCACAATCTGAAAACCCGCCTCCGCCGGTTCATCCCCCTAACCATCCCCCTCCCCGGGGCCCAAAGAGGAGATATAAGTGCTTCAAATCCAGGGCAGAGGACGTTTTTCTCCGGTTAGAAGAAGACATTCGCTGGGGTGAGACCATGGATTTTGCGGACCGTGTCTTGGTCGGTCGCATTCGTGGACGCAGTTACTCGGCAGCGCGATTGAAGCAGTGGGCTGCTGATGTTTGGGGTCACCATCTGGTGGACATCCCATTTGTACAGACCTTCGTGCGGGGATGGTTCGCTCTTCGCTTCGCGCGTGCAGACCATACCAATTGGGTTCTGTCATCATATTGGCATTTTGACCACGCGCCGGTACTTCTGAAGAGATGGACTCCTCTTTTCGACCCGGAGACTGAACATATTGGCACTGGACCGGTATGGATTAGGCTACCTGGACTACCGCTTCAATACTGGTCAGAGGACATCTTCAAGAGAATTGGTAATGCTATTGGTGTTTATATGGGCTATGATAAATCCTACCTACAGACAGGCATGATGGCCTATGCCAGGATCCTCATCAACCTGGACACGACAGGCGGGCTTCTTGAATTCATCACGATCTAGTGGAGGGACACAGAGCGCAAACAGATCATAGACTACGAAGGAGTACCTTATAGATGCCGCCAATGCCATAAGGTTTGCCATCTCTACAGAGACTGCCCACTCCTCAAGAAATCTGGTACTAATGGCGTTGAGGAAGCAGCACCTCCGCCTCAGGCCACCCAACCTGAGACTCAGCCGGTACAAGACACTGAGGAACCGTCCCCTCCATCTCATGTGGTAGCACCAGAAGCCGCTGGAACAGGCGACATCACTGGAACATCAGCGGGCCCGCAGCCGATCCCGTCGGACGTGCAGACGGTCACTGCACCTGAGGACCTGGAGGAATCGGGTAAGTCTCTTTTTAATTCTCTGTCTGATCCTCCTTCTTGTATGACTGTGGGCATATCTTCTATCAGTGCATTTGCATCCTCCTTAACATTCTCTCCTTCCTATACTCTCACGCCCCTCCCATGTACTCCCCCTACACATTCCTCCCTCGCATGTTCCATCCCCCAGCCCGCCCCGACAGCACCACCATCCAGAATATCATCGTCTCTGACCCCACTTTATTCTACTGCTCATTCCCCTCCCCGCTATTCCCTTAGACCTCAGACCAGAGACAGAGGACCTGATGCTGTAGGTCTTGATCTTCACCACACTCCTCATCACAAGTCCTCCAGGGGCAGACCCTCAGGTATCTCCAAGGCCAGGCACACTGCTGACACTGAGGTCGCCCTTGGGCGACAGCAAACCATCCTTCGGGCCCTTAGAGCAAGGAATGGCCCTGCCCCCATTCCTCCATGAAATTCATATCTTTCAATTGTCGGGGGTTTGCTAGCTCAGCCAAAAAACTAGCACTTAGGAGGCTTCTCCTAACTTCACAGATGGACTTCATTTTTCTACAAGAGACACTATGCCCGGCTGAACCCCTCATCCGTACCCTCACTGGATGGTTTCCTTCTTGGACTTTCCATGCTTTGGATGCGTCTGGAAGATCAGGGGGCTTAGCCATAGGGGTTAATAATAAAGTGGTGGAGATCAAGAACTCATTTGGGGGGAGAGGGTTTATTGGACTGGACATCTGCACTCATTCAGCTATAAATGATATCAGGATTGTCAATGTTTACGGCCCATGTTCTGACCGAGCCTCCTACTGGAACAATCTTCTTGCATCAGAGTTGTTTCAGGCTGATAATATTATACTTGGAGGGGATCTTAATTTCTCCATTGGTTTCAGCGAATCATGGGGTCACTCTGCTCAAATTGACCCCCTTACTGATACTATATCTAACTTACTGGAGGAACTCCACTGGGTCGATATTCCATCTTCAAAGCTCCAGTACACTTGGACCAACAACAGGAGTGGGGAACAGAGCCTGGCTAGAAGATTAGATCGATTCCTAATCAAGGAACCCCTGGTTAATGAACTTCCCAGAGTTCGTCAATGGGTTGGCACAGGAGGCATCTCTGATCATCGCCCGATCTTCTTAGAAGCCGAAGATATAATTCATAAAATCAAGAGCCCTTTTAAATTCAATGCAGCTTGGCTTCAGGATCCCTCATACACCCAGCTGGTGCATAACTATTGGCAATCCAACGCTATCAGAGAAGATGAGGATTACTCCGCGGGCTTCGTGAGGAAACTCAGGGAACTTAAGCAGATCACTAAAAACTGGGCTCATCAAAAGCGCATTCGGGACAACATAATTCTTCAGGAGGCAGAGAAGGTCATTTCAGAATTTGAGGACTCCTCAGATGGGACACACCCCTCCATGATTAGCAAGGAGAATTACCTCGCCCTGATTGCCAAACGTACTCAAATCCTTAAGGAAAGAGAAGAAGGCTGGAGACTCAGAAGTAGAGCCATTTGGCTCACCGAGGGAGATGCAAATACCAAGTTCTACCACAAATTTGCAAATGGGCGTAAGATCATTAATACTATTTGGGAACTTAGGACTGCTCAAGGGGACACAGTCTCTACCCAACGAAATTTGTCCAGATTGGCCACTGAACATTTTAGAGGCATCTACAAGGCACCTGTACAAGCTAATATCATGGAAATTATGAGAGTGGCCGAACTTTTTCCTAGATTCATTGAGCAGGAAGATGCGGAGGAACTACAGAGGGAAGTGACGATGACAGAATTGGAAGCTACACTGAAATGGTTCAAGAAAGATAAGAGTCCTGGACCTGACGGATGGACCATTGAATTCTATCTTGCATTCTTCGAACTGATGGGCCAAGATCTCCTGAATGTAGTTGAAGACAGCAGGAAAAGAGGACGCATCTCCTCTGCCATTAAGTCTACATTCATTGCTCTTATTCCAAAATCCAATGCCCCCTGCACTTTTGATGACTTCCGACCTATTTCACTCTGCAATTGCCTTTACAAGATCATTGCTAAAACCATTGCCAATAGACTCAAGCCTATACTCTCTCAGCACATTTCTGCGGAGCAATTTGCATTCCTGCATCAGCGCCAGATCCATGAGGCTATTGCCACAGCCCAAGAACTGATGCACACTATGCAAACTAAAAGACAAAAAGGTATGATCCTCAAGGTTGATCTTTCGAAGGCCTTTGATCGTACCAACTGGTTATATCTTCGGTTGCTGCTCACTCACTTGGGGTTTCCTTATGACTTCATCAAATGGACCATGAATTGCATCACGGATGTTTCTTACAGTGTACTTCTTAATGGGGAAGCCTCCTCCTTCTTCACATCGGAGAGAGGACTTAGACAGGGATGTCCTCTCTCACCTCTGTTGTTTTTGCTTATCATGGAAGGACTGAGTAGAATCTTAACTACTGCTCATAACAGGCACCATCTATCTGGCATTAAGATCACTGATCATCTTATTCTCACTCACCTTCTATTTGTTGATGACATCCTCATCTTTCTTAATGGTAGTGTAGGAGACTCCACCTCTCTCCATAACTCATTTCATCTCTTTCAGCATGCTACGGGAATGATGATCAATGTTCAGAAGTCCACCATCACCACTATTGGATGCTCTGTCAATGAAATTGCATATGCAAATCAGCGTTTTCCTTATAGTAATCTGACTCTGGATGATGGCATCAAATACCTTGGCTTCCGTCTGAAGCCCCTTGGATACAGGATCGCTGATTGGCTTTGGCTGATCACTAAGATAGAGAAGAGATTACAAGTCTGGTATCACCGTTACCTTACCCGAGCAGGCCGACTTACACTTATTAAGGCGGTGATCGAGGCCACACCAGTTTACTGGATGGCTCTCACTTGGATTCCTAAGGGCATTCTTAACAGAATTCAGCATATTTGCAGCAGATTCCTTTGGAAGGGTCACCATCCAGGCAGAATCTTTGCATGGGTGAAATGGGACATTCTTGCGAAACCCAAGCGATGGGGGGGGTGGGGTATCAAGAGACTCGACCTATTCTCCAGAGCATTGGCTGCTAAGCTTAGTTGGCAATTACTCACCTCTGAAAGTCTCTGGACCAAGGTAGCATGTGCAAAATACATATGGCCTTTGAATGTAATGGACTGGTTATGCAGGGAGCAGAGATCACAACACCACATCTCCTCCATTTGGAGAGCGGTCTTAGGCACCATTCCATTACTCCGAGAAAGCCTTACTTGGCGCATCAAGGCTGGCAATGCAGTCCGTATTGGACAGGATCCTTGGGTCGGTTGCGGTAATACTCACAGACTCTCTGAAGGTATCATTCAACACCTTAATGTCAGGGGCATCACTCACATTATGCACATTGGGGACCAGGACAACTCTTCATTTCTTCATCAAGCTTGGAGGTCTGCACAAGCACTGGATATACCGGACCAATGGCATGACGAATGGGCCGAATATACGGAAGCACTCTCACAGGCACATATCAGACTCACAGATGGACCTGATGAAATTATATGGGCTTCTTCTAAACATGGGCAATACACTCCAAAACTTGGCTACTTAAAGCTCATGGAAACCCATAAACCTCCCATAATCCATCCCACCTGGAGGACACTTTGGAAACTCAAATCCGCCCCGCGTACCAGACTACTTATGTGGAACATCATCTTCGACAAGGTACCTACAGGCACTAACCTTATGAAGCACTCTTTCCATGGGCCTTTCAGATGTCATCTGTGTCATCAGGATGAAGAAAGCACGTCACATTTATTTTTGACCTGCAATACCTCTACTCAATTTTGGAATGGCATCACTTCTCATTTCCCCCTGCTTAAACAGTGGCATGGTCATAATATACTGGATGCATGGGAGAACTGGCATTCGGAACATTCGGGGAAAGCTCTTAACATACCGCTTCTTGCTTGCTGGGCAATTTGGATTGCTCGCAATCAGGCCATATTCAATCTAAAGGAACCCCACTGGCCGTCTATCATTCTTCATACTATAGCTGATTACAACCTGATACCTGATGAAGCACACCCAGGCCCTACCCGCATTCTCAGACAGCTGGACATTGACAAAACTAAACCATGGGGTTTCTTTGATGGTTCAGCACAGGAGGTGGGGTGTGGGGGAGGAGCCACTCTACACCTCAATGATTCACACAGTTTCAAAATTCAAATCCACCTTGGTAGAGGCACCAATAATTTTGCTGAACTTTGTACTGCCATGCACCTCATACACTTTGCCATTCTTAAAAGCTGTAGACACCTACAATTATTTGGTGATTCCAAAATTGTATGCAATTGGCTGTCCGGTGCATCACATTGTCATGCATTTACATTGAGGCACATTCTAGAGGAGGCAAAGAGGCTGATTACTTCTTTTGACTCATTTGCTTGTCATCATATTTACAGGGAACAAAACACTGAAGCTGATCAGCTCTCCAAAGCGGCTGCGCTCAGGCAAGGAGAAGATTGGCTGATACAGGAGGAGAACGAGGGGTCTTTCTATCAGTATTACCACAGACCCTTTGACGACCAGATGGTTAATGGGCGTTAAGGCCCATTACAGTTAACATTTTTGTATATTTTTGCTGTAAATACTTATAGTCACTACATGGCTCTAGCAAAGAGCAACTGATACATAATTTTTGATATGCTTATAGTAACATCTTTTGACAGCTCCCTGCGTGGAGACTGAAGTATTATTTTTTGGCTTTCACAGTCTTAGACTGAACTCGATAGGCACAGCTGCCTCTACTTGAATGCTTCGGCAAATGCAAAATGTAATTTCTTACTATTAATAGAAATTACGACTTTTTCCCAGGGGAAAAAAAAAATAAAAATAATTTTGATAAATTCTTTCAGATTACTCACATCACAAAAGTCTAAAATCAAATAATAAAAATAATTATTGAGCATTTACCCTTTTTTCTTAAAGTTTTGAAAATATTTTATACATTTCATTATTTTTTCTTAATTTACATGAATCATCACTGGTTTTGATGAAAATATTCTTATATTTTTTCTATTATTTTCCATGTGATACATACTTTTAAGCCAAAATATTTATATCCATCTAAACATTACACATTACATATAATATAATAAAGTGATTTATCTCTGTAATAAATTTCTCTATTTTATATATCCCAAAATTCAAGAATATTTAGATTCTTATATAAAGACTATAGCCATAGCTGAATATCATTTTTAAATATTAAATATTAAAATTATTATTTTAAAATTGAAATAATTGATATTATAGCAGTGGCTTCTTATTTTATGAATGAAAATCATAATTTTCATTAAAAGAGCTGAAAATTACATTTTTGTATATGCATCGAGGTGCATTCAAAATGATTGTTTTGAAAACAAACATTTTGAGAACAACCATCCAACGAAAATAGCAAGTTTTCCTAGCCTAGTCATAACTTTGTCTTGTAACATAACTAGAATAAATACATAAGTCAAAATAAAAGATAAAGCTGCCATCCAAAAGGTTCTTACAAGAGAACCACAACCAATATCGCAAAAACATCATCTAAATAAGATCACAAGTCCAACAATACTTCTATAAAATGCCTTTATGATCCGAACTTAAATAAGAACGCAACAAATTACAGATGTAACCATAAATACAGAGATGCAGTAGAAATAACACTTCATTTCATTAATATCAAATATTGAAATATGCTTACAAATAGAATGGAAACAAGACTAGCTCGGACGACGGTAGCTTATCTCTTAGAAGAGATGTGGTGGATACATGCCTCTAAACTATGCTAACATGAGGCTCGAAGGCTTATTTATTATTGAGAAACAATGGAATACCCTAAACATCCAAAAATCTAACCCTAGGAGATGAAGTGCCAAAACTATGGGCCTCGTTTGGGAAAATTGGTACATCAACTTCCTGGGGTTGTAACTTTGGCATGCAATCTCCATTTGACTTGCACAATACCTCATTATAAATATATATCTGAGGACAAGAACTTTTGAGTGACTAGGTCAAAGAAATATTGTATGTTTGCCTCAATTTTCCCAAAAATCGTCGTTTAGGGCCTCAAAACGGCTCCAAAAGTTCAAGACCCAAAAAATTGCCAAAAATTATAATTTGTGCTACAATTAAGGAAACTGAGAAACTAAAAGAGACAATGGTGGGGGTCCAAGTGGAATAGGCAGGTGGCCACCAACATTCACTTGGATCAGTCCTCCCCCCTTAGGAAGCAGCAATCCCATTGTGTTGAGTGCTTCCATGAGATGGGGAGACTTCTGCTAAAGTTGGTACCTCATGAGCCACTTGCCTTGGTGCAGGAGTTGGCCAACTTTGACAAACTAATATAGTTGGATCTTTTGTTGGTGATTGTTCTTGATCTGTGTGTCCATAATCTCATTAGTTTTGGCCTATTCCATGCAGTTTGGGTTTAACTCTGTTGGTGTGAGTTCTTCGCCAATTTCTGATGTGTCCAGTAATGGTGGGAAGTATGGTCAAAGGCAATCCAAATTGATTACATGGTGTAGGCCAAGGAATGAGGCAATGTTGAGCTCAAAAGCATTGTCTCCCACAACCTTGATAATGGTGTAAGGACCATATCAGAGTGGTCTGAGCTTCTGATGGGCTCTAGTAAGGTGTTCTTTCTGCAAATGCAACCAAACTTTGTCACACACCTGAAACATGTGTGGAACCTGATGTTGATCATGTCGTTGCTTGTAATTGGAATTTGACTTCTCCAAGATGTCATGAACTTACTGGCGGATGTGTTGGATGTGTTCAATAAATCTGGTCACTTTATCAGCCTTAGAAAATAAATGTGTGGATTTTGTCTGTGTAGTCTCATGAGGCATGGCAACATCAATCAAACACAATGGTTGAAATCCTAGACCCACTCGAAAGGGACTACGACTAGTCGAGCTATCGAGAGCTCTGTTATAACTGTGTTGTACATAAGGAAGACTCTCAACCTAGGTTTTTGGATGCTTAGAGTTGTACATGTGGAGTATGTGCACTATCATCCTATTAACGACCTTCGTTTGGCCATTAGTATGGGGATGGAAGGAATTCGACTTGGTGATCTTGGTGTTCAATAATGTCCAGAGGCTTGACTAGAATGCGCTCAAGAATCTGCTATCTCGACCTGATATAATGGTCTATGGGATACAAAAATATACCCATACTCGTTCAAAGAAGAGTTTGGAAGTGTCATCTATTGTGATACTCTTCTTGCAGGCCGTCAATATAGTCATCTTAGAAAATTTGTCTACGACCACAAATACACAGTCATCGCCATGCTTGGTAGAAGGGAGACTAGACATATAGTCCATGGAGATGGACTCCCATGGCTGGCTAGGAGTAGGTAGAGGAGTGTACATGCCTTTCTTCTTGATGGTTGGCTTGGAAATGGCACAGGCAGTGTAGGATCTGATATATTTCCCAACATCCATGCAGTGTGCAACCTAGAAAATGGACTTCGATGAAGTTTGGATTTGTGGATGACCCATAACCATGACAAACGAATATCTGAGGATAGAGATACCCTGTAATGCTTGTGACCAACTATGATACTAACAGTGTACGACCTAGCAAATGGACTTCAATGAAGTGTGAATTTGAGGATGAAACATAACCATGACAAATGAAGATTTGAGGATAGAGATACCCTATAATGCTTGTGACCAACTGTGACCCATAAATGTGATGTTGATTGTTGATGAAGTAGCAGGTGCCTACATAGCTTGGGGTGGGAGGGCATGTTTCCAAAGAACCCAATCCAAATGATGTGATGCTGAAACTTATCAATGTGAAGCATGTGCCTACTAAAGTGAGGTGGGAGGGCACATCTTCAAAGGAACCCGCTCTGAATGTTGCTCTAGATTTAAAATTGATACAACAATTCAATATAACTCAGAATCTTTATTATAACCTATTTTTGGAAACATAATTAACATTATGCATCTTCCCATGTTTTTGAAATCCCTATTTTGACACTTTAGAAACTCATATTTGTGCTTCAATTGTTCTGACATCACAAAATTTCTGAAAAATAACTAATTTTAAATCATCAATATCTTCCTTGTCTGAACTCCAATTCGACCAATTTTTTTTTGAAATTGGGTAATTTTTCAAGAGGATCTCAGATCTGCCATCTATTTTCTAAAATTATTCACAAACACTATAAAAGAATGAAAGGAGAGCCACCGTCCATGAATTATTGTCAAAAACATTTCTATAACACAGCTGATTTTAAATCATAGATATCTCCCTCATTTGGACTCTGATTCGGCTGATTTTTTTTTTAATTTGGGTATTTTTTCTCAAGGAATTGAAATATGTTATTTTTGTTTCTAAAATTTTCACCAAAAATTTCATATATGCTCTGCAAACTCGCCAACCAAAAATTTCCTACAAAAAAAATGAGAAAAAAAAAAGAAAATTCTTCCCAGTGTGTCCAATAAAGTTCTCTGTGGAGATCGTAGAACATGCATGAAGATTGTTGAATATTTATGTAAGACTTTGAAACTAAAATATGCATCAAACTCTCATTCCAATGGAGTTGTAACCTGGATTTGAGACCACTAATTTGGATATTGAGGGGAGGCCCCCAAGATCTAAAAAATTGAAATGGATATTAGGGGGAGAGGCCCGCAAGATCTGAAAAATTGAAATGTCAGAAGAAAAGAGGAGAATACACAATAACAAAACCATAAAGAAATTGTTTTTATTAAAATAGATAATAACTCTAAAGACTACATTGTGGTGGACAATTAGTTCTTTTACAAAATACGACTTGTTACATATAACCATTTTTTGTTACATTACCATAGGTAAATTCCATGGGTGGATAAATACCATGGGTGAATGAATACCATGGGTTGATGTCAAATACAATACCATGGGAAAATACCATGGGTGGATGCCACTTACAATACCATGGGTAAATTCCATTGGTGGATGAATACCATGGGTAGATGCCATTTTCCATTCGGATCACTCAATGAACGTCTTCTATTGGGACTCGGGCCAAGAAAAATTTTCTTTCACCCCACCCTTAGTAATTCGATTCAAAGGCCAAGTAATATGGGAGAATCCCATCATAAACCTCCGATAAAAATGTACAAAACCCAAAAAGTTGCAAAGCTCCGTTAGAGTGGTCAGGACTAGTCAATCCCGAATGACTTAGATCTTAGTCGGATCCACACACATGCCACGTTCATCTATTATGTAACCCAAATATTGGACCTAGCTCATGCGAAAGGTTCATTTCTCCAAGTTGATACACAGTTTGTGCTCTCGAAGGGTTTGAAGGACCCACCAAATGTGTTGCTAGTGTTCTTCCCAACTCTTGCTGAAGATGAGGATCTCGTCCAAATAAAAAACCACAATGACTTGTTGAAGGGCCATAATATGTCATCCATTAGCCTCATAAAAGTAGCAAGGGAATTTTTAAACCCAAAGGGCATAACCAACCATTCAAAAATGCCTCCCTTGGATTTGAAGCTAGTCTTCCATACATATGTGGGCTCTATTGGAACCTGGTGATAACCAAACTTCAGATTGATCTTGATAAAATACTTGGCCCCCTTGAGTTGGTCCAGAATGTCATCAATCAGTGGTATTTGATACCTATTCCTGGCAGTGATTTTTTTTAGTTTATGATAATCAATGCAGAGCCTTTAGGTCCCATCCTTCTTCTGTACAAGTACAATCGGGCTCCCACAAGGTGAGGAACTTGGTCGAATGTGCCCTTTTTGTATCAACTTCTGGATTTGTTGCTTGATCTCTTCATTTTCTAGAATGGAGCAATGATATATCGACCCATTGGGTAGACATGCTCCGGGAGTCAAATCGATCAAATGCTTGACTTGACAATGCAAGGGTACCCCTATGGGTAAGGAGAAGATGTCCCTGTATTCTTCCACAACTGTATCCACCTGCTTTTGTTGCATGAAGGAACCCTTCCTGGGGGCCATGGATGTGGCTACGGTCTTCCCCTTACTTTGAGAGCAAATAAAAAATAAAACAAATTTCCCAGTCTCAGAGATGATCTTACTGCATTACTTAGTAGAGATCAAAGAGATGGCGGTAGGCAGGGTTACCTCTAGTGCCTTGTTTAGCTTATTACACAAAGAAATAATAACAAAGAGATGTCTAGACTCATATATAGCATGTTTCTTCCACAAGTATGGTTTTCCTAATAATAAATCAAAAAATTCAAGAGGAGAAACATCACACAGTTCCTCATCCGCGAAGGGCTTGATGTTGTAGGGAAGGTGACACTATTGGCTGACACAGAGATCTCGTCCTTGGTGAAGCCACCCGATGGTGTACAACTATAGATGTGTTGTAGTCGGTAGGCCCAGCCGCTTCATGACCTCTATTGAAATGAGCTTATTTTGGCTCCTATTGTTGACAATGAACTGCAGCGGAGAACCCTTCACCCACATTTGTGAGTGGAATAGGCATTGCCCCTTTGGATCTCTAGGCTCATTCTTATGGATCTTGGTGGTGGCCATTATGGAATTGGGATCTGCATCAATGATTTGACACGTCTTGGTACCTTCCCTACCGTAGCGTGGTCCACTTTATGTATTTATCCTCATAGCTCCCGACAGGGTAGTACTGCTACTTGATGGAGTCATGGAATGAATTCCAACTGGGTGCGGCTAAAAATAGTGAGGGTGTACTTTCTTCCTTATTCTCACAGTAGGTTTCCCACCAGTCTTTAACTTGGGGGGTAGCTTTGAGAAGTGCAAAAGTAATCTTTTCATGATTGGAAAAATCATTCACGGAAAAATATCCTTTTAGCAGATTTAGCTATTTATCTGCGGCATCCACCTCTATCTGACCTTCAAATACGGGGATGTCAAAGTTAACTTGTACCTTAAAGGGTGTGGTGCTTCCGGAGTAGCTGTTGGAAGGAGATGCATCGCCTTTGGGTATCCGTTGAAGGATCTAGGTAAATTTGTCCATTATCACCTTCCTCTATCGCTCGATGGCTTCTTTGAGCAAGATTTTGTAAGTATCTCCCGCCCCCTCGTCTTTCTTCTCTTCCTCCATGGGAGGCCGTCAAGATTTGTGAGGTTGTTCTTACAAAGGTTCGACCAATTTGATCCCTAACTCCTTATATCCCAACCTTGTTGGGGACATGCAAAGAAAAACAAAGAAAGAGCAGGTCGCTCAAATACCATTGATTCAAACTTAAATAGGAACAAAACAAATTACCGATATAACCATAAATACAGAGATGCAATAGAAATATCACTTCATTCGTTAATATCAAATATTGAAATATGCTTACAAATAGAATGGAAATAAGACTAGCTCGGGCGATGGTAGCTTATATCCGAGAATAGACATGGTAGCTACATGCCTCTGAATTGTGTTACAGTGAGGCTCGAAGGCCTATTTACTATCGAGAAATAATGGAAAACCCTAAACATCCAAAAACCTAACCCTTGGAGATGAAGCACCAAAACTATGGGCCCCATTTGGGTAAATTGGTACATTAACTTAACGGGGTCATAAATTTGGCATGCGATCTTCATTTGACATGCACAATACCTCGTTAGAAAGATATACTCAAGGACTACAACTTTGTTATGGCAAACATGCTTGAATACCTACCCCATGTTTGCCCTGTGTTTCCCAAAAACATCATTTAGGGCCGCAAAATGGATCCAGAAGTTCAGGACCCAAAAAACCTCCAAAAATAGTAATATATGCTACAATTAAGGAAACTAAAAAACTGAAAGAGATAGTGGTGGGGCTCTAAGTGGAATAGGTGGGTGGCCAGCAACATCCACCTAGATGAGTCCACCCCCTTAGGAAGCAATGGTTCCCATTGCGTTGAGTGCCTCCTTGAGATGGGGAAACTTCTGTTGAACTTGGTCCCTGGTGAGCCACTTGCCTTGGTTCAGGATTTGGCCAGCTTTGACAACCCGATATAGTTGGTCTGTCTACTTACAAGTTTTATTGATCTATGTGTCCATAATACGATCAATTGTGGCATGTTCCATGTAGTCTGGGTTTAACTATGTTGGTGTGAGTTGTTCTAAAATGTCGGATGTGTCTAGCAATGGTGGGAAGTATGGTCAAAGGTGATCCACATTGAATACGGGGTATAGGCCATGGAATGGGGGAATGGGGAGCTCAAAAGTATTGTCTCCCAAAACGTTGGTAATGGTGTTAGGACCATATCTGAGTGGTTTGAGCTTCTGATGGGCTCCAGTAAGGTGTTATTTCTGCAAATGCAACCAAACTTTGTCTCCCACTTGAAACTTGTGTGGCACTTGATGTTGATCATGTTGCTCCATTTACTTGGCGTTTGCATTCTCCAAGATGTCATGAACCTGCTGGCAGATGTGTTGGATGCGTTCAATAAATTTGGTCACTTTATTAGACTCAAACAATACATGTGTGGATTTTGTCTGTGTAGTCTGATGAGGCATGGCAACATCAATCAAACATAATGGTTGAATCCTAGACCCACTTGAAAGGGACTGTGACCAGTCGAGCTATAGAGATATATGTTATAATTGTGCTTCACATAGGGAAGACTTTCATCCTAGGTTTGGGGATGCTTGGAGTTGTACATGCATATTATGTGCACTATCATCTTATTGATGACCTACGTCTGGCCATTAGTCTAGGGATGGAAGAGAGTCAACTTGGTGAGCTTAGTGTCCAATAGTGTCCAGAGGCTTGACTAGAATTTACTCAGGAACATGCTATCCCGATATGATATAATGGTCTTTGGGATCCCAAAATGTACCCATACTTGTTCAAAGAAGAGTTTGGTAGTGTCATCTGTTGTGATACTCTTCTTGCAGGCCGCCAATATAGCCATCTTAGAAAAAATTTCCATGACCACAAATACATAGTCATTACCATGCTTGGTAGAAGGGAAGCAAGACATATAGTCCATGGAGATGGATTCCCACGGCTAGTTGGGAGTAGGTAGAGTGTACAGGCCTTGCTTCTTGATGGTTGGCTTGGCGATGACGTAGGTAGTGTAGGATCTTATATATTTCCCAACATCCAGTGAGAGTTTGGGCCAATAAAATTACTTTCTTAGTACAACCACAGTTTTTTCCACACCAAAGTGTCATGCGACCCTACTGTAGTGCACCTCCCAAATTAGCTTGGCATGCTCGCTTGAAGGAACACAAAGGTGGCATAGGTAGCATAATAAAGCATCTTGGAGGTGGAAATCAAGAACTTTCTTTCCATCTACTAGCATCTAGTATGTGGAGGTGAACTCTGGATCATTTTTGTATAGTTGTAGCCATCCATAGATCTCGTGGCCACAAGAGTTGAGAAAAGTAGACAGTGGTGTAACCAGGGGTTGGCTGAGGCAATCTGAAACATGATTGGTTCTGCCCTTTTAGTATTTAATGTTCAATTGGAATTGTTGCAGATATGTAGGCCACTTATGATGGAAATCATTCTGCAACTTCCCTTGTGTCTGTATAAACTAAAGAGATCCATGATTGGTGTGAATGATCATCTCTTTCCCCATAATGTAATTCTTTCATTCCCGACAAACCTACACGATAGAATACATCTCTTTATCATAGGTGGGGTAATTCTGAATTGTATCAGAAAATGTCTCACTATGATAGGCCACTGGATGCCCATGTTGTGTGAGGACTACACCAATAGCATAGTCAGAGGTGTCTCTCTTGATTTCAAATGGTTGTTGCAGGTCTGGCAGTGTGAGTACCAGTGCAGAGAAGAATCAGTGCTTCAACTCAACGAAAGCCTTCTAGTCAGACTCAAACTTTTCTTTCACCCCACTGTTAGTAATCTGATTCAAAGGCCAAGTAATATGGGAGAATCCCAACATGAACCTTCAATAAAAATTCACAAGGCCCAAAAAGTTGCGAAGCTCCATTAAAGTGGTCGGGGTTGTCCAATCTTGAATGACTTATATCTTAGTCAGATCCACATGCACGCCATGATCATCTATGATGTAACCCAAATATTAGACCTAGCTCATGCCAAAGGTGCATTTCTCCAAGTTGGCACACAGTTTTTATTGTCAAAGGGTTTGAATGACCTACTAAATGTGTTGCAAGTGTTCTTCCCAACTCTTACTGAAGATGAGAATGTCATCCAGATAAACAACCACGAAGAGTTAGTGAAGGGCCCCAATATGTCATCCATTAGCCTCATAAAAGTAGCAGGGGTATTTTTCAACTCGAAGGGCATAATCAACCATTCAAAAAGGCCTTCCTTGGATTTGAAGTTGGTCTTCCATACATTTGTGGGCTCTATTGGAACCTGGTGATAGCAAACCTTCATATCGATCTTGTTGAAATACTTGGCCCCCTTGAGTTGGTCCAGAAGGTCATCTATCTATGGGATTAAGTAACTATTCTTGATGGTGATTTTTTTTAGTGCCTGATAATCAATGCAGAGCCTCCAAGTCCCATCCTTCTTTTGTACAAATACAATCGGGCTCCCACAAGGTGAGGAACTTGGTTGGATGTGCCCTTTTTGTAGCAATTCCTAGATTTTCCGTTTGATCTCTTCATTTTCTAGAATGGAGTGGAAATATATCAGCAAGTTGGGTAGAGGTGCTTTGAGAGTCAGATCAATCGAATGCTTGACCTAACAGTGCAAGGGTACCCCTGTAGTTGAGGAGAAGACATCCCTATATTCTTCCACGACCGTATCAACCTACTTCTGCTGCATGGAGGAACCCTTCTCGGGGGACATGGATGTGGCTACGATCTTCCCCTTACTTTGAGATTGAATCTAAAAGAAAACAAATTTCCTCATCTGGGAGATGATCCTACTGCATTACTTAGCAGATATAAAAGAGATAGTGGTAGGCGGGGCTACCTTTGGTATGTTGTATAACTTATTACCAAAAGAAATAATAAAAGAGAAAGGTCTAGACTCATATGGAGCATGTCACTTCCACAAGTATGGTTGTCCAGATAATGCATCAGAAACTTCAAGAGGAGCAACATCACACAATACCTCATCTGTGAAGGGCTTGATGTTGTAGCGAAGGAGGCACTACTAGCTCATGTAAAGATATTGTCCTTGGTGAATCCATTTGATGGTGTATGGTTGTAGATGTGTCGCAGTTAGTAGGCCCAGCCGCTTCATGGCCTCTACTAAAATGATGTTTTTTTGGCTCCCATTGTCGACAATGAACTATAGCGAAGAACCCTTCACACACATCTATGAGTGGAATAGGCATTCCCCCTCCTCTTGATATTTAGCCTCAATCTTATGGATCTTGGTGGTGGCCATAGTGGCACTAGGCTCTGCATCAATGATCCACTTCCCTTTGTCATTTCCCTTCTTGGGCTCTGACTCAGAGTCAGAACATGCGTCTGATTCAAAAGCCTTCAGCTCACCCACTAGTGACTGATTATCCTGACACTCACTTGTGTTGTGAGTGGAGCTCTTATGGAACTCACACCACTTTCCCACATCCTCCTTTGTCTTCATGGTGTTTTTATTTTCTTGCAGTTTCGATGGTTTATCCCAGTTCTTGGCTCTATTCTTTACTCTGCAGTTTGGGGATGCCTTTCCCTTTCTTTGGATTTGCAGATCCAAAGTCTTTCTTATCTTGTAGTGTATCAGTATGTCGTGCCAAGCGAGGAGATGTCCAAAAACTCCATCTCATCCTGGATGTACCTGTGTAGAAAATTGCAGTACTTGAGTTACCAAATGCAGCTCAGAATCCTTCATACCCAACTTCGTGTGAAGGGTATGAAAAACATTGATAAACTTTGACACATCTTGGTCCCTTCCCTACTGCAGTGTGGTCAACTTTATGTATTTATCTTCATAGCTCTCGACAAGGTAGTACTGCTCCTTGATAGCATCCCAGAATGAATTCCAAGTGGGTGCAACTGAAAATAGTGAGGGTGTACTTTCATCCTTCTTCTCATAGTAGGTTTCCCACCAGTCCTTGACATAGGGGTAGCTTTGATAAGTGCAAAATTAATATTTTCCCGGCTAGAAAAATCATGAAAAAAAAATATCCTTCTAACAAATTTATCCATTTATCTACGGCATATGCCTCTATTTGACCTTCAAATATGGGGATGTCAAAGTTAACTTGTAACTTAAAGGGTGTGGCACTTCGATAGTAGCTACTGGAAGGAGAGGCATCGCCTTTGGGTAGCTGCTAAAGGATCTGGGAAAAGTTTTCCATCATCACATTCCTCTTTCACTCAAGGGCTTCTTCAAGAAATATTTTGAAATGATCTTGTGCCCCCTTGTCTTTCTTTTCTTCTGCCATGGGAGACTGTTGGGATTTGCGAGGTTGTTCTTTCAAAGGTTCGACCAATTCAACCCCTAACTCCTTATATCCTGACCTCGTTGGGGACATGCAAAGAAAAATAGAGAAAGAGAAGACCACTATGATACCAATGATCCGAAATTAAATAGGAACGCAAAAAATTATAGATATAACTATAAATACATAAATGCAGCAAAAATAATGCTTCATTTCATTAATATCAAATATTGAAATATGCTTACAAATAGAATGGAAATATTAAGACTAGCTCGGGTGATGGTAGCTTATATTTGAGAATAGATGTGGCTACTACATGCCTGTAAATTGTGTTACAATGAGGCTTGAAGGCCTATTTATTATTGAGAAACGATGGAAAACCCTAAACATCCAAAAACCTAACCCTAGGAGATGAAGCACCAAAACTATGGGTCCTATTTGGGTAAATTGGTACATCAACTTCTCGGGGTTGTAACTTTGGCATGTGATCTTCATTTGATGCGCACAATACCTCGGTAGAAAGATTTATCCAAGGAATAAAACTTTTGAGTGGAAAAAATTCAAAAAACACCCATGTATGCCCCGGTTTTCCCCAAAAACTTTGTTTAGGGCCTCAAAATGGCTCTGGAAGTTCACGACCTGAAAAACTGCAAAAATTATTAATTGTGCTACAATTAAGGAAACTAAAAAACTAAAAGAAAGAGTGGTGGAGGTCCAAGTTGAATAGGTGGGTGGCCACCAACATCCACCTAGATCACTCTAGTAGTACTCCATCTTGCTCCATAATCTTCCATGAACCCAATTTCTTCTACACACCTACCTTGGAATGGTCATCGACAATGGAATGCCTCTCCCTCAAGATATGACAACAATAAATCTAGTCAAATCCCTACTTTCATAATCTCACCCAAAATGGGGATCATTATGTGAATGTAACATCTAGTGAACTTGTTAAACCAATTAATAACCATAAAATCCCTTAATATCTGAAGCCACTTACATCTCTTTTCAGTAGCAAAAAGAAGAGTTTTAGACTATATAACCCAACGTAATTATTGGTATCCCTGTCAATCCTACTTTACTTTGAGGTTATAGCTTTTATTGAAACTTAAAATTTTTAATTAAAGTTTTAAAATAATTAAAATAAAAGTGTTTTCCAAAACAAAATTAATATAAGATATAACTATAATCATAGTAAAATCTATATTCACTAGAAGAATAGACAACTTAAACCTAAAATATTAGCCATATTTATATTGATGAAGGTTGACTTAGTTTCACAATGATAATGTAGAGCTTCAGGAAATTAATTGGTCTACATCTTTCAAAGGATCTTGTTTCAAATGTATTACATTACTATGCTAGTTTTCAATTTTCTGTTTGTAAATTTACTAAGAAACTCTTTTCAAATTAGTTACACCAATTAATTAACTATTTTTTTGATCTAGGTGGCTCCAAAGACACACACAGGACAAAGAGGGCTTATGGAAGCTCAAAAATCAAAGCGATCAGAATGCTTTCGAACTAGGACCAGAGCATAGATCTTGTTGTCTTGATCGTAATGGTGTGAATGGTTCATCGATCTGATCTCGTATGAAAGAGAATGAACCAGTCAAAGTTTTGGTCAAAGTTGCATCGTGGGCCAGGTTGAAGTGTCCTACAATTTGACTGACCCCAGGGCATGAAACTTAGGTCCCGAAAGTGGGCGAATTTGTTGGATCATTAATTTGTCTAATAATAATCCCCTATATTAGACAAATTCAAAAAAATGTGCTTGATTAATAAAAATATATTTTTGGGGTAGCAGGCCACCAACCCTGCCACCCCCACAACCAACATATAACAAGTTATAATTAAAATTGACTATGTAAAGAGGTAGGCAGGCCACCTCTAGTGGACCTGACCCACACCCCAACACCCCAACGTAATGCCTTATGTTAAATGTGAGGTCGGAGAGGATTGAACCCGCCCAGCCCACGTGGGCTGGCCCCCCATCGCGCAGCCCCATGTACCAACCCTTACAGTCAAATAACCAACGCGCCAACAATACGTCACCCGCATTCAATACAAACTTCCGCCATTAATTCCACAGTTTCACCATTCCAAAAATGTAACATAACCGCGCTATGTTTAAAAAAGAAATATATGTTAAATTTGGTTCCGCGGGGATTCAAACCCGGAACCACTGCCAACAAGTGCACCAAAGTTAACCACAATTCCAAATGACTTTTCATTGTAATATCTGCCGCAAATTTTATATATAAACCCGATTCCGCAGTGCACCCAGGAGGAGGAAGGAAGAACACGGCACAGTTTTTGAGACATGTAATTTTTTTATTAATTTTTGTAGGTGGAACCATAAGCACAGAGAAGAGGCAGGCAGAAGCATAATTGAGCCAAATTCTTTGGAGGGCGAAATTTTTCCAATGTCCAAATTGGACAAATTTTATGTTGATATTACACCTCTCAACGACATGAGTCTGATGGTGCAATCATAATTTTCATATGAGTAGCAGATCTTCAGGTGAATCGGAGGAGGGAATCTTGAGGAACCTAGGGGGATCTAAGAGATTCCTTAAGCCCCAAATTTTCATTTTCTTAGAATTCATAAATTTGACAGTCGATTTTACACTATTCGACACCAAAAATATGATGGTGCATTCAGATTTTCCATTTGATCATTTCATTTTTCTGCCACTTTTCAAAGTGGAGTGCAGGTGTCAGCATTCAACATGTGAGCAGTCATTTCCCTGAGATTCGACGTTGTGAGACTGATGGTACTGCTAGCTTCAGCAGTTTGACATCATTTTCTTTAGATGACCCCAGGATGTGAGGTATATGCAGTTTGTTCATGTACTTCTTTTTCTATGAGATGCATTATGTTGCATAGATCCTTGTTTGATGTTTGATGTGGGATCTTGTTTTCTTACTTGTCTCATGATTCCTGCTTGATGTGATGCGAAATCATTTGTGGGATGTACTTATTGTCATGATTCGTCATGTTTTGTTTGAGATCCCTTTGTCATTATGTTAATGGGATACTCATGTGTCGCCATGTATGTTTGCATTGAGATCCCTTTTATGCCATGTTGGTGGGATGCTCATTATCATCATGCATGAGTTTAGGTCATACTGATAAGAGTCTTTTTTGAATAAAAGTTCCTGCAACGGAACATCTCTTGGAGCCACTCTTGCGTGAGGGCATTTTCCTTGTATGATAGTGATGTCACCACCTATGTGCATCATCACTATTGACGGCACTTAATGCAGTGGCCTACACCATATTGACACCAGGGCCCAGAGATGTAGTCCCTCTTGGACGAACTCCATTATCAACATCTTGTGTTTTTTGTTGCTGACTCTTGTCATGTTCCTTTTTCATTACAACATGCATATATGTTCACTTATGCTATTTTAAATGCAATTCTAATCACATCACGAAAGCAAAAAATCTTGATTAAATCCGGGAGTTGAGTAAACTCGAATCAAGTTTGGTATCGGAGCGGTCTTTGCATGGATGTGAATTGCAAGCATGAACAATAGAACGTGCAACGACAGAGGAAGAAAAAGTGATGTACAAGACCATGCTCAAAATTTCCCAAAGGGTGGAAATAATGTATGAAGCTCTACAAAAAGAGACAGAGGAAAAGGAGCAATTGCAGCTTTAGTTGTGAGCCATGGAAGAGGCCCTGGAAGAACTGAAGCACAACAAACGGAACCTTCAAACAAAGAACGCTGAATTGAAGATGCTTCTACATGAAGCGAAAGAGGAAAAACAAAGTTTGCTACAATAACTGCAAACTAAGGACGAGGCCTTGGAAAAGCTGCAACATGACCCATGTGAGGTAAAAATTAATTCTCTAAATTCATGTATATGTAGTGATGATGATTTCGTTGTTTTTGAAAATAATACCACAGGAATTGGCTCCAAGCTGTCGAAGAAAATGGGTTATGAAGGAAAAGGCTTGGGCATTAATGGCCAAGGCATTGTTAACCCCATCAAAGTAGACGAATTACCTCGTAAGGCAGGACTTGGGTATGTCGGAAAGGAAGATGGGGAATGCACCACGACAGCTAATGAACCACCAAAAACAGATGATGAGAATCCATCATCAGTTCTTTCCAAATCGACAGAGGAGGTAAAAGATGTTGATTTCCTTTCAGTTTCGTCTTCACATAGTATGATTTCAGTTGGAGATTTGGAGATCCAAATTACAGGGACAAACATGAGGCTTCTTACCAGGATGAGGTACAAGGAGGAAAAATAACTTGGTGTTAGTAACCAAGGCATAATGCAACCATTGGAGGTTAAGTAGAGACCTCGATTTGAGGCTTGGGATACACCAAAGGAGAATTCTTGAAGGTGTCAGATTCTTCTGAGACATCGTCGAAATCGTCGAGGAAAGAAATTTATGGGAACCCATCCCCATCATCCCATGGCAGTGCCCATTGTAGGGAAGGAGTTGGGGCAAGCTCTTATCACCATAATGAAACCAGAGACGGTAAGGAAAGGTATAACCTGTTTCGATATTTGAATGTTCATTTCGATTATAATCATGTTGCTAATGATGGATCTAAAACATGGCATCGAAAAACATGTACCTTTTGTGGATTATATAACCATACATTTTCTAAGTGTTGGAAAAAAATAGCAGCACCCAAAAGGAGGAGGCATGAAAGAACCTCTCAAAAGCAGGTAAAGAAACATGTTAAGCAGATCTGGAGGAAGAAGACCTATTGCAGTCATTGCGATAGAGGCGGCCATCAAAGAGCCACATGTTGGAGGCTCCATCCATAGCAGCGCCTTAAGATAAAGTGTAGGTGCATGAACCAAGTGAAACAGTTGTTCGACAAGAAAAACTTCCACAAGAGGGTGACCCATTCACAATGATAAGTGAAAAATGGTTTCTAGATAGGTTATCTTGTCATGGTCATGCTTTTTTAAATCATTTGTTGCATTTTAAAATGTAAAAGTGATGACGTGTTTTCCATCACTTATTAAGAAACAATGATGTATGGTCCTATTTATGTTGCATGTTAAATTGTGGAGGTGATGTTGTGTTTCCATCACTTGTCAAAGAAAAAATTATGTTTGGCCTTATCTTTGTAAATGATGTGTTGCAGTGATGATGTGTTTTCCATCACTTGTTGGAGCAACAATTATATATTGGCCTTGTTTCCGTAGCTGGGATATTGTGTCCATCTTGATGTAAACTTGACCACCGAGTATGTGTTATAAACTCGTGGCAAGTATGGGATGCTTGGTTCATTAGTTGGTCATGTAATACAAGCATGTAATTTGCAAAAACAATGTACTGCAGAGGTTGCAGGTGTCGGCTCATTGCTTAAGGCTCTGAAGAACAAAGTTGAAGGAGATGGAAGCGAGACCTTTCCAGGACACTTGTGATGCAAACAAGGTAAAGAGAAGTTGTAGATTTTTTAATGCTTTTGGAGGACCAAAAGCTCCTTAGTGGCGAGGATTGATCCAAGTGGCTCCAGATACACACACAGGACAAAGAGGGCTTATGGAAGCTCAAAAATCAAAGTGATCGGAATGCATTCGAACAAGGACCAGAGCGTATATCTTGTCGTCTCGATTGTAATGGTGCGAACAGTTCGTCGATCTGAGATCATATGAGGGAGAATGTGCCAGTAAAATTTTTGGTCAAAGATGGATTGTGGGCCAAGTTTAAGTTTCCTACAATTTGACCGATCCCGGGGCATGAAACCTAGGTCCCAAAAGTGGGCGAATTTGTTGGATCGTTAATTTGTCTAATATCCCCTATATTAGACAAATTCGAAAAAATATGTTTGATATATATATATATATTTGGGGTGGCAGGGTTGGTAACAAATTATAATTAAAATTGGCTGACGGGCCATGAACCCTGTCGGCCCCCAACCAACCCTCCAACCGCATGTTGTATTATAAACATTAAACTATGTTAAGGGGTGGGTGGACCACCTCCGGTGGACCCAGCCCACACCCCAACACCCCAATGTAATGCCTTATGTTAAATGCAAGGCCGGCGGGGATTGAACCTACCTGACCCACGTAGGTCGGCCCCCCACTGGGCAGCCCCATGTACCAAACCTTACACTCAAATAACCAATGTGCCAACAATACATCACCCGCATTGAATACAAACCTCTGCCATTAATGCCATGGTTCCACCATTCAAAACCGCACACCAAAAAATTAACGCGGCATTCCAAAAATGTAACATAACTGTGCTATGTTTAAAAAAGAAGTATATGTTAAATTTGGTTCCACGGGGATTCAAACCCGGAACCACCGCCAACAAGCGCGCCGGAGTTAACCACAATGCCAAACAACTTTTCATTGTAATATCCACCACAAATTTTATATATAAACCCAATTTCGTAGTGCACCTAGGAGGAGGAAGGTAGAACGTGGCACAGTTTTCAAGACATGTAATTTTTTTATTAATTTTTTCAGGTGGAACCATGATTGAGCCAAATTCTCAGGAGGGAAAATTTTTCCAGTGTCTAAATTGGACAAATTTTATGTCAATCTTACACCTCTCAGCAACATGATTCTGATGGTGTAGTCAAAATTTTGATCTAAGCAGCAAATCTTCAGATGACTCGGAGGAAGAAATCTTGAGGAATCTAGCAGGAATCTAAAAGATACCTTAAGTCCTAGATTTTCATTTTCTCATAATTCAGAAATTTGATAGTCGATTTTACACTATTCGATGCCACAAACCTGATGGTGCATTCAGATTTTCCATTCGATCATTTCATTTTTCGGCCAATTTTCAAAGTGGAGTGCAGGTGTCAGCACTGAACATGCGAGCAGTGATTTCCCTGAGATTCGACGTTGCGAGATTGATGGTACAGCCAGCTTCAGCAATTTGACATCCTTTTCTTCATATGGCCCCAGGATGTCAGGTATATCCAATGTGTTCATGTACTTCTTTTGCTATGAGATGCATTATGCTGCATAGATCCCTATTTGATGTTTGATGTGGGATCTTATTTTCTTACTTGTCTCATGATTCCTGCTTGATGTGATGCAGAATCATTTGTGGGATGTACTTGTTGTCATGATTCGTCATGTTTTGTTTGAGATCCCTTTGTTGTTATGTTGATGGGATACTCATGTGTCACCATGTATGTTTGCATCTTATGCCATGTTGTTGGGATGCTCATTATCATTATGCATGAGTTTAGGTCATACTAATAGGAGTCCTTTTTCAATGAGAGTTCCTGTAGCCAAACATCTCTTGGAGCCACTCCTGGGTGATGGAATTTTCCTTGTATGATAGTGACGTCACCACCTATGTACATCATCACTATTGGTAGCACTTAATGCAGTGGCCTACACCATCTTGACACCATGGCTCAGAGATGTAGTCCCTCCTGGACGAACTCTGTTATCAACGCCTTGTGTTTTATGTTGTTGATTCTTGTCATGTTCCTTTTTCGTTACAACATGCATATATGTTCATTTATGCTATTTTAAATGCAATTCTAATCACATCATGAAAGAAAAAGATCTTGGTTAAATCCAGGAGTTGAGTCAACTCGGATCATTTTTACACATAATTTACATAAATTCTAGTCCTTGACCATAACCTTAGCCTTAGTCATTCTACTTTTTTTTCCTATAGAATTTTGTTTTATTTTTCTTACTCTATGAGATGTATAAGGTAATATGTTACAAAGGTATTAAGGTAACATGTTATAAAAGTTTTTCCTGCATAGAGTGTCTCATATAATTTTACTTGTTGATATCCTCCAATTTTTTTGTATATTTATTGCATTAAGGTATATCCTCTTGTATTGATTATTAGGAATATAAATTGTCCATGATTAAAATTGTAAATATTGATTATTAGTAATATTAATTGTAAATGATTGAAATTGTAAATTAGTAAACCATGTCGAAAAATAAGTAAACAGTGAATGTTAAATTACAATAACCATGTGATTCTATGTCGTATGGAAGATTTGTTAAATAACACACTTTATTGGCTTACAAAAGTAGAATGGTATATCCTCACTAACTTCGTGATGAATGTAGTTCCACCCTTTTAACAATTGTATATGAAGATGTTTTATGGACATGTAGATTGATTCGTAAGAAACTACTTTGTTTAAGTTAAAATTTGTTCTTGCATTGCATTAGAATAAAATCACTGTTTTTTAAAAGGTACATTCAAAACTTAAACCACTAGGAATAAGGAACTATGTTTTAAGTTTGAATTTAAAGCATGTGATTTCAAGTGTGTCTCTCTTTTTTGTCCTTCAAAATTTGATTTCAACAATCATTTTAAGTTCTCTAGAAAAGTGGTCCATTTTCTTTCATTTTTCTACTATGCTAAAAATATTTTCTTGTAAATTTACTTTACTCTTTAACATCTCATATTGTAAATATCATTTTTTTATATAATTTCCATTAAAAAGAATCAATTGATTGTATACATTTATATATATATATATATATATATATATATATATATATATATATATATATATAGAGAGAGAGAGAGAGAGAGAGAGAGAGAGAGAGAGTGTGTGGATTACCACTGATGACCCTCAGTATTGCAACAACAATGTTGGAACCCCAAGGGTCTCAGCTTTAATCATCAACCTAGGGTTCATACAAACTGAAGAGGGGTTAGCACTATATGTGCATCATGTACTATCTTCTTCCTCGTTCGATTATGATACATGTGGGAGGTGATGGAGTGAATGTCCAATGGAAAACAAATAGGTTAAGTCAAACTAAGTTATGCTACAGGAAAGTAGATTTTCATAAATAACTTCTAGAAAATGAAATGGAACACACACCTATGCTACTTGTAATAAATGAAATGCATAGTTGCTGGAAATAAAGGATTGAAAATCTCAAACCTGGATTGAAGAAAACAACACTCATAAAAAATTGATTAAATCATCTACAAGAAACTTCGAGAGGTCTTTATGCCTCTAAATTCCACCATCAACGTCCCATACATGTTTTAATAAAGAGGCTAAACCAAATGTTTATTGTTAAAGTGGGTGAGAGAAATAGAGTATTTGCAGGTTACTACAAGATTCTCTATTTTTCTATATGAATATTCCAACAAGCCTATAAAACAGTTAGAGTGCAAACCTAAGATGAAGGAAGGAGGTAATAATGATGGAAAATGTTGTCATTTAACTAGTACAGGTTTGTGATAACATAATCCCGATGAAAACTTGACTAAACTTAGAGGGGGGGAGTGAATTAGTTTAGTACATTCATGGAAATTAATTTGTTTTCTTTAAACCTCATTAATTGAAACATTAAATGGCTAGCTTAACAAATAATGACCAACAAATTGAATATGTGAACAACAAGTAATAAGAAAACCAAAAACATCACATCAGCACATAATAGCAACCCATATGGACAACATATATAAGTGGAAAACCATAAAGGGATAAAACCACGATTTTTTTATTATTTTGATGCTAAGGAAAACTCCTACTCCCTTATTACATTTGATTTTCTATAGGCTCCAACCTACAGGAGGTTGCTACCTCAATTTTCTACAAGCTGCAACATGCAAGGAAGCTCCAACTCCCATATGTTTTCTGTAGGCTACAACCCACAGGAGGCTCCTACCTCAACAAGCTCCAACCTGATATTTATCAAGCCACTACTTTAAAGGATATTACAGTCCCCTCATACTAAATTTCCCCTCATACTAAATGAAAACAATATGTTGCTTTACCTAGTCTTAAAAATTGCATATCTCCAACTTCATTCCTGCATCTTATTCCCTTCAAATATGCTTTACCTCAACTTCATATGTGTTGGGTAACTAATGCATAACACCTTAATTAGCTCTCACACACTCTCCAACACTCTAACCTCACTTTTCTTCCAAAAACAACATCTTTATAAAGAAAGTTTGTTGGTTGTTTTTATTCCACATAAGAATATGAAGTGAATAGGCTTGACTCTTTTCCTTCCACTCATTCGTTTCCAAGCTCTTCATATTTAGAATATTAGAACATAAATAAGTGCTCCACCACATATTATTTCAACCATCTATAATGATTAGGTACACCAACATAAACATAATTCCAAAAGTAAAATTATAGAAATAACATATGACTATATAGTTGAGCATTCATTCCTTATGATCAAAATGAACATTTTCTATTAATGCAACACAATAATCTCTCCAACATATTTTCCTTTTCCTTGGACTTGCATCACAATATATTCAAGTCATTGACTTAACAACATTGTCTTTATTGTCATGGAGTCTTTCATTTTCCTTTTTGTCACGGAGTCTTGTCTTTGCCTTTGTTGTCTGGGAGTCTTGCCTTTGCCTTATAGGTTTTAACCCTATACAGAAATTACCTGCATACGAATTCTAAAACACAGAAAATAAACAATGCTAGAGCATAACACATAAAACACATATACACAGAGATTTTCCCTTAGATCCCAAAACCGAGACTACCAGCTTGATTTTTCATTATGTTCCTTTCAATGCTATAATACATATTTATACATGTCGAAGCATCCAATACCATGGACCAAAAACCATCACGTCGAACAAACATGTGCGAAAATCATGCACAAAGCCATAGGTGGGTCTGCCCAACCTAACATAGGTTCCAAAACCAAAATTTTCTAGGGCGTTGCCCCAGACCCCATAAAGTGGGGTTACAGGTACACCTCAAACCCCCTATGATCCCCCCAGCTACACAATCGGTGCAATGAAACTCCCCAATTAACTACGTGGGCTGGTCGTGGAAAGAATATAACACAACCCAACATTCTCCCACTTGTTGTTTTCTTTCCACAAGGGGCCACAAGAGAGCTTAGTCATTTTTCCAGCCTTGAAATGCCCATTGTCTCTCTACACCAAGAGAACTTCTCAGAGCTCACAGATTTTTTCAATGCATCTGCAGTATTCTTCAAAGTGTCCACCTTTACCAGCAAAACCTTTTTGTCTTCTATCGTATCCCTCACAAAGTGATACTAAACATCAATGTGCTTTGTCTTTGAGTGATATGCAGGGTTCTTTGCCAAGAAAATTGCACTTTGGCTGTCACAGACTATCCTTATAGCTCCCTGTACTAACCCCATATTTGAACACAATCTCTGCAACCAAACTGCTTCCTTACTTGCATGAGTGGCTGCCATGTATTCTGCCTCTATAGTTGATAGTGCCACTACAGATTGTTTCTTACTCATCCAACTGACTACACCTCCAAATAGGTTAAACACATACCCACTTGTAGATCTTCTCTGATCCAGATCTCCAGCCCAGTCTACATCAACAAAGCCACAAATGTCCAACATTTTGTCCAATCCTGGTCTTCCTTGGTAGCACAAACCATAATATTTTACCTCTCTGAACTTCATGTTTAATAACATCTTTTACCTCTCTGAACACCACATCTCGGCTGTACACAACCTTTCTTGTTATTGGGTTTCAAAGATTATATTTAAATCATCCTTATACCCAATAAAGATGCACTTTTCAGATTTACTATCCAACTTGGTTCTTTTCTCCTTTGGAACATGTACATATGCATCACGTCCAAATACCCTCATATGTGAAAGAGAGGGTTTCTTACTAGTCCATACCTCTTGCGAAGTCTTATCCTCCAACGTTGATGAAGGTGACCTGTTGACCAGGTAACATGCAATATCCACTGCCTCTCCCCAGAATTCATGTCCTAACCTGGCACCATTGAGCATGCTTCTTGCCCTTTCCATCAACGTCTTGTTCATTCTTTCTACAACTCCATTTTGTTGAGGTGTATATGGAGTAATCTTCTGTCGTGCTATACCACACTTCTTATAGAATTCTTCAAATTCCTTGCTGCAAAACTCTCCACCATTATATGTCCTCAACACCTTTATCTTCTTCTCTATCTGATTTTCCACAAGAGCCTTAAATTCTTTAAACCTGTCAAAGACTTCAGATTTATTCTTAAGGAAATATATCCATGTATTCCTTGAGAAGTCATCTATAAATGATGCATAGTGCACATACTTACCCAGTGATGGAACCTTCACAGGTCCAAACACATCACTGTGCACAAGCTCTAATATTTGTTTCTCCCTCTTACTACCAGAGGGGAAACTCAGTCGATTCTGCTTCCCATATACACAATTTTCACAGAAATTAAAATCCAGAAAGCTATTACTCATACCTTCTACCATACCTTTACCATGAAGTATTCAAAGGCCCTTCTCTCCAATATGTCCAAGCCTTTGATGCCACAGCATGGTCTTCTCTCCAGAGACCACTAGATCTTCTGCTCCACTTTCAGGAACCATAAAACTGTTGCACCCATCAATAACACTGCTAACTTGCAGCTTGTACAGAGTTCCAATCCGAACTCCCTGCATCAATACCAGTGCTCCCCAAACCATCTTGCAGGTATCCTTCTCAAACACTATTTTTATACCTACATCATCTAGCTTGCTTACAGAAATCAAATTTCTGGCCAATGCAGGAATATGCAAAACACCTAAAGTGTTCTAACTCTTCCACCTTGCAATTTCAACTTTACTTTTCCGCGACCAACGATTCTAGCCTTCCTATCATCCCCTAAGAAGACATCACCACCATCGTATTTCTCATACTTGCAGAACCACTCTTTGTGGGGAGTGAAGTGAAAGGATGCACCTGAGTCAATCAACCATGCCTCATGATCTACATGTGTTCATTATGTTCCGTTCAATGTTATAATACATATTTATACATGCCGAAGCATCCAATACCATGGACTGAAAATCATCGCATCCAAAACCATGGACCGAAAACCATCGCATCCAAAAAACATGTGCGAAAATCACGCACAAAACCATAGGTGGGTCCGCCCAACCTAACATAGGTTCCAAAACCAAAATTTTATGGGGCACTACCCTAGATCCCATAAAGTGGGGTTATGGGTACACCTCAAACCCCCCGTGACCCCCGTCGCTACACAATCGGCGCAACGAAGGGGGGCGGAACCCCCCGGTTAACTACGTGAGCTAGTTGTGGAAAGAATATAACACAATCCAACATGCCTTGCTGTCATGTAGTCTTTCCTTTACCTTGCAACATCTCACTCATCGTGTGCATACAACAATCAACTCATCAAACATAAGCAAACATCACCAGCTCATCAATATACCTAAGCATCACAAGCACAACAAAAACAACATGCCATGTCTTTGTTCTATTGTTGTTTCTCCGCCCAAGCTGCTCTTGTCTTTGTCGCTCTCTTTCTGCTTCTTTGCCTTAATCACAACCTGTTGTGGCCACCAACAACCCCCCTCTTTGTTTGGTATTAGCAATAACACCAAGCAAATGGGGACCCTTAATAAAAATCCAAAAAACATTTTATGAAAATTTTTGTATTCAACTCCTTAAAGCTGTATCGCATCGCGAGAAGAGAATAAAACATTTTCTTTTGAGCATAATAAACTACGAAGAAGTGATGTGAAATTCATCGCATCGCATACATTATGAAGCGCTTTTAAATGAAAAATCTTAAGAAAACTCCGACGGCCGATATGCAACGTCGCATATCGCAACATCGCGTAAGCAGCACACAATGATTGAATGACTAAGCACGATCTGCGATGCTGCGATCTGCGATGAATGCGATTTGCGATCGCGATTTCTGCGATGACACATCTTGACGACACAATCCGAGATGCTGCGATGCGAGTCGCAGAAATCACCCATCGCAAATTTTCCTCGGCACAGTATTCAAGGAAAATTGTCCGTAAACCAAAATTGGGCGCGTGCCTTAAAAGAAATTAATGAATGTACGCCAAAGTATTCAAGAAGGACAGTTTTGTGTTTTTCGAAGAGTCAGTTTGCTATGGGTGTCATGATTTTATACATTCATAAGATCTTAAAGCTTTCATGTCAATCTTTATTATCATTACTCTTTTCCTTTGCGTAAACTGTAAGACAAGAAATAACATGAAGCAATGTGCAGGAAACATCTAAGGAAAAGGGGAAAGCGTCAATGCTCGGAGAACAGAGAAGAGATGCCTTCATAAACGGATGCCGCATGCAACAGAACCACAGATTCCAGAGTATCACTCAACAGATGCTGATGTCAATAGGCCATCCAACGCTCAGAGTCAAAAGCACACAAAAGCAACATGTTTACAAAAGATCCTGAAGCTTATGCCCAGTAAAGGAAAAGGGGCGCTAAAAAATGAAAACACACCAGAAAAGCCCGGAACAAAGAATGGAGGCATTTTTCGATGCAGAAAATTGTTCAGAGAGAAAATTCCCTAACTTGTTCAGTCATTCGCAAGGCCGGAAACCGAAATAGCAAAAGCAAAACCAGTTTGAGAGAAATTTGGGTTATTACCAAGTATACACGCAGTGAATACACCCAGCCAAAGGAAGATTCTCGAAAATATCTTCTAGTTTACCAGAAAGTGGTGCCAGCACTTGTTATTTCTATTTTCATAGCTCAAACGAAAGTAGAAGGAAACCAGCCGACTCTTCCCAGGCGAATGTTGCATGCTTGCAGCACTAAGGAGCAAATACAGAAATGGTTAGGAATTAGATTCAATTTTTAGAAATAGTTTTGCTTTAGCAGAAGGGCGGTCATTTAAAACTGTATCCTAAATTTATGTAATTAAGTTAATTAGTTAGTTGTATTTAAACCCTTCTCAGGCATTAGGAGAAGGGTCCAGAAATTTGTCAAAAAACTTGTCCTCAGAACATGCACTTTTTCACCCTCGGAGGGGATTTTGATGAATGGATGGATCAAGGTTTATTAATGTTTGCATTTGATATCTACTACTGATGTTGCACTTCTGTACTCTTTGTAGATGTTAGAGCAAGGAGAGATAAATCATTGTTGCTTGAAGCTTATGAGTGGAACCAGTCATAAATGGTACTTTTATCTCTTGACCGTTTCTGTTTATATTCTTAAAGTGATATACAGTTTTCAGTTGTTTATATGTTACTGCATGAATGTGTGAGTTACCATTTGGCACTTTTGTACGGTGGAATCATTTATTTATGTTTGATATATGAATAACTTATTATGCGATATGCTGTTCACAACTGTTTTGCCTAACTTTTTATGCAAAGTGGTTTATCTTAATTGATTTCTATTCTTATGATAGTTGAATGATCTTTATTACCAGTTATTGTTTGAAATCTCTTTAGATCGCATAATAGAAGAAATACACCCCGGGTTAGCGGAGATTAGATGTGTTGTTTCTCATTAGATTACAATAGCATAGAGTTAGTTTAAAAGTTTGAATTAAATTAGCTTTAAATACTCTTAGATCAGCATCATCCAACTCTGCACACACACACACCCTTAAATTGGGAAACTGGTCCCATTATCCCCAGTCGGACCCGCTATACCAAACGGATAAGGAGCTGCCAACCAAGGTCCGGACCGGGTGGGTATCCCCCTTGTTGTCAACCCAATTTTCGGGGCTTCAACATATTTGGCGCTAGAAGGAGGGCCCGAACTATGAATGGCACCTAAATCAAAATCTAAATACCATTCTGAGAGTAAATCGCCCTCATCAACTCCCCCGACTTCCCCAGTACGTTTAAATCCAGAGTCAGAAGTCGCTCGAGTATTAACCGCTGCTACATACCCTAATATTTCAGACCAATCTACCATTGAACCCCCTGAAGTTCAAACACTAATTCGCAAACTCCAGGGATTTTCTATTTCTACACAGAGGTCTGATAAATCTCAAAGCAGCGTGACTTCGCAATACAATCCTACTCATCCCCTGACCAGATTAAAGAGTGAAAAATTTGGCATCCAGCCAACTGAATTCCCTCTCCCCACGAGGAAAAGAGCAAGGAAAACACCACAAGAGTCTGACAGTGAGACTCTTTCATCTACATCGTCCATTTCAAATCCCTCACCATGAAGTCAGCTACCCACATCTTCATTCCAAACCACCCATCCATCTTCCACAACCCCTCTTCTTCAATCATCTACGATCATAATATCTTCATCTTCCCAGCCTCAGGGATCATCCTCTGCACTTTCATTTACTAGCAGCTCAACGATGGCCCAATCTCCATGGAACAATACTGGGGCAGTTTTAATGCCTCCACCCCTGAGCCAAATACCGGCCCATCCTGAGAAATGGCTACCCAAATTCAATCCAGAAGTAGGCATTCTAGCTGAAGAGCACATTAACAATTTCATGCTTTCTGTCAATCTCAACGGAGTTACCAACGAGGATGCTGTTGTCCGGCTTTTTCCCTATACAATGCAAGGAACAGCCGGGTCATGGTACTTTTCATTACCCTCCGGGTCTATCACAAGTTGGGACATTTTTCAAAGTCAATTCCTTACCAAGTTTGGTGATGACAGATCAACGGAAACGTTAATCAATTACCTATCCAATCTTAAAGCCGAGGCTAGAGAACACATCAAAGATTTCAAGTTACGGTTCAATAAAATCCTCAACAAAATTCCCACTTCTTCCCAACCCAGCGAAGAAGTACGATGTGAATGGTATATTACGGCCTTACCATCAAACTTAGCAATCTTCGTGGATAGGACAAATAAAACAACCTTAGTTGAAAACCTGACAGAGGCGATAGCAGTAGAGAAACGCGCAGTAGCCCTGGAAAAGAGATCTGCGATAGAGGAACACAAATCTAAAAAAGTCACCTTCAAGGAAGACTCCAAGAAGAAACAAACGAAAGATCCTTTCGATTTGGAAGGATTGCAAAAAGTATTAAAGACCATGTCCAATGAAATGATTGACATAAAAAAACAAGTAGCAGAAACTTCTTCAAAAAAGCCCTACAGAGCTTTTAAAAGAGGCCCTTCAATGGATGTGAAACCACCCAACGCTATCTCAAATTTCGAATCCGAAGAGGAGGAAGAAGAAGAGAGTACCACTGAAGGGTAGACCAATGACGAAGAAGTTTTGGAACTACAAGGAATGTGGGATTTCATCCTCCCACAAGAAGAAGATCAAGAAGAATTTCTGGTTAGCACACGAAGCAAAAATCAACTTGATCCTCCCCAAACTACCCCTAAGCAGAAGGGCACAAGTCCTGTAGCAAAATATAAAGTCGCAACAAAGAAAACGACCGCTAAAGCGACTCAATCTAGCCCAGTCCAACCAGATCAAACACCTCCATCAAGAACACTGATAGTGTCGGATGAAATGGAATACCATATTATTGATGACATGAAAAAGACTAGGGCTAATATCACTCTTTATGAATTGAGCAAATTGAAACATCAACAGAAGATAATGATGAAAGAATTACATGTCATGCCTACTACATCTTTGCCTACAGCTGTAGCTTCCCACAACATGGGAAGACCTCCAACCAACACGATCAATAAGATTGATCCAAATGACATCGCCTTGATTGGAGGAAGATCAAGGTCTCACACTCCCCCTTTTCTTCTCACTTATGAAATTTTCAATAAAAATGTGCACAATTGTTTGGTAGATTCTGGTGCTTCAACGAATATTTTACCCAGATCAATATGTGCCAAGTTGAATGTTCAACCACAAAAATCCGCAGTGCGCATAGTTCAGCTTGATCGATCTCAAGTCGAAGTGATTGGTGAACTTAATCAGGTAACCATAAGATTGTCGTCCAACCCGAAGGTATGTCAGGTTATTGACATTCTAGTAGCTGATATCCCAGAATTCTATGGCTTGATTCTTAGTAGGGATTGGTCCGAAAAACTCCATGGATACTTCTCAACCGACTGGTCGCACATGTGGTTACCCTACAATGGTAAACCGAATCAAATAAAGGTTGAACGAGAGCTACACCAGAAGTACATAGTAACGGAATTGGAGGGAGATAATGAAGCAATAGCATATAACAGCAGTATCATAGGCAATTACTCGGTAGATTCTTTCCTCGGCAATTTCAATGCTCATACATCACCTTACTTAGAAAATTTAGTTTTGTCCCAAGTCGAAAATTTTTCCCAAACTGATAATTCAAAGTGTGTTAATTTTGTAGATAAACCTGTAAATGCATCTTTGTTTTGGAAATTATATTTTGATGGCTCTAAATCTAACGAAGGAGCAGGAGCAGGATGCGTTTTGATTAGTCTAGAAGGAAATAAGACCATGCTTACGTGCAGACTTGAATTCGATTGCACAAACAATATAGCGGAATATGAGGCCTTGGTGCAAGGCCTATACAAAGCAATCGGGTTGAACGTCAAGTATCTTCAAGTCTTCGGAGACTCTGAGATTGTCGTTAAACAGGTACATAACACCATACATTGCCTATCAGGTCATTTGAAACACTATCAATCTTTAGTACAAGATCTGACTGAGCATTTCATAGCATTCAATATTTCGTCAATCCCAAGACTCCAAAACACGAGCGCAGACCTTTTAGCTAACGTAGCCTCTAGACTTATTCCCTCTGAAGATTTTAGTCCAGATAGATTCTCAATAGAATTAATCTTTAAACCGTCCATCCCTGAAAACATTACAAATTGGAGAGTATTCAATGACGATCTTGATATTGTAAATTTCCTCACTTATGAAGGATCCTACTCCAATCAAATAATTGACGAAGACCATCACGATTGACAAATACAACAAGATAGCACTGATAATGCTATACCTAAATCGGTGGTTAAGTTGGAAGACTTATACGATTTGAAAAGTCGGTTTAAAAGGTCTACCAATTCTAAGCTCTACAGTTCAACTCTGAACTACGAATTAGTAAACCTAGGAACCGATGATAAACCACAAAACGTTAATCTAGGCCACGGCCTAGCCCCTGAAGAAAAAATAGCGTATATTCGTCTTTTGAGACAATAAAAAAATGTTTTTGCCTGGAATTACGATGAGCTTAAGACATACAACACTTCTATCATTCAACATACTATCCCTATGATTGACAACGAAAAACCTGTCCAACAGAAACTCAGAAAAATCCACCCCAATTTAGAAAATCAGATAAAAACTGAGCTAAATAAGTTATTAAAAGCCAGAATAATTTTCCCCATCAGACATTCCAAATGGGTCTCCAATATGGTACCCGTTAGAAAGAAAAACGGAGATATTAGAATCTGCATCGATTTTCAGAATCTCAACAAAGCCTGTCAAAAAGACAATTTTCCCCTCCCACCTATGGAGCAAATATTACAGGCAATAGCAGGCTCAGAACTAATGTCTTTTTTGGATGGATTTTCAGGATACAATCAAGTGTTGGTACATCCCGATGATCAGTTAAAAACCACATTCCGAACTAAATGGGGCACATACGCATATCGTAAGATGCCATTTGGTTTGATCAATGCCGGCGCTACATTTCAAAGAGCCATGGACATCGCATTCAAGGGTTTAGTCAATAAATCTGTAGTAATTTATTTGGATGATATAACAGTGTACTCCAAGAAGCGAAGCGACCATCTCAAAGACTTGAAACAAATCTTTCAACGATGTTTAAGGTACGGAATTTCACTTAACCCAAAGAAATCTTTTTTCGCATTAAGTGAAGGAAAACTTCTAGGATTCATAGTGTCAAAATCTGGTATTCACATTGAGCCTGACAGAATCAAAGAAATTTCTGAAATATCCCTACGTCATAATAAAAAAGCCATGCAATCTTTCCTTGGTCAAATCAATTTTGTGAAGAGATTTGTCCCAGATTTTTCACGAATTGTTTCTCCTTTGCAAACCATGATTAAAAAGAATTCAAATTTTAAATGGGGTCAAGATGAGCATGAAGCATTCAACCTGATCAAACAAGCTATCATTAACGCTCCATCTTTAGCAACCCCGACTTTTTCAGAATCTTTTATCTTATACACATTTGCCTCAGAGAAATCATATGCTGCGATTCTAACTCAAGCAAATCAAGAGAAAGCGGAAGCTCCAATCGCATTTTTTAGCTCGAATTTACAAGGTGCTGAACTCAACTATTCAGACGTGGAGAAACAGGCATATGCTATTTTCAAAGCGGTCAAATATTTCAGACCTTTCTTACTTAAAACCCATACTAAGGTCATAGTACCGTTTCCAGCGGTAAGAAATCTTCTAATACAGAAGGATGTGGGTGAAAAAAGAGCAAAATGGATCACTGCTTTACAAGAATACGACCTTGAGATCAAAACAGCAAGCATTGTAAGAGGTCAAGGCTTCTGCAAAATGTTGGCTGGAGCATCGCAAATTCCTGAAAATTCATCTGAAGAGGTACAAATGTATGAGGTAAGCCTAAACGATGCAGAATCATTATATGTTGACACCATTTATTATCTTAAGAACGGGTATGCTCCATCACACCTGGATCACACCAAGAAAAGAGCTCTGAGATTGAAAGCTAAACAATATCATCTCATAAATGATGTTCTGTTTAAAAGGAATTACGATTCTGTTCTTCTTAGGTGTCTTCAGAAAACTGAAGCCGAAAAGGTTTTGCAGGAACTCCACGATGGACCAGCAGGCGGACACTATGCTGGAGATGCTACTGCACATAAAATCTTACATGCAGGATATTATTGGCCCACGTTGTTCAAAGACTCACACAGTTACGTGAGGAAATGCCAAGTCTGCCAAACTACTACGGGGAGACAAAAGAAACCATCCATGCCACTACAGTCGGTAAACATCGAGCAACCATTCAGTCAGTGGGGCTTGGACATAATAGGTGAGATCGTTCCTCACTCTTCTAAGCAGCATAGATACATCCTCACAGCAACAGATTATTTTACTAAATGGGAAGAAGCAGTTCCTCTCAAGACAACTAATTCTGAAAACATCATTGAATTCATAGATCAATTTATAATCACTAGGTTTGGATTGCCAACGGCTTTAATGTTTGATAATGCCTCATACTTTTCTGGGAATGCAATGACTGAGTTTTCACTTAAAAGAGGGTTCAAACTGAAATATTCGGCCAACTACTATCCGCAAGGTAATGGATTAGCTGAGTCAACAAATAAAAACCTAATCAGGATTATTAAAAGAACAGTTGACCAAAACCAGAAGAATTGGCACAAAACTTTGGTAAATGCTTTATGGGCAGATAGAATAACGAAGAAAGCTTCAATCGGCACTTCTCCCTTTAATTTAGTTTATGGGAAGGAAGTGGTTCTTCCAACTCACTTAGTGATCCCCTCCTTGTCTTTAGTACAATACATCGATGAAGTATCTACTTCCTCCTTACAATTAAGACAAATGGAATTAATTAAATTAGAAGAACGATGAGAACAAGCTAAGAAAACCCATGCTCATCACCAAGCGCTAATAAAATCCTCTTTTGATTCAAGCATAATGACCAAAAAAAAAATTCAGATGGGAGATCTAGTTTTGAAATGGGATAAGGCTCATGAAGAAAAGGGCAAACATACAAAATTTCAGAAGATGTGGCTTGGTCCTTTTCAGATTGTAGAAGTCATAGGCCCATCAACGTTTGTGTTGCAGGATTTAGCAGGTAGAAGGGATTCTTTGCCTGTTAATGGACAGATCCTTAAAATATATTTTTCATAGAAGATTATTCTTCTATTTTGTAGGATAGTTTTAGTTTTTCTTTTCTTCCTTATAAATAAAACCAGTTGTAAATGGTTACTACAGGGGTTCACGAAAAAGACACCAATTCTCTATCAGATTTTGATTTTTTTTCGCTTGTACAAATAGTAAAATTTTTCGAAAAATCTGATCTTTATTATTAACAGATAGAGTTACTTTAGCCTAGATATGATATTAGTTTCAACTTCAAAAAATTTGATGAAAGCAACCTTTGGAAAAAAAAAAAATTATATCAACACAATGAAAGGTATCAATAATAAAATAAAGATTCTTTGTAAAACTGCTGTTTTCAAACTCTATTATTGTCATCCAGAGCTTTCTTAAGGAAAAACAATGATTTCCTCCCTGCTAAAGAAAATCACAACGTTCAGAGAAACAATCCGAAAAAACACTATATCTCAAAGAATAAGAGGTCTCATCACGAGCCGGCTTATCATGATCACAGATATTATAACTTGCTGACTTTGCCAATACTGTCCACCAAAATAGCACAACGACTCAAGATTGTTGCAATCAAAAGACAAGGGGTCTCATCACGAGCCAGCTTGTTCAGAAAAAGTGTAAATCAAGTGAATGACTGTGTCATAATTTGGCCACCAAACCAAGACATTGTTCTTTAGAGAATAAAAAAGGAAAAAAGTGTCAAAATGTGTTTTTCTCTGAAAAGTTGTAAATAGCCTTAAGCAGGATAAAGGATCATTGCTAGGTAACAGGTAACCCTGTCGAGGCTATGGACGCCTGCTGGCAGCAGAGGCTCTACCTACGACAAATGAGCATATTTTAAAAGCCAGCACACAGAGAAGACCTTATTTTATCTTTAAAAGACCAAGTAATGGCTTATGTAAATACAAGGACAAAGCCTGAGGAAGCAAAAAATTGGAATAGAAAAAGGTTGAAACAAAATATCATTGATAGGATAAGGCATAATGTACTCCATCTATCCATAACAAAATTTAGACTTATGAAAATTTTTCTGCTTTGGAAGTTAAAATTCAATAGAAAAGCAGAGATAACTGGTTCTTCCGAGTGAATCACCATTGTTGTGACCACCAACAACCCCCCTCTTTGTTTGGTATTAGCAATAACACCAAGCAAATGGGGACCCTTAATAAAAATCCAAAAAACATTTTATGAAAATTTTTGTATTCAACTCCTTAAAGCTGTATCGCATCGCGAGAAGAGAATAAAACATTTTCTTTTGAGCATAATAAACTGCGAAGAAGCGACGCGAAATTCATCGTATCGCATACATTATGAAGCGCTTTTAAATGAAAAATCTTAAGAAAACTCCGACGGCTGATATGCGACGTCGCATATCGAAACATCGCGTAAGCAGCACACAATGATTGAATGACTAAGCGCGATCTGCGATGTTGCGATCTGCGATGAATGCGATTTGCGATAAATGTGATCCTGATTTCTGCGATGACACATCTTGATGACGCGATCCGCGATGCTACGATGCGAGTCGCAGAAATCACCCATCGAAAATTTTCCTCGGCGCAGTATTCAATGAAAACTGTTCATAAACCAAAATTGGGCGAGCGCCTTAAAAGAAATTAATGAATGTACGCCAAAGTATTCAATAAGGACAGTTTTGTGTTTTTCGAAGAGTCAGTTCGCTATGGGTGTCATGATTTTATACATTCATAAGAGCTTAAAGTTTTCATGTCAATCTTTATTATCATTACTCTTTTCCTTTGCGTAAACTGTAAGACAGGAAATAACATGAAGCAATGTGCAGGAAACATCTAAGGAAAAGGGGAAAGCGTCAATGCTCGAAGAACAGAGAAGAGATGCCTTCAAAAACGAATGTCGCATGCAACAGAACCACAGATTCCAGAGTATCACTCAACAGTGCTGATGTCAATAGGCCATCCAACGCTTAGAGTCAATAGCGCACAAAAGTAGCATGTTTACAAAAGATCCTGAAGCTTATGCCCGGTAAAGGAAAAGGGGCGCTAAAAAATGAAAACGCACCAGAAAAGCCCGAAACAAAGAACGGAGGCAGTTTTCGATGCAGAAAATTGTTCAGAGAGCAAAGTCCCTAACTTGTTCAGTCATTCGCAAGGCCGGAAACCGAAATAGCAAAAGCAGAATCAGTTTGAGAGAAATTTGGGTTATTACCAAGTATACACGCAGTGAATACACCCAGCCAGAGGAAGATTCTCGAAAATATCTTCTAGTTTACCAGAAAGTGGTGCCAGCGCTTGTTATTTCTATTTTCATAGCTCAAAAGAAAGTAGAAGGCGACCAGCCGACTCTTCCCAGGCGAATGTTTCATGCTTGCAGCACTAAGGAGCAAATACATAAATGGTTAGAAATTAGATTCAATTTTTAGAAATAGTTTTGCTTTAGCAGAAGGGCGGTCATTTAAAACCGTATCCTAAATTTATGTAATTAAGTTAATTAGTTAGCAGTATTTAAACCCTTCTCAGGCATTAGGAGAAGGGTCCAGAAATTTGTCAAAAAACTTGTCCTCAGAACATGCACTTTTGCACCCTCGGAGGGGGTTTTGATGAATGGATGGATCAAGGTTTATTAATGTTTGCATTTGATATCTGCTACTGATGTTGCACTTATGTACTCTTAGTAGATGTTAGAGCAAGGAGAGATAAATCATTGTTGCTTGAAGCTTATGAGTGGAACCAGTCATAAATGGTACTTTTATCTCTTGACCGTTTCTGTTTATATTCTTAAAGTGATATACAGTTTTCAGTTGTTTATATGTTACTGCATGAATGTGTGAGTTACCATTTGGCACTTTTGTACGGTGGAGTCATTTATTTATGTTTGATATATGAATAACTTATTATGCGATATGATGTTCACAACTGTTTTGCCTAAATTTGTATGCAAAGTGGTTTATCTTAATTGATTTCTATTCTTATGATAGCTGAATGATCTTTATTACCAGTTATTGTTTGAAATCTCTTTAGATCGCATAATAGAAGAAATACACCCCGGGTTAGCGTAGATTAGATGTGTTGTTTCTCATTAGATTACAATAGCATAGAGTTAGTTTAAAAGTTTGAATTAAATTAGCTTTAAATACTCTTAGATCAGCATCATCCAACTCTACACACACACACACCCTTAAATTGGGAAACTGGTCCCATTATCCCCAGTCGGACCCGCTATACCAAACGGATAAGGAGCTGCCAACTCCGGACCAGGTGGGTATCCCCCTTGTTGTCGACCCGATTTTCGGGGCTTCAACACAACCATACATGCTTGTTACTTCTCCTTTGCTTCTCCTTGCCTTGCTGCTACTTTTCTGCTACTTTTCCATGCCATCAATGACAACAATGTTGCCAATCCCCCCCTTTCACATTGATGGAAACATTGTGATCTTCCCTCTTTTGTACTAACAAAAGAACATTCTATTTATTGTTCCAAACTTACTGTTGCCCTCCTCCTTTGACATCAATGACAAGGGGATCTGAGTTGTTAAGAGGAAGTTCAGTGAAATGACAAATTATAGGTGCACAACTTCACCATCAACCGATAGTTTAGCATGCCAATTTTCAACAAATCTCCAATCTCTCGGAGACATAGTGACTATTGACCACAACAACCTTATGAAAATGCTTTGGATTTTGGTATTTTATCAATGTTTGTTTCTTGGGAAGATAGATGTTGAAGCCATTTCTTCCATTGTAAGGAATAATTAGCCAACATTGGAGAACTTTTGAGGTCTAAAATGGGCCTCCTAAGAAAAATGTACAACAAAAATAAACTTTATAAGAACCAATAGGATTCAAGATGATGATGTCAACCATAGGGGATGATTCACCATTTTTGGGGTGAAAAAGTAAAAAGATAATGAAATAATAAAACTACGTTTTCAACTTGTATTTTCAAATTATCTCCCTAATGTTATACTCAAATTTCGAGTGGGAGTACTTGTTGGATGAAAAAATTAATTCCTCATCCAAGCAGCATGCATGTTGCATACTTTTTATGGACCCTTTGACATGAAAAATGAGAAATACATGAAAATGCATGATTGAAATCAAGTATTTCATGTATTTCTCATTTTTCGTGTAGCAGGGTCCATCAAAAGTATGCAACATGGGTACTCCTTGAATGAGGAATCAAATTATGCATCCAACGAGTGTTCCCGATCAAAATTTGAGTAAACCCATAGGGAGATAAGTTGAAAATACAAGTTGGGGAAATAGTTTTTTTCTTTTTTCCCTCTAAAATTTGATGTTGTAATCTAATCTTATTTTATTATTTCCATTATTATTTTATAATTTCCTTAAGAGGCCCATTTTATACCTCAAAATTCCCCTAATGATTTTTGAGAGTATTAAATTGGTAGTTAATATGGTTAGTCCCCCAATGGTCCCTTGCAGCGCTTTGGAAGCTAGGATGGCTGGTAAAGAGTTAAGGCACAAGTGTGGCAGCATTAGTATGATGTTCATGTGCGAGGACAGGTGGGCATAGAGGTCTTGGTTACTCACTGGGAGTTGCAATATAGTTACAACCGTAGGGGAGGCTGGTACCATCGCTAATTGTTCTTGGTTATTTCTGGTGGTGGAGGAAATGGAGGAAAGATTCTTTGAAATGACTCTGAATCATCTAGAATTTATGAAGGATAAGACCGGAAGAATGTTGGGGTTCAACAGGCCATTATATATTGCAGTTGGTTGTGGTCAGTTAACCAAAGGATAGTGATTATACAGTGTCGGATTGCTGCGAAGAGGGCCTCTACAAGTAATGGCAACGGTGGAGGCTCAGGAGGCACAAGGTCGAGTCATGGTAGTGGGGGAGGCATCAAGAGCTTGGTTGATAGCTCGTGTAAGCAAGTTATTAAGGAAATTGTAAAGGAAATAAATGAAAATATGGCAGTTCTTTACACATAGTTATCAGGATTTGGCAAAGATATGGATTTGTTGCATAAGACAATGGAAGGCATGTGCACCGATGTGTTGAGCATGCATTAGAAGGTGGAAAACATCGAAATAACAGTGGAAACTGCCACTGTTGGGGTTCTAAAGGAAGTTTTCGGGTGCGGGGAAGCCACAGTCCCCAACGACGTGAGTATTGTGGTCGTTGTTGCTACACGAGATCTAGATACTAGAGAGGATGACGCCGAAGAATTGGCAACGACAGTGGATGAACCTTCTAGAGAAGAAATCGATCCCGGTAGTAGTTGAGCAGTTTCATTTTAAAGTTATTTTATGTTATGTCAAACTATAAAATATTGTGGAGTTTTTTGGAGAGTTTATAGTTATACTTATGTACAAAGTATTTATGTACATAAAGTTGGTAGCAAGAAGGTCCTATTTCAGTATAAAATGATGAACATTGCAGAGAGCATACTCTTGAATTTTGCATGGGACCTGGCCCTTTTCCAGTTCATATAATGAAAATGCTACCTGTTTCTTTTTAAAGAAATGTATCCTCATTCATGACATAGTTACTAAAAGTATTGCTTTTGTGAGATCAAATGATCTCCTATTATCTTGAATTTATGATGCTCTTACTAATGTACCTCGCTGTTAGGTATGATTTTTTGGAGTGGTGTATTAAGGTATAGAGAATATGTTATATTTTTTCAAGTCTCTATGATGATATATGTGTAACTCTAGTATAGTTGCTTTAAAAGAAATTGTTCTTACCGTACCTTTATATTGTACTTTGAACTTCATTTCAAATAAAAAATTACATTTTTTCCTTAGGAAAAATCTGCATGCCTCACATCCACTAGCTATCCACTTTACTACTCAAATTGACCTTCCCTAAACCATAAAATCAAAGCCACATCAAAAGTGGTATTAAAATAAATCCTTCTAATTACAAGATTTTTATTAATGGGCCCCTTTTAGCCAAGTTATATGGAATAATTTGGACAAGAAGATAAGTGCATAGCTAGAAAGCCACTAGAGATGAGTTAAAGGTAAAACTAGTTTCTAGAAAGCCATAAAGATGAGCTAAAGGTAAAACTAGTTTTAGGAGTTATCATTCAACTATAGATCACCTTGTTATGCTTAGGATAATTGTCTAGGGTTGTCATAATAATGAAGTTAATTTCCTTCATTAAACACAATACTCAACCTAACATTTGGAATAGGGTAAAATAGCTAAAAGTTCACTTTGAGAAGGTTATACAAGAATGTAATTACCAAGTTAGGAACACTAATGGGTGGGTAAAATAATTTAATTGTAATATATGAGTTATGCAAGGCTGTCCCCTATCCCTAACCTCTTTGAACAAGTTAGAGAGTTTCTTGGAAGAAGTGGCTTTTTCCAAGTGAACTCTCATAGCATAAAAATCATCTTTCTTCTTTACATTAATGATATTGTTCTTATGGTGAGAAGTCCCTATGATTTAGAAAAGAAACTAAAAATACTCAAATATTTTTTCTTTATTACATATATGACTATTAACACTAGAAAGATTAAGTTAAATCCAAAATGATCACTTACTTTAATTTCATGTATGAAAACAATAGCTTGGAGGAAGTGACCTCAAACAAATATCCCATAATTGATCTTCACCACAAGCTTTAGAATTATAGCATTGACAAAAGGATAAAACAAGGATCAAAGTGTATTATATACTTGAAAACAGTTGGAAAGTAATGGACCTTTGGCTATGGGATAAGGGGAAATCCTCTTTGAGACTCTTATCGCTCTTGCTATCTTATAGTAATAAAATTTGGAGTTGTAGCATCGCTAGGGAACCATAGAGAAATATAGAGAAAATCCAAAAGTGATTGATGTTATAATCTCAAAATTAAAGGCAATACACCTTATCCTATCCTCCTCGTCGAAGCATTAATTTCCCTGTTAAGAGCATGGCTACTACTAGGTACCTAATGTATAAGAACAAGATAAAAATATGGATGACAAGAAGCTTTCAAGTATTATATCAATCTCCAATAAAAACCACCTATGGCTAGTGGCATAAAGATGCTAAGTCTTAACTAAATCAATATTTTAATATAGATGCACAATATATATATATATGAAAAAAAACTAATATATATATATATATATATATATATAGATATAACATCTATACTATACTATACTATACTATACTATACTATACTATACTATACTATACTATACTATACTATATCACTTATTTATTTCAAGATTCTATACTTGTGAGATTTTAACCGATGATACATCTCAACCACTTAACCAAGCCCTATGAACATTCATCCACCTGTATATTAAAATATATGTTCCTATGTGAAGCTAAAATATGAAAGGCATGGGATATGATGAGAGTGCACATGTTTACATTCTAAGATGTTCGCTCAAAACGAAAACAGATCAGAAGCCTAACAACGAGTCTGGAGGTGGAACTAAATGAATAAAAGGCAGCAGTATTACAAGGTTTGCACACAGAAAAATCAAAAGTTTTTTCTATTGAGCATTAGGTTTTAGACTGCAATAGCCTTTACACAAAACATAAAAGTAATCTCGTATCATAGAGGCAAAGACATAAAATACACTTAATCACACTTAAATACAATAAATCCTAATTCATAAAATACACTTAATCACACTTAATCATCGATGGGATACAATAAACCCTAAATTTTATGAAGTTCTGAAGTGTATCAATCTGGTATTAACTATATCCACAAATAATATCTAAAACCAAAATAAATAATAATAGTGTTATAATAAATTTTAGTATTTTTATGATGCAAATATATCTTTAATACAAAATCATCTATTTGCTATTTGGAAAAATCAAGATAGATAATAATAAATCTTAATATTCTTATAGTGCAACATACATCATGTGTTTAGCCCAAAAAAAGCTTAATTGGTTATTATTGTTAAGTACCTTACTTCCCTCATAGAGCCAAATCTCCTCCACCCCTGGCGTTAGGCCTTACATCATTAATAAAAAGCATAGCTTGCATCATTAATAAAAAGCATAGATAATGTGTACAAAATCCCTATAGAATATTTTAACACGGCAAATTCTATGACAGGGAGCACTTGATCTGTTAATCAAGTGACTGAACTCTTTGAAGATCTACAAACCCATCTCCATTAACATCTGCACTTTCAATCATTCTCTGGCATAAACAAACATCCCTCCCCTCCATCAATCTAAATCTGCACAAAACATCGCTCAATTCTATTGCGTTGATAAACCCATCTCCATTATGATCGAACACATTAAACGACTCACAGATCGTCATATCAACACCATAACTCTTAAATTCCCCAGTCCCATCATTGTCTGCAGATATGAATGTGTCATAAAAATCCTTAAACTCGATGGAGGTGAAAAAGTCATATCCACATGTCTTCAAAGAATGATTTCAGAGTTGACACCGCGTCTTCCATAGGAATCCCCAGATTTAATTTCTCCAGATATTTAATTATCTCCTCCGTGCTAACCCTTCCGTCACCATCCTCGTCCAATATTTTAAAAATTCTTGCACACCCATCACTTTCTGCAATACCTAATTCCTTATCATTCTTCTTCTGATCTTCAAAGTTGAGGTTGACATCTTCCTTCTGCTGATACAGTGGAGCTTTTGAACCATTCAAATTTATGAGAGTTGCAGCATCATGACTTAATTTTTGGCAAGTACTAAAGAAAGAACCATAGTACCAGTTAAAATCTAAATTCATCAGAAAATCATCTGCATTCAGAGCAATCTGCAGATCCTGATCTCTTATGGAAACCCTATTAACCATTTTGAGAAGGAAAACCTTTACCTTTGAGAAAATTTACTGGAGCTTTGAATGCAGCGATTGCAGGGCCCTCGGTGTTATCGAGAGAAACTAAAAAAGTATGAGAGAATCAAATAATAAATCAGGGATAAATAGTTACCGGACTATAGAAAATTTGGTGTTAAAGAATTATTGCGCAGTTAATCTGTAACTGGTCGCCTACAACTTAAATCCGACTCAAGTTAATCTCGACTTAATCTGAATAGCCTCAAACTTGAGACACCTCTGACGAATATCTCCCGTCAAGTGACCATGCCAATCTACTGGTTATTATGGGATAAGAATGAGTGACTTATTAGTTTTTCTGGTTGGCTCATTTTTTGGAAGATGTAATGTTTAGTTTGATTTATTTATTAAAAAGTTAATTTTTAAAAATAACATTTGATTTAATGAAAGCGGCTGGCTGTTCAATCTGGGTTCATTCTGATCAAATAAGTAAAAGTAAAATTTTCATTGAATTTGGAAATGGTTTTAAACGTAGTCGGTGAGGAATTGTGTTGCTGGTTGAAGGTTAAAAGTGGGTAGAATCTGGGTAAAACAATTTAAAAAAAATTGTAAAGGAAGTGTTTGAATTATGTTTTTGATGATCGAAATGGATTCAGGAATTGCTGGTTGAAGGTTAAAAGTGGGTGGAATCTGGGCAAAACAATTTTAAAAAAATTTGTAGAGGAAGTGTTTGAATTATGTTTTTGATAATGAAAATGGATTCAGCACCATCAAAAACCTTTAGAACACCTAAAATTTTAAAATTTAACAACTGTAACTTGGATTTACGAAAATCCCTAGCAAGAATTTCATTACTTTCAAAGCAAAAAACAGTTATGTTAGACTATGGCTTTTTAAACTACTAAATTTGTTTTATGGCCATTAATTTATTAAACTTTTAAATTTGGTCATAATTTTTAACATTAATTAAATTTTATTAATATTAATATTTGTAATACAGTAAAAACTTTACTTAACATTGTTGTGGACAAAAATTCAGGATACATATTCTTCCAATATTAATGTTATTGGGATTATGGAAAGGTTTAAGCGGGAATTTTTTTGAAAAAACAGTAGAAAACCATTTTTTTGGGGTAGGACTTTTTTTTAAGTAAAATTAAGATTATCGTATTATTTTTATGATAAACTTTCGATTAGTATTATAATTTTATTAATTAAAATTTCATAATTTTATTAAAGAATATGAATAAAATTGGGTAAGTTTCGGATTATATTTTTTCTGAAAACTTTTATGAATTGTCCAAAATTATTTTTTAAACAAAAATAATTAAAAGTTTAGTAAAGTTTGATTATTATTATAATTTTATAAATTAAAAATTTTAAGTTGCATTATCAAATACTAACAAAATTGTGTAATTTTTTTAATATAATTTTGTAGTGCTTTGGATAGATTATAAGAATAAGAATTTATCTTCTTAATAGATAGCAGTAATAATTTATGATAAATTTTCAACTAGTATTATAATTTTATAAATTAAAATTTTATAATTTTATTAAAGAATATGAATAAAATTGGGTAAGTTTAAGAATAGGTTTTTTTAAGAATTTTTTTTTTAATGAATTATCCAAAATTATTTTTTAAATATATAGAAGTTTAGTAAAAGTTTGATTATTATAATACTTTTATAAATTAAAATTTTCACTTTGGATTATCAAATATTAACACAATTGTGTAAATTATTTAATATAATAGATAGTAAATTTAGCAGAAAAAATTGGTCATTATTATTTTAATATTTTTTTAAGAATCCATAAACAACAATATTTTTAAATAATTAATTGAATTTAATATAAAATGAAATGGCACTATTTTCCTATTTTTCAACTTACTCAAAAATTAATCCAAAAAATAAAATCGAATGAAACTTTGACTTCTTTTTTAATCATATTCCAATGGTGAAAGAGAGTAGCTCTAAAGCTATCATACTTTTGATTTAAAAACAAAACTTTAAAAAAACTATTCTAATTGTGAATAAGAGTAGCTCTAAGGCTATCATACTTTTCATTTAACTTGGAATTAATATATTTTTCATTAAAAATTAAAATTAAAATAAAAGAAGCTAAAATTCACTTCTTCTTTGCTTAAGAAAAATTAAAATTCACTTAACTTGGAACTAATATATTTTTCATTAAAAATTAAAATTAAAATTAAAATAAAAGAAGCTAAAATTCACTTTGTCTTTGCTTAAGAAAAACTAAAATTCACTTCTTTTTGCTTAAAAAAAAGAGCCTAACTAAAGTTGAGTTCTTGAGAGTAACATAAAGCTAATATACTTTTTATTAAAAAAAAAAAACTAAACTTCACTTCTTCTTTGCTTTGAAAAACTCATGCTTTCCCATATTCCAAGGACGATAATGATAATAATAATAAAATCTTCCATAAAAATCACATTGACAACTAACTAATTAACCCTAATTTTATATTAAATAAATATTTCTCATAATAAAATCCCTATTTTTAATTAATCACTAGTAATATAAACCTCAATTCTATTAATATATTAATAAACTATTTAAGAATATGTAATTCAAGGCAATTAATAACCCTGGCTAACTGAATTTTTCATATTGATCATCTTCATAAACTATATATATTCTTAAGATTAGCTTTATAATACATCATTAATCTCCGCTTAATCTATTGGTGTATCCCCTGATGATGGAATCACTTAGTAGTCCAGAATGTTGGGTTAAATAAACTCTATAAACAAGTTATTCCTCTACTATCTAAAATCACTAATAATATAAACCTCAATTCTATTAATATATTAATAAACTGTTTAAGAATATGTAATTCAAGACAATTATTAACCCTCACTAACAGAATCTTTCATATTGATCCTCTTCATAAACTATATATTCTTAGGATTAGCTCTATAATACATCATCAATCTCCTCTTAATCTATTGGTGTATCCCCTGATGATGGAATCACTTAGTAGTCCAGAATGTTGGGTTAAATAAACTCTATAAACAAGTTATTCCTCTATTATCTAAAAAATTCTCCTCACCTGTATGGATTCATTATTATTATTATTATTATTGTTGTTGTTGTTATTGTTGGTCAAAATCATATTTGAATATTAGATAAATAAAAATAATTTCATAAATTAATTATAAATAGTTTTTAAAAATTATTATTAATTTATTAATTAATAAATTGTTTATTTTAATTATTTATTTGAATTCTATAACGTTTTATTTTATTTATTATATTTGAATATTAGATAAATAAAAATAATTTCATAAATTGATTATAAATAGTTTTAAAAAAATATTATTAATTTATTAATTAATAAATTGCTTATTTTAATTATTTATTTGAATTCTATAATGTTTTATTTTATTTATTTTATAATATTTAATATGTTGATCTTGCTCTCCAACTTTGTATTTGTTGATCTTGCTCTCCAACTTTGATGATGACCCTTAGTGAGGGTTCCTCGACGCTAAGATATCAATGTGAATTTTCTCGAAGATTTTGCTTAAATCATGAATCACAACAGCCTCCAATCTCAAACCTTATTTTAATTTGATAAATGAAAGAAAAAATCAAATTATATGTACATTAAATAATTAATTATTTTATTTGTTAATTTATGTAAAATAAAAAATATTTACATTATAATTAATATTAATAATTAATTAATTAAAATAAATAAATAAACAACAATTAACGATAAAGTAAATATAAAATGCATATTTTCCTCGATGGGGTTGACTATCGAGGATGAAGGAAGAACAAAGGGCATTAATCCCCGCATACATGGTAGAGTGTAAGTATGTGGTTGAGTAAATGGGCTTTGGGAATGTGCCCAAAAAATGTTCTCGATGCATAGATAATGATAAGAGATGGGGAGCCAAAATGGTGGTCAAATTGACGAGTAAGGAAATGAAATTAGTAGATTAGGGAACCAAAGTTCATGTTGAGGTAAGTCTCCTCGACTTCTATTTAGTTTTTTGTCGGGTGGGAAGTTTTGGGCCTATTCCTAGCCTTGACAGTGCACCCATCCTTCGACGCATTTGATCTAAATGGAAATTGGCATCCGCCCATGGTATTCATTCACCCATGGTATTGTAAGTGAGATCCACCCAAGGTATCTACCTACCTATGGAATGTACCTGTGGTATTATAAAAAAAACCACCAAGAAACTTTTTATTAAAATAGAGAATAATTGTAAAAGCTACTTAGTGGTGGACCATGTGTCCTTTTACAAAATGCGACTTGTTACTTATAGTAATTTTTTAGTTATAATACAATAGGTACATTCCATGGGCGGGTAGATAACATGGGTGATTGAATACCATGGGTGGATCTCACTTACAATACCATGGATAAATACCATGGATGAATGAATACCATGGGTGGATGCCACTTACAATACCATGGGTAAATTCCATGGGAGGATAAATACCTTGGGTGGATGAATACCATGGGTGGACGCCACTTATAATACCATGGTGATTGAATACCATGGGTGGATCTCACTTACAATACCATGGATGAATGAATACCATGGGTGGATGCCACTTATAATACCATGGGTAAATTCCATGGGAGGATAAATACCTTGGGTGGTTGAATACCATGGGTGGACGCCACTTATAATACCATGGGTATATTCCATGAGTGGATAAATACCATGAGTTGATGAATACCATGGGTGGATGCCAATTTCCATTCAAATCATCACTCATGAGTTCCCTCAAATGGATGAAGTTCATATGCTTCTTGCACCACCACCTACTAACCAACAACCTATTGTTTTAACTCATCCATTCATTGCACAATCTCAACAGCAAATGGTTACACAGCCTCCTCCACCTCCGCAAGGGGCAATGAGGGGTTGTATCTCAATCCTACGCATAATTTTCCCATCCTTATGTGCCAGGAGAAAATCAATGTGACTGCGAGAGCTAAATCTTATGATATTCCTGAGTTGATTTCTTCTTCTAAGGACTCACCCTCCCCACCTCCTTCCACTCGACCTCCCACGTTAGATAAGCTTGTGGATCTAATTTATCGCCCACCTAAGGGTGTCGTTCACAAGACTACACATAATCGATCTGCCCCATCTACTCAACATTATAGTATTATTGAAGACTTTGCCCAAGCTCCCAATGCCATGCCTGCCTTGGAGGTTTTTCAATGTTGTCTTCAGCAACGCAAGACCTTGTTGTCTACGATTGGTAAGGTGGACCCCTCAGACTCAAATCTTATCACGTTTAATGTTGACAAGGCTACAATTCGGATTTCCTTCCAGAACGCCTTTCAAATTACTATGTGCGTCTTTCAAAGGGATGTGCATCACACTTTGGTGGATGAAGGTTCCTCCACTTGTGTCATGTCAACATCATGTGGAAATTTCTCGGCTCTCTGAAACTCGCCAAATCTACTACCACACTTCAAGAATTTGATGGGCATCATTTCGTTCCTAAGGGGGTTCTTCCCAAGTTTTCCATTGAGCTAGAGGGGAAAATTGCCTACGTCAATGTTGAAGTCATCGGCGTTTCTTTAGACTATAGCATGCTCTTTTTCCCTAGTTGGTTCTATGTCATGACTGTGATTCTATTGTCCATTTTCAATCTCCTTTGATTTCCTCATGAATGCAAGATGGTTACAATTAACCAACTAGACTATTATGTGTCATTGGTCCAAGTTACTACTACGGGGACTTCGATCCTAATTCATATATATATATATATATATATATATATATATATATATATTTCCTAATTATGAGGATGAGTTACCAAGTGGTGGGAAAGTGGCTACATGGGTGCCACTCGACAAGAGAGAAACATGGATATTTAACGTATCGGCTTAGTGGAATATCTAATCATCATTATTCTTTTCCATTATGATCTAGGTATGTGGGGTGTGATCTTAGGGAGCCATTAATAGCATGCTTCCTTACAAAACTCATGAATCCTACATGGTACTTCTTTCATATTTTCCTTAGGCTAACCTGGGGAAGGATGGAGACTTGGAAAGGCAATTGGGTGGTTGGGATTTCCCAATGTGTGCAACCTGGAGAGTGGATAGATACTTCATTATATCAATTGGATTTCTTGGAGCCATAGCTCTAAGACTTCTTGGTTATCTTGTGTTATATCAACAAGAAGAGAAGTGTGAGATTCAAAGTGTAGAACGAAGAAGGGGTACACTTCCTTAGGTTGTGCAAACTAAGGGGTATGAGAGTGTGGTTAGAATTGTTACTATGGGATGGTACCTTGGCCTAATTTGAACCTAGTATCAACTGTGAGACCTTAGTTGGCCTAAAGAGCGTTTCTTTTCCCAAGTGGAGGCATAGCTCCAACTTGGGGTTGGGTGAATTTCTATTAAGAGAACTATAGCAGCAAAGTCTATGGCTAATTTGACCATCCAAGGTTTGCATACAATTGGTGCCATATACACAAGATGATTGTTATGATTATAGTTTTATGTGCTTATGTTATGTTTTATCTTGTGCACATATGTTGTTTATGGTCTATATGTGTTTATGTTTGTTTATATTGATGTTCTAGTATGTTATATGCAACATATCATGGTAGTATGCATTATGCATTGATGACAAAGTATATGGTACCATAGGTAACTTAGAGAGTAAATGATATCTAGTAAGGTCAATAGAATGTGAAATTGATGTATTAGAGTAGAGTTTATGGTTATACAAGCCTTTAGGAAGGCTACAATTATATGATTAATAGTATCAAAATTGTTACTTTATGGTAAATATGAGCCTCGTTGAAATAATTTTGAAATGTACTTTGTGCAGAAAGTTGGAATTGTAGTAATGACACTCAAATATGCAATATATCCACTTTGACCCCTAATTAAATTTTATATTGTTTTATTTTATCATGGAAACTTTATAATGATGCCATAGTAAGCTAGGCATATCAAAACATTGTATATCTTTTATTTTTGTTAACTAAAAAAATAAACTAATAGTTTGAGCACGAGTTCCTATAGGGGACATGATATCACAAATGGAGAAAAATGAGGGGCCCTAGAGGGGATCCTACATGTCACACAATCCCAAACCACCTTTGTTAAATTATTTTTTTAATGACTAAATTATTTTTTTTAATTGTCATTTAATATTCCTTGGACTTATCAAAACCAGTTATTGAATGAGGTTGGTGGGGAAGTCACCTCACCTAGTTATAGAAATATTAGTTGATTAAGGAACATATAAGAGATTTATAGGAGAATACACCTTCCACAATTATAAAAGTATGGAGAATTGTAGGATTCATGTTATTTGTTAAACAGTCTCCCACTTTCTTGAAAATCATGCCCACACATTGAGGGGGGAAATTGCATGGGGATTAATTGATCGATTTTGAAATTAAAAGCACATGTGTGTGATATCCAATCTTAGGAAGGTAGGCCCGCAAATAAATCCAACCAAGTAACAATCTAGCCATATCCCATGAGGAAACTTGGCCAAGAAAAACTAGTGTGACACTTTAAATGCATAGGAAACCGAATGAATCACTATAGAATCAATACCACGACTAGAGCCTCCTTTTGTACACGATGGAATTGGAAAGAGGAGACTCAGTGTGGTACTATGGAGTATATAAGGGAGTTCATTCTCATGTTGTGCAAATCCAACAAATGGGATCTCAAGGGTTGTCAATCTTCTTGCAAGCTCAACTGTGGTATTTTTTGGTGGGAGGAATGTAAGTGAGTTAGGGAAACTGTCTAGTAATTTTTTAGAGTGTCCTTGAGGTATCATGTCCTAGCTTTGGAGTGGTCTATTATGAGAGTGATTTTCAATCGTGCATATGTTTAGGTGAAAAATCACTCACCCTCACTGTTTTGGTTGGAGTAGTTGCAATTAGATAAGTTTCTAAAACTTTTTGTTATCAATTTATATGTTCATGTTTAGAAAATAAAAAATGCATGCATCATTGAATTATGAAGTTTCACTATCACTAAGAAATATGTATGGAATATTTTTGAAGAAACATTTTTTGAATCTTACTACACTAAAGAACAATTTATTTGAGTGAGTTTTAATCTCGTTAAGTTCATACTACAATAATGTTATGATTTGAGTATTAAATGCTTGGGTATAATTGTTGGTCAAATTATCATCTACATGTTATGCAATGAATGTCGATGATTCTCTCTTAGGAACCTGAGGTATACCATGAATTGAACTAAACATGAGGAGGAATTACTGTTACAAATAGAAAGGTTGTCCTTTTATTTCAATGTTTTCTTAGTGTTAAGAATGTCATGAGTTGATTTGGTAATCTCTATTGGTTGGATGTTGATTTGACCTTTGGTAGGAACTTAGTCAACCAAGTACTTTGTAGTCTAGATATTTCCAAAGTGGAATTGTGGTTGTTTACGTAAATAAGTGGATTTATTATCCTTTTTTATGCAAATATAAGCACCCTAAGTTTATTTGTAAACACTTAGAAAATATGTGGAAAGGACTTAGCCTTATTTTATGTGTCACAAAAAATAAAAAATAAAAGTTAAATGTAATATAGTTTGATCACATGGAAATAATTTCCATGCAATGCAATGACCATCATGTAGGATAAGGCTTTTAGACCTAAGAAATTTTGAAGAGATAGTTTTAGTAAATTGTAGGGAAAATTTTTCTTATGATGTGGTGTACCACATCAAAATATTTTTTTAGCACAATACATGACAAGAAAATAAAAGATGGTGATGCGATGTTTTGCACCAAGATATTTTGTTTGGTGTGATACACCACAAGAAAAGGAAAAGTGGTAATCTAATAAAGGAGGAGAAAATATCTTTGTCAAGAAGAAATAATAATTGTTGCGAAGAAATATCGAAAGAAAATATTTTTGGGAGATGTGATATGTCATATTAGAAAAGTTTTCTATGTGACATACAATAGAGAAAAAAAAATATCAAGATGTGATAAGCAAAGGAACACCTTCATAGAAAGGAAAGTCTTAAAGATTTAGAATTTTTAGAAAAAAGGGTGAAGAAGGAGCCTATATATCACAAGGATAAAAATATGATGTGGTTCTATGTATCATACCAAGATAATTTCTTAGTGAGATACACCCCATGAAATAAAATTTTGTAGTTTGATAAAGGAAGTTTGAACATTTCCCCTTATCATACAAAAAGGAAAAATAATAATGCAAGACATAGCACCGAGAAAGTTTAAAAGAAGTGATACACCACAGAAAATAGAACTTCAAGATGGTATAAACCATTTCGTTGGAAAAATAAACTTTGTGTGATACAACATGTGCCACACAAGGCACAAAATGTTCCAGGGATGAGTAACAGCAATATCTGCATACAAAATGTCATCTTACAAATGATGATGTATACTTGTACAAATAATGATGTGTCAATGATGTGGTGACCTATGTGGAAGAATCCTTAAGTCCCCTTCCATGCTTAACTTAAAACTTCTCATTAATTTCCCAAATAATGTTCGTCTTCAATAGAAATTTCAACTCATTTCACCAAGTTTTTCCAATTCATTTCAACAAGATCTTCCAATGACCTTTAGAAACTTCCTTTCGACACATTTGAGAAATTTGTCCTTTGGCACCTTAAGAAATCTTCCTTTACTTTGGAACTTCAGAAGACCATAAGTTGTAGTTGAAAACTCGTTATTAAGCAAGATTACAATCATTAGAAAGATTTTGATTAGAAAAATTGGCCTATGAACTCTATAAAAAAAAGGCCAATTTTTTATTAAAGAGTTTTTTAAGTAAAAAAAATCACACTCCGCTAGCCTAATGATGTCTAGTGGATTGGGTATGTCACAAGATATGAATTTGAGCACATTACACTAGGGAAAAGGAGCCATCTACGTTAAGGTGAAGGAAACTGATCGCTTCATTGACACCAATGAATTATTGAGAGCATGCAAGGTGGAGGAAGTGGCTAGTTGATAATGTAAAATTGCAAGAATCAACCATAAAGTGGGTAGTGCGTGATACTAGTGCATATGAAGGAAAGTATAAGACTCCTAGGACATGAACATGGAATGCATATAATGCATGTACTAAGGATAATTATAGGGTATGTGTAACATGCACATGGTACAAATGCAAAGTACAAGCTCAATATTGAGGAAGTTTCATCCAACTCCACACAATCTCTTCAACATGCCTTATTTATAGATATATAAGTGAATATATTTGATAAATGAATGTGACCATTAAGATCAGGATTAGAAATTATGAGTAATAGTCAGTGAATTAATTGTCACATTGCAACTATTTTTGTATAGTGAGAAAATGTGGGCATATTAGGATACAAAATGACAAGTATAGTATGAAATGTTATGTTCAATGAAACGCCAAACATTAATTGGAGTGTACAAATAAGAAATAGCAATTTGTGAAAACACCATCTTCTTTTCAAATGAAAATATTCATCATCTTGTGCTACTTCATAAAATGCTTAAATCCACATTCTTCAATTCCCTTGAGCAATGTGTATTTTCAAACACCCTCACAAGTGGGAACCATGAAAAGAGTGGATTCACTAGCACCTTTCTTAGGAACATTATATGAAACCATATATATTTGAAACATCTCCTCACATCTTTAAAGAAGGTTGAGGCATTGAACACTCTCCTTTTGTATGTAAACATTTATACCATAATTAAAAATGGACAAAACAACCATTCCAACCAACAAAGGAAACCATAGAAGAAGTGGAAAAAGATATTGAAGAATTTTAGTGAAAATGGAGATTAGCCTTGTACATACATTTGTTTTATATTTTCAATACTCTAGATAACATTGGTATTTCATTGGCCATGACATTTTATATGATCAATGAAATATAGCAGGTATCTTGCTAACTATTTTGTCACAACATATCTTGAATTTGTTTATTTTTACTATTGATTAATAAATATGCAATATTCTTCTACTATCGAATTATAAAAAGAAAACTAAATAATAAGGGATTAAAATGTCCATACAACCATGAAGATTTTAACATGTATATTTACCCCAAATAACTCAAGGTGGGAAAACTCTAGTAATGGAATGCATTCTATTTGCACTTTACTGACTCTTTAAAGAAAATTGTACAATTTACAAGCTCATAATTAGGTAGGGATTATTGTGCACTAAATTCTAGTTGTTACAATATATTCTTGTCTATATCGTCACTTGTAATTACCTCTAGAAGGGGAAACCCTACCATCAAACTCTGAGCTAGTTTGGTTTCTCCTCCCATTGTTCATAATATGTCTTTGTCATGACCTTGATGCACTCAATAAAGAAATTTATAAAATATTATAGCACACTTCAATACACTCTTTCAAATTCCCAACACCTTACTCTCCTATGTTGAGAAATTTATAATTTTGTGATGTCCATTTGAAATTTCTCTTGATCCTTGGAATTCTATCACTTGGTATTTCAAATTCCCTTGACAAATCACCACTTTATTGGACCCCTTGAATTCCCTCTTGGATTGTTACATTTATAATAGAAAGTAGTTGTTTATTTGTGACTTTAAGCAAGATAAACCTCATCAAATGAAGGGGGGAATACCTAAAACTACTTTCATGTTCAAGGATGGAACCAATCCTTCATTACAAATATTATAACCTCTTTAATCAATTGGTTGCAACTTTTTTCAATCAACATAAATAATCTTCAATCAAATGACAAGTCCCTTTGTAATACTAGTGTGGAATTGGCCTCTTTCATACTTCAGGACAATTAAAGGATCAACCCCATTTTGAACCAAGGACATCAGTCACTTCATAATGAAGGAACTAACACAAATACATTGATCTCTTCTGAAGGAAGGAATGTCAACCCTTTCAAGGTATCAACATATCTTCAAACATCACTTTGCTCTTGCTAAAAATTGAGCACATTTGAAGGAAGGTATGAGCTCCTATCAGAAAATTGGATCAATGCCTTTTAAAAGAATATATTATCTTCATATCAATGAAGGATATCAGTCACTATTAATATTAAATTAATAGCCCCTTTTAACCAAGCCATAAACATCCATTCAAACATTGAGCTAATTTCAAATGTTGAGCTCTATCACATGAAGGGATCAACCTCTTCTAAATGAAAACTCCAAAATAATTAAAACACATTTAGTGATGATTTATCCATTTTATATGTGTATATGATCCTTTTTGGAACACAACTCCCCAACCAGGATTGTTTTTTTCTGCAAAAGCTAATGAAGAAGAAGATGAGGAAACAAACCACTAATTTTGTCCTTCACATACTATTTTACCTTCTTTGATAACTTCCCATTGAGTCCACTCTACTATAATTCTTAATACTCGTTATATGTATCCCAAAAAAAATTCTACAACACTAAATACTTCTTAAGAGTAATCTATTAGAAATACTAAGAGGGGGGTGAATCAATATTTCATTTATTTTGATAATTTTTCACTTAGTTAATCTTGAAAGTGAATTCACATCACATAATAAATCACCCACAATGTATGAACACATAGATTAAAGTGAAAATCAAAATTTGAAAAAGAAATACTTGAAAACAATCTTTAATTTATTGCAATCTCTTGCAAGGACACCAATCCCATGTAAGCACCAACTTATAAAAATTGCAAACTCCAAACTATCAAGAAGATGAGGATACCAATCCTCAGTAAGCACCAACTTACAGTAATTGCAAGCTCCAACCTAAACTTAACCTTCAATACACCAAAACTTGGACTTCAAATTAGTCTTGAACTTGGTCTTCAAGACACTAGGACTTGGCCTTCAAGACATTAGGACTTGGCCTTCAATACATTAGGACTTTGCCTTCAAACCAGGCATGAACTAGATATTCAAATAGCATAACTCATCCCTGAAACTTGACCTTCAAACAGTAGAACTCATCCCCTGAAACTCAGCCTTCAAATAGAAATACTTAGCCCTAAAACTTGGCCTTCACATGGATAGAACTTGACCCTCAAATCAAAACTACTACTCATCCTTAAGATAGGCATAAAACTAAACCTCCATAAAGATAGAATTCATCCTTCAAGATAGTCCTGAAGCTCAGCCTTCTCCTCACTAGAACTCGCCCTAATTGACCCTTAAAAATAAACCAAAAACCCCTTCAAAAGATGTGCCAAAACCCTTCCACATAAAGATTCTTCAACTCAACTTCACTTCACTTCTTCTCGTTTCATGAAGTATGAACTTCGGACCTACTCCTTCACTCTCCTAAACAAAAAAATAAATTCTTTAGTCGAGTGGTTGGAAATTCTCCTTATTGTGCCTATTTATAGTGCATTTGGATGTTTTGCTAGTGTTGACTTGTCCATTGGTTGGGTTGATTGGTGAAAATGGCATAATGTGTAGTGAATATTCAAAAATTAATTTATCCTCAACCATGTGGAGTTATAAGGCACGTCATATATTGTTGGAAAGATCTCAAATAAAGCTTACCAACCATATACCATATGCTCCCATTTGAGCCAGGCAATTGGAGTAAAAATGTATTCAAAGATAGGGTATTCAAATGGGGCTTGTTTGTACTTTTGTGGGATCATCTTGACAAAACATTTTATATTGCCTCATTCCTATGGAATTAGGAGTTCCATATATCGTTGGAAAGGTATCAGAGTATGTTATTTTTCTATGTAATTTCCTCTTTCATTTAGATAGCCATTGACATCAATAGCAATAATTTTCAACATAATCAATATGAAATCCTCCACTAATAAAAATACTTTCCCATCCTTAACTTCATCCAACATAGAGGGTTTGAAGAGGCATAGATTTTCCACATTCACTACCAAAAATATTAGCATATACAATGCTAGACTCAGTGGCAAGGCATTTTTCCTAACTTGGGTAATGATATGAAAATTTCATTACATCAATGGATTTTATTTCTTGGTTGGTCCCTAAAATATCTCCTTGTTGATATACAACCACACACAATCTCCCACATGAAATTTTTTATTTGTCTAATATTGATCATGCCAAGGCTTGTACTTACCCTTCTTCATTCCAATCGCTCTATGACTTGTCAGTGGATGTACTTTACTTACTCAATGTGTTGGAAATAATGTTAATAGTAAGGGGGGCGGGGTGAAATAATGTTAAGGCTACTCTTATTTTAATGCCAAATTATACTTTCATTTAATATTGGAAATCATTCATGTGAACCATCAACAGAATATCATGTAGAAGCAATATGAATATAGAGCATCAACATAAGCAGCATACACATATGGACATAGATATTTAATGTGGAAGCCTAAAAGGGAAAGCCTCTACTTTGATTACATAATGTTGTTCGTGAACACCCACTCATAGGAAGCACCAACTCCCTTATGTGTTTTTCTATCACCAACTAGTAGGAAGCCCCAACTCCCTTCTTTGTAGACACCTAATCATCTTACCAAAAGCACCAACTTCATGGATTTGTTCAAGCACCAACTTGCAAGAGGCACCATCCTCCAAGATATATTTAGACACCCACTTAGATAGAATCCCCAACTTCTTATTTTGTAGGCACCAACCTACAGTCCATAAGGAAATTAATACTCTCTATTATTAGCACTCACTCTACCTTGTTTTACCTCTCTGTGTTAGCCAACTCTTAGTTCTCTATTCTCTTCAACAACATGCTCAAAATCTCATCGGTCTCTTCTCATTTTTAGCATACAATGTATCCCCCTATTCCTGGCCCTCTACAACAAAGAATCACTCGCTCTCACCCTTCAACACTTGAACATCTAACTCACATCTAGAGATCTCCACAGCTCTATATTGCACTCAACTCCAACACACAAAAATTCTACATCCCCCCACATTGCACTATTGCAATCCACATGTTTGTTCCTCTTCTACACAGGGAACGATGCAGTCTTTGTTGTCATTCACCCTCAGTCTTTGTGGTACTTCAACACGGTTCACTTTGTTCTTCACAGTGCCTGAGTGAATAATCTTGTAAGGATTTCCATTTGGTTGTTACATCCAATTACTCAGCTACTGTAGCGGAATTAAATCAAGGAATGGCCTTTGGAGTCTTTCATGTTGAGAATTGAATCCCATTCCAACATGCACATTCAATCAATACCACCATTAAGTTCAACTTGTTTGATCACCATGGCTCTCCTTTTCTACTCTTTAAGACTAGTTGTACAAACATTGTGATCAGGGATGGCTCACAGAGCTCAAAATGTACTCCTACATGACTTATTGTGTTGTGCTCAATCTCCATTACTCCCACAGCTATTTTTTTCATTTCATTCTTCACGGCGTGCAAGGATACTCAAGTGTGGCTTGTTTTTGTTTGAGCCAAGCTCCATTAATTTACTCTGCAAATAATGGTCCTTTCTACCTCATTTCTATATTCTAGACAATCACCATTGACTATAGCTCTATTGGATTCAAACTATGCCAAGTCCTTAATCCTTCAACCCTTTACTTCAAAAGACTAGGTGTTGAGACCATAGTAAAAACCACTAAGGTGCTTACAATTTCTCATGATCTAAGCTCCTGTGACTTTACCACTTTAGCACCCCTTCTTCATGTGACTAGGGCCCATGAGAAAGCATTGAACCAAATATTGACCTCTTCATGTCAAAATTATCTAGTTGTAGTGTACTACTAACTTTGGTGGGCACGACCAAATATAGCGGGACCTTACCAAATATGTTGTCAACATGTTCAAGCCCTCAAGTACTATGTACAACCTGAAATCCTTTTGAATCAAGACTATAAATCAGTGAGGCCCATGGTAACTTAACATATGAAAACCACTGCAGAACTTAGACCTGGGTGCCCTTTTTCAACACTTGATGGAATGTTAAATGTCGTGAATTTTCTAACCATGGTCTTATCTCCCTAGATATTTTTATGGTGTACCTCTGAAAATTCCCGAGATAGAATCATCAACATGATGTGCCCTATGGGGTCTGCCTCTGTAATCACAAGCCAATCAAAATTTTGTGAGGGTTGTGCATCCTAGCCACTATGCTTTCCACCTTGTCCCACTACTTTGTCAGCCAGAAGTTTTAAACTCGAACCCCTTTTGAAATTGTCAAGGTCATACCTCTAGGGATATGTTTCCATCCATGCTACACCTCTTCTGACCTATTTTCCACCTGTATACTCACTTCCACGTGTTTCTTCCTAAGTGGTGCTATGTGTCATCAATTTTCAGCACACTTAGCCACCTGAAAATGACAAATGTGCATGCCACATGTCATTTTTTGGTCAATACCACATGTCCTAATATTTTCAAGTGTTGATGTCATCATAGACCTTTGAGTTGTTGATATCATCTTCCACTGTGGTTTCCACCTATGCTCCATGGCATCTATGTTATCCAATCAAAGCATGCCATGTGGTTTTATTCCATGTCACTAATGCAGAGGCAAAGGGGGCTAAAGTCTTTGGTTTTTCAGTGATTTTCTTTATAAAAAATTATAAGTTCAAAGTGGAAATTTATTTGTTAAATGCCTCCAACACATATGCTTCTCATCGGAGCCATATCGTGGTAACTTTGGTCATGAGCTACCCTGGGAACTTCTGGGAATTATTCTTCAGGGCTACGTGTCCCCTGTGGGACCCACTCTATACCTATAGGCTTTGGCCTACCCCACACTTCCATGTGGATGTTCACTGTGTTGTGGGGCCCATTCACCAACTTTTTGGAAACTCCAAACAACCACTAGTTTTTGAGACCACCAAGACTATCACCAAACTTGACTTGAGTCTTTGACCCTTTTGGTTTGCAAACTTTGACTAGCCATATATTTCGATCTAGGAATCCTTTTTGAGACTTTAGCATATGTTGGAAAAAAAAAATTTGATAACCATCCAACTATTCCATTTATAGGATCATCTGAACTTATCTCCTTAGGCGGGAATTCTTTCAAAGCTATATCCCCCCTTTGGCTTTGGCCAAGGCTCCAACTCCGCCCAAATAAGAAACACACCAAGTCAATGCCAAACACACTATGAATTTTCCATCCTAACCCAATTTTCATCAATTCCAACACACTTTATGCCACTTGCAATCCTAACAATGCCAATTGTCCAGCAATATCCCCCTTTGGCATTAATGGAAACACATCATTACTCCACATTAATGACCACTCCTCATGTTCAACATAAGTTTCAAAAGCATTAATTGATGTTGGAGTGGTTCAAGCCTTGTCTTATACACTTGAGAATCTAGATTTAGATCATCCTGAGTGTGTTAACATTGAAAATGGAATTGTGAAGGCCTTATAGCCCTTAACTATAGAATCAATATAAGGCCATGAAGATGCTCAACACAAAAATAACAATCCTAGAGCTTCGGGCTCCATTGTGCATCAACACTAGAATGAAAGAGAGAATGAAGAAACATCATCAGTAGATGAAATTGCTCATTCTCAGAAATAGAGTCTAACCAAATGAAATTTTCCCATGATGAAATGGCATCTATCCGAAGTGTTGAATATTTGAGAATAGAGTTTGAAGAGGAGTTTAAACTTTATGAATGAGGGAATTCACATAAACAAGAGCCTGACAGCTACGAAATCGATCAATTTCAGAGTATCTCATCAAGTGGAAGAACTTACCCACTGAATATTCCACATGGGAGGACAAGAATTTTATACAGAAGCATCAAGAACTACTCAAGCGTTGAGGACAACACTTTTTGAATGAGAGGGGCATGTTAGGTCCCTATACTAGGAGTGTAACCCCTTATTGTTATTAGTACAACCCCCTTATTATATTGTTGTGCCCATGTAGTCCCCATATTGTTATTATTGTGCCCCATAGAAGCCCACTATTGTTATTAGTGTGCCCTTACATTATTATTGTTATGTCAGCTCTGATTATATTATGACCCCTTAGACTCCTATATATAGAAAGTAGGCCTTGTCATTTGTATCATCCATTGAGCTTTCTCTTCCTTGTTTGAGCCACCAATAGCTTTCTCTCCCCCTTTGACATCAATGGAAAAGGGCTACAATCTTATTTATCTCCCTATTTCAAATAATGTCTAAGAGTCAAGCCGCTAGTGTGCATTCTCATTGTGAGAAACTGATGTTTGCTCATTCTTATTTGCAGACTCCTCTTCTCAACGGCTAAATATATTTGATGAGGCACTTGAATTATGACAACCAAACTTAGCTATAAAAAATATGGGCAAAGACACCTACAAAACCAAGCATTAGTAAAATAAGGCCTTGCGTCTTCTTGTAGTTTCTCCTCCACTTCTAGAGTATTGGATATATATGATATGCTCCCCCTCAACATATACTTTTCCCTTATATTGCACATCAAACTCTAGACACTTCATGGTTGTAGGCCCTCTCTTTTCCCAATGGTTGAAAACTTTGATCTACTAATGCATCTATGTACCAATCAAAACAGCAAAATGGTATTGTTTTTATTGCAAATACCAACCATTAGTGATGCTTTTTGGCTTATTGTTCCATTGTTTCTCCTACTTGAGTGATTGTGTTCACTCCTATTGATATTCTTAACCATCAAAAAATCTCCCCCTAATATCATGCATCTACAACTAGGGACTGCTTCTTGAATAACACCAACCGTACCAATGATTTGATAACAACTGGAAAATGCACTAGGAAGACTCCCATGACTTTTTCTCAAAAAAAGTTGTCCATAACATACAAGGTTATTTCAATTGAACCAAGGGTTTCCACTTGACATAGCGATCCCAAATGGTAACTAGGAACATGCAGACTAGACTATGTGTTTTCATGAACACATGACTACTAGGCACAAACAAATCTGCCACTTAAATAAAATAAGAGTACTTCATTTAAGATATGAAAATCCTTCATTACATGAGAAATCAACTCTATTTGAGTCCAATTAATGATGCTTGTTATTGCTAATAAAGCAGATCCAATTGAGCCTATGTTCTCTTATTTTCTATGATCTCTTGCATCTACCTTCTTACTTATGCTTGGGGATCGATCCTATGGCGCTGGTTTAAATTTTGGCTTCTTATCACTCCGCACTTTTGCTGCAACTCCTCTTCTTACAAAATTAAATGTTGTTGCGTACTCCCCCTGGATCCATGCTAACTACACTTTCCTCTCTCCTACAATGTTGATACATTTGAAATAAACCAATTCATTGTTTAAATCAGGAAGGGGAATCAATCTTAACTTCATCATTCAGATGCACCTTTGTGTATAAAATTTCTTAATTCATGCATATGACCATAATTAGAGAAATTTTGAGGTCTAAAATGAGCCTCCTAAGGAATATTATAAAATAATAGTGGAAATAATAAAATAAGATTGTATTACATCATCAAATTTTAGAGGAAAAAAAAAACTACTTTTTCAACTTGTATTTCCAACTTACCTCCCTACGGTTTTACTCAAAATTCGAGCAGGAGAACTCATTCAATGCAGAATTTAATTCCTAATCCAAGGAGTACCCATGTTGCATACTTTTGATGGACCATGCTACACGAAAAATGAGAAATACATGAAAAATGTTAATGCAATCATGTTTTTTCATGTATTTCTCATGTTTCGTGTAGAAGGGTCCATCAAAAGTATGCAACATGGGTATTCCTTGGATTAGGAATTAAATTTTGCATCCAATGATTTCTCTCACTCAAAATTTGAGTAAAAGCATAGTGAGATAAGTTGAAAATACAAGTTGAAAAAATAGTTTTTCTATTTTTTCTATTTTTTAGTCTCTTTACTTTTTTACTCCAAAAATCGTGAATCACCCTACATGGTTGGCATCATCATCTTGAATCCTATTGGTTCTTATAAAGTTGATATTGGTTGTACATTTTTTGTTTTGAGGCCCATTTTTTACCTCAAAATTTCTCTAATGTTTGGCTTCACTTAAATCCATTATCTTCTTTTTAATGAAGGAAAGCTAAGGATATGCTCCCCTTGAGTAGATTATTCTCCTTTTTCTTCCACACCTTCAATTTTTGAGTCCTGAGAAGGACAATACTTTCGAACTTATTATTTATCATTCTTTGGGCTTCATTCTGGCTATGTAGGTCTAAATTACACTTCTCATTCAACACTTCTATCTTCATCCAAGTCTTCTTGTTTCCTTTTTTCTTTTCTTTCAAAGAATAATTGTTGTTGCTTCTCACTTTTATTACCTACGGGTTGTGTTTATTACAGTTGGTACTTATAGAGGGATCCGCTACGGTGATAGGGAGATAATTCTTCTTAAATCTTCTCTATTTTTTCTTGAATGAAAGATAATAACTATGTTGATTTCCTTCTCTTTTCTCCAAGTTGTATTACTTTGAGCACTAAAAGAAACCTCGCAATCCTTTTCCAGTTTATTTCTTCTCGTCTTCAAATACCAAGTTGCTTCTTCTTATTGCATTCTTTGCGAGAAACACCTTGTCTTATCATATTGGTATTTTTCTTCCTTATGTCCAAAATTTCCATAGTTGTAGCATTCAACAAGGTATAAGATTGGGGAAAAAGAATTGATATTCTAAGAAACCTTCTTACCATGTTTGTTCCTTGAGAGATTAGGGGCTCTCTTGTGGTTGCTACTCGACATGTTCCAATTTCTTGCATGATATATGCAATCTTTGGCTTTATACCCACAATTGTTGCAATAAAAACAATAACCATGGAACCAACTTCCATACCTGGAATAATTTTTCCTATGATGATATTGTCCTTGTGGGACAAAGGACTTTTGTTGGTTCCTTATGAATCTTCCATGGTTGATTAAATTGCTACCTTGAGGAATTATTTGTTGTTGTTGCCTCCTCTAATTATTTCTCTTTTTTCCTATCCTTTACAGTTGCTTCTTCTTAGGGTTGTAATTAACTTGCCTTTGTTCCTTTTTATTCCTCTATTGTTTCTTGTTATTTTGTTGTTTTTTCTCTCCTAGTCGTTGGAGATGTCCAACAATTTCTTTCACTTTATTATTGTTGGAACCTTCAACTGCCTTTTCTTGGCTAGTTGACCCTTCAAATTTGCTTTCTTGGAGCTTGACTCTTCTTTGAAGCCCAAACCAACCTTGATGGAAGGGGGTCTCTACTTTCTGAGAATCTCAAATAGAATCTTAGAATCCCCTTTTGGCTTTTGATATTGATACAATTGATCGTTTTCTTTTTCTAGATCATGTCTCAATGAAACTACTTCAACTTGTAGTTTTTCATAGTAATCTTCTTCTCATCCAGCTGAGTCGTTAGCCTTTCATTTAATTTGTTGGATTCCTCTAGTTGAAAATTAAGATCGACAATTGTTTTTCTCAACTTATCATTCTCAAGATCATATTCTTGCAACTACTCCTTTTGGTTGATATTTTCTTCTAAAAGCATCTTGATCTCTTCGAGAGTAAATATGAGATTCTTCCTAGTATAGATATTCTCATCTAGATAATTTTATTTGCTATTAGAATTTCTAGCGGAAACACAAGCAAGGTATAGATCCCTCTCTATATCTAGGGAAACTTCCACAAGCTTGAGAAGTATTCCTTCTTCATCACTACCAAGGATACTTTCATTTTCTCCTATGGATGAACACTCATGGGATCTCTCTTCATTCTCATCATGAGGTTTTCTCTCCTCTTGTTCAAAGGAACCCTCATTAATTATTGATAAAAAAAGTAGGTCTCCCTTAATCACTACTACTAGATGAACATTTATCCTTTTCTTCTGATAATGCATATGAAAAACTAGAAGATAGATGACCTATTTCCTTGCATTTATCACATATCAATAGCATACCTTTTATTGAATTTGTATCAGTTATGGTCGGTCTTTATAATGTATATTTGGCCCTTGATGTATTTTTATTGATTATTGTAAAGCATGTTTTGAATGCTAGAGTCAAAACAAAAATATATTTTGAGTCAAAGACCCATTGCGACTTTTCAAAGAAGAAAATCTGAAATTGCAACTGAAATTTTTTTTTCCAAATTTGTTGATTCGGCCTCCCTTGAAGTCAAGTTGGCCCACGAAAAACACTATATAAAGGCATCTTTACCTCCTCATCAAGGCACCAAATTTACATCTCTCTCATAAAGTATATTCTCGGTAAGCAAGCAAAGGACAAGAAGGACAAGGAGGACTAAAAGAAGGATGAATTGCATCTCTCTTTATCTATATCAAGCTCATATATGTGGATAGTCTCTCTCTCTCTCTCTCTCTCTCTCTCTCTCTCTCTCTCTCTCTCTCTCTCTCTCTACAGTTCACATATTTCTGGGTAGTTTTTGTTGCAGGGGTTGAAGTTCCGGGACAGTTACAAGGGGGAATTCAGGTAATCTAGCAATTGCATGAGGGTCAAAATTTTAGGGCAGGTTTGCAAGAGCAAAGTACTATATCATATTAGGAGGCTTGACTTGGAGGGTTCAACCAAGTGTGACCTATTTAATGACTAGAAGGTCTAGGTGTGTCTTTTGTTGAACAAAATAATTTCTCTATTGAAAATATTGTTATGTTTTTTCCTCTTAGTGGGTTTTCCCAAGGTAAATCTTGTCTTCTCTTTGTGCATTGTGATCTCTAGTTTTATATTGTTCTTATATAGTTGAATTTATAAAGTATAATTCTTGAGTTATATATTGGAATAATTTAAAAGAAGATCAACATCAAAAGTAACTTTCAGCTTTTCAGATTTAATATCATGCTAGTCTCTATTGCACTTAGAAAATCAACATAGTATCATAGCTTTGGTGAAGGAAGGAGCATTGAGATCACCTTTGAAGAAACCCTACCTGGAGATCACTATTATTAAATTCCTTATTGTTTATTTGCATCCATGGCTTCTTCTATGAAATCTAAGAACAAGTTGGAAGGAGCCTCAAACTTTAGAGCTTGGAAGCTTAGAATTGATTTTATTCTTACAAAGAAAAAAGTTTTGGATGTTATGATAGGGAAGGTTGTAGAACTATTAGATGTTACAGGGAAAGAGAATTTTAAGGAGGATGACACCATTTCCATGAGTCTTATAGTGGACTCCATCAAATATCATCTAATCCCCTATATTACAAAGCATGATACTTCCAAGAAGATGTATGATGCCATAACTAATCTATATACTATCAATAATGTTAGTCAAACCATGATCTTAAAGGATGAGCTTCGTGATGTAAGGATGATGACTGATGACACCGTGGCTTCATATTTTGTAAGAATGTCACAAATAAAAGACCAAATTCAAGCAATTGGAGAAATTGTTCCTAATCAGAGCTTGTGACTATTGTAATAACCCCTGGTTGATTTTCCATGTAAATCAAATAAAACCAAGGTCTGGGACACATATTCCAAGTTGAATGGTGGGAAAAACATGATAGTGGGCATCACTTGTTGTTTATTTATTGCTATTGAAATTGGCAAAGGCAAAGAGGCATTAATTGGCATTTAATTATGAAAATAACGGAAAATAGGACAAAAGGGAGATGAAGAGACACAAACATACATGAGAGGTAAATTAGAGTGAAAATGAAGGAGAATGAAGAAAAGAGACATCAATTATAAAAAGGCATCATAGAAACAATTCACGACTTTGGATCAGTTCTAGATTTTATCAATTCAACTTTGGCTCTCTCATTTCATTCTATTTCTCTCATACTCTTGCACACTTGAGCATTCTTGGAGTATGCTTGAAGCACTCTAGTATTCACTTGGATTTGCAGGAAACAAGCAAAGTAAAATCAAGGAATTTCTGGGCAGTGGAAGAAAATGTTTGAACAGCAGTTACAGCAGGGAAACTTTGCAAGTAACAAGTTTCATGTGTGATTTACTTGTTTTTTTTGAATGCATGGTATATGCATTTGGTTCATTGGTTATGTGTTGTCATTCGCATGGATATTTTCCTAGATAGACATGGTTTTATGGGTTTCCCATTTATTTTTTTATTGGTTCTCAGGTTCGCTATGGTTGTGGGTTGGAACAAATGCTTTGGAGCCCTGAAACAGCTTGCGTTGAGTTACTAGTTCCTCGAGATTATAGGTTGGGACAAAAGCTCTTGAACTTTGGGGTTGGGCTATTAGTACCTAGATCCACAGGTTGGAACAATGCTCTAGATCCCTTATTCAGTTGTGGGTTGAGCTACTAGTTCTTGAAGCCTTGGATAGCTTGGGTAGAGTTAGTGATTTTTGGACCAATGAGGTGAAATCACAGTGGTTGAGGTTTGAGGTGGTTGGCCTCTAGAAGCCCTGGTTGGTTTTGTTTTAGTTTAACCCTTATGATCTCACATTCATGCTTGGAATATGGCGTAGGGGTGATTGGCTGAAAGAGAGATTTGGTTCAACCCATTCAATGGTTGGGTGGTACGTGGAAGACCTTGACTTGGTTGGCATTTTCATATGTTAATAAGAGTTATTTTCCTATTGTAATCTATGAGCACTTGTGTTGGTTATCATGTTGACATGATGGTTGATTTTCCATGGATTTTATTATGGTTATTTTCTTGTTACATGTCTTGTTATATGATGTATTCTAACTATGGCTCTTGACATGTTTGACAATTTACTGAATGGTTGATGAATGCATGGGATAACAAGTGTTACTGCATCTACCTTGAGAAGGAATTAGACCTGCTTGGTGATTCTCAGATGAATTTCTAATGGTTATGATAATATATGCATTCATGACATGTAGCTCTCATGTTTACCATATGTTTGACAAAATTTATAACATGGATTAGGCACGTCTAGTTCAAGTTATTACTTGAGTTTTGATTGTTCACCATTGCCATGCTTTTGGAAAGTTACAAGTATTTTTGAGCAGTGGTATGGAGGCTAGCCTAAAAAGTGGCTCGGATATTGGAATCGCAGGCATAGAACTAAAGGATTTAGGTCATAACCACATAGAGGCAAGCCTGTTAGTACGTTTATAGCCTCCCAAACGCATGGATGTAGTGTCAAGGGTGCATTTATAGAGATAGGTTAGTGAAAAATGGTTACAACTCAGGGGTTGATAACCTAGGGTGGTTGTTTGGCTCATGAGTGGCCTGTAGTCCCTGAGGGATGTCAAAAAAGTTTCATTTTGTAGGACCCAATTTCATAACTGGTACTTGGAGGTCAGGTCATATCATAGTGACACTCGTCTCATGTTTACCTTGGCTAGATGTGAAATTGGGTAAATATGGGAGGAGTGCATTACAACTACAACACTTAATGGTCTACCTACATCATGGGATGCATTTGCAGCAAGCATAAGTAGCAGGAAGGAATCTTCATCGCTTAAATAATTGTGAGCCTCTTGTGCTCAAGAGGACTTTAACCTTAAATCGAGAGATAAAAAGGAAGAAACTTATCAAGAATTTGCAACTCACTTCAAGAATAAAGGAAAGAATAAGTTTGAATTTCAACACAAGAAGTTAGGAAGAATATTGCCTCCCTAAAGGAAGAAGGATAAGTCAAATATTCAATGTTATGGTTGTCAAAAATTTGGTCATTATAAAGCAATGTTCCTAAGATGGCTAATAAAAAAAGAGAAAGGGAAGGCAACATGCTTCCACAACCGACATTGACGAGGAACATCCAAAGAATCCTAAAGGTTACAAAGGCTTCTTTATTTTTTTTCCCTAATAGGTTCTATTGTAGATGATGATGATATGTGGTTGGTCGATAGTGGTTCTTCAATACATATCATAGGAGATCGTGGAAATCTCACTAGCATGATGGAAAAGAGTGTTGGTCAAGGTTGTCATTGATGTCAATATGGCATTGTTGGAGATGGAAAATATTCTTGTGATACATGAATAACCCTTGCGCCCTAACCTCATGCAAAACCAAGGATAAAACCCTACGCATAAGATGATGCAAATTCCCTAGCTATATATCCCTATCTATATAATGACAAGCTCTAAATAGTTGATGCATGATCTAATGATACTTGATCAATTGTTGATGCATGATCTAATGATGGATGAAGAAGTCCTTACATAAAACCCCCCTCCTAGGCACATGCATGCATAATAAATACAAACTCTATATGATGTTCTAACCTTGTTGAATATGCTCATGATTCCCTAGTCCTTGTCCCATATTTAATGAGGAAGAATCAACCCTAAGCCTATTCATGAATGATACCCTAAATGCATATATAAAACTCTAGATACATATGCTACTTACATGGAAAAATACTAAATGCATATGAAGCCTTACACACATGAATTATGCTCTTATAATGCCTAGCTACCCTTGCAAATGAAGAGAAATTATGTAAGGCCCCTATACAATCATTCATAACTTTGAAGCATTCAAGGATGAAGATCTCATTTTTGTGACAATCCAAAAATATGTCTCCTAATTTATGACAGTCAACCAAAAAAAAAAAAAATGTGTCATGGAGATATTATCTTTTTAATATCTCTTTACCACCTTGTAGATAAGGTCAAGGGCTTTCCTATTAATATTTACATGCCCTAAAATTCCCTGTTATTAGAGAGAAATAAATTCTTTAAATTTACATGTTGAAAACTGTCAAAATTCCCAAGCCAACTTGTGTAGGCTCATGACCCTTAGCCAAAGGACGTGTCTATTCATTAAAGATTAAAAATAGTATATATATGTGTCCAAACTCCTCATTTCAACCATAATTTTTCAGCAAATATTTCAGAGACAAGAAGGAAGAAAGACAGGAGGACAAGGAGGATTTTTAGAGCACAGTTTGGGGAAAATTTTCTTTATTCTTCCAGCTCATACTACCAGAACTGTGCTTCTCATTCCAGATTTGTAATTTGGTCAAGGAGACAAGAAGGAATTTGCATATGAGGTAGAAATATATGGTTCACAACGCAGAAGAAGCTAAGGAGATAAAGGAAAATCTTTTAAAACTAAAGAAAAGAAGGAAGATGAATTTTTGGTTAAATTTATGAGGTTCGTTCCTTTTTGCAGACCTTCACATTAATTGTCCTGTAACCTTAGCCCCAGGAACAGATATCAGTAGCTTGGCCTTGAATTAAAATTCGGATCTATATCATATCCTTTTTTCAAACTCTATGACATTTGTTGATCCAAGGGACTTCAAAATTGTGAAAAGAAGGTGAATGTTTATGTGAAACAAATGTTATGATCTAGCATAAATTTTTGTGATTTAAGAATGATCACTCTATGATTTTCTTGTGGAAATTTAGTAAAGATTAGTCAAGACCAAAAGTGTGAATTTGTGAAGAAGAATTTTGGTCTCTTGGATCTAAACCCTCAAGCCTCAAAATCTAGATCATATATCAGTGCTTTAGAAACCTATACCTGTGAAGAAGTTTCTTTCTACATTACATGAAGTTATAATCTAAACTTGAGTTCCTGAAGATTTTGACCTTGACCAAATTTTTCAAACTAGTCTTTGAAGAAGTTTTGTAAAAGATCATTTGAATATTTTTTTATGAAGAAGACTATTGTTTTGATTGTGGCAATTTTTTAAAGTCCTCTTGAAGAGAAAACCTCTAGAATATTAAGGGCCATACATCTAGATTAGACCTACTTGGTTTTGAAGAATATTTGTTAACTCTTCTTGAAACAATCATCTATGAAGATTATTGTTGTGGATATCTTGAAGAAATAGTATCATTAAAAATCAGTAGGAGCCTTTTTGAAGTTTAGAGTGGTGTTTGGAAGTATATCTGAAACATCGTTGAATAAAAACATGAGATTTGAAGTATGAGCACCCTTGTACTATATTGAAGACCTTATGAAGACATCTTGAAGCTTATCTTGGAGACACTTGCGTGATTGAAGCCCTCATGGAGTGACCTTGAAGAAGATTCCTTAGGTAACATGAAAAGTTTTGGAGACACCTTCTAATAAGACAAAGTTGTCATTGAAGAGGTAAGTGCTTTAAATATTTATTGAAGGCATTGTTGAAGGTGAAGTTTTTGTTAGGGCTGGCTGTCAAAGATATTGGGAGCCTTGAAAAACTATTGACCTTATCTTGAATAATTGAAGTCGTCGGTTGGAACCCTAGAGGATAAGAGTCCTCAATAAGACCAGGTTGGAGCCTATTCCAGTGAAAGGGTTGGAGCCTCATAGAGACAAGGTTGGTTCCTTGGGAAGATAGGTTTGGAGCCTCATGCATTCTAAGTTGGTGCTTGGCAAAGTACAGGTTGGAGCCTAGTGGATTGGAGATTGGTGTCTTCATCTAGGGTTTGAGCCCTACACTATATTGTACTTGATTTATTGTAAAGAAGAGGATTGAAGTCTTCATTATTCCTGATTAATAAAAGTATTTATTATTGTTGTTCATTTTGTGTTCTAATTATAAGTGATCTTAACTAGTAAAAATAAAAATTGAAAAGAAATATTGATCCACCCCTCCTCTCAGTATTTCCAACAATTGGTATCCGAGCCAGTGCCTTCACTCAAAGCCTAACATCTTGAAGGTAGATCCTTAGACACAAATGGAAAATCCAAGTAAGAAAGCCTCCAATTCTTCTAAAGATGTCTCTTCTTCAACCATGAAGGTAGAAGATAATCAAATTGGGAAATCTCCATTGTTCAATGGAAACTTTGATATATGGTAGGCAAGAATGAAGAATTTCTTAATGGCTTATGATTTTGAAGTCAGGGAATCAGTTATTTCTTACAGCATGATGGAAGAAGAATCCAAGGAATATAATGCAAGAGTGATAAAAGAAATCCTGAGTGGGCTACCAGATCCTATAAAGGCCAAAATGGAAAAATGTTCATCAGCAAAAGGTATGTGGGACAAACTTCAAAATATTCACTCAAAAGGAGCATTGACTATGATCTCTAATCAAGAAGATGATGGAAAGCAAGAAGGAAATCTAGAACCCATAAATGAATCTAAAAACAAGAGTGAAGACATCAAGACCAAAGAGGACCTAGAAGATGAATAAAATGAAGAAGACCTCAAAGAAGGTCTCAAGACAAAACTTGTAGCTGCCCTAGAAGAGATAAGCAGTATAAAAGAGAAAAATGAGGATCTCAAGAATAAAGCACAAGATGGTGACTATGACTTAGACAAGACAAGGAAGGAAGTTGATCTTTTCAAGCTTCAAGTACAATAAAAGGATGAGGAGCTCACCAAGCTTAAGGATGAATTTCATCAAAACAAGAAAATGAATCATGAAGAAGTCATATCCATGACAAATCAATTGGATAAACTAAATAAAATGGAGGAAATTTTTTCAATCCATCTTGAACAAAGACACGAGGACTTGAGAAAAATTGAAGTGAAAATTGGTTGATACAAGGAAGACGTCTCCTCCCTTAAATCTCAACTAGAAGAAGTAAAGAAACAAGCACAAGGAGATGAAAGGGTGATAGAAGTTTTGACTCTCCTAGAAAAACAAGTTGATGAAGTAAAAAAAGAAATAATTACCATGGCATGCCAACTAAAAGAAAAGGATGATGACATCACCAAATTAAGATCAGAAATCACCTCACTTAAGGGCCAATCATGTGAACCAACTAGAATAAAGGAAGAAATGGAGAACCATCTAGCAAAGAAGGATGAAGAATGCAAGATGTTGAAAGAAGAAATTAATATCCTAATAAAAGAATTTTATCATCTGAATAAGAGTCTAAAGAGCTCCCAAACCCTAGATCACATCCTAAGTCATCAAAGATATCCTCTTGATAAATCAGGTCTTTGTTATGCAAGTGAACCCTCAAACAAGAATGATGCAAACCCTAATTCTTCAAACAACAATGATGTGGAGAAGCTTGGAAGAAATAGTGATTCCCCTAGTTCCAACAAAAGCAAGGAGAAGAGTCAAGATGACATTGGAAGTAACCTTACTCCAAGAAGATATGTAGATGGTGTCAAGGATGCAAGAGGAAATCGGTATTATCAAATGATCCCAAGGCAGAATGAATTTAGAAGTACATCAAATCAATCTCCATCCTCCAGGTACCAAAGTATATTTTTTGGTTATTGTTATTCTTGTACAAATTTTGGGCACATGGAAAATGATTGTAGGGCATACCAAAAGGACAAATATAATGGTCCCCATCAGTCTCCTAGAAGCAACTTTACAAGAATAAATCATGCCTCTTCATCTATGTACAAAATGGAATGCTTCAAATGTCATAACATTGGACATATGGCTCGTGATTGTAACTTGACTTGGGTTCTTAACCAAGCTAAAAACATGACTACCAAGCAAGAGAAGAAAGTCACACAAGTTTGGAGAAGAAAGCAAATTGGATCAGAAATCATCTTGAATACTCATGACATCAACTCATGTTGTTGATCTAATAAGTACATATTTGGCAGATATAATATTACAAGTTTTGATGATGAAATTCTACCAAGAAGAAGACCATGCATACTATTAGGGGGGGCTTATGATTCTGGACTATTCTTGCAGAAGTTATCCATGAAGAGCTATATGAAACCCTTAATGATTCATACATGGACAATCTTGACGGATCATCTCTCGAGAATAACTTTATTGAAGAAAATCATGAAATTGTGAACATGTCTTCCACTTGATCACAAGGCAGAAATATTTATTGTCTAAAGCAAAAAGAAGAGATAGAGGAGTTTATGCAAGCAGGGGGAGTCGGTTGATCATCTACCTCATCCATTTCCATGAAGGCATGCAAAGGCTTAGGAGGAGAAATTTCATTGAAGCAAGAGCACCATGACAATGGGAGCAACATATCTATGAAGAACTATCATTGATGAAAAAATGCAATGAAGAGAAGGAGCTTGATAGGGGGAGTTCTTGGGCGCCCCATTTTCCATTGATGTCAAAGGGGGAGAAATTGTCAGAAGGGCAAGAAAATTTCCATCAATGACAAACGGGGAGATTGTTGGTTAAGGTTGTCATTTATGTCAATATGGCACTATTGGAGATGGAAAATATTTGTGTGATACATGAATAACCCTTGTGCCCTAACCTCATCCAAACCCTAGGAGAAAACCCTAAGCATAAGATGATGCAACTTCGCTAGCTTTACATCCCTACCTATATAATGACAAGCCTTAAATAGTTGATGCATGATCTAATGATGGATGAAGAAGTCCTTACCATAAAACCCTCCTAGGCACATGCATGCATAATAATGACAAACTCTATATGATGTTCTAGCCTTGTTGAAGATGCTCATGATGCCCTAGTCCTTGTCTCCTATTTAATGAAGAAGCATCAACCCTAATCCTATGCATGAATGATACCCTAAATGCATTTATAAAACTCTAGATACTTATGTTACTTACAAGGAAAAATACTAAATGCGTATGAAGCCTTACACACATGAATGATGCTCTTATAATGCCTAGCTACCCTTGCAAATGAAGAGAAATTATGTAAGGACCCTATACAAGCATTCATAACTTTGAGGCATTCAAGGATGAAGATCTCATTTTGGTGACAATCCAAAAATTTGTCTCATACTTTATGACAATCAACCACAAAAAAAAATTGTGTCATGGGGATAATATATTTATAAGATCTCTTTATCACCTTGTAGATAAGGTCAAGAGCTTTCCAATGAATATTTGCATGCTCTAAAATTCTTTTTCAATAGAGAGAAATACTTTTTTTAAAATTTACATTTTGAAAATTGTCAAAAAGCCCAAGCCGAGTTGTGTAGGCTCATGACCCTTAGCCAAAGGACATGGCTATTCATTAAATACTAAAACCAATATATATTTGCGTCCAAAATCCTCATTTCAATCATCATTTTCAGCAAAGATTTCATAGACAAGAAGGAAGCAACACATGAGGTCGAGGAGGGATTTTAGAGCACATTTTGGGGAAAATTTTCTTTATTCTTCCAGCTCAGACTACGAGAACCATGCTTCTCATTCCAACTTTGTAATTCGGTCAAGGATACAAGAAGGAATCTACATATGAGGTAGAATTATAGGGTTCACAACACATAAGAGGATAAGGAGATAAAGGACAAGCTTTGAAAACTAAAGAAAAGAAGGAAGATGATTTTTTGGTTATATTTCTGAGGTTTGTTCCTTTTTTCAGACCTTGACATTAATTGTCCTATAACCTCGGCCCTAGGAACAGATATTAGTATCTTGGTCCTGAAGAAAAATTTGGATCTGTAGCATATCTTGTTTTTAGACTCTATGACATTCGTTGATCCAAGGGACTTCAAAACTATGAAAAGAAGGTGAATTTTTCTATGAAACAAATGTTATGATCTAGTAGAAACTTCTGTGATTTACGAATTATCTCTCTATGATTTTCTTGTGGAAATTAAGTAAAGATAAGTCAAGACTAGAAGTGTGAATTTGTGAAGCAGAATTTTTGTCCCTTGGATCTAAACCCTCAGGCCTCAAAATCTAGGTAATATATCAGCACTTTAGAGACTTATACATGTGAAGAAGTTTCCATGTACAAGACATGAAGTTATGATCTAAACTTGAGTTCCTAAAGATTGTGATCTTGACCAAATTGTTCAAATTAGTCTTTGAAGAATTTTTGTAATAGATCATTTGAGGAATTTTTTATGAAGCAAATTGTTGTTTTGATTGTGGCAATTTTTGAAAGTCCTCTTGAAGAGCAAACCTCTAGAATATTAAGGGCCAAACATCTAGAGTATACCTACTTGGTTTTGAAGCAGATTTGTTAACTCTTATTGAAACAATCACCTATGAAGATTATTGTTGTGGATATCTTGAAGAAATAGTTAAAAAGTAGTAGGAGCCTTGTTGAAGTTTAGAGCAGTTTTTGGAAGTATATCTGAAACATCGTTGAAGAAAAACATGAGCTTTGAAGTCTGAGCGCCCTTGTACTATATTGAAGACCTTGTGAAGACATCTTGAAGTTGATCTTGGAGACACTCTTAAAGACCTTGATACGTGATTGAAGCCCTCATTGAGTGACCTTGAAGAAGATTCCTTGGGTAACATGAAGAGTTGTGGAGACACCTTCTAAGAAGACAAAGTTGTCATTAATGAGGTAAGTGCTTTGAAGATTGATTGAAGGCATTGTTGAAGGTGAATTTTTTTTTAGGGCTGGTTGCAGAAGATATTGGGAGCCTTGAAGAACTATTGATGTTATCTTGAAGAATTGGAATCATGGGTTGGAACCCTAAAGGATAGGAGTCCTCAAGAAGACCAGGTTGGAACCTATACCAGTGAGAGGGTTGGATCCCTAGAGGTTGAAGCCTCATAGAGACAAGTTTGGTGCCTTGGGAAGATAGGGTTGGAGCCTTGTGAAGTCCAAGTTGGTGCTTGGCAAAGTACAAGTTGGAGCCTAGTGGATTGGAGAATGGTGTCTTCAGCTAGGGTTGGAGCCCCACACTATATTGTACTTGATTTAGTGTAAAGAATAGGATTGAAGCCTTCATTATTCTTGATTAATAAAATTATTTATTAATGTTGTTCATTTTGTGTTCTAATTATAAGTGTTCTTAACTAGTAAAAATAACAATTGAAAAGAAATATTGATTCACCCCCCTCTCAGTATTTCCAACAAAGAGGCTATCTCAAAGGGTAGAGACTGTAGACAACCATAGCTATGCAGTCAAAGGAGTTGGAAAGGCATCCATTGAGATGGAATATGGTAATAATGTGCATCTGAACAATGTTCTATATGTACCAGGTTTGAAAAAGAATCTAGTCTATATTTTTTGTTTAGAAGATATAGGAGATAGAGTAGCTTTTGTGGATGGAAAAGTACTTGCATGGCCCAAAGGCTCTAGTATAAATAATGCTAGAGTCATTGGAATTCAAGAAAGAAGATTTTATAGGATCATAAGTCAACCATATCACGCCCTAGTGCATGATGAAATCAATCCAAGTGAGTCATGGCCTAGAAGATATGGTCACCTTCATTATAGAGCATTTCCTTAATTGAATCAAATAGTTTCAAATGTTCTTGAATTGCAAACAAATCATGAAGGTGTATGTAAAAGTTGTGCACTTGGAAAGAATATCAAGAAACCATTTCCTATTAGTGAAAATATATCTAAAGAAGTTTTCGTTTTGATTTATTTCATTGTATGTGGTCCTATGCCTATGAGATCGCTTGGAGGTTCATTATACTATGTGACATTTATTGATGACTTCTCTCAAAATACATGGATCTATCTCATGAAGACCAAGCATGAAGTTTTCACTAAGTTTCAAGAGTTCACAGATGAAGTGGAAAATTCGACAGGTACGAAGATCAATATTTTGAGATCTGACAATGGAGGAGAATACACCTCGAAAGAACTTGTTCCTTTCTGTAAGGAATCCAGGATTAAGAGGGAGTTGATTGTTCCCTATAATCCACAACAGAATGGTGTGGCAAAAAAAAAGAATAGTTACATTGAAGAATTTGTCAAGGTTATGATGCATGATCAGTTTCCAATGATATTATGGGGAGAAGCACCATTGACAATTGTATATATTAAAAATAGAAGTTTTCATCGAATTCTAGAAGGTATGACTCATGACGAAGCGTTTTCTAGAAAAAAGCTAGAAGTTGGACATATGAGAATCTTCGGTTGCCCTTTCTACATCCATGTTACTAAGGAGAAAAAGAACAAGCTAGAACCTTCAGGAAAGAAAGGCATATTTGTTGGTTATATTGAATCATCAAATGCCTATAAAAACTACATTCCAAAACAGCGATGGATTGAGGCCATCCAAGATGTCACCTTCGATGAGAAGGTTGCTTATTGGAAATCTAAGTAAGTCCCCGTGGATTCCTATGATGAAGTAAAGCATGACGCTTCAAAGGAAGAGTGTTTGAGTTCCACAAAATGTTCTAAAGAGCCAAAAGAGCCTTTTGAACTAGTGGAACTAGTTGTTGTTCCTGAGATCAGAAAGACCAGCATGGCTTAGATCTAAATTGGAAGAAGTAGAAGGACATGCAGCTCCTAATGGCACATCTAGATAAATTAAGAAACCTATAAGGCTTTATATTCATGCATCTCTTATGACTAACCTTATTGATGTAGATCCTTCCACTTATGAAGAAGAAGCTAGCCAAAAATTATGAAAGGAGGCCATGAATGAAGAATACCAATCCATCATGAAGAATTATATCTAGGATATTGTTGTAAGGTCAGAAGGGAAGTCAATAACGACTTCCAAGTGGGTATACAAGATCAAGCATGTTGTAGATGGAAGTATTGACAAATGCAAGGTGTGATTTATGGCTAGAGGTTTCTCCAAAAAAGAGGGAGAAGATTATGATGAGACCTTTTCTCCAATTTATAGGTACACCTCCATTAGATATATTATTTCTCTTGTTTCTTCGTTGGGATGGAATTTACATCAGATGGATGTAAATACTGATTTCCTCAATGGTATGATTGAGGAAGAGGTGTACATAGAGAAGCCTCAAGGTTTTGAGGTGCATGGAAAGGAATCTCATGTTTGCAGGTTAAAGAAGGCCTTGTATGGACTCAAGCAAGCTCCAAGAGCTTGGTATGCTCAAATTGATAACTATTTGATGAGATTGGGATTTACCAAGAGTGATGGTGATCCAAACCTCTATTTCGAGGTTGTGAAGAAGGCACCTATGATCCTATTTCTACATGTTGATGATTTAATTTTTACAGGTGTTGATTCTCTTATCATTCAGTGTAAGGATTAGGGGAATTTTGAGGTCTAAAATGGGCCTCCTAAGGAAATTATAAAATAATAGTGAAAATATTAGAATAAGATTAGATTACATCATCAAATTTTTTAGGCAAAAAATAAAAAACTACTTTTTCAACTCATATTATCAACTTATCTCCCTATAGGTTTACTCAAATTTTGAGCGGAAACACTCGTTGGACGCAGAATTTGATTCCTCATCCAAGGATTACCTATGGTGCATACTTTCGATGGATCCTGCTACACGAAAAATGAGAAATATATGAAAAACGTGATTGCAATCATGTTTTTTCATGTATTTCCCATTTTTCATGTAGAAAGATCCATAGAAAGTATGTAACATGGGTACTCTTTGGGTGAATAATTAAATTTTACATCCAACAAGTACTCCTGGTCGAAATTTGAGTAGACACTTAAGGAGATAAGTTGAAAATATGAGTTGAAAAGGTAGTTTTATTATTTCATTTTTTTAATCTTTTTATTTTTTTACTCCAAAAATGGGAATCATCCCCCATAGTTGACATCATCATCTTGAATCCTATTGGTCCTTATAAACTTTATTTTGGTTGTACGTTTTTCTTAGGAGACCCATTTTAGACCTCAAAATTCTCCTAATGAAGCAATCAGCTTCTGAGTTTGATATGAAGGATCTTGGACTGATGTATTATTATTTGGGATTGGAAATATGGTAGAAGCCTTGTGAAGTTTTCATTAGTCAAGAAAAGTATGTCATTAATATCCTTCAAAGATTTTGCATGGACTATAAATCCATGTCTACTCCCATGGTGACTAACTTGAAAAAGTTGAGAGGCTCTGAATACATATTGGTGGATCCATATACGTGTTAGTAGTTGATTAGCTCGTTGATGTATTTGGTTGATACCATACCAAAAATTTTATTTTCAATGAACACATTGAGCCAGTTCTAGGTGGAACGGAGATATGAGCATTGGATTGCAATAAAATACATGTTGATATGTCTACATGGTGTTGTGAACTATGGCTTGAGATATGTCACAAACAAGGATGTACAGCTTCAAGGGTATACAGATGTTGATTGGGCATGAAGCGCTGATGATAGGAAAAGTACCTCGAGTATGCTTCAGTTTAGACTTCGCTATGATATCTTGGATGAGTAGGAACCAAATGTTTGTTACACTCAGCACTACAAAAGAAGAGTACATCACATCTAATGAGGCTTGTACCGAAGCAGTGTGACTTCGAAAGTCGTTTGCAGGTTTGTTTGACCAATGCTAGAACCGATAGTGATACATTGTGATAATCAAAGTTGTGTTAAGCCTTCAAAGAATCATGTGTTGTATGACAAGTCGAACCATATTGAGATCAAGTACCACTACATCTGTGACATGGTCCAAAGGAGAGGAATAAGGCTCGACTGATGAGCATACAGTTGATATTTTGATGAAGTTAGAGACAAGTTGGGGCTTGTGGAGATTACCCCTCTTTTTGAGAGGGATTGTTAATATGACAACAGCATGGATAGACATTTTCGTAATAGGGAGAATGATATGAGAGGCCCAAAGTGCTCCCGAGGTAGGGTGGAGTGAGTGCCTCTCGCTGATGAGACCTAATTACTCAGCAGGAAGGGTTGAGTAAGGCCTAGACCCGATCACACACCAAGGGTGGAGTGAGGTCTTTCAGCATTTATACCCAATCACTAACCAAGGAAGGGTTGAGTGAGTTATTGGCCCAAAGTGCTCCCTAGGAAGGGTGAGTGAGTGCTTGCTAGTTGTGTTAGTATCTCAGCATTTTGGCCCAGTAAGAGATCTTGGAATTTGAGGACCGATCACTCTGGAAGAGTGAGTCCTAGATTTGAGGATCGATCATTCTAGAAGATTGAATCATGATATGTTGATGATAAGCCATGATTTAGGTACCACCCTGGATATATCCACTAGCAGATGTTAATGGTAGATGATGATTAGATATAACATTTTCTTAGAAAAAATTGTCCACTTGAGAACATCAATGACAATGATTATGAATACCTCCCCAATTAAGAGGGAGTGTTGAATTTTGTAACAATAATCAGTCTTTATAATGTATATTTGGCCCTTTACGTATTTGTATTAATTATTATAAAGCATATTTTAAATGCTAGAATCAAAATAAAAATATGTTTTGATTCAAAGTCTCATTGCAAATTTTAGAATAAGAAAATTTAAATTTTGAAATTGAAATTTTTGGCTCCAAGTTTGTCAAGTTGGCCTCCCACCAAGTCAAGTTAACCCAGGAAGAACATTATATAAAGGCAGCTTGACCTCCTCCTCAAGGCACCAAATTCACATCTCTCTCATAAAGTATATTCTAGGCAAGAAAGTGAAGGACAAGAAGGACAAGGAGGACTAAAAGAAGGGAAAAGTGTATCTCTCTTTCACTCTCTCAAGCTCACATGTGTGGATAGTCTCTCTCTCTCTAGAGTTCGCACATTTATGGGCAGTTTCTATTGTAGGGGTCGAAATTTCTGGGTAGTTGCAAGGGGATGAAATTATGGGAATTTGGCATTCATAGGAGGGCCAAAATTTGCGGCAGATTTTCAAAAGAAAACCGTTGGATCAAATTGGGAGGCTTGACTTGGAGGGTTTGACTAGGTGTGACCTATTTAATGACTAGAAGGTCTAGGTGTGTCTCTTGTTGAACAGAAAAATTTCTCTATTGAAAAGGTTGTTGGGTTTTTCCCCTTAGTGGGTTTTCCCAGGGTAAATTGTGTCTTCTCTTTTTGCATTGTGATCTATATTGTTCTACTATTATTATATAGTTGAATTTCTGAAGTATAATTGTTGAATGATACATTGGAATAATTTAAAAGAAGATCAACAACAAAATTAATTATCATTTTTTCATAAATATTGTGCTAGTCTCTATTGCACTTAGAAAATCAACACCTTCTAAGCAGCATGGCCTCTCATCTAAGTCTTCTTCTTCACCTTTGGTGTGAATATCGGTAGCTTGCACATTTGGAGAAATATCTTTGATATTTTGAGCATATTCCCTCTAGAAGTTCTTCTTCCTCTTTCTCCTTTTCCTGTTTTTATCCCTAGCAGCATCTTCTACAAAATCTAGCTCACTACTTGAGTAGCAAGGTTCATCAACCTTCTCTTGATCCTCATTGCTCTCACCTCCATATATACAATGGAGCTTGTCCCGCGTTTCTCTAGAAGAGTTGAAATGGATTACTTTATTGGAGTCTGGATCTGATAATCCCTTCAAGATAATCCTTCTTTCTTCACAATCATTCTCATTCTTCACTCCATTCACTATAGAGCACCGTGCATCTAAATCAATAGCCATTAAATAGGCTTCCATTCTAAATTTCTAGACCTGACCCATTTAAAAAAGGCACTCCTTATGGTGTAAGCCAAACTTGATTAGCCATGTTTCCTTTTGATCTACCTTCAAGTAGTTAAGTTGTTCCTAAAGAAAACTGCTCTGATACCAATTGTTGGAAACATTGTTAATACCAAGACCGAGGGGGTGAATCGGTATTAAGGTAATTTTATTTTAATGCCAATATATACTTTAATTTAATCTTGGAAATCATTCATGTGAACCATAAATATCATATCATGTAGCAACAATATGAATAAACACGTGAATACTCAGCATCAACATGAGTAGCATACACATATGGACACAAATATTTAGTGTGGAAACCCAAAAGGGAAAAACCACCAATCTGTTTTGTTTTGATGTAAATCAAAAGTCACTACTTTGATTACATCATGTTGTTCATGAGCACCCACTCACACGAAGCACCAACTCCCTTATCTGTTTTGCTAGTACCAACTAGTAAGAAGGCCCAACTCCCTTCTTTGCAAAAACTTGATCAGCTTACCAGAAGCACCAACTTCATCGATTTGTTGCAAGCACCAACTTGCAAGAGGCACCAACCTCCAATCTATCTTCAGACACCCACTCAGATAAAAGCTCCAACTTCCTATTTGTAGGCACCAACCTAAAGTCCATAAGGAAATTAACAATCTTTGTTCTTGCCACTCACTCTGCCTCATTTCAGTTCCTTGTATTAGCCAACTCTTGGTTCTTTGTTCTCTTCAGCAACATGCTCAGCATCTCACTAGTCTCTTCTCATTTGCAACATACATAACAGACCATGTTCTCGGCCCTCTACACCAGAGAAGCACTCACTCTTGGCATTCAACACTGTTGAAAATAGCAATAAGAAATGTTAAAAATAGCATCAAACAAAATCCTAATTTAATTTGTCCTTGAATTAAATTAGGAATTAAATTCTAATTCTAATTCTCATAACAATATGCAATAGTTAACTAAGTTAATTTGACTTAGTTGACTCAGTTAATTTGACTTGGGAGTCTATCTAGATTCATGTGGAGTGGTTCCTAAATTATAGGGGCCCAAGTTGAGTTTTTTTAAGTTGTAATTATTTAATTCATTCCAATTGAGTTAAAGTCAGTTAAACTAGTTCCAACTAATGGAGGAATTAGTGGGCGGTTTAGTAGTGAGGTGTAACCTGCAGCAAAGGGGTGTAACTTATGGTAGTGGGGTGTAACCTACAGTAGTAGGGTGTAACCTACGATGATCAACCAATAAACTGAAGATTCACTCATAATTAACTCATGCATGTCAGATCAAAGAAAGACCCAGTTGAGATTGGAGTTTAGGGATAGTGTACTATCAGTTGTAAAATCATCTAAATTAAACAGATGGTGCATGCAATCAGAAGAAGGCCTAAAATAAATAATTCCTTAATTAGAAAACTCACTAATTTTAACCATTCGAATTTCCTTTAAAAGGAGGAATGAAGGCACAAGTTTAATCATTATTTTGGTGAGCATGAGTTGGTGAGACCAAGCAATAGGAAGCACAAGTTTGTGCGTGGAGCTTGTGAGAGAAAGGTGTGCCAAGAGAAGCTTGTGCATAGGTTGGTAGTGATATAGATAGAGATAGTGTAGAGGTTGTTTGGGCTTGAGAAAATCTTTGTAATCTTCTCATATTTTCTGATTAATGCAATACACATATAGCAGGGGTTTTTAGTTGTGGATTTCCCCAGAAAATTATTGTGTTATGCATGATTGAATTGTTTATCTTTTATGCTTCGTGATTTCATCAATCGTTTATTATTTCCGCTGATGAGTAGAGTAGATTCAAGTCAATTGTTTTATCATATTACAATCAGCAATTTGAATCTACAAGGAATTTCTACATGGTATCAGAGCTATCTTTGTAGAAATTTCTACATGGTATCAGAGCTAGATTTGTAGAAATTTTCACATGGTATCGGAACTGAAATCACAATAGAAGAGAAGGATTCAAAGTTGTCCTTGTAGATTGATGGAGCTCTAGTTCAGGGCAAATCCATAAGACCCTATGTGTAAACTTCTTAATGGAGGTAAAAGCTACTAGTGGGTAGATCAATGAGCTAAGGTTTAGTGACACAAAAAGGAGTTGTGATCATTGATATTGGCATAATGAGGAGTAGAGAGTTTTCCCACTGATCCAGGTGGTTCCAAGGACACACACAAGGCAAAGAGGGCTTATGGAAGCTCGAAAATCAAAGTGATTAGAATGTTGTCGAACCAGGATCAGAGCGTAGATCTTTTCATCCTAATCGTAGCGATGTGAACAGTTCGTCAATCCGAGCTCATATGAGGGTGAACGAGCCAATCAAAGTTTTGGTCAAAGTTGGACTGTGGGCCAGGTTTAAGTGTCCTACAATTTGACCAACCCCAAGGCATGAAACCTAGCACCCAAAAGTGGGCGAAATTGTTGCCTCTTTAATTTCTCTAATAACCCTTATGTTAGAAAAATTTAAAAAAAAGGCCTATTATTAATAAAATCAATATATATATATATATATATATATATATATATAGATATAAAAGAGGTGGCGGGCCACCACCCCCGCCACCCCAAACTACATTAAAAATTTGACTATTAAAAGTATGACGGGCCATGACCCCCACCGGCCCAACCGCACCCAACCACATCATATAAAGAACTAACGGGTCGTGACACCCACCAGTACAACCCATACCAACACCATATTAAACATTTAATTATGGGGTGGGCGGGCCACCTCCGGTGGACCCGGCCCATACCCCCAAAACCACCAAACGCATTACAATATGTCGTAAGTAATGTGAGGCTAGTGGGGATCGAACATGCCCTGCCCACGTGGGCCGACCCCCACCGGGCGGCCTCGTATGGCGGCATATACCACCCAATAAACCAAACGCCCCTCCATTTATGTCACACGCAACCATCAAACAAACAAACCCCCATTTAATATGTATGTCACGGTTCCACATTCAAAACTGCACGCCCAAAATTAACATGGAATTCCAAAAATAAATGTAACATAACCGCGCATTGTTTAAAATGAGAAACATATAGTTCCACGGGGATTCGAACCTGAAACCACCGCCAACAGCGCGGTAGACTTAGTGACAATACTATATGGCCTTGTCCTTGTTTTATCCACCCAAAAAACATTATATAAACCCATCTGTCAATGCGCCCAGAGCATGGAGGAACCAGGAGTGCGCACAGAAATCGAAGCATGAATTTTTAATTAATTTTTGCAGGTGGAACCATGACTCTGAAAAAGGGTAGGCAGTACCATGATTGAGCAAAATTCTCAGGAGGGTGAAATTTTTGCATTGTCCAAATTGGACAAACTTTATGTCAATCCTACACCTATCGGCGACACGAACCCGATGGTGTAGTCAGTTTCCTGATCTGAACAGCAGATCCTCAGATGACTTGGAGGAAGGAATCTTTGAGGAATTTAGGGGGGATCTAAAAGATTCCTTAAGCCCTAGATTTTCACTTTCTCATAATTCATAAATTTGATAGTCAAGTTTGCACTATTCGATGCCACAAATCTGATGGTGCATTCAGATTTTCCATTTGCTCATTTCATTTTTTGGCCACTTTTCAAAGTGGAGTGCAGGTGCCAGTGTTCAACGTGCGAGCAGTCATTCCATGAGATTTGATGCCACGAAATTGATGGTACGGCCAGCTTCAGCAGTTTGACATCCTTTTCTTTAGATGGCCTCAGGATGTGAGGTATATGCAGTGTGTTCATGTACTTCTCTTTGCTATGCATTGCACTACACAGATCCATGTTTGATGTGGATCTTGTTTTCTTACTTGTTTCATGATTCCTGCTTGATGTGACACGGAATCATTTGTGTGATGTACTTGTTTCATGATTCCTGCTTGATGTGACACGGAATCATTTGTGTGATGTACTTGTTTTCATGATTCGTCATGTTTTATTTGAGATCCCTTTGTCGTCATGTTGATGGGATCCTCATGTTTTCGCCATGTATGTTTACATTGAGATCCCTTTTATGCCATGTTGGCGGGATGCTCATTATCATCATGCATGAGTTTAGGTCACACTGATAGGAGTCCTTTTTGGATGAGAATTCCTGCAACGGAACATCTCTTGGAGCCACTCCTGCGTGAGGGAATTTTCCTTGTATGATAGTGACATCACCACCTATGTACATCATCACTATTGACAGCACTTAATGCAGCAGCGTACACCATCTTGACATTGGGGCCCAGAGACGTAGTCCCTCCTGGACGAACTTCATTATCAACATCTTGTTATTTTATGTTGCTAATGATTGTCATGTTCCTTCTTATTTACAGCATGCATTTATGTTCCTTTATGCTATTTTAATTGCAATTCTAATCACATCAGGAAAGCAAAAGATCTTGGTTAAATCCGAGAGCTGAGTCAACTTGGATCAACTTTGGTATCAGAGCGGTGTTTGCGTGGATGTGAATTGCAAGCGTGAAAATGGAACGTGCAACGACAGAGGATGAAAAAGTGATGTACGAGACCATGCTCAAAATTTCCCAAAGGGTGGAAATAATGTATGAAACTCTACAGAAAGAGACAGAGGAAAAGGAGTGATTGCAGCTTCAGTTGCAAGCCACGTAAGAGGCCCTGGAAGAACTGAAGCACAAGCAGCAGAATCTTCAAACAGAGAACGTTGAATTGAAGATGCTTCTACATGAAGAGAAAGAGGAAAAACATAGTTTTCTATGATAGCTGCAAGCTAAGGACGAGGCCTTGGAAAAGCTGCAAGGTGACCCATGTGAGGTAAAATGTAATTCTCTAAATTCATGTATGTGTTCTGATAATGATTTCGCTGTTTTTGAAAATCATACCACGAGAATTGGCTCCAAACTGTTGAAGAGAATGGGGTATGAAGGAAAAGGCTTGAGCATTAATGGCCAAGGCATTGTCAACCCCATCAAAGTAGAAGAATTACCCCGTCAGGCAAAACTTGGGTGTGTCAGAAAGGAAGTTGGGGAATGCGCTAAGACAGCTAGCAAACCACCAACAGCAGATCATGAGAAGCCCTCATCAATTCTTTCTAAATCAACAGAGAAGGTAAGAGATGTTGATTTCCTTTCGATTACATCTTCACATAGTATGATTCCTGTTGGAGATTTGGAGATCCCAATTATAGGGACAAACATGAGGCTCCTTACCAAGACGAGGCACAAGGAGGAAAAAGAACTTTGTGTTAATAACCATGGCATAACTCAACCATTGGAGGTTGTGTAGAGACCTCTTGGGATACACTGAAGGAGAATGCTTGAAGGTGTCAGATTCTTCCAAGACATTGTCGAAATCGTCGAGGAAAGAGAATGATGGGAACACATCCCCATCATCCCATGGCAGTGCCCATTGCAGGGAAAGAGATGAGGCAAGCTCTCATCGCCATACTTACACCATAGACGGCAAGGAAAGGTATAACAACTCTCGACATTCGAATGGTCATTTCCATTATAATCATGTTGTTAAGCGTAAAACATGGCATCGAAAAACATGTGCCTTTTGTGGATTACATAACCATACATTTTCTAAGTGTTGGAAAAGAATAGCAGCACACAAAAGGATGAGGCATGAAAGACCCTCTCAACAGAAGGTAAAGAAACATGTTAAGAAGATCTAGAGGAAGAAGACCTATTGCGGTCATTGCAACAGAAGTGGCCATCAAAGAGCCATTTGTTGGAGGCTCGATCCAGAACAACGCCTTAAAGACAAAGCGTCAGTGCATGAACCAGGTGAAATGATTGTTCGACAAGAAAAACCATCACAGGGGGGTGACCCATTCACCTTGATAAGTGAAAAATGGTTTCTAAATATGTTAGTTTATCATGGTCATGCTTTTGTAAATCATTTGTTGCATTTTAAAATGTAAAAGTGATGACGTGTTTCCATCACTTGTTAAGCAACAATGATGTTTGGTCTTATTTTGAGTTGCATAATAAATGGTGAAAGTGATGTCATGTTTCCATCACTTGTCAAAACAAAATAGTGTTTGGCCTTATTTTTGTAAATCATGTGTTGCAGTAATGATGTGTTTTCCATCACTTGTTGAAGCAACAATGATATGTTGGCCTTGTTTTCATAGCTGGGATATTGTTTCCATTTTGATGTAAACTTGACCATCGAGTATGTGTTACAAACTCATGGCAAGTATGGGATGCTTGGGTCATTAGTTGGTCATGAAAGTCAAGCATGTAATTTTCAAAACAATGTACTACAAGTTGCAAAGGTTGCAAGTGTCGGCTCATCGCTTAAAGCTTTGAAATACAAAGGTGAAGGAGATGGAAGCGAGACCTTTTCAGGACACTTGTGATGCAAACAAGGTACAAAGAAGTTGTAGATTATTTTTTATGCTTTTGGAAGACCAAAAGCTCCTCAGTGGGGAAGATTGATCCAGGTGGCTCCAAGGACACACAGGACAAAGAGGGGGGCTTATGGAAGCTCGAAAATCAAAGTGATCATAATGTTGTCGAACTAGGACCAAAGCGTAGATCTTGTCTTCCTGATCGCAGCGAGGCGAATGGTTCATCAATCCGAGCTTGTATGAGGGCGAACGAGCCAGTCAAAGTTGGATTGTGGGCCAAGTTTAAGTGTCCTACAATTTGACCGACCCCGAGGCATGAAACCTAGCTCCCGAAAGTGGGTGAAATTGTTGCCTCTTTAATTTGTCTAATAACCCTTATGTCAGACAAATTTTAAAAATGGCCTCTTATTAATAAAATAAAATATATATATATATATATATATCTATATATATATATATATATATATATATATATATATATGAGCTAGCCGGCCACCACCCCCGCCACTCCAAACTACATTAAAATTTTGATTATTAAAAGGTCGACCGGCCATGTCCCCCATTGGCCCAAATGCACCCAACCACATCATATAATGAACTGACGGGTCGTGACCCCCGTCGGTCCAACCCACACTAACACCATATTAAACATTTAATTATGGGGTGGGCGGGCCACCTCCGGTGGACCCGGCCCACGTGAGCCAGCCCCCACCGGGCAGCCTCGTATGGCGGCATATACCAACCAATAAACCAAACGCACCTCCATTTATGTCACACGCAACCACCAAACAAACAAACGCCCATTTAATATGTATGCCACGATTCCACATTCAAAACTATGCACCCAAAATTAATGTGGTATTCCAAAAATAAATGTAACGTAATCGCGCATTGTTTAAAATGAGAAATATATAGTTCCACGGGGATTGAACCCGGAACCACCGCCAACAGCGCAGTAGACTTAGCCACAATACTAAACGGCCTTGTCCTTGTTTTATCCACCCAAAAAACATTATATAAACCCATTTGTCAGAGCACCCAAAGCATGGAGGAACCAGGAGTGTGCACAGAAATCGAGGCATGAATTTTTAATTAATTTTTGCAGGTGGAACCATGATCCTGAGAAAGGGCAAGCAGAACCATGATTGAGCAAAATTCTCAGGAGGGTAAATTTTTTGCAGTGTCCAAATTGGACAAACTTTATATCGATCCTACACCTCTCAGCGACACGAACCCGATGGCACAGTTAGTTTCTTGATCTGAGTAGCATATCTTCAGATGACCCGAAGGAACGAATCTTTGAGGAATTTAGGGGATCTGAAAGATTCCTTAAGCCCCAGATTTTCACTTTCTCAAAATTCAGAAATTTGATAATCAATTTTGCACTATTCAACGCCACAAATATAATGGTGCATTCAGATTTTCCATTTGCTCATTTCATTTTTTGGCCACTTTTCAAAGTGGAGCACAGGTGCCGACGTTCAACGTGCAAGCAATCATTCCATGAGATTCGACGCCACGAGATTGATGGTACGGCCAGCTTCAGCTGTTTGACATCATTTTCTTCAGATGGCCTCAGGATGTGAGGTATATGCAGTGTGTTCGTGTACTTCTCTTTGCTATGCATTGTGCTGCACAGATCCTTGTTTGATGTTTGATGTGGATCTTGTTTTCTTACTTGTTTAATGATTCCTGCTTGATGTGACGTGGAATCATTTGTGTGATGTACTTGTTGTCATGATTCATTATGTTTTATTTGAGATCCCTTTGTCGTCATGTTGATGGGATTATCATGTTGTCGCCATGTATGTTTACATTGAGATCCCTTCTATGCCATGTTGGCCGAATGCTCATTATCATCATGCATGAGTTTAGGTCATACTGATAGGAGTCCTTTTTGAATGAGAGTTCCTGCAGCGGAACATCTCTTGGAACCACTCCTACGTGAGGGCATTTTCCTTGTATGATAGCGACATCGCCACCTATGTACATCATCACTATTGACAGCACTTAATGCGGTGGCCTACACCATCTTGACACCGAAGCCCGGAGATGTAGTCCCTCCTGGACGAACTCCATTATCAACATCTTGTTATTTTATGTTGTTGATGATTTTCATGTTCCTTCTTCTTTTCAGCATGCATTTATGTTCCTTTATGCTATTTTAATTGCAATTCTAATCACATCACGAAAGCAAAAGATCTTAGTTAAATCCAGGACCTGAGTCAACTCAGATCACCCACAAGGAGATCGAGACTCAAAGGGAGTCTAGTTTCAGAGGGCGCAGCCCTATGGAAGCTAGTACTTCAGAATCTCGGGAGATCAGACTCATTATTGCAGTAGTTGCAGCAACAATGTGGAAGTAGTAGCAACAGCATGAGTAGATCAGATTTAGCTCATGCATGCAAAGCCTTGAGAAAAAAGGCAAAGGTTAGAGACTTGGTGGTTGAGAGGAAGCATGAATTACCTCTCAACATGCAGCCTTGGGAATTTGTGGAGTAACCACAAATGGAGAAGCACATAAGAGGAAGAGTGGAAACATCCACTCAAGCATAGACCTTCAGTAGGAGGAATTTCGAGCCAAGGGAGTAGAGGGAGCACATGCAACCATACCTCTAAGTGAGAGGTGATGTGATGTGAAGCAATAGTCCCAGGAGTGTAGAAAATTGGGCACGGTCCATTGAGGTGTGTTTTCCACATGGATCATTACCTTTCTACGAGGGGGCCACAATATTCAGTAGCAGGAGGATCAATGTCAATTAGATACTGAGGAGTGCAGAGAAGAGTTGATAGCAAAGCAGGAGGCTCAGTAGCCACGAGTCAGCAGCAATACAATTTTCCTAGTAGACAGTTGCAGACATAGGTGATTCATTTTATTTTGTTTGGATGTTTTTTTTGGGGTTGCAGATGTTGCAGTAGCAACAACAACAGTGACAATTGTTGCATGAAAAACATTCCAAAGGTATCGGATCGAGATAGAGTTGAATTCCTTTCTTGTTGAGAGGGGGCGTTGAAAATAGCAACAAGAAATGTTAAAAATAACATCAAGAAAATTCCTAATTTAATTTGTCCTTGAATTAAATTAGGAATTAAATGTTGAAAAGTGTGCAACAAGATGATGGAGCTTAGTGAAAAGAGTCGCCTTCACTAAGTGGGCCCGCAGGCTATTTTTGGCGCAAGTCTATTTTTAGACTATGTCTATTTTTAGACATATGGATCATGTCTATGTTTATGGATGATTGATCAAGTTGGGAAAAATAGATGGACTTCTATTTTTGATGAAAGTGTGAGTGATCAAAGTCTATTTTTAGACTGGCTGTCAAAAATAGAAAAGTCAAATATTATTATCTCACAATAATATTTGGACTATAAACTTGATCTTATTCTCTTGGAGCACTTCAGTTTGAGCTACAGAGGTGGCACATGCAGCTGACAGAAGGAAATACGTTTTTCTTATGAGTCAGTTGAGTTGTTGCATGCATGACTTCAGTTAGAACTCAAGTGAGTTGAGTTTAGTGGACTGGAGGTACAGTTGATGGAGTTGTGTTCAGTTTGACTTAGTTAAACTAGTTGTAGTTAGTCTAACTGCAGATAGACTAATGATGAGTTGTTAAACTAATTATTAACTCATAATACAACTAAAGAATACATCAGTTAACTCAGTTGCATGTCAGTGCATGTTCAGTTCAACAGGGACAAGTGGTAGAGAATCAGATTGCTATCAGTTGTGACTATAGTTGTGCATCAGATCTTGCACAATCAAGGGATTGAGTATGCCAATGAGTTTGCTCACGTATTTGGCCCACATTTTAGCCTTTGCTCACGTCCACAAAGAGTGAGTGACTATTTTGCAGGTGAAAAACGAGTTTGGGAAGCTATTCTCATCAGTTCTTGAGCAGGTATTGAGCAGTGGAGGCAGGCAAGCAACGGGGGAGATTTGGAGATCAAATCTGAGTTGTATTGTGTGTAACAGGTGGAGATACTTGTGAGAAGTATTATGCTTTGTAATGTTACATGATTCAATCAATATAATAACAGATAGTTGGGGTTTTTAGCGCGATGCTTTCCCCGGGATACATACTGTGTTTATGAGTTTGATTGATGCTTCTATGTGCGCCTGTGAATGTTTCTGCTTCTGTAAATTGATGATCAACGTAGAGGAGATTATGTATTATACATGTTCCGCTTATAATTGTATGATCAGGATAATCTCTGTGAATATGTGTTAAATTATTCAAAATTTCTACATGGTATCAGAGCTAGATGATTTGTAGAAAAAGTTTCTACATGGTATCGGAGCTGCTTGATTTGTAGAAGAGATTTTTACAGGATATCAAGCGAGGATTGATCATCAGATCTACTATTCAGGAAGTGTTTACATTCTATTTCTTCAGGCAGAGTCTGTAATCGGGCCAGGTAGCCTCTGGATTCATCCTTCCTTTGGAAGGTGAGATATCCGGTGAATGCCCATACAGTCAATCTCTGTACGAGAAATATTGTGTTCTCACGAATCTTAGATCGGAAGCAGTTGAGTTTTTGTGCTGGTGGAATTCGAATTTAATTCCAAAGCAAGAGCGAAACTCAGGAACATTCAGTGTGAGAATGGAGACAGTATGCCCAGGTAACTCACGAAGTTCATCCAATGCCGGGATGAGATGGGAAGTGTGGGGGTGACTGTCGGATGAGGATGGTGAGTCTAGGACTCCTTGACCTTCCTAAGAGTTGGCATAGCTACCAGGACTCGGTGAATGGAAGGGAGAAACTGCCAAATTGGGAACGACCATGGTCAGATTTGGTGCAGGAGGAGATTAGACGGAGCACCAGAGACGGTTCTTCATCCATGCAGGATGAGGAGAACTGTGCCTTAGCGAGTAAGGTGAAGAAGGGGAAGGAGAAGGTTTCTCTTTCCGAATCTTGTTCTTCCAGTGATGGGAAGAAGGTTGACAAGGCGAAGGTGAGATGCTTTCGTTGTCATGAGTTGGGTCATTATGCTACTAATTGCCCAAAGAAGAAGTCCAAGAAGGGATCCGGGGAAGGATCTGAAGGTGAGGCAGCCTCACTTGCTTCACAGTTTGAGTTGGACTTCACACTCTTCGCATGCATGGTTTCATCCATGATGGGAAGTGGTTGGTTTCTTGACAGTGGAGCTTCTTTCCACATGACCGGTGACAAAAGTTTGTTCAGTACTTTGGAGGAGAAAGATCTCCAGATACTCATAGGGATGGGTAATGATGAGAAGTATAGTGTCTCAGGTGTAGGCACGGTTATTTTTCAGAGGGAGCATGGAGCTCACCTTACCTTGACCGATGTCAAGTATGTACCAGGACTGAAGAGAAACTTGGTGTCGATCGCGATGCTGGAAGACAGAGGCTATGATGTAGTCTTCAGTAAGGGAAAGGTTTTCCTTAGACACATCATCACCAGACAGGTGAAGAAGATTGGTTCACGGGTCAAGAACCTGTATGCTCTTGAGGTTCAAGATGCATGCAAAGCCTTGAGCAGCAAGGCAACTGATGGAGACTTGGTGGTTGAGAGGGAGCGTATATTACCTCTCAACATGCAGAGCCAGAAGAAGTCTCAGACGATTGTGGAGGAGCCACGATTGGTGCAGCAGCTTCAGGAGATTGTGGAGGAGCCACAACAGGGGAAGCTGAGAGGAGATCGAGTAGAGACATCTACTCATCCAGAGACCTCCAGTAGGGGGAAACTTCAAGCCAGGTGGGCTGAGGGATCGCATGCAGCCATACCTCCAGGTAGGAGGTGGGGTGATGTGGATTGATTGTCCCAAGGAGGAGGGGCAGGATCCTTGAGGTACCCAACCTCTTGGATGAGACCTTGCTACGGGAGCCCCGATGTGTAGTAGCAGGAACTGACTGATTGGGTAGAGACAGATGCGGATGGAGCGGCAGAGAGAGCGACAGTGCAGGGAATCCCAGGACAGCGCATAGCTAGCAGGCTGTAGCAATGCGAGAGGCACAAGTGTTTTGCACAGTGCTAGGTGGCACAGAGAGGTGTGCAATGGTGCGAGATGCATGGAGATGTTGCAGTAGCGCAGATGTCAGAGAGGGAGCACTTGTCAGCAGCAGGTAGAGCTTCAGCATCAGAGGATGTTTCTATCCCAACAGGGAGGTCAGTTGGGAGGTGCAGTGCGGATGCAATGCTGGGAGATAGAACCAGCAGCAGCACGGATGCAGTCAGAGATCAAAGTGACAGAGGCTAGAGCAGTCAGATACTGAAGAGCACAGAGATGCAGAGTTTCAGTCGACAGAGGCAATAGCAGTCAGAGACTTTGATGACAGAGCAAGTGGACTGGCCAGATGTGTTGCATGGAGAACATTCCAGAGTTACAGGATCGGGTTTGAGAGGAAGCCTTTCTTGTTGAGAGGGAGTGTTGAAAAGTGTGCAACAAGAAATGCTTGTTGAGATTGCAACAAGATGATGAAGCTTAGTGAAAAGAGTCGCCTTCACTAAGTGGGCCCGCAGGCTATTTTTGGCGCAAGTCTATTTTTAGACTATGTCTATTTTTAGACATATGGATCATGTCTATGTTTATGGATGATTGATCAAGTTGGGAAAAATAGATGGACTTCTATTTTTGATGAAAGTGTGAGTGATCACAGTGTGAGTGATCAAAGTCTATTTTTAGATTGGCTGTCAAAAATAGAAAAGTCAAATATTATTATCTCACAATAATATTTGGACTATAAACTTGATCTTATTCTCTTGGAGCACTTCAGTTTGAGCTACAGAGGTGGCACATGCAGCTGTCAGAAGGAAATACGCTTTTCTTATGAGTCAGTTGAGTTGTTGCATGCATGACTTCAGTTAGAACTCAAGTGAGTTGAGTTTAGTGGACTGGAGGTACAGTTGATGGAGTTGTGTTCAGTTTGACTTAGTTAAACTAGTTGTAGTTAGTCTAACTGCAGATAGACTAATGATGAGTTGTTAAACTAATTATTAACTCATAATACAACTAAATAATACATCAGTTAACTCAGTTGCATGTCAGTGCATGTTCAGTTCAACAGGGACAAGTGGTAGAGAATCAGATTGCTATCAGTTGTGACTATAGTTGTGCATCAGATCTTGCACAATCAAGGGATTGAGTATGCCAATGAGTTTGCTCACGTATTTGGCCCACATTTTAGCCTTTGCTCACGTCCACAAAGAGTGAGTGACTATTTTGCAGGTGAAAAACGAGTTTGGGAAGCTATTCTCATCAGTTCTTGAGCAGGTATTGAGCAGTGGAGGCAGGCAAGCAGCGGGGGAGATTTGGAGATCAAATCTGAGCTGTATTGTGTGTAACAGGTGGAGATACTTGTGAGAAGTATTATGCTTTGTAATGTTACATGATTCAATCAATATAATATACAGATAGTTGGGGTTTTTAGCGAGATGCTTTCCCCGGGATACATACTGTGTTTATGAGTTTGATTGATGCTTCTATGTGCGCCTGTGAATGTTTCTGCTTCTGTAAATTGATGATCAACGTAGAGGAGATTATGTATTATACATGTTCCGCTTATAATTGTATGATCAGGATAATCTCTGTGAATATGTGTTAAATTATTCAAAATTTCTACATTAAATTCTAATTCTAATTCTCATAACAACTTGTAATAGTTAACTAAGTTAATTTGACTTAGTTGACTCAGTTACTTTGAGTTGGGAGTCTATCTAGAGTCATATAGAGTGGTTTCTAAATTTTAAGGGGTCAGGTTGAGTTCTTTTGAGTTGTAATTATTTAATTTAGTCCAACTGAGTTAAAGTCAATTAAACTAGTTCCAACTGATGGAGGAATTAGTGGTAGATCCAGTAGTGAGGTGTAAGCTATAGCAGTGGGGTGTAACTTACGATAGTTGGGTGTAACCTGCAGCAGTGGGATGTAATCTGCAGTGATCAACCAGTAAACTAAATATTCACTCATAATTAACTCATGCATGTTAGATCAAAGAAAGGCCCTGTTGAGATTGGAGTTCAAGGACAGTTTACTATCAGTTGTAAAATCATCTAAATTAAACAAAGGGTGCATGCAATCAAAAGAAAAACTAAAATAAAGCATTCCTTAATTAGAAAACCCACTAATTTTATCATTCAAATTGCCTTTAAAAGGAGGAATGAAGGCACACGTTTAATCATTGTTTTGGTGAGCGCAAGTTGGTGAGACCAAGCAATAGGAAGCACAAGTTTGTGCGTGGAGCTTGTGAGAGAAAGGTGTGTCAAGAGAAGCTTGTGCATAGGTTGGTAGTGAGATAGATAGAGATAGTGTAGAGGATGCTCGGGCTTGAGAAATGCATTGTAATCTTCTCATATTTTCTAATTAATACAATATACAGATAGCGAGGGTTTTTTAGTTGTGGCTTCCCCCAGAAAATTATTATGTTATGTGTGATTGAATTATTTCTCTTTTATGTTTAGTGATTTCGTTGATCGTTTATTGTTTCCGTTGATGAGTAGAGTAGATTCAAGTCAATTGTTTTAGCATATTACAATTTGGAGTTTGAATCTACAAGGAATTTCTACAAACACTTCAGCATCCCGCTCACACACAGAGCTCTCCACAACTCTTTGTTGCACTCAAGTCCAACACACAACAATGTTGCATTCCCCCACATTGCACTACTACAATCCATAGTTTTGTTCCTCTACTACATAGGGAACGATGCAGTCTTTGTTGTCATTCACTCTCAGTGTTCGTGGTCCTTTAGCATGGTTCACTTTGTGCTTAACACTTCCTGAGTACATACTCCTGTAAGGATTTCCATTATGTTGCTACACCCAATTGCTCAGCTACTGCAGCAAAATAAAATCAAAGAATGGTCTATAGTGTCTTGTGATGTTGAGAATTGAATCCCAGTCCAACTTGGACACTCAAGGAGAACCATTACTAAATTCATCTTGTTTAATCAATATGGCTCTCCTTTATTGCTCTTTAAGACCTTTTGTACAGACACTATGATCATGGATGGCTCAAAGAGCTCAAAATCTACTCCTGCATGACTAACTTTTTTTTGGGAAATCTCCATTACTCCCATGGCTATTTTACTCATTTAATTCTTCATGGCGTGCAAGGATACTCAGGTGTGACTTGTTTTCGTTTGAACCAGACTCCATTAATTTACTCTACAAATCATGGTCCTCTCTGACTCGTTTATTTATTCTGGAAAATCATCATTTACTATAGCTTTGTTGGATTCAAACTGTTCCGAGTCCTTAATCCTTTAGTCATTTACTTTAAATGACCAGGTGCTAAGACCATAGGAAAAACCACTTAGGTGCTTACAATTTCTCATGCTTCAAGCTCTTATGCCTTTAACTCTTTGGCACCTTTTCTTCATGTGACCAAGGCCCATGACCAAGCACTGAACCAGTTGCCAACCTGTTCATGTCCACATTGTCCAAGTGTAGTGCACTACCAACTCTGGTGGACATAGCCAAATATAGAGGGACCTTGCCAAATATGTTTCCAACTCGTTCAAACCCTCAAGTGTTATATATAGCCTAAAAGCATTTTGAATCAATACTTTAGATCGATGAGGCCTATCGTCACTTAACAAATGAAAACCACCGCAAAACATAAACCTAGGCACCCTTTTTCGACACTTGACGAAACGTTAAATGTCGTGAATTTTCTGACCCCGGTCTCGTCTCCCCGGAGATTTCTTATGGTGCACCTCTAAAAATTCATGGGATAGAATTGTCAAGGTGACGTCCCATGGGGTCCACCTCTGCAATTACGATCCAATCAATTGTTGGGGTTACGTTTCCTAGCCACTATGTCTGTCATCATGTCCCGCTGCTCTATTTCCCCAGAGATTTAAACTCGAGCCCCATTTAAAATCATCGGGATCATACCTTCGAGGTTATGTTTCCATCCACGATACCTTCGAGGTTATGTTTCCATCCATGTGTCCCGAGATTTTCAAATGTTGACATCATCTCATACCTTTATGTTGTAGATGTCATTTGCCATCATGGCTTCTACCTATCCTCCATTTCATCTTTGTAGTCCAATCAAAGCACACCATGTGGCCTTATTCCATGTCACTAGTGTGGAGGCAAAGGGGGTCTAAGTCTTTGGGTTTTCAATGATTTTCTTAATTAAAAAAAATTATAAGATCGGGGCAGTAATTTATTCATTAAATGCCTCCAGTGCATCTCTGTCTCCCTAGAGTTGTCTCCTTGGAACATTAGCTGTGAGTTGAACTTCCAAGATTTATTCGTCAAGGTTACGTGTTCCCTGTGGGACTTGCACTATACCTCCTAAGCTTTGAAACGTGCCTACCCCACGATGTCATGTGGATGCTAATTGTTTTGCAAGGCTCATTCGCCAACTTTTGGGAAACTCCAAACTGACACCAATTGTGTAGACCACCAAAACTATCACCAAACTTGACCTTAGGCTTTGACGCTTTTGGTCTGCAAACTTTGACTGGCCATATCTTTTGATCCATGAATCCTTTTTCAAACTTCAGCATACCATTGGAAAGCTCTTTCTGAGAACCATTCAAGTATTTCATTTCCAATAGCATCTGAATTGATCTCCTAAGGAAGAAAATCATTCAAATCTATATCTCCCCCTTTGGCTCTTGCCAAGGCTCCAACTCCCCCTGAACAAAAAACACACCACATCAATGCCATGCACACTATGCATCTACCATCCTAACCCAATTGTCATCAATGTCAGCCCAGTTGACATCAATTCCAAACACACTTGATGCCACTTGCCATCCTAACAATGCAAACTATCCAAGACAATGAACCTAATTTCTTTGCTTACCTCTTCAATCAATTTTCGTAGTCTTATCTTCCTAATGTTTCTCATATACAACATCAAAAGGTGATGGTTGCAAATAACTAAAGGAAATTTCAAAGGGGTCTTTTTGGGGCGAAAGAATGAAATGCCCTATTATAAACATGTTATATAAAAGCTCATGACTCATTTTGATTCTTTGGATGCTTCCAATTGTAACCTACCAACAATGGAACCATAGTATTTCTCTTATTCCTGCCCATCTATCTAGAGATGAAACATTGTGCAATGTGTTATCTTTGTACCCATTCTTTCCCACAATGTTTTCCAAAAGTGTCCAAAATAATCCAATTACATATAATTGATGTAGGTAGTTCAAAATGCACCCATACTGGCAAAGAGTAATTCAGCTATCCATGACCCTTGATGGTCTTCTTTCATAGAATAAGCATACACATTTTGATCAATCTCTCCATGACTACAATTTAATAATCATGTCCTCACCTTGTCATTGGCCTCCTCCAATAGAATCCATAGAGATACATTTCCATGGCTAGTTGGGGACAAGCAAAGGATTGGAGTCAAATTTTTTAATTGTTGGAGTTGTTAGTACTACATAATACACAATTGTGTATAAATTCAATACATACCTCTATCAATTCACTACAAATTTCCACATTACAATGTCCATCAATTCTCGAAGCATGAACTTCTCATGAGTCGAATCCTTCCATTCTATGGGAAGCAAAGCTTGCCCAATTTATACGGTGGTACATCATAAAGATGGTATTCATTCCTTTCAAACTCCATGGTTATTTTGTTATTTAGTTGATAATATGCACCTCCAAAATCAGCATACCTCATATACTCTAGATCACAAACTTCATGAGAAAATGGTCCAAGCTTCATTATTGTGTCTACATTGGAAATATTCATGGGTGGTCTAGTAGCATATATGCTACCTTGTTAGTTTTTCCCTTATTATAAATGTTTAGGTGGTGAAATTGTTGTAGGAATTTCATTCACTTGGAATGCTTTGTCTGTTGCAATTTGGTACAACCATGAAACTAGAGTAGTTGGTGGTCAACATGGATCACAACTTCCTTGCATTGTGCTTCCATTTCTTCACCCGCTACATTAACTAATCATATGTGAGATATTTCAACATGGCTCTATGGAACAATCGAAGTGTTTGTCTTCCTCCCAACATAATGAGAGCACCCTTGGCATACCCACTTTTATCAATTTCAATTTCAAATAGTTGATGCAAATTATACATCTCCTAAATTAGTGCCTCATTGATCTTTACTTATAATGCTTTGAAAGACTACCCAATAAAAATTTTGCACATTTGTGTTCCTACGTGAAATGGACTAGCAATCGCTAAAACCAATGCAATGAACTTCTCATGTATTGCACTACCCTTATGAAGCTTCTCACCTCCAATACAACAATAGGTACAAGGCATTCACAGATGAACTCAAATCTTGAATTCACTTCTATATATCATGTTTCCAAGGTAAACGAGTATGGTTTAGAAAACCCATGTTTCTTTAGGTTTGCCAACAACTATATCTTCTTTGGTGCCTCCAATACCTTCGTCAAATGAGAAACATGCACTTTCCACATAGTACTAAAGAGCAATATTTCATCCAAATATACGATTACAAAAGAGTCAATAAAAGGATGAAGTACATCATTCATCCAAAGCATAAAAGTGGTTGGTGTGTTACATAAACTAAACGGCATAACTAGTCGTTCATAGAGACATTGTTGTGTTTTGATAGTGTTCCAAGCATCTTCTTCTTTCATCTGCACTTAGGTCCAGCTTGGTGAAGTACTTCACTTCGTGTAGTTGATCTAACAAATCATCAATCTATAACAATGGGTTACAAATCTTGACGATGATCTTGTTTAATGCATGGTAGTCAATGTAGATTCTCTAACTTTCATCCTTCTAGGGCATGATGATAATTGGAAACCCACAATGCAAAATGCATGGCTTCATGACTCCCTTTTCCAGAAATTGTTGTTATAGCATCATTGATGATACAATCCAATGTTAGGCAATGGAGATTCACAAGGCCATTGGATTTCATGTTCAACCTCCCTCTTCAGTCACAATGCTTTGGGTTCTTGAAACACTTTGTTCTACCTCTACAAGTTGTTCTAGTTTTTATTTCTGCATCTTACTACAACGTTCTAAGGATGCTTCAACCTTCATTTTACCAATCTGTATTTTTCATCGTTGTGCACTTATCAAGGAGAGTTGTGATTTGGATTTTTGAGGATTGGCAATGAAACAACAACCATCCTTTACCAGGTGATATTGGCTTACCCTTTGTTTGAAGTTACCATTTGTTTAAAGATTTGATTTGGATTTTTGAGGCTTGGCAATGAAACACCAACCATCCTTTACCAGGTGATATTGGCTTACCCTTTGTTTGAAGTTACAATTTGTTTAAAGATGTGTCACACACATACGTGTATGGGCTCCCAAGTATCACCCTTCATATGAAGAGGCATTACATCTACACCTAGCTCATCAATGTATTTCACATCAATTGAAAATTTGAACTTGCATTTCTTGGTGACTCTTAATTCCATATCTTGACTTACCCATCTAGAAGAATAAGGTCAAGGTTGGTCTAGTAATACCAATTTAAGCTTTTCTACTAAACAAATTGATGCTAAATTTGACTACAAACCAGGATTTGCTTAAGCTGAATTTTTACTTGGGAAATCTTGGACATCTCCCTTTCCTCTTCAAGACTACGAGTACACAAACTTAACTTAAAATCGCTGAGTCTGGTTTCCAATTTTTGCTACTAATAAAGCCTTCTTTTCACACTATGGTGCTTTGGGCAAAGTTTGGGCAAAGTTTTGGATGCACGTTAGAATGTTTGCCCTCCAAGTGCCCCATCAACATCATAGTGTTTATAGCATGATTAAAATTCAGGTCTTATTGTGTAGTAGCGTCCACTTTTTCCCTTAAATATGTTACTACTTCCTCCATCCTTGCTTGGGCTCCTGCTTGTTTCTAACACCAAATTGTGCCTTTTGTTTATCCCCTTTGATGTACTAAGTTTAGATACAAGAATCATCAGTGGACTCTGGCTTGAAGAGTGTCACCTTCCTTTATATGACTATGCAAGAATCCTAAGTAATTAATGAACCATTTTAGCTTGAAAAATACTCAACTAAATTGCCCTCTTGCAAAATGATATGGTGTAATCTTCCACATTCTATCCATATCTTTTCTTAAGATATTTCCAATGTATCTTTTGTTCCTCCTCATATCCAGTGGGATAAACTATGACTTAATTGGATCTTCGAACTCAAATATTTGAGTGGTCACGTCACTTTTCCACCATGTCAAAGCATGGCCTTTCAACTTGAAATGGGCAAAATAATTTTTATGTGCTCGACTCACTTCATGCACACTAAAATACTTAAAACTATTGGTCGATATTTATCTTCAGTGCCATTATGATTGGTTCCTTGTTGCAATCTACTCTACAATTTTTATCTCATTAGTTTTGAGGGTGTCAATCTCACCTACATATGGCTCGATATCTATCTTCAGCTCCACTATGAATGGTTCCTTGTTGCAATCTCCTCTCTCCAATTTTTATTTTTTTGACTTCAGATTCTTGTTAAGCTTTTTTTTTAGAACTTGACTAGTGAGGTAGGTTATCTTTGTCCAATTTTTATTTTTCTCTTTAGTTCGAGGGTGTTAAACTCACTTACATATGACTCCATATCTATCTTCAGCTCCACTATGAATGGCTCCTTATCTTGTTGCAATCTCCTCTCTCCAATTTTTATTTTTCTGACTTTGAATTCTCCTTTTGTTAAGCTTCTTTCTTTAGAACTTGATTAGTGAGGTAGCTTACAAATTTTCTTCTTAGGCATCATTGTTGCTACCAATCTGGTGATGTTCTTGTTCATCTTCAACATCCCTACGGTCACAAGAGACACATTCAAAGAAATTTAGGTCATTTAAGCCTCTAGATTTGATGATCTAGTTTTTGTCTCATGTACTCTCAAATCTTTCCCAGTTCCAGATCTTGAAGCTATTTAATCCCTCTTTACTCCAATCTCAAGGTCCTCTGGAAAGATCTCTCCACCTTGCAATGTCTATAATATTGTATGCATTCAACACAAAATGAGCCCTTCCGACCTTCAAGAAAACTAACTCAAATGCCAATGTGATCAATACACTAACGTACGGATCCCTCTAACCAATTTGTCATAAATGATCTTGAATTTGATTAGTTCTATAATTGATTAATAAACTAGTGATGTGTTTTCACTATGTAATTACTGAAAGAAAATGTAATAGACAAGCTCAAAATTGATTAGATATCACTGTGCACAATACTCTTGGCTACTACAATGTACTATTGTCTCTGTCTCCGCTTGCAATCACTTTCAAAAGGGAAAACCCACTATAAACTCCAAGCATGAATTCTCCAATTATCCCCAGTCAACCTCTATTGTGACCTAAATGAGCTCAATCAAAACACTTCTCAAAAACCCAAAGAACAGCTCAATTCTCTTCCAAAGTCCCAACCCCTTAGTCTCCTTTGTTGAGAAATTTAAAGAACTCCATATGTTCATTTGAATTTTCTCTTACCCCTTCAAATTCCATTCATCTGTGCTTTCACACTCTCTTCACTAATTGTTGATTGTGCTAGATCCCTCAATTTCTCCATTGAATCATTGCATACATAACAATGTTAGTCAATCTTTTTGGACTTTAAGCAAGTTGGGTTTTTCCAAATGAAGGGTGAAGACCAACTATTATTTTCATGTTCAAAGGTACAACCAATTACTCATTATGAAGAGTATGACCTTTTCAATTAAGTGTTTGCAATTTGACCTTTTCCAGCAACCACACCAAAATCCATCAGTGTAATTGTTAGTGATTTTACATTGTTTAAATGACATTTTTATATGCATAAATTGATTCAGAATCCTCAAATACACCCATCGCACCTCAACAACTAAAATCTGCAAATTCAGAATTTTTAACTCAATTTTGCACAAAACTTATCAACAACATATACCAAAAAATGAAAAACATAACCTTTAGACTAGAATACGTTGTTTACAACTCCATTCAGTCAACATGACCAATGTTCACTGAGAGGACTATGACCTGCGTCGTAATAATATTAGCATGGTACTGGGCTCTTTTGAAAACCAAGTCAACTCAACAGATCAGCTCCCTTTTGAACCAAGGCCATCGATGCCTTCGTAGTGAAGGAATCGGGCAGACTTGGGCAGACTTACACAAAGCCATCAGCCTCTTTTGCAGGAAGGAACGACAGCCCTTTTAAGGCATCAAGGTCTTTTCAAACATGGCCTCCTCCTAAACAAAGCTCATTCAAAGTGATCAGGCTCATATCAACGAATAGGACCAACCCCTTTCAAAGGGACGGCCTCCTATGGAGGATATCGGTCCCTTTTAATAATAGAGTAATACCCCTTTCTGGAAGATCAAATACCTTACTCATAGAGCACTACCCAAAAGGAAAAACAGAGGCAGTGCAAAACAATATATAGTGTTCACACCTAATCTTCAACAGTTGGGTAAACTGGAACGTGAACAGTCATCAAGAAGATGAACTGATCCGTCCCATTTTTGTATATAAATGATAGCTATCTAATGAAATAATCAATCAGTCTTATCTGCAAAGTCTGGAGTTACCCTGGCCTGACATGGTATCAGAGCACAGGTCCCAGATTCCTTGTAACTCCTCTCATTTATTCTCTGCCCATGAATACCTGAGCGCTGCCTCTGTCCTGCATCTCAACCACGTTGATTCTCTGCACATGAATGTGTCGGTTATACCCTTTTTTTCGCTGCCTCTCTGCACATGAATACCTGACACTGCCAACGCTGCCCCTCCATACTGTCCTAATTGTCCTAGCGTTTCATGGAAATTATTAACGTTGTCCTGGTAGTTTGCTCCACGTATTAGGTGGTAGCCTGAAACGTTTCTGGTTTCTGGTGGCCTATGCAGGTCTCATCAATTATTGCAAGAAACCAAGAGTTGCGCTGGGAGAGTTATGCTGAACGCTGGAAGAGCTAAACGCAGTCGATTGGCCTGACACAACTCTGTGACGACACTCCTCAAGTCCAACAAGGATACACGAAAGAGCTTGACAAGGCTTTCAGATTATTGGGTTGGATTCTTTTCCCATCTTTTTGCATTGAACTCGTCCATAAAAGTCTCTGGTATTCATCTGCGACTGTTTCAATTCCCTTTATCCATGGCCGGCTTCTAAGCAACTGGGTTATATTTGTAGCTGTTCTCTTTTCCTGGCTTTACAGAGCTGGCTTGTTCTTGTTGGGCTGTGTGCTCTTTCGCTTGACGTGCCATCTACAAATTCTTAGATTCGAGGGTTTCAGAAAATTTCTTGAAGAATACAGTTCCGATGTTAGTATAATCTTGAAGGAGCACATGAGAATCAGGCACCAGCTTTTGGTTACCAGTCACCGTTTTCGCATTTTCATTCTCGCATCCGCCAACATTTTTGTTTTTCTTGGAAATGAGACGTTAAAGAAAAGCAGAGGATTCGAAAACTCGGGTAACGATGGTGAATACAGTAAGTTCAGATGTTTAAAGAATTTTGAGAATGTTGAACAATGGTATATGTACATTGATTAGCATATGTTTTGATGCGCTGTCCCATTAAACTATATATATATTGGTGGAGATGCGGGGTATGCGTTTACGGAATAATCTATTTTGCCGTTTAGAAAACTTTGATCATATGGCATGTGAAAACTGAATGTTAGTTGTGAAAATTTGAGTTGATTGCCATGTAACAAAAAGTGCTAGCGGCTAAAAGCATTATTTGTGAAAGTACCTTGACATATATATATTAACCAGCCAACGTTTTGAACAGCATATATATATCAACCAGCGTTTGAGTTTTGAATGCGTAGTCTGTACATATGTAATATGGTGAGGATCTTTGGAGGGCTTTGAAGAAACAGTAAAGTATTTGCCCTTTTTTTAGTACAATTTCACTGTACATCAGTAGAAGTTTTTTTTATCAGCAGAAATTTCTTATCAGCAGAAGTTTTTTTTTAGCAGAAGTATTTTTTTACAGAATGCATTCAATCATCTCTATGGTAGGAATAGTTCTCACTGGCAAGGAGAACTATCCTGAATGGTCCCGGATGATAAAACACACCCTCATCTTCAATGAGTTGTGGAAGGGAGTGTGTGTCGGAGAAGGAGACAATGACCCAGTACAGCCTACATCAGACAAAGAGCTCGTCATTTGGGATAACAAGAACAGCAAAGCATATGCATTAATCGCAGCATCTATAAATGAAAAAGTAAGTCGCCATATTTCATCATATTCAACTGCCTTTGAAGCTTTACAAAAGCTGAAAGAACTCTATGACTCACATTCTGCACTTGAGGTAGTCCAACTCATGATTAAACTCTTCACTCTTGAACTGCAAAATAATGATCCTCTTGCTCTTGCATCTGAAGTAAAGTCTATAATGCATGATATAAAATCCACTAAGGTTGAGCTGGATATCCCTCTTATTGCTTTCCTCAAAGCACTCTATCCTACTTACTCCAATTATCTTGAGTCTTTACAAGCAAATGGAAATCTTAAAGATATAACCTTTGACTCTCTTGTGAATAAGTTCGCTGAAAGAGAAAAAGCCTTTGGAAAGAAGACAGCGCCTGAATCTTCTGAAGAGACTGTGTGCCTTGCTCATAAAGAAAAGCATACTGCTCAAGAGTCTACAAGAGGAAGAGGTGGACGAAGAGGAAGAGGAAGATACTTCAGAGGCAGGGGGGCAGACATTCTCAAGGAGAAAAGGCAGATCTGCATTGCATTCGCTGCAAACAAAATGGATCACATGATGCTTCTACATGCAAGCTATCATGGGACAAAATTGAGCAGAGAAAAAACCAGCAGAAAGGTAAAACTGATGATACAGACAAAGGTAAAGCACCTGAATCCGCTCACTATATTGAGGCACAATGTAACATTGGAGTAAATGAAGATTTGTTTAATGCTTCACTTGCTTCTTCAAAAAATGATTGGTTGCTTGATTCAGGAGCAACCTGTCATATGACTCATAGGAAAGATTTTTTTGAAGATTTCACTAACAATGTTGATGGAGCAGTATACTTTGCAGATCAGTCAAAAATCAAGCCATCTGGGCTTGGCACAATCAAGCTTAAACTGTCTGGTCTTCCAGACTTTCTTCTGGATCATGTTCTATATCTCCCACAGCTCAAGAGAAACTTGCTGTCCTTGGTCCACATCCGCCAGCAAGGTCACTCCATTCATATGTTTGATGGAAAGCTTGAGGTAAGAAAGGCATCTGACCACTCACTTTTCATGAGGGGAATAGAAGAAGAAAGACTTCTTAAACTGCAAGGAACCTCTGCTCATGCACAACATTTCTCATATATTTCTCATCATGAAGAAGGTACACTTCCATCAAGTTTATTATGGCATGCTAGATTTGGACATTTAAACTATGACAGTCTCCGCTTATTAAAGAAAAATGGTGTTGCTGGTTTGCCTACAATTCCTAGAAAACATAAGCAATGTGATGCTTGCATTCTAGGAAAGCATAGCAAACAGTCTTTTCATGATTCACATTCAAGAGCACATAGGAAGCTTGAACTCATTCATTCAGATTTATGTGGTCCAATGCCTGTTCCTTCTGCAAATGGAAATAAATATATCATGACATTTATTGATGATTACACCAGAATGTGTTGGGTTTATTTATTGAAGAACAAATCTGATGCTTTTTAAACATTCAAGAATTTTCATAAGTGGATTGAAAATGATGCACAATCTCATATTGGGTCTATTCGCACTGATAATGGAAAAGAATATACATCAAATGAATTTGAAAACTATCTTCGCCAACATGGGATCAAACATCAAACAATTGTACCTTATAATCCCCAACAGAATGGTGTAGCAGAAAGAATGAATAGAACAATTTTGAATATGGTACGATCCATGCTTTTCTTCAAAAATGTAAAGATAATGTTTTGGGCTGATGTTGTTCTATGTGCTGCATATATAAAGAATAGATGTCCATCTAGTGCTATAAGAAACAAGACTCCTTATGAATTGTGGTATGGTAAAACATCTCAGGATTTTTGGTTCCACCTGTTATGCTTTAATACCAAAGGTACATAGAAACAAACTTGGTGCTAGAAGTCGTAAGTGTATCTTCCTGGGGTATTCAAACACCTCTAAAGCATACCATCTCTATGATGAAGTAAATAAAAAGTTTGTTGTATCTAGAGATGTCATTTTTCTTGAATCATCCAAATCTGACAATGTTGTTGAGCGGCAACTTGATCGCTTGGATAGATTCACAAAAACGAAATCATTTCAAGAGTTTGATAATCAGATTCCACATCTTGAAGGGGGGATTCATATACTAGATCAACATGTGGAATCTTCTTATGAAGAACAATCTCCCTTGCATGAAACTCCAACACCGGATGATCCTTTAAGTGATGTAATTGATAGAATTGGGAGACTCAATCTTGATTCAGTCCCAACTCAATCAACAGAGCAGCCTGGACCATCTCATAAAGTTCCCCCAAAGTGGCTGACAAAGACACTTGAAAGTGTTCATCCTGATGAAATTGGAAAAACAGGAACCAGAAATACAAACCGACAAGATGGAGGTGATGTAGATAACTCTAATTCACCTGTTGATATGGATGTTACTTATGATTGTGAATTGAACTTGTCTACAGATTTTGAACCAACTTCCTTCAAAGAAGTTGCTTCTCATGATGAATGGAAAGAAGCGATACAGAAGGAGTATGATGCCCTCATAAAGAATGGCACTTGGAAGCTGGTTGATCCTCCATTTGGAACCAAACCAATTGGCTGCAAGTGGGTCTACAAGAACAAGTACAAAGCTGATGGCTCACTTGACAAGCACAAAGCTAGGCTTGTGGCAAAAGGTTTTGCACAGAAGGAAGGGGTCGATTATGAGGAAACTTTTGCCCCCACAGCAAAATGGACCACCATCCGGACACACTTTGCACTAGCTGCCCAGAACGGTTGGAAAGTCCATCAAATGGATGTAAAAACTGCATTCTTGAATGGAGATCTAAAAGAGAATGTTTCTATGTCCCAGCCTGAAGGATTTGCTGTGAAAGGACATGAACACAAAGTATGCAAACTTGTGAAGTCCTTGTATGGCCTCAAACAAGCACCACGAACCTGGTATGAAAAACTAACTGAGCATCTTCTGAAACTCAACTTCAATCATTTTGATCTTGATGATGCAACTTTATTTGTCAAGAAAGTTGGCAAAACAGTTGTATATCTTGTGGTATATGTAGATGATCTTTTAATGACAGGGAACAATGAAAGCTATATTGCATCCATAAAGAAAGAATTAGGAAAAAGTTTTGAAATGACTGATTTGGGCCATGTTCATTACTATCTTGGCATTGAAGTAACCCAACATCCAAAATCCATATTTCTTTCTCAAAAGAAATACATTGGAGATTTGTTAAACAGATTTGGCATGACAGAATGCAATCCTCTTTCTACTCCAATGGAACAAAACTTGAAGCTCACATCTATTGAAGGAAAGGAATTTGAGGATGCAACAAAGTATAGACAGCTTGTAGGAAGTCTCATCTACCTCACTACTACCAGACCAGACATTTCATTTGCTGTTGGAATCCTCTCCGGGTTTATGCAAAAGCCTTGTGAGGGACATTGGTCTGCTGCAAAAAGAGTTCTAAGGTACTTGAAGGGAACTCAAGACCTTGAAATCAAGTATACACAGGTGGACGACTTCAGCTTGATTGGATACTCTGATTCAGACTTCGATGGAGACAAAGAAACTGGGGTATCTACTTCAGGATATGCTATGAGTCTTGGATCAGGAGCTGTCTCCTGGAGATCACGCAAACAATCAGTTCCAGCAGATTCCACAACAGAAGCAGAATACGTGGCAGCAGCTGAAACAACGAAAGAAATTGTGTGGCTCAGGAAAATTCTTGAAGATTTGCAGGTAAAACAAGTACAATCAACTCCACTCATGATTGATAACACCTCTGCAATAAAGTTGGCCAAGAACCCAAAGTTCCATGATCGTACTAAGCACATCAATACTAAATATCATCTGATCCGACATCATGTTGAGGCCAAAACAATCCATCTCCGTCATTGTTCCACAAATGAGCAAATTGCAGACATCTTCACCAAAGCGCTTGGAAGAGAAAAGCTTGAAAGATTCAGAACGATGCTTGGACTCACCAACATCCCTTCAGATTAAGGGGGGGAATGTTCACACCTAATCTTCAACGGTTGGGTAAACTGGAACGTGAACAGTCATCAAGAAGATGAACTGATCCGTCCCATTTTTGTATATAAATGATAGCTATCTAATGAAATAATCAATCAGTCTTATCTGCAAAGTCTGGAGTTACCCTGGCCTGACATATAGACATGATGGAATGTCTACAAGAAATACAAGACAGTATTTCACAAACTAAAAGTAGGCTTCTATCATTATTGGGCCATTCCCAAGTTACCATAATAACAAATCCTCGCCGAGGACAGTTTAACCTGTGACTCATAAATGAAGTAGAAAAGATTTATTCTCAGCTTCAGCGCTGTGTGGGAAATAGAAATTTATTCAATGATTCTTCTCGGCCATTTATTCAAAGGATTGCACTCTGTCACAGATGAATTACACACGGAATAATGAAGATCACATGTGTGTGCACACATCTAAACAAACTATTTCACAAAATTGCAATACACTTCTCCTCCAGTATTTCTCTAGTTGTGCCTCATAAATGCACGTACAATGTATATAGTACAGATCTGACTCAAATAGTAGAAGTATGCTGCTTGCAACAAGTTCATCAATCAGAACTGTTGAAATGAGCACCCAATTAGATAAATAACATTTTATAATGAATGCAAACTGAAATGATTTTACATATCATGATCATACACTTCTACTCCAGTATTTCTCTAGTTGTGCCTCATATATAGTACAGATCTAACTCAAATAGGAGAAGTATGCTGCTTGCAACAAATTCATCAATCAGAACTGTTGAAATGAGCACGCAATTAGATAAATAACATTTTATAATGAATGCAAACTGAAATGATTTTACATATCATGATCATAACTGGGACACGGTACAGATGAAAAGTTCTGATTCACCAGAATATTCTGAATACACTGTAACCACTTGTTTTTCTACACAAGCTTCAATTTCCAGAGTTTGCTAGAGAATCTATAATGATTTGATATCCTTCTGGTACTGAGGCTTGCGCTTGCACATGTGCTGCTAACTGAGGAACATCCTCATTAATATCAAGATATTTTGCTAGAAGAAGCAATAAGTGAAAATCAGATATGCGTTTCACAAAGGACAAATTTTTTGTCTTGTCAAGGTGATTCTTTAATGCCCTTAAAGTGACAGGAGATGCTCTGTTCTCAATGGGAAATGTTGATGACAAGGGACCCTGCAGGAGATAGAAACCAGTTATATGCAGGAAGTGATAAAAATTAAACCATACCAGGAACAATAAGCAAAAGACAGCACTGAAGCAACCTATAAAGGCATGCAAACTGTACATGTCTAAAATGTTAAAACAGTTATCCAAGCACTACTATCAAATTTTAATTTTAAATTTTAAGTGAAAAATGGCTAGCAAATTGGGTCAAAAAGGAAAATAGTACAAGGGTACAAAAGTATTGATGAAAATGTAATAAAGTTCTCCAAACAGAAAGACAAAGCAGCAGAAAAAAGAGACTGTATTCATTAATATGGGAGCAAAGATAACATCAACAAATTGAAGAGGTTCTCAAAAGGAGTTTGTGTCAACAAGAACTTGCCATAGGTGATTCTGCTCCAAAGGTCTATCAAGCAAGGGTGTTCATTGCCCTCTCATTTGTAAATTTTTGTTGTCGATGCCTTAGGATATCTCCTGGAAGCTGCTTTCTCAACCAGAGTTTTTTGTTAATAAGGACTTGAGGAGATTCTGCTCAAATGGCCTATAGGGTTTTCCTTGGCCCCCTATTTCCATATTTTTGCTGTGGCCGCATTATGGTATCTCCTGATATCTCCTATAAATTAATTCATTGCAAGCGAATATGGGCACTCCCCTCCCTGATGGAGAGGTTAGTGTGAATAATCAGATAATATGAAAAAGGAATATGGAACAACATTAGGTTGATGAGCATCATGTTTTTCTGAAAAAGCAGATACATTTGATGGGGATGCCTACCCCTTTCAGTTAAGTAAGACTAAAACATTCAAAGCAGAATTGGCAGTCCAGCTTTCCACTAGGATTGGCATTTTCCATGGAGATGTTTATTCTCTTGAGACTCGGAATAAATCACAAGACAGATACACTGGCACTGCTTGCCTATGTTGGGAGGGGCAACCTGTATAACCCCAGCCTGGTTCACTGATTTGTATGGCTTGGATGAACAATTTTGTGCAGATATACGATGCATTTTCAATGTCTGCCTATCTACCCTATGTAGTATTTAGTATTTACATATGACAATTAGGCCTTATTTCGAAAGAGAACCAGTCTTATGCCTATGAATGAGGCAGATCCCCATAACAGTTTGTTGTAAACATAAACACATCATCTTAATCATGCAAGCAAACTCTTATATTAATGAGCTATAATATGTCCATCAGCTCATTATTTTGTAATGTTCCACCAAGTTTTTGCAATGCAGGGATGCAGGAGTTATAAAACATATCCGCAGTACACATGGAAGCACCCCCAAAATTTCTGAGTGTCAGAGGACCCCACCCGAAATTCTAAAAAATTAAAACTAAAAAATATGAAAACTGAAACATAAATCATTGAATTCTTAAACAACAAAATGCCAATAACGTAAGTCATTACATGCAACATAATAACTGCAAATGATACATGTAATGATGTAACAACATAATAACAATTCACAAATCATCTATCACCATTGCATGTTTCCTTATATTAATAAAATTCAGAGCATACAGGTTTAGGTATTGATATAATTGATCTAAGAACAGGTCAAATGACAAATAAGCATCACTACTCAAGGCAATGCCCCAGCCCCACTAGTCTCCATATCCAGCTACTACACAAAAGAATGCGAACCAACCATGGGATGTCACTGTCTGAATCGGTGTCATTTGCATGTTGAAGAATATTCAGTGGTACAACAACTAAGTTGTGTCCCATCAAGTCCCTCCTCATTTAAGTAATGGGACACATCACTCAGTGAGCCCATGTTTGCATCCCATGTGTCAGAGACTCAGACACATGACATGCTAGGACGTGTTTAGCATAAGTCCTAAAAGAAAACACCCCATCAAATCCCTCCTCATCTAAGTAATAGGAAAAATCCCTGAGGTAGCTTGTGTTTGCATCCCACATGTCAATCTTCAGACGTGTTTGGAAAATCTCTGAAAACAAAACATGTCGAACATGTGCCCTAAACGTGTCCCAATGTGTCCAACAGCATGGCATAAAAAATACCTGCAGGAACCTCTTAAATAGCAATTTTTCCTTCCATTGTCACTTTCAGCTGTGTGGAAAGGGCTCTAGCCTTTGCTGTCTGTCATTGTGCACATAGGCAAGCATGGGCTCACTGAGAAATTATGTGTTCATGACGGTTGGGTATTCAAAAATCCTTCGCTATGGACAATATAGTATCATAGTTTACCAAAGGATAAGTAGTTTGATGGAAGCATTCTTCCAACAGATTATTGGGTCCATTATTGTATTGAGCTTGGTCAAGACAAATCCACTCTCCCTTCTTCCAACCACAACAAACTCCTCACTCACTTGAGTTGGGTATACCCACTCACTTTTGACTCTCTCTCTCTCTCTCTCTCTCTCTCTCGTATTTACACCTCTTTACAACATTCTTTATCAAATGGACATCAAATGGACAAATCAAAGAACATATTCCCCCAAATGATCAACAACACAATGATGGCATTCCTTTAGGAGCTGAGCAATTATATGTTCATGATGGTTGGGTATTCAAAAACCCTTCCATTTGTATTGAATATGGTCATCACAAACCCTCTATCCCATTTGTATTGAATAGAGTCATCACAAACCCTCTCTATCTTATTGTAGCTACAATTGTCTCCCTATTCAATTGGATATGCCCAATCCCTTCATGCTTTATCATATTTCTCCATTACCCTATGCTTAGAGCAAAGGGGGTATTGAAATGATGGTAATCTTTACTTGAGGTTACTGACATTATGGCTGAGAACCCTCATTATTGTATTACCATGTTATGGTTTAACAGCCAACCTGATCAACAATATTTATATTATTATAGGTGCTTAAGGAAGACCTAGGCATTTATGTATACCCATAACCTCTTTATGAGAGAAGGTGCCCCACCTCATATGTTGTGTAAAAATACACACCTTATGAGTCTCTTGCCTTAATAGATCTTCGATTCACGCAAGGAGGCCAAGTTCAAAATTTTGTTCACACAAGTGCAACAAGTTCCTTTTGCCAATTAACTGGAGCAAGTCTTAGTTACACTTGGACTAGCTCTTAGTTAACTAGCTCGAGTTGCTCCTTGATTTCCTCTAGTTGTGAACCGAGTTAACTGAGGACTTAACTCGTCCTCTCTTCACTTGTCTCTGAAGTCTTAACTCGTCCTAACTGAACTTGTCTCTGCAGTCTTAACTCGTCCTAACTAGACTTGTCTCTGCCACCTCATCCTGTAGTCTAACTGAAGAAGACTCCAATAAACTAAAGCTCCAACACTACGCATGCAATCTATTGATGACCATTCCAATGAACTAAAAATCAACTCATCATACTGAAGTCTATCTCATGAATTCACATTCATGCTAGAGAGAAAATTTAAAATCTTTATTGGCTAAGGCACAAGCTAGAAAACCTTCCTTGGCTACATTTTCAACATGGGGGGTACATTGTCCCATGTAACATCATTATTGTGTTATAATGTTTCCATATATTACAAAAAATCAATTTATGTAGTAAGGGGATAGTTATCTCTAATGGTAAATTGGACCATAGTTGCGGGGGAGGCCCCCCCCCTTGAAACCGCTCCCGAATCACGCTCCGAGCGGGAGCGACTCGAAAGCGCGCACCCAAAATCGCTCCCGTTCGGGAGCACGCTCCCGAAAAAAAATTTGCGCTCCCTGCCATTTTCGGGAGCGCTGTAGGGAGCGATCGCTCCAACGCTCCTGGGAGCGATCGGGGAGCGATCGCTCCCGGGCATTAAAAAATCGCTCCGGGAGCGTTTCGAGCGGCGCCGAGAGCGATCCGGCGGAGAAGAAGAGGAAAGCAACCAAAAAAAAAAATCCGCGGACCTAAAAAAAAAAAAATTTGTTTTAAAAGCCCAATGGGCCTAAAAAATTTCATTATCACTTCATTGAGTTGAGTTTGTTGGAGAGCAAGAGCAAAGGAGCAAGGAGAAGCGAGAAGCAAGTGCCGAGGAGCGAGGAGCAAGCCTACAGAGGTAAGTAACTTAGTAGTTTAGTTAGTTTAATTTAATTAGGTAGTAACTTAGTTAATTTAATTTAGTTTATTGAGTTTAAAAATCATGAATTTAAATTAAATTAATAAATTAAATTAATTAATCCCAATAAATTAAATTAATTTGCAGATTCAAGAATCAAAACCCTACAAACATCAAACACCATGGACCTGGCTATATTTCTTGGCATTTTCCTCTTCTTGGTCCCTTTTATGGTTATTATGGTGCTGGAGAGTAGGAAACGGAGGGGCCAAACTGAAGAGGGGGATGAAGAAGCTGGAGAAAGTCGAATTGGTGAAAACCCCAGTGAGGAGGAGCTGGAGGAGGGTGAACATGACCCTCAAAAAACTAAACAAGACCAAACCCCATTGTGGAAATATGTTAACAGGGTTGAAACAAGGAGAGGGGGTGGAACCACTAAATTTCATTGCCCCCATTGCAACAATGATTACACAGGTTCATACACCCGTGCTAGAAGACACCTCTGCAGGAAAAGGCCATGGGATGGAGAACAAATAGGAATCAAAACTTGTACAGCGGTGTCAGCAGGAAGAGGAGGAAGCCCAATACAAATCAAAAAAATAAAGGGGTTTCTTTGAACCAAGCTCACAATCACAAAGAACTCCTTCAACATTCTCCCAAGGCAGTGGATATGGAGGCACAGGGTCAACATCTTTAAGGCGTAGAACCATATCAGATTTCCTTGATGAGGGGTGTAGGAATGATGTGGATTCAAAGGTTTACAGGTTTCTCTATGCATGTGGGATACCATTCAATGTTCTTTGCTCACCTTATTGGCACGAAATGGTTTCTGCCATAAATGATGCCCCTAAAGGATACAAGAGCCCTGGGTATGACAAGGCAAGAACCGTTGGCCTTGATCATGAAAAAGCAAAAATATCACATTCTTTGAATAGAATGACAAGTTCTTGGACTGACCATGGGGTGTCCATTGTATCTGATGGATGGACAAATGTAAAAGGCAAGCCATTGATAAGTGTTCTTGTTGTGTCTGTTAGTGGTCCCATCTTTCTAACTGCACATGATTACTCAGACAAGTTCAAGACCGCCATCAACATTGCAGAAGCATTACTTGAAACAATTGAGCGTATTGGGCCATACAATGTCATCCAAGTCATCACTGATAATGCTGCTAATTGTAAGGCAGCGGGAGCAATTATTGAGGATAAATACCCCAACATATTTTGGTCTGCATGTTTGGTTCACACATTGAACCTTCTGTTGCATGATATTGTCAAGAACAAAAATGAACAATACAATGGATTGGTGATTTGTACAAGAAAGGCAAACAAATAATAAAATTTATTACAAATCATAGCAATACCCATGGCCTTTTCCGCAGTCACTACCCATGGAGTTGTTGAAGATTGCAAACACCAGATTTGGTAGCTATTACCTCACCTTCAGGCGCCTTTTGAAGGTAAGAGAGGCATTGGCTAGCATGGTATCAAGTCCACATTGGCAGGTATTAAAGGAAAGGGCTACAAATGCAGCTGACAGGGGAGGTTTTGAAATGGTGGAGGAGGCCGCTCTTGATGGTCAGTTTTGGACAAGTGTGAGGCAAGTATTGGATTTCACCAAGCCCATTTATCACATGATTCGGTTTGCAGATACAGACAAACCAGTGATTGGCGAGGTGTATGAGCAGATGGATACCATGTTGGGGGAAATAAAAGATATTGTTCATAACAGAGATCCCGACTTGTACAAACTGATTCACGATTGTGTGTGTGAACGGTGGAATAGACTTAATCTTCCACTACATTGCTTGGCGTATATCCTTACGCCAAAATACTACTCTACATCTTGGTTGGGCCAACCTGCAGCAGGGGGTGGGGTTAGGACCAAACCCCATTTAGATCCAGAGGTAACTAGAGGATATTTGGAAGCATTAGAAAAGTTGGTACCTGACAGGGAGGAATGTGCAGCTGTGCGCTTTGAAATAGGCAGATACTTCAGTGGCACTGGTTTGTATGGTAACTTCCATGCAATGGACGACAGAGATAGATTTGATACTCTCACATGGTGGGAAACATATGGCGGCCATGGATTTTTGCCAAAATTGGCAAAAAAGTTCTTTCACAGGTTGTAAATACTTCTTCTGAAGAGAGGTGTTGGAGCACCTACAGCTACATACATAATGTGAAAAGAAACAGACTCAATGAAAACTGAGCAGAAAGCTTGGTTTATGTGCACTACAACTTGAGGTTGTTGAGTCATTACTGTGATCGGGCTTATGAGGATCCCACATATAAAATTTGGGACAATCACCCAGAGGATGACAATTTGGAGGATGGCGTTGTACATATTGAAGAACTGGAAGAGGAATTTGTAAGGGATGAAGATGAAGCAGCTGCAGCAGCCATGCCACCTCCACCTCCACCTCCACCATCCAGTAGCAGTGCTCGAGGTCCGAGTCTTGTTCCTTTGCTGTCGCCACCTCCATCTACACCCTCATGTGGAGGTTCTAGTTCTGGTTGTCGGTCTGTGCGGGAGACTCCTAGAAGACCACCACGACCTGCTTATACTCCTGGAGACTCTCGTGGCAAGGGCCACATGTAGATTTACAGTTTACTTGTCTTTTTTAGTTTCTATTAGACTTTAGTTTTCATAACTGTTGAGTTTTGAGTCCTTGACTCTTGACTCTTGACTCTTTCATATCATAATGATATTTTTTGTAAACAATATATCACTGTGACAATGAAAATTTGAAGTTTGAAGTTGGGCCTTGGCAATTATGACTCATTGGTAATGATTGTGAATTATGAATATGATGCTTCGTGAAAGACTAAAGTTGTTTCATTTCATTTCATTATTCATGTTTCATTTTGTAAATTTATAACATTTCATATCATGTTAACAGTTAGAAGTTAGGACTTAGAAATATCTTAGATATTACTTCTTGTAATGGTTAAACTTAGCTTACAAGTACAACTTTGGTGATCAATGATGATAAATGTTATTGAATTTTCAATTTTGAAAGCTTGAAGTTGAAACTTTAAGATTGAATTTGATGAATCATGATTCACGAGACTCAATATGTTGCAGTTGTAATATGTATTTTACTAACTTGTGGACATGGTTGATGACGATTATAATTTCTAGATGATTGATGTGATATGGTTCAATGATCAATCTATGTTTTTTATGTTTTTTATGTCTAATTCATCATTCTACATGTTTTTGTTGACATATATGTATCAAAAGTTAAAAAATATAAAAAATATATATATTTTTAAAAAATTGCTCCCGGATTCGCTCCCAAACCAGGAGCTTCTGAAAATGGTCGCTCCCGCTCCCGCTCCCAAGCAACATTGAATTGGACCTCAAGTTAGGGTTTCTCTCGTTGTATAATAAAGGTTTCTCCCCTCTTCTGTAACTTTTTAAGTAACAAAGTTCTCATTGGAGAGATCTTCCTCCAAACATTTGATTTGCAAGTGTAATCCACTTGGGTCTACATCCCCAATATTTTGTGTACTTTTGGCACTTTAGTCCTTTCCTATTATTATTTTTTTTTAACAAATTGCATGAGTAGGTATTCAGGGACACATGTTGATACCAAAATGTTCATTTGAGATTTGGGCAAGCAACCAAGCATGAATGCCAAGAAAGGGAGCTAACAAAAGCAATGATATTGAAAATCGAAATGAATATGTGACCAAGGGAGAACTTGGTGGCATGCTTCTAAAGTTCACTAAGGAAGTTTGGGAAATTCTAAAAGAAAGATATCAAAACCCTACACTAAATGAAAGTTCTTCACATCACTATAAAATATCTTGTGGAGAATGAAGGCATGATTGGAAAAAAAAAATCAATCGATACCAAAATGCTCATTTGAGATTTGGGCAAGCAACCAACCATGAATGCCAAGAAAGGGAGCTAACAAAAGCAATGATATTGAAAAACGAAATGAATATGTGACCAAGGGAGAACTTGGTGGTATGCTTCTAAAGTTCACTAAGGAAGTTTGGGAAATTCTAAAAGAAAGATATCAAAACCCTACACTAAATGAAAGTTCTTCACATCACTATAAAATATCTTGTGGAGAATGAAGGCATGATTGGAAAAGAAATTTCAATCGATACCAAAATGCTCATTTGAGATTTGGGCAAGCAACCAAGCATGAATGCCAAGAAAGGGAGCTAACAAAAGCAATGATATTGAAAATCGAAATGAATATGTGACCAAGGGAGAACTTGGCGGTATGCTTCTAAAGTTCACTAAGGAAGTTTGGGAAATTCTAAAAGAAAGATATCAAAACCCTACACTAAATGAAAGTTCTTCACATCACTATAAAATATCTTGTGGAGAATGAAGGCATGATTGGAAAAGAAATTTCAATCGATACCAAAATGCTCATTTGAGATTTGGGCAAGCAACCAAGCATGAAGGCCAAGAAAGGGAGCTAACAAAAGCAATGATATTGAAAAACGAAATGAATATGTAACCAAGGGAGAACTTGGTGGTATGCTTCTAAAGTTCACTAAGGAAGTTTGGGAAATTCTAAAAGAAAGATATCAAAACCCTACACTAAATGAAAGTTCTTCACACCACTATAAAATATCTTGTGGAGAATGAAGGCATGATTGGAAAAGAAATTGCAATCAATACCAAAATGCTCATTTGAGATTTGGGCAAGCAACCAAGCATGAATGCCAAGAAAGGGAGCTAACAAAAGCAATGATATTGAAAAACGAAATGAATATGTGACCAAGGGAAACTTGGCGGTATGCTTCTAAAGTTCACTAAGGAAGTTTGGGAAATTCTAAAAGAAAGATATCAAAACCCTACACTAAATGAAAGTTCTTCACATCACTATAAAATATCTTGTGGAGAATGAAGGCATGATTGGAAAAGAAATTTCAATCGATACCAAAATGCTCATTTGAGATTTGGGCAAGCAACCAAGCATGAATGCCAAGAAAGGGAGCTAACAAAAGCAATGATATTGAAAATCGAAATGAATATGTGACCAAGGGAGAACTTGGTGGTATGCTTCTAAAGTTCACTAAGGAAGTTTGGGAAATTCTAAAAGAAAGATATCAAAACCCTACACTAAATGAAAGTTCTTCACATCGCTATAAAATATCTTGTGGAGAATGAAGGCTTGATTGGAAAAGAAATTTCAATCGATACCAAAATGCTCATTTGAGATTTGGGCAAGCAACCAAGCATGAATGCCAAGAAAGGGAGCTAACAAAAGCAATGATATTGAAAATCGAAATGAATATGTGACCAAGGGAGAACTTGGTGGTATGCTTCTAAAGTTCACTAAGGAAGTTTGGGAAATTCTAAAAGAAAGATATCAAAACCCCACACTAAATGAAAGTTCTTCACATCACTATAAAATATCTTGTGGACAATGAAGGCATGATTGGAAGAGAAATTTCAATCCCAAAAAGCTCTCATGCAACCTTTAAATGAGAATTTCACAATATGAATTGGAAGGTGATGTGCATGTGCATGTGGCCAAGTATCAAATTTGCCCTCTAAGTGTAGGACATTCCTAACTAGAAGGCAAGAATACCTCTTTATAAATAGATATGTGTATGGGTATAGGGATGTATCGCACATAAAAAAAAATGTAAAATAATTAGAAATTTTAGAAAAATAATACATAATTTGATTGCATATGAAAATCGTATATTACAATCATGATTCATACTAAATGTAATACATATCTATACTACACAATATATTATATAATATATAAAATACATAATATATAAATCAATATTATGATTATCATTATATGGATGATATTTAATGTATATATTATAAAATATAAATAATTATAAACAATATAATTTGTAATACACACACACAACCCAAGGCTCTTGCTCATATGATTGTCATCAATGTTGCTAAGCATTTGGCTAGTATTGTGTTGGCAAGTGCCCAATTTGAATCCAACAGGGTGAGACACACTAGTCGTCTCACACTAGTCTACATTGACAGGTTTACAAGGGATGCCATCAACAAATGTTGGGAAGCATTTGTGACAACATAGAGCAACTATTGTGACAATGACTTAGGTTCAAATCCCAACACACATGTGGGTTTTACAAGATGTGGCTATTGATTATATTGAATATCATTGAGGTAGCTTTCAGGAAGATTAATATGGCATTGGCAAGGTACTAACAAAACCTATTCTTCACTTAAGTTTCTGAGGGTGCGTCAAGCTTATTTTTAGTATTGACAAATTTTAACCTCCATAATAGCATCTACCTATTATAGTAATTTTCTGTTAATTTATGGTATGTTCTATGCTTAGAGCAATTTACTTCTCTTTCTTTTTATTATTCACAGATTAGCAATCACATGTGCATAAGCAAAGTGCAGATATAACATTAAACGATCAACAGAAAACAAGCCAAGACAAGAGACACAAGATGTGGCAGCTAGCCAAGGACAAACCCCAATATGGGGAAACCCTTTGATCAAATCTTCTTTTATCTTCAATAATTCAACAGAGAGAAATAGTACAAAGAAATCTGATTTATATCAGCAGTAGCAAACCCTAGATCAGCAGCATCAGCATTAGCAGCTTCATCATCAAAACTAGGGCAGTTGATATCTCGCAAACTGACCATCGGATCAGCTTGATTCCACCACCAAAAAATGCGGCCTTCAGAGGAGGTCTAGATGGAGCTACAGCGCAGTTTTGAGGAGGGTGTCTTCAAGTCAACGCTAGTCAAACTTTGTTTCTGCAGTTGCAACACTAAATTTTGCGTCCTTCCTTCCACCTGTGTGAGAGAGAGTCGCCTATTGCGCAGGAGAGAAGAGACTCTTTTCTGCACTGGAGAGAGAGAGATGTGATGAGTTGAGTGAGTCCAAATGAGGAAAAGTCCTCCTGTATTTATACACATCTGATGATAATTGAATAGGTGCGACTGTTGGGCTTCTGAGCCTACATGAGTTGTTGGTAGGCTTGATAATAATTCCATAATCAAAATAAATTCATATCTCCATAAATACTTATCGGAATCGGATGATCTTTAGATCAATCCTACACCTCTCGATGAGAGGAGTCTAATAAAAATATTATCAGCCATGAATAAGATGACCCACATGGAGTTTGGCCCTAGTTGCCAATTTTAACACTCCCTCTCAACTAGGGAGAACTCCATCTGCAATCTATCTATCGGTTGCTACTATTCATCCATCAAATGCACTGCCCTGTACAGCTTGACCCTTTGCCTGCTCTGCTCTATCCCGCCTGTTCTGCTTTGTCTTGTTCTGCCCTGTACTAATCTGTATTGTTTTGCTCTGTTCTGCTCTACTCTGCTTTGTTCTGTTCTGCTCTGCTTTTGTCCGAATTATGAAGAAGAAATGATCGAGGATGCATCATACTGACTCAAAGTCAGTCTCAGAGTATGTACCACTGATCCCAGACCAGTCTTAACCAACCCAAAGTCAGCGTCATAGTGAATACAACTCCTACCACTGGTCCCAGACCAGTATCATCCTCTACTAACTTAAAGTCAGTCTCAGAGTGTGCACCACTGGTCCCAGACCAGTCTCAACCGAGCCGAAGTCAACGTCATAGTATGTACCACTCCTACCACTGGTCCTACACTAGTATCATTGAACCCAAATCAATGAAGGTCGTCCTAGCATAGGGAGTACAGTAGATACAGCGATGCGTCCATTGATACTACTATGGTCCCTATCCTCATTTCCCAGCTCATTGATCAGATGAGAGGTACTTCCCATGAGTCCCAGACTACATGGGTAGGATGCCTTGATAGGAGAACTTAATCAATCCTATCCTCACAAGAGAACTAATCATCCTGCTACATAATCACCATGGAGAACACATCATCCAGGCCTCACAGGAGAACTAATCATCCTGCTACATAATCGTCATGGAGAACACATCATCCAGACCTCACAGGAGAACTAATCATCCTGCTACATAGTCGCCACGGGGTGTACATGTACACCACCAGGGGATAGTGAATCACCCTGTGGTCATATGTCGCTCCAAGAAGTACCTCGCACCCCCCCTGGAGCTCCCAGAGCTTAATGCATCATATAGGACCCTCATCAGAGGGTCTTTGAACAACACCAAGTTGTTCTCAGAAAGTCAGGAATTTGACTTTCCCTAGGGGCTTTGTCAGAATGTCGGCGACCTGTTCATCTGTACCGATATGTTGGAGCCTTATAGCTCCCCGCTACACCATATCTCGAATATAGTGGTACCTGATATTGATATGCTTGGAGCAATCATGAAATACGGGATTCTCTAACAAACGAATCCCACTCTGGTTGTCACATAGGATCATGGTGGTATCCAGTGTAAATCCAAACAGCTCACTGAAGAGCTTCCGCAACCAAATTGCCTCACAAGAGGCCATGCTAGCAGCAATATACTCTGCCTCAGCAGTGCTCAAAGCCACAGACTTCTGCTTCCTGCTCATTCAAGGTATCGAAGCAGATCCCAAGGTGAAACAGCACCCGGAAGTGCTCTTACGGTCCACCACACTGCCTGCCCAATCAGCATCAATATATCCAAGTAGTCTCACATCTCCGACAATGTATCTTAACCCATAAGTGATTATGCCACGAAGATATCTCAACAGATTCTTAGCACCAATCCTATGTATGTGGTGAGGTTCAACCATATGTTGACTCAATGTGTTGACTGCAAAACATGTCTGGACAGGAGTTCACCAAGAACATTAATGCTCTGATGAGTTGACGATACTCGGTGGCATTTCGTAAAACAGGTCCAGCAGCACTACCGCTTAACTTTTTGAAGTCAAGCTCCATCGGGTAGTTACGGGCTTGCAGTCCACCATACAGAATCTTCACCACATATTTTCCTTGAGATAGGAAAATTTCCCCTGGCTTCTGCCAAACTTCAAGTCCTAGAAAATAGTGCATCAATCCTAGGTCCTTCATTTCAAATTCAGAAGCCAACTCCCTCTTACATTTGTGAATGAGAGGGTCTACACCTGTTAGGAAGAGGTCATCCACATACAGCACCAGTATGAGAGGTTTGTCATCTTCAAACTTAAAGTAAAGTTTAGAATCGACTTCACTCCTAGTGAATCCCAGCTTCATCAAGTAGCTATCGATTCTCTCATACCATGCTCGGGGTGCTTGCTTAAGCCCATATAAGGCTTTCTTCAACCTGCATACATGAGATTTTCGATCATAAATCTCAAATCCTTCGGGTTGCTCCACATAGGCCTCTTCTTTGATCGAACCATGCAAGAACACGGTCTTGACATCCATCTGATGTAGGTTCCATCCTTGTGAAGCCGCAAGGGCTAAGATTGAGCGGATGGTGGTATATCTGGCAACAGGTGCAAATATCTTGTCATAGTCTATACCTTCCTTCTGGGAGAAGCCACGAGCGACAAAACGAGCCTTATATTTTTCCGTACTTCCATCTACTGCATGCTTTATCTTGTAAAGCCATTTAAAAGTGATAATTGTCTTGTCCTGGGGTTTGGGAACTACTTCCCAGACATCATTCTTCATAATAGACTCATATTCTTCGGTCATAGCATCCTTCCATACTTCATGCTTGACGGCATCTAAGAATGATGAAGGCTCATTTTGTATGATCGTGCTCATGATGGTCAGACATCCCTGATACCTGTTGGGTTTCTTACTTTCATCGAAGGTTCCTCGGGGTGCAATGTGTCCTTCAGCATCATCGAGTAGCCCCCTAAGCCAAGAGGGCCTCTTCCTAGAAGAGGAAGGCTCAGGTGGATCAATAGGATCCATGGGTTCTTCCACATCAGGCATTGATTCATCATCCTTTTCTTTCAGTTTCCTGGTGTCGGCTTCTTGAGAGCTCCTCAAAGTTGGAAGATTGTCCACCTTGTTGAGAGCCATATCTTCGTCAAAGGTGACATCATGACTAATCACGACTTCCTTTGACCGGCAACATAGATTCTATATCCCTTAGTATTTTCACCATAGCCCACGAAGATTCCTTTCTTTCTAGATGCACCCAATTTATTCCTTTTCTCTTTCGGCACATGAAAATATACGGAGCTTCCAAAAATTCTAAAATGAGATACGTCAGGTTTCTAACCGGTGAACATTTCTTCAGGAGTCTTGGAACCCAATGCTTGATGAGGGCATCGGTTTTGTACATAAACGGCAGTGTTTGTAGCTTCGGCCCATAGAAACTTCAAAAGTCTTTAATCATGGAGCATGGCACGAACAGCTTCCACAATCATATGGTTCTTTCTTTCCGCCACACCATTCTGTTCAGGAGTATATGGTGTAGTAGTCTCCCTCTTGATGCCAGCCTCTTTACAAAAGTCATGAAACTCATTAGATTCATATTCAGTCCCATTATCAGTCCTTAAGATCTTGATCTTCTTTTCGGTTTGATTCTCGATCAAGGCTTTGAAGTGTCGAAACCAAGAGAACACTTCATCCTTCTTCTTCAAGAAGTATATCCAAGTCTTTCGAGAATAGTCATCTGTAAAAGTAAGGTAATATAAATATCCTCCTAAGGAGTTCACAGGCATCATACCAGATATGTCTGAGTGAACTAGTTGTAATATGTCGGAGGTCTTACTTTGGCTTGAGGGGAATGGTCCCCTTTTGAGCTTTCCTTCAGCACATCTCGGACATACACCTTTCTCTACTCGAAATTCGAGCATCCTTGTCACCATTTGTCTAACATCGAGTAGAGCTTTATAATGAAGGTGGGCAAACCTACGATGCCAAAGTTCGGACTGAAGAGATGTGTCACAAGACATGGCACCTAGAGGACTACCACCGACCTGATATAATGAATCAACTCGAAACCCAAGAGTGAAAGCATCTTTAACATTGTTTTTCCATATATGTACCTTGCCATCTCTGAAGTTCACCTTGTAGCCTTTGTCTTCCATTGCCGAGATGGACACCAGGTTCTTTTTGAGGTCAGGTACATATAATACATCCTATAAGTGGATCGTGTTACCTTGATTCAATTTAAGAGAGAGTCCCAATGTTGCACGAAGCGGGAGCGAAGCGGAAGCGCGGAAGCGGAAGCGGGAGCGCGGAAGCGTCATTTTCCAAAAATCTAGGAAGCGAAGCGTCCGCGGAAGCGTCTGCTATATATATATATATTTTTTTATATTTTTTTGCATTTATACTCAAAACAAACATCCCAAATACCAAATTAATTGTAGAAGACATGAAAACATGCATATTTTTGCATAAATCAAGATAGATATGGCATCCATGATTCCATTGTAGTTACTAGTATGTACAACAATCATCTATATTCTAGCTATTACAAACATACATCAAATTTTTAAGCATATTATAAAACATAAAACATTTAAGCATATTATAAAACATAAAACATAGAGCATATTATGATTTATCTAGCAAGTGAGCAACTGTCAACATTTGTCATGTCCAAAATTCAAATAATAATGTTTACAAAATATGTCACTTGGTCACCGCCAAGCCAAAAAGGTTCAAAATTCAAATTCACAAGTCTACAAGTCTAATGAGTAATCTATGACAAAAAGTAGTAGATTGTGAATATATCTACTAATATCTCCTCCTTCCACCACGAATAGAACGTGGTGGCGGGCCTCCACGTGGTGGCAATGAAGAAGATGGTGCCTGTGGAAGTCGTGGCACTGAAACTGATGAAGAAGAACCCCCTGCTGTTGGTGTTGAACCATGGAACCTAGGAACCAAGGGACCAGATGGGGGTGGGGGTGGTGGCATATCAACACGGTCATCATCATCCTAGAATCGCTCAAAAAATTCATGCAAAAAAAAAACACTAGTTAACAAAAAAATTAAAAACATGAATAATTGAATTAGAGAAATGCTTTATAAGGGAAAATTGGAAAATTCATACCACAATGGACATACCTGGAAAAGAGCATCCTCTAATTGCTCTAGTCGCAACACTCCATCCTCCAAATTGGGCTCCTCTGGATTCTTGTCCCAAATCAACAAGTCTTTATTAGACTTTGCATCTTCACAGTAATGGGACAACAATCGCAAGTTGTAATGAACATAAACCAAGCTCTCTGCCCGGTCTAAACTCAACCTGTTCCTTTTAACACTGTGGATGAAAGAATAAGAGCTCCAACACCTCTCTGCAGAAGAAGTGTTTACCACCTGTGATAGCACCCGCAATGCCAAACTCTGTAGAAGTGGAGTACCCCCTCCATGCATGTTCCACCACTCAAGAGCAGAAAAAGTCTCTCGATCTCTAATTGCATGCATGCTCCCAAATGGACCAGTGTTGAGCGTATAGTTGCTCACCTGTCTCCGTACCAATGCAGCCTCCTCCTCATCAGGGATTAATTTACTCAATGCAGCCATATATTTTTGGTGAACCTCTTGATCTTGGTGTGGTTTTCTCCTGCTTCCCCCCCAGGTGCTGGTATTGAAAGCCATGATGGATGATAGTATTTAGGTGTCAAAACATATGCTAATGCATGCAATGGAATATTTAGCATTTCCCATCGGTTTTGCACCTCTACACGAATATAATTGTACAAGGTGGTATCTCTAGGCTCAACAATGTCTTTAATCTGCCCCAACATGCTATCCATTTGCTCATACACCTCCCCAATTACTGGTCGATCTGAATCTGCAAACTTGATCATGTAATAAATTGGTTTGGTGAATTGCAAAATATATTTAAGCTGTGACCAAAAGTAACTGTCAAGAACAGTGTCCTTGACTGCATTAGCACCATCTGTGTCAGTGTTAATTTCATCCCATGTTTCAGCACACACCAGATTAGTTAAAGCTTGTCTCACCTTCACTAGCCGCCTAAAGGTGAGGTAATAACTAGCAAATCTTGTCTTTGCAATTTTAAGCAATTGCAACTTGGAGTAAGTGCCATAGAAGTAGTTTACCCTTGTATGCCCTGTGATGAATTTAATGAGCTGCTTCCCTTTCCTGTAAACCTCAGCAATCCACCCACAATCTTTGTGTTTCACAATATCATGCATCAAAAGGTTCAATGTGTGAACCAGGCACCCAGACAAAAAGATGTTTGGATGAGTACGCTCAATAATTTTTCCTGCTGCCTTACAATTTGCTGCATTATCTGTGATCACTTGAACCACATTATTCGGACCAACATCTTTGATTGATTTCAATAGGAGATCTGCAATGTTTTGTGCAGTTGCACTGATGGAGGAGGAGTCATGACATGCAATAAATACTGCACCACTAGAAGAAACACCAAGAACATTTATCAAATGTTGGTTTCTAATATTTGTCCACCCATCTGATACAATGGATACCCCAGAATCCACCCACTCATTTGTAAAACGTGTCAAAGCTCTTTGAACCTTAGCTTTTTCTCTTTCTAATAACACTGTTCTAGCTTTCTCATAGTTGGGGGCCTTGTATCCTTTTGGGGCTTCATTGATGGCCTTTACCATGTCATGCCAATAGGGAGAGCGAAGCACATTGAATGGTACACCGCAAGCACAAAGAAAACGGACTATCTTTCCATCCACATCATCCCTCCCAGCAACATTAAGGAAATCCCCTATTGTTCTTCTACCTCCAGAGGTTGCAGAAGTACCATGAGGAGATGAGCAACTACCAAATTTAGAGGTTGCACTTGATTCAGAATGAGTTTTTGGTTTCTTGTTTTTTTGTTGTGCAGCCATCTCTATTTGGATGTATTTTCTTCTTTCTTCAGTTGAAATGTTTGGGCAAATTTGTACCCCCACAGAACCCTTTTTTTCATCACTGTCCAGCACCCCACAAAGATGCCTCCTCAGACGGGTATATGAACCACAATATGGTTTTCCTCCATGACAACCATGAGGGCACACAAATTTGTAAGATCCACCACCCTTTCCCCCATCAAGTTTGGTCACATAGTTCCACAAGGGTGTTGATGTAGCTTTCCCATCTTGTGTTTCAGTGTCCCCTTCAAGTTCATCCCCTTCCTCTTCAAACCCTTCCTCCTCATCATACATTGGGTCACTACTATTAGGACCATCACCAATGTCCTCTTCTGTTTCTTCCCTTCTATTCTTCACCCTTGCCATCATTAAAACCAAGAGTGGAATGATACATAGAAGCCAAAAGAACACCATCTTGGAATATGGATATAGGTGGTGGACAACCTGTAAATAAAGGAGCAAGTAGAAACAATGGGAAAGAGTAGGAGAGGGAGGAGAAAAATACAAATTTTTTTTCAAAAAAACAAGGGAGTTTGGGGTTTGAACTTACCTCTTTAGCTCTTGTAGATGAAGTCCTCCAAGCTCTTGTAGATGAAGTCCTCCAAGCTCTTGCTCCAAGCTCCTCCTCCTTCTCCTAGCTCCTCCTTCTTCACTCCTCCAAGCTCTCCTCTCTTCTCCTCTCCTTTCCTCTCTTCTCTTCTCCTCTCCTCTCTTCTCTTCTCCAACTCTCATAAACTCAAAGTGAGAAAATGAGGAATGAATGGGGGCTTTATTCTTTTCATTCCTCACCCTAAACTCACCCTAACCCACCCCCTCATTGCTAAGTTAAGTTAACTTTAAAAAAAAATTAAAAAAATGATGTATTTTCCCTTGCCCGCGCGGTTTTGGAGGAAGCGCTCCGAAGCGCTGCGTGAAGCGCACGCTTCCGGGCCCGAAGCGTGGCGCTTCGGAGGCCCGAAGCGCCATCCGAAGCGCGCTTCGGGGCCCACGCTTCCTAAAATCCAGGAAGCGCTTTAAAAAAACTGAATCGCGCTTCGGATTTTTTGGAATCGCGCTTCCTGGGGCGCTTCCGGAACGCTTCCGTACGGAGCGCGATTCCGGCCTAGGATCCGGGGGGGGGCGCTTCCTGCAACGTTGAGAGAGACATTGCCTACACCTTTCACGAGTATTTCATATTATCTTCAAGGACAGTTTCCAGGTTAGTTTCTTTCTCTATCAGATTATGGAGAACTTCTTTGTAACTAGTGAAGTGCCTTGAAGCACCACTATCAATGAGCCAAATTCCCATTGAGTCTGAAGGAGCAGAGGTAGATAGAGCAGCTGGTAGATAATATTCATCCTGCTTATTTTCAACAATGTCAGATTCATACCTGGAATTTCTAGCCTTCTTAAATGGTTGTCCTCTTCCTTGATTACCAGCACTCCTTTTACCTTTGCTATTGAATTCGCCATTCCTTTGATTGCCATGAGATGGATTTTGATCATCATTGCGGTGTGAGTCCTTTCTATTAGGGCACTCCCTTGCATAGTGACCTGTTTTATCGCAAATGTAACATCATCCTTTTCTTCCACCCTTAGGTCCAGTGTTCCTTTTTTATTTAGCCCCAAATTTTTTCCTTTTCTTAGCATGAGAAGAAAAAGCAGCAAAAGGACCTTTAGGCATGGGCATTTCTTGCTCTTCAACCCTTGTTTCTTCTTGAATGCATCTAGCCATTAATTCCTCAAAACCAGGAATTACATTATTGCTCAGAAAAGTAGTCCTGAACACGTACCATTCGAATGGTAATCCTCCAAGAGTCGTGAGTGTCATTTCCCTATCAATAATAGTCTCCCCAATAGATAGGAGATCATTCCTGATCTCGATGATTCTTAAGAAGTATGCTTGCATACTCTCATCTTTGCCCTTCTTAATTTCCTTCGGCTTATTTCTAAGAAACAAAACTTGATTTGCACCATTAACTTTAAATAAACTCACCAATCTATCTTAGATTTCCTTGGAGGTGTTCAGGTCGAAAATGTAAGCCACCAAGCACTTGTCGATAGAGTCCCGGATGATCTTCTTTGTTTTGACTTCACCGGTTTTCCATTTGTTTTTGGCAGCAACGGTTGCATTTGATGGAGGCTCAACAATATTGCCTCTCACATGGTCCAATACTCCTTGATCTTCTAAGGTTAGATCGATACACATCTTCCATCCGTGATAGTCAACTTTCTCACGGAGCTTGTCTTCGGCAGGAAAGAGTGATGAGGACCCCATAGTTCTTTTAGGATAGTCTTTCCAATCTTCTCTTCAGTGATTTCTCTTGCTCTTGCTTGGGCTTTGTCTACACCTCAGCTCCAATACCATGTTAATTTATGCTATGTTCTATGCTTAGAGCAATTTACTTCTCTTTCTTATTATTATTCACAGATTAGCAATCACATGTGCATAAGTAAAGTGCAGATAGAACATTAAACGATCAACAGAAAACAAGCCAAGACAAGAGACACAAGATGTGGCGGCTAGCCAGGGACAAACCCCAATATGGGGAAACCCTTTGATCAAATCTTCTTTTATCTTAAATGATTCAGCAGAGAGAAATAGTACAAAGAAATCTGATTTATATCAGCAATAGCAAACCCTAGATTAGCAGCATCAGCATTAGCGGCTTCATCATCAAAACTAGGGCAGTCGATATCTTGCAAACCGACCGTCGGATCGGCTTGATTCCACCACCAAAAAATGCAGCCTTCAAAGGAGGTCCAGATGGACCTACAGCGCAGTTCTGAGGAGGGAGTCTTCAGGTCAACGCTGGTCAAACTTTGTTTCTACAGTTGCAGCACTAAATTCTGTGTCCTTCCTTCCACCCGTGTGAGAGAGAGTCACCTACTACGCAAGAGAGAAGAGACTCTTTTTTGTGATGGAGAAAGAGAGAGAGAGAGATGTGATGAGTTGAGTGAGTCCAAATGAGGAAAAGTCCTCCTGTATTTATACACATCTGATGATAATTGAATTGGTGCAACTGTTGGGCTTCTGAGCCTACATGAGTTGTTGGTAGGCTTGTAATAATTCAAAATAAATTCATATCTCCATAAATACTTATCGAAATCAGATGATGGATGATCTTTCGATCAATCCTACACCTCTCGACAAGAGGAGTCTAATAAAAATATTATTAGCCATGAATAAGATGACCCACATGGAGTTTGCCCCTAGTTGCCAATTTTAACATTTTCAACCCCCATAACAATTGTTGCGAGGATTGTTGCTCCTATAACAATTATGGGGATCTACAATTAGGTCTTATTAGCACCCAAACTCGCAGACTTGCCAAGGTCCTTGCAAGCTACTAAGAAGGCACACACAAGAAGCGCTCATTGTAACATCAACACAAGTACCCACTCTTTAAGCCCAACTGCTAGAATGGCTACAGGAGGATTCCCTACGTGAGACAACTTCACCCAACAAAAGATTGACTAGTGCCATGAAAGGGGTCTTGGGTGAAGAGAGGACTATGTTGATTTTTAATGTACCTTGGACAAGTGGTTTCTAATGGGTTAGTCTCTACCTAGGGAAAAGTGTCCAAAATAATTATTCCTAAGTGTGTTTACAAAGTGAAAGTGACTTTATAAGTGGTAAAGTCAATGTTAACTTATATAAAGTGAAAAGTGGCTTTTGACATAAAGTACAATGTGGACACTTTATTTAATGGGTGAGTTAAAAAATAGAAAGTGAGAATTAAATGCACATTCATTCTCATCCCTTATCTAAATGAATCTAAGCCATTAGATCTTAGGGTTGCCCAAAAGTCATTTTTGGAAACAAAAGGGGGAAAAATAGAGACTATATTCATTCTTCATGAGCAGATTGGAGAAAGGAGGCTGAGAGCTGGAGAAAAGTTCTAAAGGAGAAATTTGTTGCAGCAAGCTAAAGGAGTGATTTTTGGACAAAGTTGGGCACATAAATCAAGGCATAGGAGAAATTTGTTGCAGCAAGCTAGGAGTGATTTTTGGGCAAAGTTGGGCACATAAATCAAGGCATAGAAGACAACATAAGGTACAGTACGAATAGCATTTAATGTTGTGAGTTACACATTGTTCGAGAGAAGTTTTTGAAAAAATTGAAAAAAAATTGTATAGTTCGTACAGCAGTACGGAATCCATATAGTACAGTTGTATATGTACAGTACATATTTTCAGCTTCAAGTGGGCATAGAAATCGAGGCAAAGTGGGCACAGTTTTCAAGGAGTTTTGGCTGAAGAGATAAGTTTTGGGCTAAAGAGATAAGTTGTATTTTGTTGTTTTGTTTTGTCTACAAATATAATTTTCCTGAACTTGAAAGATAAATAAATTTGAAGAGCTCTCTAACAGGTTTTCCCAGAGAAGATTGATAGTGTTTTGCCTCCCCGAAGAAATTTGTTGCAGCAAGCTAGGAGTGATTTTTGGGCAAAGTTGGGCACATAAATCAAGGCATAGAAGACAACATAAGGTACAGTATTAATGTTGTGAGTTACATGCTATTCAAAAATCTGTACGATCCGTACAACAGTACGGAATCCATACAGTGCATTTCGTACAGTTGTATACACACAATGCATAATGTTGTGAGTTACACACTGTTCCAAAGAAGTTTTTGAAAAAAAAATTGACAAAAATATGTACAGTCCATACAACAGTACAGAATCCATACAGTGCATTCTGTATAGTTGTATACGTACAGTACATATTTTCAGCTTCAAGTGGGCATAGAAACTGAGGCAAAGTGGGCACAGTTTTCAAGGAGTTTTGGGTTGAAGAGACAAGTTTTGGGCTAAATAAATAAGTTGTATTTTGTTGTTTTGTTTTGTCTGCAAATGTATTTTTCCTGAACTTGAAAGATAAATAAATTTGAAGAGCTCTCTAACAGGGTTTCCCCAGAGAAGATTGATAGGGTTTTGCCTCCCCGGAGAAGAGGCAAAAACCCTTCAATCTTCTCCGGGGAGGCAAAACCCTATCAATCTTCTCTGGGGTGAAGGGAACCCTATCAATCTTCTCCGGGGTGAAGGGGTTTTGCCTGGATCTAAGTTGACCAAAAATCTGTGTTTATTTTTAGGTATGTTGCTGGTCTGTTTATGTCCATATTTATTTTCAGCATGTGTTGACAATCCCATGTGTTTTAATCTGAAAATTTCATCTCCAGAATTCTATATGTTGAATGTATGTTTATGGGAAAGGGCATTTAACTAAATGGGAGTGGAGGAAACATTTCAGTCATCAAATTTCAACAAACTAAAAATTTTACTGATTTATTGATCTGGAAATGTACTTTATGCAGGAATTTAATGCAAACCAACAAGATAATTCACTCAAAACTGAAGATAAACAACATGAAAAAGCTCAAATGAGTGAGAATTTAATATATTTACTGCTCAAATGAGTGAGAATTTAATATATTTACCAAATCTACAAGTTTTTCTTCATATAGGCCATTGGTAATGGGGTGAGTTTTTCTTGATATAGGCCCTTGGTAATGGGGTGTTCATAGTATTTTTGTTTGCTAACATGTGACTGCAGATCTGAAAATCTGCAGAAAGGCATACAAAACAACAGCAGATGTCCCTTTATAGGGCCAATCAATAGTGCTAGTTGGTGAAGCTGGGACAGAAATGTTAGATCACTTTAGACCCTTCCTAAGCTTTAGACTTGCAACAAATATGAGTTACCAGCAGCCAAAAACTGTTACAAAGGTTTTGGGATTAAATCCCACTTAAAAACCCCAGGAATTACTAGTTAAATTTAAGAAATAAGAAAATTACAAGCTAGTGAAGTTTTAACAAAACAAAAGATAAAAAGGTTTTTGCATTTTTTAATAAGAAGAGTGGTTGTTGAGAAATGCTCACCTTGGCCACAACTTTACCTCTGAAGTGTTGGGTTGTGAATCTCATTCATTTTAAAGTTGATCTTGCAACCTAGACACTGAAGTGAGCTTGGAGTCAAGAAGACCATTGCCCCCACATATGTCAAAAATCTCCATGACCTTCCAAATCCAACAAGGAGCAACTTCAATAAGTGTCTACAATCTTCGAATTAACTACAGGGTAAAAGAAGATTCTTCAACCTCCAACAGCGAAAGTAGCGAAAACTAGCGCCTTGGCAATTCCCTCCACATGGCCATGTAGCCTCACAATGTATCATCCCTCCAATATTTGGGTAAACTAAATGTACCTGTGATTATCTTATGTGCTACTATTTATGCTATGTTGCAGGAAACGTGGTACAAAGGTCCGTTTCTGTACAGAAACTGGTACGAAACGTGGAAACGCGTTTGGTACGGCCGTGAAACGCATTGCCAAAAAGTTTGAGAGCGGTTTCGCCCTCATTGGATTTCATATGGAGAAAGTAGAATTTTATATCTCACTCAAAATCCAACAAACTTATCTATTTTTCAGGATTTCAGGATTGGGGGGATTGCAATGTTTCCATTGGATTTTATCATGTACTAGGGTATGGAACTTGTATTTAATCAAGAGAACCAAGCCCTCTATGCAGGGGAAACTCCCAATAATCAAGATCATGTAGGGTACTAGGGTATGAAACTTGTATTTAATCAAGAGCACTAAGGTTGTTCGACTATGTAGGAGGAGACTCCCAATACAACAGTGGTCCTTCTAAAGAATGGGATGTGGATGCAGAAAATCTTGATTTGGATCTCTCTCTTGCAGCCTTATAGTCTTTATTGTACTTGCAGCCTCATATATTAATATAAATAAAGGCTGATTTTGAGATTTGGATATATAATAAAGGTTGCTTTTGGATATTCCGATACTTTTATTTTCATTATGTGATCATTCATGAGTAAATGTGACGTAAATTAAATCTTAACGTTTAAGTGTAATAAATTAGAATGTATCATTTATGCTTTATGATTGCATATATATATATATATATATATATATATATATATATATATATTCGCGTTTCCCCGTTTCAAAAATTTGGGTAGGTCGCGTTTCGTATCGCTTCCCGTTTCTGAAACTTGTACCCGTTTCCCCGTTTCGTGCAACCTAGTATTTATGACAAGAAGGAAGAAAAAATGAAATAGAAATTGACAATAAAATGTTTGCAAAATATTATAACCTTTTGTCTTTTTCTTTAATAATATTAATAATAATTTTACTTGTCATCGGCAACCTCGAGACAAAGTAAATGCAAAATAAATATTTTTGATACAATAATTGTCCACCAAGAGTTTGACTTGTCACTTAACTAATTTGTCCCTTAGAAGTGCAACATTCCCTTTGACTTGACCCCAAAAAGGCAAAAGGTGAAGAATAGAGACTTAAATTGCCCAACATCTTCCTCAAGGTGACTCAATGGCTCTTTTTGGTAATTTTCTCCACTAAATTTGGCTTGATTTGGTCCATAGAAGTTTCCTTCAATGGAAAAGAAGATGACTTGACTTTGCAACAACTATAATTTGTTCCAACATGGTCCAACAATCCATTTGACTCCAAACAACTAGTTTGACCCTGTGCAATAGCTAGCTTGACCCTCACGTGGCACAAAGGAAGGATATCACCTTGCAGGGATGCTAGATCAGCAACACCCTTGAGAATTTGAGGAATTCTATGACTGTTTTGTTCAACTAATTTTTTACATAACTTTTGATGTCAAGTTTCTTGACCCCACGTGGCATATAGTGAGGACATAATCATGCAATAAATGAGGATATCTAACACTCTAGGGAAAAGGACAAATCTATTGCTTGGGTTTTGTCCAACCAAATTTGTAGAAAACTTTTAACATGATGCAAGTCTCATTTGGTTAAGATTTGACCCTGTTTTGCCCCCTAGAACCCCCATGTGATGTTGAACCACCTTTGATGGCATTTTCTTAATGATGCCTTCACATTTAAAAAAAAAATGTCTACGTGTCAAAGACCAAGTTGACTGTTTGCCTTCCAAGACCACATGCCTTGGGAAACATGCACTACCTCCAACATTGAAAACTATTGAAATTGAGATTGCCATGTTGAGAACTAGCTGATAAATATTGCAGTAAGGCCAGGGATGGATACAAACTCTATGACACACATATGGTAAGATGAGTGTGCATGACATGGGCTGGACTGACCCCTAAAACTGTGATCTCCCCCACATAACAAAATGCTCCCATAAACCATGTGTTCCAATGTGATCCAGTGCAAGTCCTCCAATCCTATACAAGACAAAAGGAGCTAGGAGTGAGAACCAAAAGCACCCGCTATGGCTGACCATAATAGGCCTAAGACATCTCAATACAAAAACTCACATGGACTACAAGTAACTTGCATCCTTAGGCTTACAATGGTGTTATGCAAAGTATTGTTTTGTGAGGTCTTGTGAACTTTGCATGGTCCCTCTTACTTGAGGGGAAATCTTATTTTCAAAGGCTCTAACATGGTGTGTTTTTCCTAGCTACATTAATGGCTTTATCAAAAGAATCAAGTTCAAAAAATCTTTATCTTTGTTTTGATTCATGGGCTCAAGGTTTGATATGTAATGTCTTGAACATGGTTGGCAGGTAGTATTGCCTTTTCAATGCTTGAAAACAGTCTATTTATTCCTCAATAGACATGTTGAACAAGTGCATAAGCTGAACATTATAATCTTGAACAAAAATGCACAAGGTGAACATTATAAACCAATCCCTGTAGCAATAGGGAAAATAGAACACTAAATTTCACTTGCTAGAATGACTAGGGTTCATAATTTGACATCTATAATATTTTTGCCCACATCAAACAACACAATATCCTATTCATGGTTGGTACTAGTAGTACATTGAATATCCTAGAAACAAGTTAAAAGATAGGGGACCTCCATTTTAATATTTCTTGATGCTTCTCATCAGTTTCTCGAGCCACAAACACATTCACTATGCAGGTGTACTCCATAATGTAGAACTTACGGTCATAGGCTATGCCCTTGAGGACAACTTTATATCATTGTAATCAAAATCCTGATAAAATCCCCAAATAATGAGTTTTTCCACTGGATGAGTTTTTCAACCAGTATTTACTATTTTTTAATTTTGCCAATTTTTGGCCGATTTATTGCCAGTTTTTCAATTTTCACTATACCTTTTCAATTTTTGGACCCTTGTCAATTTATTCCCAAATCTGACTTTTGCAACATTGCTTTATATTAGGTACATTTGAAGGGTGGATGTTGACCTCAATATTCAATGGTAGATTCATAGAGGACGTACTCCACAAATCACCAAGGGATATTTCTCTCCTTTAAACAAAATGGTTGTGAGTGCTATCAAACTAAAAGTCTCAAACCATCAACTCTAATCACATTTTAGAAAGTCCATTTTGGACTCATGACCCTTGGAAGCAAGGATATTCACTCATAGTAAAAGCCTTAATCACAAGAGGGTACAGGTATCTATGGACTTCACATACCTACCACCCTCATCACGTAAGGATTCTTGTGGTAGGGATTTTGTTAGTCACTTGCAACAAGGCTTTTCAAATTAGCATGATTTACCTTCAAGATAAGTATTGGCTTCACCACACAAAGAACAAGCAAACTAATTGGATTAGATGGTTACACCGAGCAGAAAATAGATGAGCACAGCTTCTTTTTTCTTGTAGATGGCCTTGAACAAAACCTTGTGTGCCCATGGACTGAAAAAATCCCTTCCTCAATCCATACAATTAGAAATACTAACATAGAAATGATTTTGGTATAGTTGGTTAAATCAAATTTTGTGGAGAAAGTGGTTTAGGGTTCAAATTTAACTGAGATGTTCATTGAAAGGTTCAAGGGCCAAAAGACTAAATTGAACTAACATCTATGACATACAAAGTAGTGATAATGGAGAAACAATTATTCTAATTACTATCTACACTCCCTCCCTCTTTGCACCACCACAATTTCCCTATGAGCCTCCACGTGGTAGTGGAATCGAAGCCAAAACTCAAGCCAAAATCAAAGGCAATTTTGTAGATGGAAGTGGAACTAAACATGATGTCCCCACTGTTGGAGTCGTGATCAAAGAAGCCATGGTAGTAGATGGGGGTGGCATCTCACCATAATCATCATCATCAAAAAGAGCACTCTCCATGGCTCCAAAACCAATGCTCCATCCTCCAAATTATGCTTCTCTAGATCGCTGTCCCAAGTCTTCTATGCTTTATCCATCTTTGACTTGTCATAGTAATGGGACAACAATTGCAAGTTGTCATACACATAAATAAAGCTCTCTGATTGATTTACATCAACCAATTTCTTCTAACACCATCAATAGAACTATAGGTGCTCCAAAACCTCTCTATATAAGTATTTACCACTTACAAAAACACCCGTGTTGGCAAATATTGTAGTTGTCGAGCAAAGCCACCATGCATGTTCGACCACTTGAGAGAAGTCTGTTGGAAATAATACTGAGAGGGGGGGGGTGAATCAGTATTATCAGATCAGTAAAACCTTTCCAATTTCATACTCAGAAACATATACGCTACTTCAGTTAAGTGAACCCGCGTGTACACGCTACTGTGTCTAAAGCAACTAGCGTATATCCAGAGATCTTATAATTCAGTTAGCTTATCTTCAGTAAATGCATCAGAACATTATTAACCATATTAATAGTAAACAAGTGCAGTATAACAGAACAGATCATCACACAAAAGCCACACACATGAACACCATGATATAAGGTGGAAACCCAATGTGGGTGAAAACCCCCTGCTGCAATTTGTCTCTTTCTTCTTTAATGAGAACCTTCTTTTACAATGTACTGGTGCAGTCCTTTACCAGTACGTAGGCTACAACCTGCAGAGGGCTACAACCCTCTCTCTCGTTTTCCAACTACTTCTGGAAGGGAGCTACAACCCCCTCAGCTCTTGTACTAGCCGATCCATTTTCTAGTACGTAGGTGTTGACCCTACAGACGGTTACAACCTTCAGGGATCACGTTTCATCAATTTTCAGACTGGATCCATGAGTACAAAACAAACATTACTGCAATACAATCATCAACTTATACTTGCATCATAATTCTCTAAACCACCCAATACTGAATCTCTGAAACCCTGTCATCAAGAACACAGAACACAAACCAGAGCCCAGAACTCTGCAACAACCACCAGAATCAACAGCAACCTGAAATATCAAATCTTATTATGCATACGCTACTTCACTATACCAAAACCGCGTGTATACGCACTTTCTCCAAAGGCAACCCGCGTGCAGATCTAGAAATAATTACTTATACCTTCGCTGTCAGATCCGACCCTTGCCAAGCGTCCCGAACAGATAACCAGAAATACCAGATCTTCTCACTTCGTCAGACATGCCTTGCTTACTTCCATTTGCTTAATGATCTTCTCCTTATATAGCCTTAGGCCCTTTACAATACCACGGTCCAAAACCATAGTAACACAATACCATCAACTTCAAAACTAGGGATCAACACGTCCGTCGAGACACCATGGTCCAAAACCATAGGCACAACTTCCAAGGAATAACCGCCACGGACCAAAGATAAGTTTTCCACATACACGCTCTTTTATTGAAGCCAACCTGCGTGTACACGCGACTTGGTATATAGCGAACCTGCGTATACGCGACTTGGTATATAGTGAACCTGCTTGTATACGCGACTTGGGCTTAATGAACCTGCGTGTATGAACTTTCTTGGCCTGCTGTACTAAGATCTGTCCTCTGATTAAGTTGCCATCACCTGTACCAACCTCTGAGTGAGTTGCCATCAAGGACAACACTTGTATCATAATGCCAACAATCTCCCCCTTTGGACTTGATGGCAACCACCACACCAAGTCACTCTCCCCCTTTGACATCAAGGGCAAAGGGCGGACCAAGATATTCTCTTCTTTGGTACACCTTCTGATGTCCATACTGCTGTCCATACTCCCCCTGAGTACATGCTGAAGTTTCTGATTTGGCTCCCCCTTTGTATATGCCAAATTGTATCAATCCATCCATGCTCCCCCTGAGCAGATGCAGGTTCTAAGACCAGCAATAACTATTTATCATAAGCCTGCAAAACCATTCCTTTGATCAAACAATAAGATGTATCATTTAGTTTCATCATCAACTTCTAACCATAATGCCAACAATGAATTATTTGAAGAATATGCTCCCCCTGAGTGTGAGCTAACCATGACTGAACCATTTCCTGAGTCTGTTCTGCTGCCCTTTATGCTCCCCCTGAGCCTGAGTCAACCATGACTGAACCATTTCCTGGGTCTGTTCTGCTGCCCTTTCTATATATACGCGACTTTGCAGCCTGTAACTCGCGTATATACGCGACTTTTCTTCATTATATCAGCGTATGCAAGATGGAATACTGAATTTCATCACTTTCAGATTCCCCTGTGTCTGTTATGTCAGCTGACTGAGTTATGCCACACTTTTCTGTCTCTGTCTTCTTCAATTCCTGGAACTGTGATGATGTATGGTCCTCTTGTTTTGAATTTTGAAATCTGCTTCTGCATTCCCTTGCTATATGTCCATATTTGTTGCATGTATAACATCTTACATATTTCATGTTCCTTCTATCGCAATCAATTGCTTTGTGTCCATATGCATTGCAGGCAAAGCAATATCCTCTGAAATACCTGGGATGCGATGATCTTTTGTAATGGTCTTGAACCATTCTACTTCTACATCTGGCTGCAACATGTCCAAGATTATGACATACATAACATTCAACATTATTCAGTGGAGAAAATGATCGTCTATCACGTCCATAGTTAGGAGTAAAGGATCTTCCTTGAGGAATTTCTTTCTTTGGTTGTTCCTTGTTGAGCATTTCAGATTTCTCATTAGAGTTTCTTGCCTCACCTTGTGAACTAGATTCATATTCATGGAAACCAAGACCAGTCTTGATAGCAGGAGACCTTTGACTATTAAGAATATCATCCAAGACTTTAGTACTATCTTGAAATCGTAAAAGCTTATCCTTTTCTTCTATTTTACCTTTCAAGATATTTACCTCAACTTGATGTTGTTCTTCCTTTTTCAGATACTGATTCCTTAGGTCTTCTTCAGCTTTTCTTCCTTCTTCCACTTGTCGCTTTAGTTTGATCACTTCATGTTCTTGATCTTCAAGATCTTCTCTGTTCTGTTCTCTTGATTTTTTAAGATCTTCTTTTAGAGAGAGGATCTTTGATTCAAGTCTCTGAATAGTTGTGCTCTGATCCTTTACTATATCCTGCAATTGCTCCCTTACCCTGGTTTCTGTCTCCAATTGTTCTTTTAATTTGGCAACTTCTTCAGTTTCTGCATTCTTCTTTTCATGTGCCATGAGACTTTTAATATCTTCGCTATTATTGGATGAAGCATTCTTCTTTTCATGTGCCATGAGACTTCTAATATCTTCACTATCATTGAATGAACTTTTAATATGGGTATAATAGCTTCTACCATCTTCTTCAGATATCTTTCCTTTGTTATGAGGGCATCTAGCAGCATAGTGGCCAACTCTACCACATAGAAAACATTTGAAAGGTAGCTTACCTTTGAACCGTCCAGTTCCCCGTTCAAGATTCTTGACAAAATTTACCTCATCTTCTTCCTCTGACACTTCGAATGCGGCTTCTGGTGGTACCTCTTGTCGCATTTCAAAAGCAGTTAAGATCCCGTGAAGCTGTGACATGGTGATTTTCTGCACATTCTCCTTTTCTTCTATGGCAGATACTTTAGAATCAAATTTAGCAGACAGAGATCTCAAAACCTTTTCAACTAAGACAACTTCCTCAAATTCTTCACCCAGATCCCTCATACAATTCACAATCTCATCCATACGCAGGAAATAATTAGCTATGCTTTCATTACTATGCATCTTAAGAGTTTCATACCGGATTCTGAGAGTTTGAAGCTTTGCTCTTTTTACCTGATCATCTCCTTCGTAGCTTGTAACGATTTTGTCCCATATTTCCTTAGCTAATTTGAAATGCATGATCTTCATAAATTCTGATTGTGTCAAACTACTCAATAGGACAGTAACAGCTTTGGCATTGAGCTCATATTGCTTTTTCTCTGCTGGATCTGTAGGAGTTGCTGATGGGAATTTGTATCCTCCTTCTACGATTCCCCAAACTTCTGCTCCAAGTGATTGTAGATATGCAGTGGTTCTTATCTTCCAGTGAGTAAAATTGTTCACATCAAAGACTGGTGGCCTGATGTGTGCCTCTCTTTCTGGATTAGCCATTCTGATGGATCTTTTCCTTCAAGCGATCAAGCTTCCTCTGAAGGACCTCCTCTGATACCAATTGTTGGAAATAATACTGAGAGGGGGGGGTGAATCAGTATTATCAGATCAGTAAAACCTTTCCAATTTCATACTCAGAAACATATACGCTACTTCAGTTAAGTGAACCTGCGTGTACACGCTACTGTGTCTAAAGCAACTAGCGTATATCCAGAGATCTTATAATTCAGTTAGCTTATCTTCAGTAAATGCATCAGAACATTATTAACCATATTAATAGTAAACAAGTGCAGTATAACAGAACAGATCATCACACAAAAGCCACACACATGAACACCATGATATAAGGTGGAAACCCAATGTGGGTGAAAACCACCTGCTGCAATTTGTCTCTTTCTTCTTTAATGAGAACCTTCTTTTACAATGTACTGGTGCAGTCCTTTACCAGTACGCAGGCTACAACCTGCAGAGGGCTACAACCCTCTCTCTCGTTTTCCAGCTACTTCTGGAAGGGAGCTACAACCCCCTCAGCTCTTGTACTAGCCGATCCATTTTCTAGTACGTAGGTGCTGACCCTACAGACGGTTACAACCTTCAGGGATCACGTTTCATCAATTTTCAGACTGGATCCATGAGTACAAAACAAACATTACTGCAATACAATCATCAACTTATACTTGCATCATAATTCTCTAAACCACCCAATACTGAATCACTGAAACCCTGTCATCAAGAACACAGAACACAAACCAGAGCCCAGAACTCTGCAACAACCACCAGAATCAACAGCAACCTGAAATATCAAATCTTATTATGCATACGCTACTTCACTGTACCAAAACCGCGTGTATACGCACTTTCTCCAAAGGCAACCCGCGTGCAGATCTAGAAATAATTACTTATACCTTCGCTGTCAGATCCGACCCTTGCCAAGCGTCCCGAACAGATAACCAGAAATACCAGATCTTCTCACTTCGTCAGACACGCCTTGCTTGCTTCCATTTGCTTAATGATCTTCTCCTTATATAGCCTTAGGCCCTTTACAATACCACGGTCCAAAACCATAGTAACACAATACCATCAACTTCAAAACTAGGGATCAACACGTCCGTCGAGACACCATGGTCCAAAACCATAGGCACAACTTCCAAGGAATAACCGCCACGGACCAAAGATAAGTTTTCCACATACACGCTCTTTTACTGAAGCCAACCTGCGTGTACACGCGACTTGGTATATAGCGAACCTGCGTATACGCGACTTGGTATATAGTGAACCTGCTTGTATACGCGACTTGGGCTTAATGAACCTGCGTGTATGAACTTTCTTGGCCTGCTGTACTAAGATCTGTCCTCTGATTAAATTGCCATCACCTGTACCAACCTCTGAGTGAGTTGCCATCAAGGACAACACTTGTATCATAATTCCAACAAAGTCAAATTCCCTCAATCTCTAATTGCATGGTTGGTCCCAACCTAAACTTCTAGATCTTGTGTGGTTTTTTCTTCACTAAAACATGAAGTGTCGATGCCCACAACCATGATATATGATAGTATTCTGGAGTAAGCACATATGCAAAGGCATGTTACATATAATAGAATATTTAGGTTTTCCCACCATTTTTTCCACCTCTAGAGTCTATACAAATATGATTATACAAGTTCACATCGTTAGGCTTAAGAATATGCTTCATCTAGCATAGCATGGTGTCCATTCACTCATAAACCTCCCCATTGATTGGCCAATCTAAATTTGGAAACTGAACCATGTTATAAATTGGCTTGGAGAACTACATAACATACCGCACCTATGACCAAAAATGACTATCAAGAAAAATTTCCTTCACTACATTAGCACCATCTCTTTCGATGCTCAAGTCATCCCACTCATCACAATCATACCCAAGGTTGTCTTACACCAAACACCCAAACCAAAAGATTTGAGAAACTATAAAACATATATATATTATACTAACAAAAGAAACTATCATATGTATCTGCAATTAAACATATATAACATAACACATATATTGGAATATAACATATTTTATAAAAAAGGGAATTAAAAAAATAATATATTTATTATATTAAAAAGAGAATTAAAAATAATATATTTATTTGTTAATCAAATTCAAACTAAAATAAGTCATTATATATTATATTTACTAAAGGTAATACATTCAAAATAAATATAACTCTTCAAGACATTTTAAGTCATGTTGTCAAAATAAAGCAGCGACCTCAAATAATTAATCCACAGTATTCAAGGGCAAGAACCGCCTGCAAATTCAAGAGAAAATACAATGGAATGCGGTGGAGAGATGGGACGGTGGAGGAACTTCAGCAATATAAGGAGAAAGGGAAGGGAAGAACAAGGAGAGGAAAACACGAAGGAGGGGTCTCATTTCTAACAGTGGGAGAAGCAAGACTGTAATCATATGGATAGAAACACAGAGGCTTGAGCAATTGTTCTTGGGTTTTGGGAACGAGGGCCAAAACACTGCTATTTCAAAGTCTTCTGGGTCTGGGAACCAAGGAGGTTGATCCCAGTTTGGGAGGAAAAGGGTCAATTTGGTAGCATGAATGGGAGCAAAAACAGCTCAGGAACATCTCCAAACAAAATTTCAGGTAAGTACTTGCTAATGATTTGCTAAAATTTAATGATTTGTTAAAATTTAAGAATATCTAGTTGAGCCATAAATTTAGGGCCTCATTTCTGGATAAATGGTTAAATTAGGGCTTTCATGCTTTCATTCTGTTATTGATTGTCAAATTTTAGTCTCTAGTTATATTATTAAATTAGGGCTCTTCACTATCTTCCCACTCATATGTAATCCATGTTGAACTCTTTGGGGTTTTGCTCTTTCCCTAAGAAACAACACAATTCTAGCTTTCTCATACCTAGGGCTCTTGTATCCTTGGGGATCTTTGCTGATGACATGAACCATATCATGCTAATAGAGAGAGCAAATAATATTAAAATGTTTTACCACATGCATAGAGAAACTACATGCACCATTTTTGCATCCACTTCATCTCTACCACAACCATCAAGGAAATCTACTATCATTCTTCTAGATCCACCCGAGGTTCCACAAACCATGCATTCATTTTGCAGCTTCCATCTTAATGTATTTTTTTGTCCTCCTTATGATAGCTTTGGGCGAATTGAAATCACACTGGCCCCTTTATTATCATCAATCTGCAATAGCCCACAAAGATGCCTTCTCACATGGGTATATGAACCAATGCAAGGTTTTCCTTGATGACAATCATTCCCACAAAAATTGTGATTCCACATCTTTTCCCCTCAATGTCCCATTTTGTCTTCTTTTCAAAAACATATGGTCACCTTCAAAGATGCGCAAAAAGAGAATACCAAAAAAGAAGAGATGAATTAAAGGAGGATTTCCCTAAAGCGTGGTGATGGATTTATTTAATGCTTTAAGATAGGTAAGGTATGACAACTTTGCAAGAACTATATTATGAATGCTACCAAAAGGGAAGATTTTGTTTAGACTCGTGCAATTACATAGACTTCACTCGTCCCTAAGAAGCCTTCTCAAAATTGCAAGAGAAATTGAACTAAAAAATGCCTCCAAGGCTCATAAAAATCTTTATTTACCAAGTGTACGTGTTGCTTGAAATAACATGAATGAATCCCAACACTTCCCACCTAGTTGGATAGGAGTTTTGATTTCACGCATAAGAAAGGGTGAAAGAGAGTGTAGAGTGCCCATCTATCATTGCCATTAAAACAAAACAAACTTAAAAAGGGCAAACGTCAAACTCAATAGTGAGTAGCAAGGATTGTGATGCACTTCTTATAATATTTTCAACAAATCTAAACTCTAAAACATAATTGGAAGTAGGTTGGCAATTTTCTTGTAAGAAAATTCGTGTATAATAACTAATAGTTCTTGTAAAGAAAATTGTGTATAGTGTAGCCTTATATGTAGATATAATTAATACTCAAACGTCTTCTATGCATCACGGTTATAACCAATTGCGCCAGGCCATATCAATACACAACAAAGAAAATGAAGCGTTGGAAATTGTCTCCAAAATCCTCTATCATCCAAGAAACAACAATTTAACAAAAAAAAAACCCAATGACTTGAGAGACCTTGCATCACGGTTATAACCAATTGTGCCAGGCCATATCAATACACAACAAAGAAAATGTAGCATTGGAAGTTGTCTCCAAAATCCTCTATCATCCAAGAAACAACAATTTAACCAAAAAAAAAAAAAAACCAATGACTTGAGAGACCTTGTTACTATCAAGATGAAGATTGAGGATGAGAAGTTGATGCCCATAGCACCAAATGCATTCTCTTCACCTTGGAACCCTTTTGTTTGAGGTGTATGTGTCGGTGAAACACTACCCAACTTTGAGAAGCTTTGGGATGATTTCATCCAAAAAGAGACAAGGCTAGAGATGATTTCAACCAAAGTGGAGGAGATCCAAAACCTAGCCCTCATTGGGAAGATGAGGAGAGGAGGCAAATAAGGAGGACCCAATAGGGGTTAAGGAGGAAGATTTCTAGTTCTTCAAACTAAGGGAAGAAAGACTTCAATGATAGTGCCATAAGATGGGCTACTATGCATCTCAGTGTCCTAAAAAGAAGAAATATAGGCAACAAAAGCAATTGTGAGGAATGTAGGAGTAAATGAGTTAGCATCCAAACTTCAAATAGCTTTCTCCATAGTATCGATCCTTGCCACTAACAACATTTTTGGTGTAGATGGTCCATGAGTAGTAGAGCACCAAAACACATGACCTTCAAAAGAAGGCCTTCTACAAACTTCAATAACAAAATATGCATATAGCTCAACCTGTGTGATGATGCCATATATGATATATACAATGATCAGGATGATTGTCACATTCCACATGCCTTAAGTGATGTTCTAGAGGCACAATATCTTGTATGTTCTTGGTTTAAATTTTATAAAAGAATGTTCTTTCATTTTCTTGAATGACAAATCTACAGTATATGGCTGAAGTGGATGATCAACAAGTGATTATTTAAAAACACAACATTGAACCTAGTCGAGTTTTGACCAAAAGGCGTACATGAAGGTGGCCTTTATACGTTGTTAGCAAAACTAGTGAGGCATGAGGCATTAGTGCATGAGAGAATCTTTGCAAATCATGGCACAGGCACAACCAATTTGGTCACCTATGTTATCTCACAAACTAGCACCATTAGATTAAAGTCCAAAGATTAGTACTAACTTAAGAATAGCTAATATGGAGGCCAATGTCACCTCACCGGCCCTCTTCACAAATTAGGAAGGACTTTCTCCAACTCAAAGGGGGCTTTCTTAAGGTAGGATGGTTAAAGCTTAAGCAATAAGGGCTCATGGTAAAGTGAAGAGTGGCTTTAGCAAAACAAGTATTGTAGAATAGATTTTAAAATGTGATGGGAGGGTCAAGTCCATTGGTCAAGTGGAGTCAAGAATCAATTACCAAGGGCAATAACTATGGGATTGAACATGGAGATAACCCTAATAAAGGGTCTACAAACTATTTATCTTGCTGCCAACAAATGTAGAAAACTATTTGCAAGAATTCTTAATGAGGAATACCAACAATGCATGTATGAAGGTATGTCAAAAATGCACAACATAAGCATAGAAGCAAATTCCAATTAAGACAAAGGATGTTACATTATATTACAAACCATAAACGCAAAAATAAACAAGAGGGGAAAGAACCACAATCAAAGTCTTCTTAACAAGGGAACTATCATTTCCACCATTAAAACATCCTTATGCAAGTGACCTCCAAACATTAGTATTCAACAATATTAACCCCAAGAACATATGTCCCAAAAGTAGAAAGCTTGTAACCATCCATTGCCTTCAAGATCTTCAACAAAAGCTCAAATGGGAGAGCTCCTCTAATCCAGATTCCAACCATACATCAAATGGAGAGAAAACCCTTAGGTTTCATCTCTGTCTTCTCAACAATAAAGAAGTATTTGTTTCCTAGATCCATTAGTTCTCCAAGAACTTCCTTACTAAATATATAGCAATGAATTTTTGAGATTCATATTCTTCTCAAAGAAGAAACAATAAAATATCCAAGGAAAACAATACAATAATGCTCTCATATAACCAACTACATGAGACAAGTCAACAACAGTAAAATAATGGAGTTGGTTATGGAACACCCTCCAAGAATAGCACAAATTGGGACACATCCTCTAAATGAGTGGGGTGGTTGGCTGACCATGAGATAAGCCACCATATGTGCACCAACCAACAATAAAAGTAAATAAATATCAAGGGTATGCTTCTCCATGTGGAATATATGATCAAACTGCAGCACACTCTCACATATGCCATCTAAAATGGTAAGATGAACAAGTAAAAATTCAATGACCTCTTCAAACCACTCCAAGAGAAACCGCTACAAAAAAAACTCCATAAATGTGCAATGTAGCCAACTCAAACCACACGTGTGGCTTGCAGGGCTAGGTTATCTCATCAAACAACATGAAAATTGTGGAATGCATGCTCCATATGGCACTAGTAGCTCCAAAGGGAAGACATTGCATCAAGATAACCATAAAACAATAGATAGTGTAGTCTCCAAGGGGATGACAAGTCAACAATCCATATAATAATGCCCCAATCAACTCCAAGGAGAGGGGACAGCCAAATATGATGATGCTTCATGTGTGCCAACAAGGTGAGCACTCCACGTCGAACCAACATAACAAACCACTTCTAGTGTCAATAATACTAAGATGAGATAGGGAAATCAAGAGATAGGCCTTCAAAGGAGAGCCAAAACCACCATTAAATGATGCAATCATCATCCAAATGTGCCTACGGTGTACTGCTCCACAAAGGATTATAGCACATGCCATAATAAAGTGTAATGTATAGCAAAAAACCCCGAAGTAAGCTAGGGCACTCACATAAGAAAACCCCAACCACAATAATGCCACATCAGTTAGACCAATAAATCATGTTCGAATAATGTCAAAAGGGGGTCTATGTGCAAGGATAATCACAACATATAAACGATGTCCAAGCACCATGATGATGCAACATGCTCCATGATCAAAAGTAAATACCAAGAGGGTGATCCATCAATCAAAGGCATGCAAATATAAGAGGAGCCATAAAACCATAAGCCAACTAGCATGATCATCTCACAAGGAGAAGTAAATCTCCTCCAACCCAAAACACCAACTCAACCAAGAAAAGCATCATCCACAAGCAAAGAAGTAGAGTGTGTACCCCCAATCCATCAAAAACTCCATGGGTACCATACTGCAAATCATATCTTGTGACGAAAATCTCTAGAGTTACTCCCATGCAAGATGAGGTGTAACAGCCTGCACTATGGAGCTCTACCACTCTTGAAGGACATGGTTCGATTGTTGGACTTTAAGATAGCGAAGACAAAAGCATGCATGGGATGTGCACTCAACAAGCAAGAAGACAAAAGCATGCACAGGATGTGCACTCAACAAGCATGTCAAGACTGTTTTCCAAAAAAGTCAAACACAGATCAAGAAAGATTCTTGATTTGATTAATAAAATTGTGTGGATTGGTGTCTTCACAAAGTTGAAGGCTTTGGTTGAGAATCAAATAGTAAGAAAGATAAAGGCATAAAGTCTAAAAATGGAGGGGAGTACACCTCCAAGGACTCAGATGCCTTTTGCAAGGAAGCAAGGATAAAGAGGGAACTGACAATACCATAAAACCCACTACAGAATGATGATGCAGAGAGGAAGAACCAGTCTATTATCAAGACAGCCAAAGCAATGATCCACAATGCGGATTTGTCCTTCTATCTATGGGCAGAAACAAGATTTTGAAGGACAAAACACCAAAGAAAGCCTTCACTAGTGAGAAACCTCAAGTATCACTCTTTCATTTATTTTGTTTTCATGTTTATATTCATCTGCTTGACAAAAAAGGGCTAAATTTGAAGCCTCAAGCATCAAGAGTATAATTGTTGGTTACAGTGAGACCTTCAAGGCTTACCCAATCTATTCCAACACAACATGATGAATGAAGATGTTAAATTTAATTAGAAATGATGATCCTCTGAGTCTCAGGAGCCTCCAATAAAGGTAGAGGAGGGAGATAAGCTTGTTTGTCCCAAATGCTTATCAAAAAGATGCAAAAGAATCAAATTCAGATCAATAATGTTCTGATGAAAGAATAAGACCCAGATACCATCCAATTCAATCAAGAAGTAGAGATGGTTTACCTAGAGATTGCAAAAGGCTCAGGAACAAGTGGGGGAACCTAAAGCTACAATTCAGACGAGTAATTCCCCTCAGAATTTTCCAACACACATTGCACTGATGTCTGCTATCATTGACACAGCCTTCAAGCAGTGAGGAAGCAAGTAAAGTGAATGTATGGCAAGATAATATGATGGAGTATGATGTCTGGGAGACAATTCCAAAGCCTGCTATGGAATCAGTGCTTGATTCTAAGCATGCAATTGCTGATGCAGTATACAAGGAAAGTACACATTGAAGATACAAGAGAATGGAGACAAAAAGAGAGTAACATGGTCTGGTGGAAAACGCATTCTTAACAGAAAGGGAGTGTTAGCTTTACTTAGTTGCTGCAAAGGTGATTCTCATTCAACATAGTGCACTTCAATAGATCCTTACAGTTATGATAATAGTGAAGGAGGCACAGTATTACAGAAGCCTATAAGAGGCACCAAGCATGCATGTGCAATCCTTAGAAGCAGAGTTAATTTATTTTTTTGCATATTTTGAGTATGCCTTAAATTTATTTTATGCATATTTTGAATATGCCTTTATTTTGCATATTTTGAATATGCCTTTCTTATCTTTGGTCACCTGTTGTTTTAAGTTTAGATGGGATGCACAGATCATGGAATCTTCAGACTTAGGTAGGTCATTTTCTGCAAGATTAGAAGATATGCATGCATGCATCTAGTCTTCTCTGGTGGGCACTCTAATATAGGCAGCATTATCCATACAGGGAGGGTGCATTATTATAAGTTGGGGTTAGGGTTTCTTCTCCTAATGGATGCACACCATTGCATGAGTTATCGTGATAAACTATAGCATTTTCTAGTCTATAAAAGAAAGGTGAGTGTGTGAGACATTCAATTTTGAGCAATTGCTTTTATAACTTTCCTCTTTTCTGCATAATCCAAAGTATGAGTGATTGAGTGTCGCTATCTACATGTTACAATTTCCAGAAAACTGATTTTTAGGCAGATTAACACACAACAGTCTGCTGTTCTCAGTTTTCCATCTAATGCAATCATTGCAATGTCTGAACTTGTAAATTTACAGTCCTGATTTCTGAGTGTAAACAGTCCACTATTTTGATAGGTGTTTAATCAGTTTTAGTTAGAGTTTCTTCACTGCAGATCTGAGTACCATGAATTAAATTTCAACCAGCAGCAGCTCCAAGGATGAAATTGTTAACAATATAAGCACATAAATAGCAGTAATCTAATGAGGTGATTTTTTGGCCCTTTCACAGCGAGATTTTCTGGTCAATTTCTGAAATCCAGTCAGAAATTGGAAAATTATAGTTTTAAGTTGTTCAGTCAGCATAATTCGAGTGCCCTGGGTGTTTTCAGGGCACTGAATCCATTTCTGCATTCAAAAATGCAATTTAAACCACAAAACATTGTGATCTCATCAGGACTCCTGTCACCAGTTTCCACTGAAAAATCCGAAAAGTCACTAACGTCATTGCATAATGGTATTCAATGGGAATAATGCCCTTTCATGAACTGCAAATATAGCTCCGCGTAAAAAGAGGCATTGAAGAAAAGCGTTCACTTCAAGTCAATCAATTACAGTCCAGTGGGGGTCCAATAATAGGAGTTTATGCAGTTTCACTATTCACAGAGAATTGAAATCTTATAGAAATCATAATAGGCGTGTTCTCTACTTTTGAGACAGAGGGAACCTATGGATCGGTTATCTAATTGAGTGAGTTTCAAGGAATTACATAAAGAAAGTGTTAGCGAAAGAATATAGTATGAAGGTGCTTGCATATGCATCTTTTGAGTTGGGAAGCTGAGGGTCAAAACTTTAAACATAACTTAACAGATGTTAGGACTTATCATATTCTAGAGTCCCATTGATATATTTTGCTCATTAAATTTCAACTCCAATTTCACAAGCCACTTTCAAATTTCAATCATCAAAATCAAAAATGCATATGTACGAGTAAAGAGGGGGAATAAATACCTGATGATCAAGAATCTTTACCAGCACCAGAAAGAAATCATTGTCAACATCCTTGGTATCCTTCCCCAGGATCACCACATCCTTCTTCAACCTTGTAATCTTTAGATCCAAACCAGTATAATCGTCAACGAACCACCCTTCTTTAAAAAGCTTAACACACTGGTCACTCAACTGAAAGGCCTCGAAATGGACATCAGCGCCACCTTCCTCGTTCACCTCCAACTTCACCAAAGCAGTAACAAATTCCTTCAATTCACTCTCAGCATGGAGCTCCACAGCCTGCCGAATCTCGGCATTCGTGAGAGTATAATCCTTCTTTCCCTGACTGATAGTCTGAGTGAAAATAAAACCAACTCTCCTCATCCCCAGCCCTATGGCAATGGCTTCCACCTGCTTCTCCTCATCTTGATCTCTGAACAGTAACAAGCTGTCCTCTGTCCCCTGCTGGGGAGGCTCGTAAATGAAATTGACAGCAACCTCACCATCCTCACTCACCGTCCCATACATAAACCCTCCTCTCTTGACAGCAAATGCAAGATTTTCATTCACATACTGCTGGAAGACATTGGCAGCATCTCTATCAAATGAGGCAGAGACACTGTGGGGTTTCTCCTGGCGCTCAATTCTCACCTGTCTAGCAATCAGATCATCCATGGTCATCTTTTTGCCATAGCTCCCAGCAGGATTTACGTTTACCCGGGGTCCGGATACGGACCTCTCGCCTTCGTATGAGAGGAAAACTATGTGGCCGTGCCCTATACCCAATGAAGAAAGGGGAACGTTGGGGTCCTCCATGTCCTTAAATTGTTGGGTACTATTGTCCTTGGCCAGCAACAGGTTCTGATTGGTCGAAAGGATTTGGCTGGCAATTGGGACTTGGAGTTGCGCTTGAATGAGAAATTTCAATTCCCCTACTGTGGCATTTGGCCTATCTACCTTAACTCTCTCCAATCCATCTCGACTTCGTACTCTGATCAACATTTTCAACAACCTTAAAAAAAAACCAAAAAAGGCAAAAGCGGGGCTTTTATGCACCTGTTAGGCGAGATTTGATGTATAGATCAGATGTCCTGTGACTGCAACTGGAGAATTGATTTATTCAATAGAACAATGCGATTATCTATATAGATTGGTCTTGCACTTATGCTCTGCGTGCCAGCAAAGCTGATCACCGCCGCATATATAATTGGGAATAGTGTTCTGTCATTCCACGAAAGATTATGAAGAATTGTCGCTGGCCACAATAGTTGGTGTTCTTGTTCCCGGGATAATTTTGAGTACACGCGACTGTCAAGCGACAATTCCTTCTTTTCTAAGAGGAGAAGCCAAATTTCTTGTAGTCGCCCAAGACGCTAAGAAGCAGGTAAGGATTTTAAAATGATAAAGTTCGTTTAAATTCATAACGATTCACAACCGTAACGAAGGGAATTGATGGTAAAATTGAATTTTAACCATATTTGATGATCAAATCGATCCTGCTGGGGAGAGATCCGCACCACGCCCAATTTGTGCATTCAAGGATAGAAGTTAGCCTTAGATGCCTAATCAGTTATACATTTTTTTTTTTAAATTTGGTTTATTATGTGATTTTCACCAAAAGATAGCTTAACACTGGTTATATATTTTTAAACCGTTTAGCATGGCATATGAGTAAGGATAAATTATTTTATATTTTTCTAAATTTGGTTGGAATTATGTCGAAAGTTTAAGTTTTATTGGTGTAAGGGAAGTCTTGTTCATAAAACTTGGTTTTGAGGGTTTTGGACTCAAAGTTTTTCCAAAAAAAAATGATAAGAATGAATGGAAATGGAACTTTTTTAAAATGGAGTGATCTTAACACCCATATCAAATGCTTGATGTATGTTTGTTGGGTGTACCTTTCATATATAGGGACACTTTCCAAGTTGTAGGTGTTTAGGTTAGTACATCATATGTATGTTAGGTGGACATTGACACATATTGGTCATAAAAATTATGAGAACAATGATTTCTACAATTGTTCATAATTATGAAAGATTTTATGTACTAAGTTATATTTGAGTGTTAAATTGTTGTCAACATTTCAAGTGGACATTTTATTAGTGATCAGGGAATTAATCATAAGTTTTAATAGTAGAGAAGAGTAATCATCAATGAGACTAAATAGTTATTCAATGAAATAAGTGAATGTATCTAAGAAATATGGTATAGGTGTTTATGCTAGCATATATGTAGTACATCTATAAGGTGTACCTTCTCACATACAAGTCATAGAAGCCCTAAGAATGTAGATTTTCACATTGCTCATAATTGTGAAAGATTTTATGGAAGTAAACTTTGTTTGAGTTTTAAAATGCTTTCAATGTTTCAAGTGGACACTCCATGCATCATTAGGAAATTAGCCATAAGTTTAAAATAGTAGGCAAGAATTACCATCAATGAGAATTAATTGATACTAACTCAAAGTAACCATTATACCTAAGAAATCAAACAATTGACATGATATTATTAAAATGGAAAGATCTCGTCAAATATTAATTGGATACTATAAATAATAATGTCAAAAAATCATATATATATCCAATGATATGCAATGGTGCAACCAACCTCTAAGGCATTGGGATCAACAAAAATTATGTGTGGTAGATATCTCTCCCTAGTTACTAAGTGTACTTACAGCATATGGTGTGTAACGACTAATTTTTAAGGCATTAGGGTCAACACAAATTGTGCATGGAAAATATCCCTCACCCGAGAGAACTGCCTTGCCCCGGGAAAGATGGAGCAAAGAGAAATATGAGAGGCACCTCTTATCTCACTCTCACTACACTACCACCCACCCAAACCATAATAAGGTTCCTCTTGAAGATCACAAGAAGCATGTGGGAAGCATGTGTAAACACACCCCCTTATCCTTTCGAGTGTATTTAGTATGCTAACCCATATTCCCTAGTACAGTTAGAGAAATGGGGTAATTTTTTTTTTTACTTTCTCTCAAATTTCCCGAACTCAACTTGGATGCCATCAACGTATTTGTTTCGGCAAGACCTTTCCAGTGATATAATTTTTTTCCTAATTGGACTCCAAGGTTACAAATTATGCTCCTTTAAAGTATTACTAATTCAATTGTAGCATATCACCTTCCTACCACATGGCACCCACGTGTTGCCCATGTGGTATGTTTTTACACTATCACATGGTGACGGGCTCTTGTGGTTTAATGGCACATGCCTAAATGGCATGTCACATGTGATCCTATTATATATATATATCTATATATATATATATATATATATATATATATATATATATATATATAAGGTGGTGGTGGTGTGTATGCACACACACACATATATATATCACTCTAAACACTTACACATATAGCCATCAATGCTCACGTGCATTTAATGATGGGCCCACCCTTTGCAGTCCGCTGCCATTCTACAGACCAAATTAAATGACTCAATCAATGACTACAATTAAAAGCGTGACCCCCACTCCCCTTATTGACATCACAGGGGGGAGGCCCTGCTATCTTGGTTCTACTTCACGGTTCTAGGGTGGATATCTGACGGTTCACTATGACTTTAATCATCTAACAGTCTAAACTCAATAATGTCATCCCCCCTCCCCTTACTGATGTCAGAATGCATGGGGTGTGGGTAGCATTATTGTCCTTGGTCGTCAATTGCATAAATAAATCTTCATCGTCTGTGAAAATAAGATTACTCATAGCTAGTGTAGTGTAACACCCTCCTCCCACATCTACCCAAGTAACCGGCCAACCGAGGTAAACATGTGACAAGAAGTTAGTATGATATGAATCAACCTCCTAAGTCACCTTAAGGTAGTGGAACCGATGGAAACACATACAAACCTTCCACATCAGCAACAGGACTCCCAGGAACCATCCCAACCTCTCAAGTAACCAGCCCCTGGGTCCCACTGAGCTTTTAGACCATTTAACTTCCGGTCGCTCCCTTGATATGGGCATGCATGCGTCCAGGAGGCTCTAGATGCTCCCACAGCATGGTATACCAGCATCCAGGGACTTTTCTGCCTAGTGTTGTGCTTGTGTCCCCAGGGTTTGAGCCACTTTTTCAGGACCAGAGCCAAGGTCACTACCCAAAACTAAATGACACCTTCATATATGAAATATAATAGTGGAATAATGATACAAATGGAATTACTTGAACAAGGACTTGACTAGACCCCTATTAACCATGACAGGCATTTCGTCAAACATATCACAAATATGTAATCTACAGGAGTAGACAACATATCTGAGCATAGGGATCTCATACTTATCTAAGAAGCATTTATCCCTTATATCATTAATTGCATTATCATCTATTAGGTCATAGATACATTGTTCATTCATTTACAAATCAAAACATGAGGAGAGCCATACATCATCAATGTCATAATACATGCTTATAACCAGCATAATAACAACATAAATATCAAGGATACATCAGCCATAAAAACCACATATAAACATGTACATTTATACATAAGATATCAAGGAAAGAATGTCTTATTAATGAATGCAAAAGCCAACCCGGAATGGAACTACCATGTTCCACCCAACCATAGAATGGTTGAGCGAATTCTCTCTTCAGCCATTTACCCCTGTGACATATTCCAAGCATGAATGTGGGAATCAAACCAAAAGAACCAACCAGGGCATCCCAAGGCTAAACCACCTCACCTTCATCAATAGAAACCAAGCTTTACCGTAATCCATCCCGGATCATTAGGCCAAAAAATAAACATGTAATAACAGGATTTACCATTATCTCCACTAGATCATTAGGCCAAAACAAGCATGGATGCCATTGGATTTCTCCATCTACACCGTGAGGAATTTTCTTGTCTCCTATTCTCACAGGATTTACCATAATCCATAGTCCGATCCAGGGATCACTAAGCCCTAAACCAAGACAAAACACTCTAGGCTCTACCGTATATTCTGCCATTCACTGGTAAGGATTCCTAGGCCTAATCAAGGGAAACCACCTCTAGGCTTTACCATATATCCCGTCATTAATCAATCGAGGATTCCTAGGCCCACCAAGGCACACAATACCTGGCTTTATAGCAACCAACAGTTTGGTTCAAGGGTCACTATGCCAGTGGCTTTACCGCAATCCACACTCTAGTTCAGGGATCACTAGGCCATGTGTTCTTTCCTTCAAAGATCCACCTCACACAACTTCAAATCCATCCAGCAATCCAACTCAACCAAAACATGAGAACCCCATCACACCATGGCTATCTGGAATGGCAAGGCTAGGCTGAAAACATTGTCACGCCTGGCAAAACCCATGTCGTAACAGCAAATAACCACATGCAATACCATGCATGCCAAATCTAGCAAGGAAAACACACATGCAAATCGATACCTGCAAAGAATCATGTTGTAGATGCTTGATCATGCTCTTCCTTACTTGCTCCTTCCTTCCTCTTGCCTTCTTTGCCTTTCTTGATCCAATGCCAAAGTGCTCCAAGAGTGCTCCAAGAAAATTCTAAATGTCGAAGAGTGTGTGTGTGTGTGTGAGAGAGAGAGAGAGAGAGAAATGAGAGAGCTCCAAAACTGAACTGACAAAAGGTTACAAACTAATCCTCATAATCCTTTTTATCAATTAGGCCTATATTTTCTTCATTTTCCTCCTCACATGCAACCTGTGACCTTTCACCTTCCTTTTCTCCTAATTTCCATTATTTTCATGAATAAATGTGCCAAAATGCCATTTTCCTTCCAAAGCCTTAGCCATTGCCATTGCCTTTGCCAATTTCCTTAGCCATAATAAACCAAATAAACACCCAAACTAGGATGTTTTGCCCAACATTCAGCTTGGAATAAGTGTCCCATCAACCGTGGTTATTATTTTTTCCTTTATTAACTTTTATTACATGGAATTTTCACCAGGGTTGTTACAAAACCCTCCCCCTTGGGGGACACCATCCTCGGTGTTCAACCACACCTATACCTCAGCAAAACCACTAAAAAGAAAACATACTGCCCATGGAGCTTTATAACATAGCTCGATGCAGTATTTACAATGATCACCCTATTGAAAAGCAAACCAACATGACAACATAACAACATGACAACTATAATGACATGACACCCATACCACTTATTGGAGCTTTATAACATAGCTCATGGCAATATTTACATCCATATACATATGTACATGTATCAAAACATCACCCAAACATATACCAAACATCATACCAAAACCGCTTTGCCTCAACCGGAAAAAAATGAAGGATACATAGCCCACATCTGATCCGCCATCTCCCATGTAGCTTCATTGAGCCCAAAGTGCTTCCACTGCACTTTAACCTGCTCGATTGCTCAGTTCCAAAGCATGAGAACCTTTCTTTGCAATATACACTAAGGCTCTAGCTAGAATTCTCCATCTAGATCCACCTACAATACAAACTAGTCAATCACATGATCAACATCTGTAACATACTTCTTAAGCAATGACACATGGAAAATATCATGGACTTTTACTGTCAGAGGCAATGCAAGTCGATAGGCTATTGGTTCGATCCTCTCAGTAATCCTGAAAGGTCCACAAAATCGGGGTGTCAGCTTGGCACATGATCCAACCCACTAGGATCTATTCTTCAGTTTGATACGCAAGTACACATGTTCCCCAACCTAGAACTCCTTGAACAACCTATTCAGATCTGAATAGTTCTTCTTCCTATCTTGTGTTGCTTTCAAATTCTTCTTAATTACCTACATTTCTTGTTCCATTTCTGCCGACATGTCTGGTCCAATAAACACCCTATTAACTGGATCACTCCAACTGATGGGAGTATTGCAACTCCGCCCATACAATCCCTCGGGCTCATCCTGAGTGACTCCTAGCACCCAATGTTGTATGTGAACTCTACTAAAGGAAGTTACTCTTCCCACTTCTGATGTTGATGCATCACATACATCCTCAACATGTCCTCCTATATCTTGTTGACCCTCTCTATTTTTCCATCTGTCTGTAATGATAAGTTGTACTGAAGGCCAACTTTGTGCCCAAACCTGCAAATAACTCCTTCCAAAACTTGGAAGTGAACTTCTTGTCCCTGTATGATACAATCTTCTTCAGAACTCCATGAAATCTGACCATGTCCCTGATGAATACCTGTGCTACATCACTCGTTGAGAATGTAGACTTCACAGGAATGAAGTGCGTTATCTTTGTCAACCTGTCCACAACAACCATGATGGAATCATGTTGTCTCACTGTCCTTGGCACACCAATGATAAAGTCCATGGAAATGACCTGCCATTTCCATTCTGGAATTGCAATCAGTTGTAGCAGTCCACCTAGGTGCTTACACTCTGCCTTCACCTGCTGACAATCAAAATACTTAGCCACAAACTCTACTACATCCTTCTTCAGATTTGGCCACTAATAAAACTTCTTCACCACAGTCAATGTCTTATGATAGCCTGGGTGACCTGAATATGGTTTCGCATGAAACTCCCTTAAGATCACCTTCTTGAGCTCACTGATGTCTGGCACATATATCATGTCTCTAAACCTAACCAATCCATCCACTGTAAGATGATAGTCAACATCTTGTTCACCTGCACCTGTACCTATACTACTACTAGTACATGTACATGTACCACTACATGTACCTATATCTATACTCTGTTGCAACTTGTGCACAATCTCCATATACCTGACATCTTGCTGACCTGCTTGCAAGATTCTATCCTGTAGATTTGTCTCATAGGAACTCATAGTTTCTATATGATTTACATGTAACTGCCTACTAGGAGCATTTGCAGCCCTATTCTCCTTTCCTTTGATGTATCTAGTTTCAAAATCAAACTCACTGATTGTGTCCAACCATTGAGCCTGTTTGCCATTCAAATTTGGTTGGTCAAATAGATATCACAAATCATTGTGATCATTCATCAATACAAACCTCCTTCCAAGAAGATAGTGCCTCCACATCTTCAATGCATGTATGATCGTTTCTAGCTCAAGATCATGCATTAGATAGTTCTACTCGTGTTCATTCAGTTGTTGTGACTCATAGCACACTACTTTTCCTTCATGTATAAGGACTCCACCAAGTCCTCTCTTGTAAGCATTTGTACATACTACAAATTCTTTGTCTAGATTTGCAATCTTTAACATTGGTGCATGTGTCAACAATTGCTTAATTTGTTCAAAACTGGTCTCACACTCCTTTGTTCATTCAAACTTCTTACCTTTCCTCTACAACGATGTAATAGGATAAGTAATCTATGATAAGTTCCTAATGAATCTCTTGTAATAACCTACTAACCCCATGAAAGATCTCACCTCATCCACATTCCTGGGAGCTGCCCACTCCATAATGACCCTTATCTTTTCTGGATTTACTGTTATGCCCTCCTTGGAAACAACATGTCCCAAGTAATGTACCTTAGTTTGAAATAAACTGCACTTGTTGAGCTTAGCATACAACTGATGCTCTCTCAACAACCTCAACACTGCTGCTAAATGATCAGCATGCTCTTCCTCATTTTTAGAGTATACCAATCTGTCATCAATGAACACAATAACAAAATTGTCCAAATAGGGACGCAACGCACTATTCATTAAGCACATAAATGTAGCTAGAGCATTAATCAAATCGAATGGAACTACAACAAACTCATAATGCCCATATCTGGTCCAAATTTTTTTCTTGTAAATGCCCTCTTCCTTAATGTGAACCTAATGGTATCCCGATCTCAAGTCGATCTTCAAGAACACTTCTGCTCCCTTTAGCTGATTAAATAATTCATCAATCCTTGGCAATGGATACCTATTCTTGATGGTCACTTTGTTCAACTACCTGTAGTCAATGCATAATATGAGAGTACCATCCTTCTTCTTCACAAATAATGTTGATGCGCCCCATGGTCATACACTTGGCCTAATGTATCCCTTGTCCAACATTTCCTTCAACTACAACTTCAACTCTACCAACTCAGGTGTGCTCATACTGTAAGGTACTTTTGATGTTGGAGTTGCCCCTAGCACCAACTCAATAGAAAAGTCTACTTCCTTGTGAGGTGGAAACTCTGAAATCTTTGCTAGAAACACATCCTGAAATTGATGTAGAATTTGGCACCTGCTCAAAACATCTGCATCCTCAATTTCCTTACCTTTTTCACTAGAGATATGCACTGCAAATAACACACACCCTTTCCTATGACTATGCTTTGCCTGCATAGCTGACACCATCCTAACTGATGTGGCTTTCTTCTTTCCCTGTAAAAATCTTGGTTCCCCATTGTCATCCACGCACTAAATGGCTCTGTCATAACAATCCACCTTGGTCCTATGAAGGTATAGTCAGTCCATAACAAATAACATACTATATGATCCAAACAATAATACATTCAGGTGTGTCGTGGTAGGCATACCATTCAAATCAAATGCACAAGTTCTTACCCAATGATGAACTTGCTTCTTTGTACCTATAGCCAATTGCACTAACTAAGATTCTACATGCACTTCTTTATTCAAACTACACTTATCCACCAAGTCAGGACTAACATAACTATAATTAGATCCAGGGTCAATCAAAATAGAAACAACTTGCTCACAAAGCTTACTGTCCATCTCGATGCCTGATGGTCTGCATGTCTTTTGTCCAGTGTTGCATAGATACGAGGAACACTCTAACCAACATCCCCAACAGTCTGTGCCTCTTTTGCACTATATATTTGAGGCCTACCACCCTGATTATGTGGGAAATCTCTCTTAAGGTGTTCCTTACCACATGTCCAACACTCCAACCATCCAGTACCAACACCTCTACATTGATGTTGTGATCCATGTCCCTATCTAGCTGCATTGAACTTCTTTTGTGGTGCCACATTTTCTTTCTCTTCTACATTATGAGGCCTTGTTCTTTTCGGCTACCATTTACCCTTACCTTTATCCTTATCCTTCCATTTCCATCCTTGTTGAGATTCATTCTTATGCTTTGACTGTTCATAGCAATGCTTCAATTTCCCAATAACTTCCTCAAGTGACCGAGGCTCATCATACTCAATCCGATCTCTAAATTCTAATGGAAAACCACTAACAAAATTGTTGAACTTTAGCATTCTCATATTTAAGATATGGTACATACCTCAATAGATCTAGGAACTTAGTCTACTCTTTGTTTGTCATTGATCCCATCTTTAACTCATAGAATTATTTGGCCTTACTATTGTAGTACCTTTCTGACAAGTACTTCTTCCTAAAAAGCCTCTTGAACTCATGCCAACTCAAGTCCTCCATCCTGATGTCTCTGACCCACTTCACATCTTCCCACTAGATATTTGCTTTACCTTTCAAGCTGAAGATAGCAATTTTGGCCTTCATGTTTTCTGTGTACTCATGCAACTCAAAGAACTTGTTCATCCCAAGTATCCAAGCCTCTGCATCTTCTGGTTTCTTCAAGTCTCCATCAAAAGTAGGTGGATTTTCTTTCTTAAACTCATCTGGAAAGTATCCCCTATCACTCCTCCTGTAAGGATGATAACGATGATGATCATGATGCCTATCAGAACCAGAACTAGAATAATACTTGTATCCATCACCTCTCCTATCTAGAGTATCCAAAAACATGTCATCTCTCACTGTGTCATCTATATCTGACTTGTGACCACCATGAGACCTACTGCCATATGCCCCATTAGTTCTATCCTCTTATCTATGGTTGATCCGAAGTGGCCCTTGTCGCTGCAATTCTAACAAACTTTGAAGGAGTATTTCATTAACCTATACTTGGTTCTCTTGTGCATGCATGATTTTTTCAATGTATGCCTTACAACTCCTTATTTCTTCCTTCAAGCTTCTCAATATATCTGCTAAATCAGAAGAGTTCCCAACGCCACGCTACCCATCTAATTCATAGGGAGAATTTTGTAGTCTACCATCTTGCTAGCCATTTTTGATCTCTTTCCTACAAGGCATACTATGTTAGCTAAACCAAATCACAATAAACCAACATACCTTAGCAAAATTCGAGGAGGATATCTCATCTGCAAGATCATCCAAATCAGCGTAATACATGTATAACATAATCATGACAACATATATACATATAATACATAAGCACGTAACCATATAACCATCATTCTAGCTAGAGTCCAGTCATCAATGCATGACCATATCAACTACACATACCATGACCTCATGCATGACAATAACAACCATACCAATGTACATTGACAATACACAAGCATAAACAACATGTAACCAATCATACACTCATGATGACACACTTCACAACAAAAACATCTTCATTCACATGGCGACATCACTACAACCATGACTGACACCATGCATATGCAACAAGCATATAGACCACAATGATGATTAACACATGTGCAACCGACATGAATGCATAACCAACACACACCGCCCATCCAGCCAGAGGAGTGAACCATGCTCCGTTACCACTCTGTAACACCCTCCTCTCACGTCTACCCAAGTAACTGGCTAACTAGGGTAAACATGTGATGAGAAGTTACTATGAGATGATTCGACCTCCTAAGTCACCTTAAGATAGTGGAACTGATGGAAACACACCATACAAAACTTCCACATCAGCAACAAGACTCCCAGGAACCATCCCATCCTCTTAGGTAACCACCCCCTAGGTCCCAAAGAGTTTTTACACTATTTAACTCTCGGATGCTCCCTTAATATGGGCATGCATGCGTCCATGAGGCTCTAGACGCTCCCACAACAAGGGTATGTCAACATCCAGGGACTTTTCTGCCCATTTTTGTGCCTGCATCCCCAAGATTTTAGCTACTTTTTCAAGCCCAGAACCCAGTTCACTGCCCAGAACTAAATGACACCTTCAGATATGAAATATAACAACACAATAATGATACAAATGAAATTACTTGAATAAGGACTTGACTAGACCCCTACTAACCATGACAGGCACTTTGTCAAACATATCACAAATATGTAATCTATAGGAGTAAACAACAGATCTGAGCAAAGGGATCTCATACTTATTTGAGAATCTCTAAAAAGCATTGATCCCTTATATCATTATCTATGTTATCATCTATTAGGGCATAGATACATTGTTCATTCATTTACAAATCAAAACATTAGGAGAGCCATACATCACCATTGTCATAATGCATGCTTATGACCAACATAATAACAACAGAAATATCAAGGATACATCAGCCATAGAATCTACATATAAACCAATACATTTACACATAAGATACAAGGAAAGAAGCTCTTATTAATGAATGCAAAATCCAACCTGGGATGGGACTACCACGTTCCACTTGACCATAGAATGGTTGAGCCAATTCTCTCTTCAGCTATTCACCCCCGTGCCATATTCCAAGCATGAATGTGGGACTCAAACCAAAAGAACCAACTACGACATCCTTAGGCTAAACCACCTCACCCTCATCAATAGAAACCAAGCTTTACCACAATCAATCTCGGATCACTAGGCCAAATAATAAACATGTAATAACAGGCTTTACCATGATCTCCACCAGATCACAAGGCCAAAATAAGCATGGATGCCACCGATTTATCCACCCACACTGTGAGGAATTTTCCTATCTCCTAGTCTCCCAGGCTTTACCATAGTCCACTGTCTGATCCAGGGATCACTAGGCCCTAAACCGAGACACCACCCTCTAGGCTTTACCGTATATCCCGCCATTCACTAGCAAGGATTCTTATGCCTAATCAAGGGAAACCACCTCTAGGATTTACCATACATTCCGCCATTATCTAGTCGAGGATTCCTAGGCCCACCGAGGCACACAATACATGGCTTTACTGCAACCCACAGTTTGGTTCAGGGGTCACTAGGCCAGTGGCTTTACCACAATCCATAGTCCAGTTCAGGGATCACTAGGCCATGTGTTCTCTCTTTTAGAGATCCACCTTAGACAACTTCGAATCCATCTAGCAATCCATCTCAACTAAAACATGAGAATCCCGTCACATCATGGATATCCGGAAATGGAAAGACTATGCTGAAAACACTGTCACACCTAGCAAAACCCATGCCATAATAGCAAAGAACCACATGCAATACCATGCATGCCAAATCTAGTAAGGAAAACACACATGCAAATCGATACCTGCAAGGAATCTTGTTGTAGTTGGTTGATTCACGGGTTATGGGCTTTTCCCTGGTATGAGAGAAACAAAGGTTTTACACTTACATTCATCACATATTTGCGCATATGCATGCTTCAGGATTCGAGCTCACATACCTGTGATTCTTTCCTTTTATTGCACAAGGATATATATATATATATATATATATATATATAGGGTTGTAAATTATCTTCTAAGCAATTTCCAAGTCCAAAGTTTCTTGTTAAGCTAACCAATCACTAGGTCAACTCATTCACATATAACTCTGAGTATCTTGTGTTCAAGTATCTCGCCAACTATGAATGTCATCACATTCGACATTATACTAGCATTATAAAATATTAGTATCCAGAACCATGTAAACAATCATATCTAACATAAATTGAAGTTCATTATATAAATCAAACCGGAGGCTCACTTATCTCAAATTAAGATTGGGCAACTAAGTCTGGGACAATGACTCTCCACCCAACCATAGACAAGCTACAGTTCGTTCTCACTTGCAGTTGTCACCCCCAAGACAGATTCCGTAGACTGAGGATATTTTTGCTCAAGGGATTAAACTCCAACTACTAATTGATACAGGGATTCCAGATGTTCTACCACCTCCAACCACCAACTACTTAAGTAGTCAACAATGCACATGGAGTCCAGAGGCATGTTACCTCCACCTTTCAATTACCACACAGTATTTCCACCCATCTTGGAAAATCCAAAACCCACTATAAAAATAACCACAAGAAGAAAGGCCTTCAAAAATCCTCCTTTCGGAAATCTAAGGAATAATCCTCCACCCCAACCATCAAGGTACTCCATAGAAAACCATCTCCACCCTCTAGATAATAGGGAATCGAGAGGCCAATGTTCCTCACCAGAGAGCAATTTTTTTGTTCCATTTTGTCAACCGAAAATTGATTTACCTATTGCATCTATGTGTTCCTCCCTGCCTTCGAGATCCCTCCTCTTTATCTCTCATTCCCAAGTTATGCTTCCTCCCATTTTTTCCAGCCAGCCCCCAATTCCATAACAACGTTATCCTCTCTTGTAGCAGGTCTTTCGAATGTTTTTTTCCTCTATCCCTTACGAATTCCTTAAGACAATTTCCTTTGTCTGCCAAAATCTTGCCAATCTATCGAATGGTGCCACTTGTCTATATTTCCCCCAAGTTTGTTTTCAATGGTTAATTTTTTTATAGTGGGTGTTCAACACACCTTAAGAGCTGGCAACTTGCCCATTTTCCTTTTTAATTCTCATCCTTGATTCCTTCTATACTGCTACAAAGAAGCACATTTTTTTGTCATCTGCATCCAACTGATAAGATAATTGAAATTTTCCCTTTTTGCATAGTTGTCGGCTACCATGAACCAATGCATATTTCTTGTTGTAAGTAAACCTTAAAATATCCCAAGCAAGTAACCGCCTAGCTCCAGAATTTGTGTTCATTTGACTCAACCCATTTTTTTAATCAAATATGTACATCATATACATTGGTGGAAAGTAATCAGGGTTATCATAAACCCCTCCCCCTTGGGGGAATGTCGTCCTCAGTGTTCTTTGTCTGTATACAACACAAAAGACATGCTTAAAAACAAACATGCTATTTATGGAGCTTTATATACACAACTCTGTAAAATATTTACAAAATTATATACATTTTCTTCAACCAACAAACAAAAAACATTAATTTATAATTCAACCATCTTCCAATGGTCCTCTTTGTAGTGTTTTGATGCTTTAGATACATTCAATCCAACTTATATTTGTTCCCTTTCTATGGAGTGTTTCCTACCTTTAAAGTCTAGCATCGTTATCTTGTGCTCTTTGTTCCTTCAATAAACAGTTCCTGACTCATTTTTTTCCAAGCACACCCCAATGTGCCTTTGATTCCAATCAACTATTCTCATGACCAAAAACAAATTTATTTATTGGCCTTCCCTTCTCTACTTCCTAGTCCCTTGGGCAATCTGGTCATCCCCCTTTCATGCAGTCACTCACCTTCCAAGTTTAGACATCCTCTTCTCTGCTTCCCAGTCCCTTGGGCGATCCATTCCTTGGCAAGGTTTCCTCGCATTAGAAGGGTCTCAAATCCAAGGCATATCCCTGCCTCAAAACTATCATACTGGTCATAACATGCTTTATGGCAATCAGTTGGCACCATTGGTGCTAGTGTCCCACAATGGTCCTGTTCCTAAAATCTTTTACCAACATATTATTGCATGCTTTAATTATTTTGTTGTTTCTTCTATCAATCTTGTAGCCAACTCCAACCACCCAAACTAGGCAGTTTCCATGCTTTCCTACATCATAACACATAATTTCCATTAGACTCCTCATAAAGTAATTGTAATGAATTTAAATCATACCTCATTGGTAACTTATCCATGAGGTGGCCCACGGGGCTTTGGATTGACGGTGAATGGGTGCGCTGTTAAGGCACTCCTTGCGATAGGTCACCGGTTCAAATCCCCGTGGGTGCGTAGGTTAGTCTTAACAAGAAAAAAAAAAAAAAAAAAAAAAACTTATCCATGAGGTGAACTTGAAATTTATTTGATTCCTATCACAACAAAATCAGGTTATTTTATAAATAAAACCATCAAAATATCACATCAGGTTAGCTAAGAACCCAACTATCGTAAATCAGAGCGTTGAATCAAAATTTAGAAATCAAAAAAGTATTGGTACTTATCTTGAGTTCGATGGCTTTCTCTTTTCTCGTACACACGGAGTCAATTGCCTATCCTGGTGTTGTGGCCACCAACAACCCCCCTCCTTATTTAGTATTAGCAATAACACTATGTAAGTGAGGACCCTTAGTCAAAAAATTCAAAAAATCATAGTGCTCATATATGTCACTCCTTAAGAAATATCGCATCGCGCAAAGAATGATAGGGCATTTTCTTATGAATCAAAATGATAAAATGTGAGATTGCGACGCGAACTCCATCGCATCGCATGCATTAAGAAACGCTCACGTTGGAAAACCTTAAAAATCGCCGATATGCGATATCGCATATCGCAAAATTGCATGGAGGACACATAACGATTAAACGATACTGCGATCTGCGATCCTTGCGATAGCGCGATCAAAGATCCTTGCGATATTGCGATCTGCGATCCTTGCGATAGAACAACACGATGAGATTGCGGTAATGCGATACAGCGAAATGCGATACTGCGATGCAGATCGCAGAAACATTCCATCGCAGATTTTCCTGGCTCAATATTCAAGAAAAATTTTTCCATGAACCAAGAACTGGATACGCGCTTTAATGATAATTAATGAGTTATATGCCAGTTGTTAATAAAATATGGTTTTGTGTTGTTCGAAGAGCCAGTTCACGTAAGGTGGCGTGTTTTTGCATATCCGTAGCATTTAAAGCTTTCCTGTCATTATTTATTATCATTACTCTCTCCTCACTTGTGAACTGCAGGAACGAAAAACAAAAGTTACACAAAGCAATGTGCAGGAAGCTATGAGGAAAAAGGGTAGAGCTCCAATGTTCAAAGACAGAGAAAAGACACCCTCGTAAATAGATACCGCATGTAGCAGAGCCACAGATTCACAGAATGTTGCTGAGCCATCCATTACAGGTCTCTCATATACAACCATGATTAAATGGGTACTAAGCGATGCTGATATCAACAGGCAGTTTAATGCTCAGGGTCAAGAGCTCACGAGGTCATTATTTTTACAAATTTTGAAGCTTTATACCTGATAAAGATGAAGAGGCGCAAAAGGCGAAAGACGCATCAGAGAAGCCCGGATCAAAGAACGGAGGCAGTTTTCGATGCACGATTAGCGTCGCTGAGAAAATTGCTCAAGAAGGAAAGCCTCTAACTGCTCAGTCACCTGTAAGCCCGAAAAATGAAAGAAAGCAATGGTAAAAAACAAACTAGAAACAGAAAGCTAAAGAAAAGGCAGAAGCAATCCAAAGGGTTAACCAAGTTGAACTGAGAATATTACTGGGCACACGCGGTAAAGCCACATAGTCAGAGGATGACTCTCGAGTATATCATCGATTTTGCTGAGAAAATGGTGCCAGCTCTTACCAATTTTGTTTGCTTAGCTCAACCAAAAGCGGAAGACAGTCAGCCGACTCTACTCAGGCAAATACTGAATGCTTGCAACATTAAGGAGCAAATGTAGAAATAGTTAGATATTAGATTTAATTTTTAGAAATAGTTTTGATTTATTTTTGCTTAGAAAAAGGGCGGTCATTTAAACCGTATCCTGAATCTATGTAATTAAGTTATTTAGTTAGTAGTATTTAAACCCTTCTCATGCATTTAGAGAAGGGTCCAGAAATTTATCAAAAACTTGTCCTCAGAACATGCACTTTTGCACCCTCAGAGGAGGTTTTGGTGAATGAATGGAACAAGATTTGTTGATGTTTGCATTTGATATCTGCTACTGATGTTGCACTTCTGTACTCTTAGTGGATGTTAGAGCAAAGAGAGATAAATCATTGTCGCTTGAAGCTCATGAGTAGGACTAGTCATAAATGGTACTTTTATCTTTTGACCATTTCTGCTTATGTGTTAAAGTGATATACAGCTTTTAGTTGTTTATGTATTACTGCATGAATGCCTAAGTTATCATTTGGCACTTTTGTACGGTGATAGCTATTTATTTATGCTCAATGTATGAATAGCTCATTATGCGATATGTTTTTCACAACTGTTTCGTCTAACTTTTTATACGAAGTGGTTCATCCTTATTGATTTATTTTCTCATAATAGCTGAATGATCTTTATTACTAGTTGTTATTTGAAATCTTTTTAGATTGCATAATAGAAGAATTACATCCCGGGTTAGTCTAGACTTAGATGTTGCTGCTTATTAGATTACAATAGCATAGCATTAGATTAAATTTAGAATTAGAATATCTTAATTAGGAACTGTTAGATAAGGAACATCAAAATCTACACACACACACTCATAGATTGGGAAACTGGTCCCATATCCCCAGTTGGACCCGCTATATCAAACGGATAAGGAGCTGCCAACCAAGGTCCGGACCGGGCAGGTATCCCCCTTGTTGTAGACCCGATTTTCGGGGCTTCAACACCTGGCAAGCACCCAATCATAGATAATAACATGTCCTCCACCACTAAGGTGTCAACCCAAAGTGGCTGCTCCAAGGCTCCAGGTACCCTCCAAACTATTTTTCAAGGTACCAACTCAATAATCATGCTACTCCAGGACTCCACATACCCTCTAGGCTAAATGCTAAGTTACCAACCCCACAGTCATGTTGGATATGTTTCCAAAGCAACAGGGGAATCCAAAGGCACACCTCCACCTTGAATCATCAATGGAATCCAAAGATTTATACCTCCACCCAATGATGATTATATATATAAACCCATTCATGACTATGGGCATTACCAAACTAGGTAGTTGCTACCAAACTAGGTCGTCTTTTGTCGCCAAAATATTATCATCCAGAATCCAAAGGTTAACTCGCCTTCACTCGACACATTACACAACACAAAGGCCTAGACAATCCCATACCTGCTTGTCCCAACACATTATACAACAGATACACATATACATGTGGCACAATACAATGTATACGCATATACAACATAACACGTACACTTGGCACAATACAAAATGTACAACACTACTAATTGCAAGCATGTATATATCATTGTGAATCCAAAAACTATACCATGTCCACCTGTATAAATTGAGAATCCAAAGGATACAAGGCCTCCACCCAAACTGGAAATCTAGAGGACCGTGTTCCTTCACCTGAACATTATTTTTTCCATTTTTTTTCCACGTGAAACCACAACTCAAATCATGGATCTGTGTCTCCTTTAATTGTCCATGCTTGTCCCAACATGCCACAGATCACACCACTTTCATTTTTTTGGTATATCCTTCATCCTTCCCTATTCATAATGCAAGCATGGGCATCGTATGAGAATCATAATTGCATGACATCAAGATCATAAATCGCTCAAGGCTACTTCTTTCCCAATTAATTCCACACATAAGCAGGAACCACAAACATGCCATCCATTTATATGTTAAATGCATAAGCATGATCAATTATTCTTTTACAAGAACATTCTAGACAATAACCTATCAATCACTATGGCACCATATACATTTATTCATTCATCAACATGATCATGAATGCAACATAGTTACATGTTTCCATAAAGTCAAGGTTAAAAGAACTTCCTTCATCCATGAAAGCATATACAACATTGAACAATAGTTCCCAATCGGATCTAGGAGTTTGTTACCCCAAATCCATTTATTTGACATTTCCTTTTTACTACCATCAACATTATTAATTGATATTATTGTTGCTACAATCACCAATATTTTCGTGAACTTCGTATTTCTTTATCGAGTTGTTCACACTCAGGAACGTCATTCCAACAAAGTTTCTGGCAATGGCCTTTCCTCCGCACTTTCCCAATATTGCTCCATGTTATTTGGAACCCCTTAGGTACCTTCACCAGTTAGCAAAACATAGCAATCACAATTTTTTTCCATTTGCATTATCATATTTTTAAGGATAACTAGGCTTATCCTGCTACTATGGTGGCTTTCAACTAAAATCATGTCATACCAGCCAACATCATTATTCCTTCACCGCATAATAATACAAGGGATGCATATATATAGACACACAAATACACATGCATTTAAAATATTAGAAATCTTCCTTTTGCTCCCTTTTTCATGGTCGTCTTGCCATTGTCCATTTATTTCTATAAACCCAACTAGCCCAACTAGTTGTCATATTTTTCCTTCCTACCTTTAGTTTCCCTTTTTTCATTCGTTAGGCTCTGGTATATATCCAGGTCTTACATTTCTTGTTGGGCTCCACTCATCTATCCCCGAGCTCCATTAGTTTTATTTTTCCCAACAAGTTCCCAAGACCCCCAAAAACATAGAAGGCAAGAATAAGAAGAAAATGAAGGAAACATCATAAAAGCTCATAGGAACAATACAAAACCACAGACAAGGTAGCACAACCATGCATAGATAACAATAAAAAAATGGCAATTCAAACATAAAATCAATTGAAGAACACAAAATATTAAATATTCAACAACCACAACCACTCAATCCCCATGAGTTCCAATGTTTTCAATGCTTCATGAATAAAATCTTAGTCCCATCCTTCTTTAAGATTTCATGGCAGCCCTTTTAAACTTGTAATTCCCCTCCAATTTCTCCCAGGAGGAATCCTTCAATACTTATTAGAGGGTCTTGAGGGAAATCCCCCTCCTCTTCCCTCTCTTGCAACATTAAAATTTGTTGCCTCAAGTGCTTGAGAGCTCTTGCAAGCCACTCTCTTCTTGTTGTACCAATCTCTTTAAGCATTGTTATTTTCATCTATCTATTAATATTATCAATGCATAACACATATTAGTTGTTGCCCTGCCATGCTATACCAAGCATGTTGTCCTACAGCACACATATCTCAATTCATTCATTAGTCATATGTCTCAAAATCCAGGATGTAAGTATGCATATTTTATAACTTTTTCAAAAACCAGAATTTTCATGCATATGAGCATATCGATTCATGTATAATCATGCCTTTACATGATTAATATTCAGAATTTTACCAAAATTATTGGCATTAATTAATATCATCCTCTTCTTTGAGACCAATCAACCTTCATTAGTTTCATTTAGTCTCTTTACTGAGACCATCTTCACTAATCGAAGAATCGAATTTTCCGTAAGCAACCATGGTAGTATGTATATCCAGCCTCTTTATTCAAGGCCAACAACAAAAAAACATCTGCAATCTCAAAGGTTAGTTAAAAACCATTGAACATATAAGCATTTTCCATTTCATAACTTATAAAAAAATATCACATTTACGAATTGTATCATGTATATGTTGGCAATCTCACAATCAATGTATATATAGGCATTCAATCACAGTATTTCACCCAATGCCTACTTGCACAAGCAAGAAATCAACATGCCATTTACCTTCACAGTGCTACAACTAGCACAAACAAGCAATCACCAAGAACATCAATCTCTAGCAAAGCTACAAATCATTTATCCACAAAGTCTACACAAGACCTTTGCCTTTGAACTCGTCTAGTTGAAGCATTAAACTTGGATGCTCTATTTCATAGTGAGATAACAACCTTTATAGGATTTAACCATCCATTTTCATATGTTACACCCCATTTCTTAAACAAGGAAGGCAATAACCACGAATAACAAACATTCATAAATAAAAACATAATAATTGAGGATCATCCTATAGAAATAGTCAACCTCCACCAAGGTTCCTTGCCATCTAAAAATCAAACCATGGGATTCTCACGTCCCAGTCAATATATACATTTATATAAAACACAAAATAACACAAGAAATACAAGGATTCCCCTAAATCCTTCATATCACATAAGCATTCACATGTTCATACATCCCAGTTGTTGTGATAATACACTACAACAATAATGCACAAAGTCGTGCAGGTAGTTCTGCAACAGTTAAAGAAATAATGATTATCCCAATTCATAACAGTAAGTTGTCACAACATTTAGCACGCAAGATAGTAACTGCATGCATTACTATCCCCCTTAAACAACATGCTAGCAACATTATTACATTCCACATGAAATTATATAATCAAATACCATAAACAAAATAAAATTCACAATCAGTGCTATGAGTAGTATGTAGTCATTATTTACCTTCACCTATGCGCCCAAAGCTTATTCTCCATTCCATCTCCGAAGATTCAATCATTGGACTTACCACTTTATTAAATTTCATAACATGGAACCAATTTTTGCTTCCAAAGGCTTAAAGTTGCACCCTTGGCTTTGTTTCATCTACGATATAGCCCATCTAGTCCAAGTGTTGAACCTGGAAGCTCTGATACCACCTATAAACACACTCCCACGCCCTTGTGAGTGTATTTAATATGCTAACCCAACTTACCTGGTATAGTTAGAGAATTGGGGTAATTTATTTTTACTTTCACCCAAATTTCCAAAACTCAAGTTGGATACCATCAATGTATTTGCTTCGGCAAGACTTTTCCAATGGTATAAATTTTTTGCCAATTGAACTCCAAGATTACAAATTATGGTCCTTTAAAGTATTACTAATTCAATTGTATTACCTCACCTTCCTTCCATGTGGAACCCACGTGGCATGTTTCTACACTACAACATGGTGGCAGGTGCTTGCGTTAGATATATATATATATATATATATATTATATTATATATATATACATGTATATATATATATATATATATATTATATATATATATATATACATGTTATATATATATATATATATATATATATATATATACATCTATATATATATATATATACATATACATATATACATATATACATATACATATATACATATATACATATACATATATACATATATACATATACATATATACACATATATATACATATATACATATATATATATATACATATATATATCTACATATATACATATATATATATATATATATATATACATATATACATATATACATATATTATATATATATATATATATATCTATATATGTATATATATATATATATACATATATATACATATATAGATATAGATATAGATATATATATATATATATATATATATATATATATATATATATATATATATATATGTATATATATAATGGTGGAACACACACACACACACACACATTCTAACGCTTACACATTTAGCCACTAATGCTTGCATGTGTTTAACGATGGGCCCACCCTTTGTAGTCCTGCACCATCTAACAAACCAAATATTACAACTCAAATAATGGCAACAATTAAAAGCGTGACCCCATCCCCTCACTAACGTTAGAGGGGGGATGCTCAGCTGTCTTGGTTCCATTTCATGGTTCCAGGGTGGAGATTTGATGGTTCCCTGCAACTTGAATCATCCTACAATTTAAACTCAATAGTCCCACCCCCCCTGCTAATGTCATAGGGGTGGGGGGGCACTATTTTCCCTGGTCATCGATCTCATAATAAATCTTTGTCATCTGCAAAAATAGGATTACTCATAGTTGGTGTAGGGACAATAATGCAACACACAAATGAGATGTATGGCCATATATGAATCAAGTTCTAAGCTAGTTAAGTATTCCACATTTACATGGGACTGAGACCTTACAGTAATACACTCATTCCACTTCATAGAAACCTGTAAAAAAATTACATGCACGTAGGTTTCCTCGATAATAATTAAATGTGCTTGTGCCCAATTGTCCCTCCTTACGGTGATTTATTTATTTATGTTGGTGTCGATGATATATACACATATATGTATAGATATATATATATATATATATATATATCCATGCCTCTTAGGCTACTGTCATGTACTTACGAAGATCCAAAATTGAAACACACTCTTGCACAAAATATTATACTTATTATTTAAATTGTACATCTTTAGGTGCTCAAGAATGGTTACTAGAGAATTCAATTAATTTTGCAGCTTAGAGGATGATAGAGGAGGTTAATAGAACAATTAAAGGGGGGTCTAACTTTGGCCCTCATCCAGAATCTCACATTGGCTTGCTTGGGCATGGTTCTCATGGCTTAAATAATGACTTGAAAATCTTAATATCCCAAATCTCTTAACATAAAGCACTAAGGTAAGTAAAGGACAAGGTCTCGTATATATATAATGTAGTTAAAGAGATACGTATCTCTTCCTTTAACCAGCGTAGCATAGTTGTCATTACAATTCATGGGTGTAATAGCCTCTGGTTATCCCATGTAAAAAGGAAAAAAAAAATCAAACCAAGGCCATGGGACACATATTCCAAGCTGAATGAGGGGAAAACATCACATTGGGGGTCACTTGTGGTTAATTATTTATTGGCTATGGAAATTGGCATTGGCATTGACATTGGAAAAGGCAAAGGGCAATAAATGGCAATTGATTCAAGAAATAAAGGAAAATAAGAGAAAAGGAAGATGAAGAGACAATAATATGCTTGCAAGGGAAAATGAAGGAAAATTAAAAGAAAAACAAAAGAAATTGGAGAGACATCATTCTAGCATTCTCTTTTGGGGAAAATGAGGGAGAAAGAGAGAGAATACTACAACAATAAGTACTCGACGACAAGGGAATGGGAGAGAGTGCTTGGAAAAAAGGAAGAAACAAGCTATAGACAGGTAAGGAAAGCAAGGAGCGCAAGAGGAATTAGATCAATAGAAAGAAAGGGAAGAAATCAAGTAAGGAAAAGAGCAACCAACAAGAGGATTGTTGTAGGTAACAATTTGCATGTGTGATTATCTTGTTAGGATTTGGATGCATGGTTCATGCATCAGTTTATTGGTCATTGGAATGGATATTTCCTAGATTGACAGTGGTGTACAACCTTTGCTTATGCTATTTCCTAGATAGTCGTGATGTAGTGGGTTTTATATTTGGTTGAGATTTAGATTGATAGTAGATTTCAGATCCGTGTTGAGGTGGTCTCAGGAAAATCCCAAGGGTCGAGAGTGGATATGGTTTTCTCTAGGAAGCTCTTGATAGGTGGGCGGAGACAAGAAAATTCCTCTCGGTATGGTGAACAAATCCTAAGGCATCCAAGATTGTATTGGTTTTGGTGATTTATGTATCGATTTAGGTGAAATCAAGGTGTCTTGAGGGTGGAAGTGTTTTAACCTTTGGATTACCTATTTGGTTGTGTTTGGTTCATCACATGTGATCCCACATTCATGCTTGGAATATGGCACGAGGGTGATTGGGCTGGAAGAAATATTTGGTTCAGTCCCAATCTATGGTCAGGTGGTATGTGGAAGTCCCTGACTTGGTTGGCATTATGCATATGTTAGTATGTGTTATTTCTTATTAAGATTAATGAGCACATGTTTTGGTTTGATGTGTGATTTTATGACTAGTTTTTCATGGTTTCATTCTAGTTAAATGTTGGTTACATGCATGGTATATTTCTCATTATATGATGTGCTCTTGTTATGGTTCTATTCCATGGTTTAACATGCTCTTGGTTATTTTTATGAATGCATGAGCTAATATGTGTTGTTGCAACTAGTAAGAGAGGGTAGTGAGCCTTCTTGATGAACCTATGATGAAACTAATGAATCAGTGAACATATATGCATTCATGACACACAGGTGTTTTGTTTACCAAGTGTTTGTCTAAATGATTATCATGTATTTGCCAATATTGAGCAGGAATAGAGTCAAGAATAGAGAATGAAGACTCCTACAGGTTAATGACAGAGTTCTAGAAATTTTTGGGTAGATCTAGGCAATTGGCCTGAAGACTAGCCTAAAAATCTAGAACAGCGCTTCTAGCCACACCCTCTTAACTAGAAAATTTTGGTTGTAGCCGCATGGAGGACAACTTGTGAGTGTGGTTGGAGCCTTATAGCCACATGCACTGACCTGCATGCATGCGATTGGGTTGTAAATTCAGTTAAAAAGGTAGTTCCAACTCAGGGAAAGATCACTAGTGGGTGTTGTCTGATATCTAGGTGATTAGGTGTCCCTAGGAGGTTGCAATAAATTTCAGGATAATATGCCCCACTTCCATAAATGGAACTTGGATGTCGGGTCATGTATAGTAACTCTTAACTCATGTTTATCCTAGTGAGCTTGTAAAAGCAGGTAAATGTGGGGTGAGGTGTTACAACGGGTTATGGTTTTTCCTTGGCATGAGAAGAACAAAGGTTGTACACTTACATTGATCGGATATTTATGAATATGCATGCTTCAGGGTTCAAAATCACATACCTGCAATTATCCTTATATTACACAAAGATATATATACATATGTAAATATAGGGTTGTAAATTCTCTTCTAAGCAATTTCCAAGTCCATAGTTTCTTGTTAAGGCAACCAATCATCGGGTCAACTCATTCACATATAGCAATAAGTATCTTATTTCCAAGTATCTCACCAACTATAAATTCCATCACATTTGACATTATACAAGCATTGTAAAAGATTAGTATCCAGAACCATGTAAACAATCATATCAAACATAACTTGAAGTCCATTTTACAAATCAAATCGGAGGCACGTTTACCTCCAAAATAAGACTAGGCAACTGAGTCTGGGACAACGAATCTCCACCCAACCATAGACAAGTTGCAGCTAATTCTCACTTGCAGTTGTCACCCCTAAGCCAGATTCCAAAGACTGAGGGGATTTATGCTCAAGGGATTAAACTCCAACTGCCAATTGATACAGGGATTCTAGACCTTCTACCACCTCCAACCACCAACTACTTAAGTAGTCAACAATACACAGGGATTCCAGAAGTATGTTACCTCCACCCTTCAATTACCACATAGTATTTTCCCCATATTGGGAAATCCAAAATCCACTATAAAAATAACCACAATAAGAAAGGCCTTCAAAAATCCCCCTTTTAGGAATCTAAGGAATAATCCTCCACCCCAGCCATCAAGGAACTCCAAAGAAAACCATCTCCACCCTCTGGCTAACAGGGAATTGAGAGCCCATTTTTCCTCACCTGAGAGCAATTTCTTCGTGCCATCTTGCCAACTGAAAATTGATTTCCTTATTACATTTGCATGTCCCTCACTGCCTTTGATATCCCTCCTCTTGGTCTCTCATTCCCAAGTTATGCTTCCTTCCCCTTATTCTAGTTATCCCCTGATTCCACAACAACATTCTCCTCTCTCGTACTAGGTTGATCTAATGATCTTTTCCTCTGTCCCTTACATAGTCCTTCATACATTTTCCTTTGTCTGTCAAATTCTTGCCAGCGTATCGAATGATGCCACCTGCGTGTATGTACCCTAGGTTTGTTTGTGTTGGCTAATTTGTTACAATGGGTGGCCCACACACCTTACGAGCTCGTAGCTTGACCATTTTCCTTTTTAATTCTCATCCATGATTCCTTGTATATTGTTGCAAAGAAGCACATTTATTTGTCCAACTAATAAGATAATACAAATTGTGCCTTTTTGCACAAATTTCAATTGCTATGAACCAGCTCATTTTTCTTGCTAAAAGGATACCTTAAAATATCTCAAGCAGGTAACCCCGTCAACTCTGGAATTTCTGTCCCTTTAACTCAACCCCTTTTTTCAATCAAATATTTACATTGTATACATTAGTGGAAAGTAACCGGGGCTGTCACATCATTACACACGTGGGACATTGGTAATTGGGGTTTGAGAGTGGAGCAAAGGTTGCTTTGGACCTTCACTTAGTGTTTATTGCATTAAAGGATGCCCTACTACCCAATATGAGATAAATGTTGTCATGTAGCATTAGATAGACTTAAATTAAAAAATAATAAGGGAAAGATGTTTTCATGTAGTTTTAAATAATGTTAAATTAAAAAATAATAAGAGAGATATGTTGTTGCAAAGCATTAGATAACTTTAAATTAAGTCAAATTACTCACATTATTATTATTTGAAATACATGTAGACTTAGAAGTAAAGATACAAGTTGATTTTAAAGAAAATTTAAATTTATGATTTTGAATCAAAATCGAAAATAGAAAATAATATTAATTTTACCCTATGTCACTAATGATAAAAACCAAGATTTATCAAAAAAAAAAAGAAGCTTTAGAATTGAAAAAATTCAATTATGGTTTAAAGTACATTCAAAGTTATGTTTTGGAAATATTTGTTTTAATTGTAAATTTTTTTACTACCTCAAAATATCCAATCACAACAATTTTTCCATCATTAGTAAGTACAATACACAAAAATGTATTCACTACCTCCTTGCCTTACTACCTAGCTCATACATTACTTATATCCCAAGTGTTGAACCCAGGAATGATCATGGATCCCTCCAAGGATGGTTTCTCCTATCCACCCTAAGGAATTTTCAAGAGAAGATTTAGTGTTTTCTTGAGTCAACTACAGTAATGGGGGGTCTGCATTTGTAGTTGCTTCCTTATCACTATCTAAGTGATCCTATTCATGGAAGTGTTTGTGTTTGCTTATTGACGAAGCTAAAACCATAGTTGTGTCTCATGCGGCATCATTCAAGGGGTGGACCCCAACATCCGTAGGATGTGATGGCGCTGCATGTGGCTGAGCTGAATCTGAAGGACTCGATTTATCTATAGAGGTTTTTTGGTGTTGAGAGTTATTTGGTCTGCAAATTTCTTAGATTCCATGGAAACTTTTGGGTCTTTCCATCCTCAGGGTTTATTCTTGGTAGCCAAAGGGGGAGAGCACCCTTAAGAATAAGGAAAGACATTCTAAAGATGACTCATATGTTGAAAAATCCTACAATGGAAAGTATTTTCATAGACCAATGGTTGTGTATAAGTCAATCCTTTCGAGTGAAGAGGTATATTATATAGAAACTCACTAGAGATATTTATTTCTACATATATGTGGGAAAATGTAACAATACCCTTCTCCATCCTATTTGTGTCTACCTTGATGAAACGACCGATTGAGTTACCCACTTCAGCTAAAATATCTGGATGTAACAGATGAAGGGGCATATTCGAGAACCTAATCTAATCATGCATGGACAAATATGGCATTATTTTTTAGATATAAGAAAAATAAATGTTAATTTTACTATATGTCAATAAAACAATAACAAATATTTTTTTATTATAATCTATGAGGTGTAGACCAGTGATTTACATGGGGATTAATCCCCACTGAGTCACAATTTTAAACCTCATGGGGAGGGGTTGAGGATGGAAGCCACTTTGGGGGAATTAAACATCCCAAAGGGCGTCAAGACTTGATTGAGCCTTATGCAATCCTGGTGATAAGCATCCCATTGTGGGTGATTGGTACTTCTTCCATCCAATATAGGGGTTGGCCCTAACCTAGGGTCAGCCTAAACACAAATATATATATATATAGATAGATAGATAGATATATCTATATACATATATATCTATATATATATATATATATATATATATATATATATATATATATATATATATATATATAGATAGATAGATAGATATATCTATCTATATATATATATATATATTGTTTGATTATGAATTGGTCTTGGAAATAGGGAAAAAATGTCTACTAATTAGTTTATAGTAAGAAAACTAATGAATACCTATTTATGTTCATGAGTTATTAATGAAACTAGAAAAATGTTTTTTTTTATTAGTTGACAACAAACAAAAAAGATTAGACTCTATTCATAGTTCATTGTATTGTGAGGTGCTCTACAACCTAGTATGGGGGATATTTTTTCATGTAACATACAATAACAAAAGAATAAATAACTACATATCTACATGACCAAAAAATTACATTTGTACACATGTGGAACTTGAGTGGGCCTAATGGTTAAGAACATTTATTTCCTCATAAGAGGTCATAGGTAAAAATCTATAGGGGGTAGAGTATGCACACCTTTATAGACTTTATATTTCAAATCATTGTCCAAAGGTGGGTCCCTTGTCCTACAAACAAGGCGTGGTGGGTCCCTTGTCCTACAAACAAGGCGGTCTCATACACCAATTTTGTATTTGGCTTCGTTATGACCTTTAAAATTAGATTATTATTATATACATGACAACATCCAAAAACAAATCCGTGTAGTTCCATCTTAAACCCATATATCAAGCAACAAGGATCAAATTTTGTAAGGTGTAATTTTTTTTTATCAATGAATATGAAGGAATGAATACATGACATGGAATCAAATGATAAAAATATTTACACCTTAGGAAATTTGATCCCTCTTAGTGCTTGATAAATATGAGTTTAAGATGGAACTATGCTAGTGTATGGGTTCTCATAGAAGGGGCATTCTTTATTGGTGGATCCTTGTCTCTTAATCCTAAGATATATGTGCCAAAACTCATATATGGAAGATGAAGAAGGTGACTAGATCTATCCCTATGTACAACTTGTGAGCCCTAACGTGTGGCTTTGGCTCCATAATGGTCAATCTATATGGTTCTCTATATAGGTCGCAATGGATGGTCTGACTTATGGTTGGGGTAGGTTCATGTAGTTTGTTTATAGGCTTTCATCCCTAGATGTGGCCAAGATGCCTCTAACATGACTTTGGAGGGTGTGACACCACTAGAGGTTCTTGGCAACTATATCGCTCATGCCATTATGTTGGGCACAACCCAACTTGGTCCAGTTTTGGTAAAAGACTTCGCATTTTGAGGAGTGGAGCGCATGGAGCCCGCGAAGTTCTATTCATCACACATTGTCTAGGGGATTTAGGGTGGGCCAAATCCCCTTATTTTGTAACCATCATTGAGTGTTAGTTCATTGTTTTATCGGATCCATAGTATGTGGACCATAGTTTTGTAGTAACAGAATCTATGTAAGGAGATGTAATACTTTGTTGAAGGGAAGTCATATCTGACGTTGATGAACTACTTATATCTTATGTATTTATTCTATATTTTGGGCCTTAAGGGAAGGCTCTATAGTTGAGTGCACGGAGGCCTGGAAGAGTCTGCAGCTAAGTGCACAGACCACCTAAAACTGGGTGTGCAGTTCGAAGAAGTGTATGTATTGAAAAATCCATCTTAATAAAGAAGAAGAGGATTTGGCGAAGTCTTGTGTATCGGTGTTCATTATCTATGTTTATATAGATCGTTATGCATGTTTTTTACTGAATTATGTGAAAGAATACATGTTATACTATTCTCTGATATGTTTATGTGATAAGTTGAAATCTGTGAAGTAAATCATCAAAGTGAGCTTATTTATGTATGTGAAGTTGTAGATAGGTATAAAACATAAGTAAACACACATATTCCACAACACACATATCCCTCTAGCTGCAAAAACTTGGTTTTCCAACCTCTTATAACCGCTTCAGGTGAGATTGTGATCTGCTTGCAGGTCGTTTCCAAAAGGGCCAGTGATTGAGGGTTTTGTGGGTGCGCAGTACACTTTGAACCTGGGTCCAAGCACCTTAAGCCAACAAATGGTTCCATTGTTGGGACTGGAATCTGTTTGAGGGATATGTTTTGACGTCTATCGAAGAAAGAAATCCAAGAGTGGGTTGAACAGAAAGAGAGAATCTGCAGAAAAGAGAACAGAAACCCTCAACTATCGACTGAAGACTGGTTGCAGAAGTATATCTTCGAAGATCAATATGAAATCTTCTTTGGTTCGTTCCACATTGAACTATACGAGTGGGTATCAAAGTTGACCGAGAATAAGACTTGTTTAAAAAATGACAAACCTAAGGAGTGGAATCCTAAATTGATACAACAACTCAAGAACGTAAAAAACAGGATCTCAAGAGTTGTTGATTTCTAGATCGATAGCATTTTGGGAGGATTTGTCACTGAGTTCGCTGTAGATTCGATTGTGTCCTATATCAAAGTTGAACGAAGAATTTTCAAAGGACCACGAGGTAATATATTAAGATCTTTTAATCTTTGGATTAAGATGTTGTTGTGTGAAAAGGGGATCTTACCAATGCTGTCAGATAAATGTTTGGGCAAAGAGGGAATAAATCTAAACCAAGACCAGGGTCTACGTGAAGTGGAAAACGGTATAGAGTAGATCGTGAACCAAAGAACTTTATTGTTACTAACTATAGTCCCCTGTTAAGTGGATTTGAGAGTGAAGAAGAAGAAATTAATCCTACAACCCCGAGGCATTCCCCCTCCCATCCTAAAGATGCATTGAACTTAGGATTCGAGAAAAATTAGGGCATCTTTGGGATTCCCCATCCATCTACTCCCTTACCCCTCATCCCCCTCCCCATAATTCCCTTACACCCCCTCCCTCCACCTAGTCGCCTGAGAAGAAAAATGATCGATGACATTAAGCTACCTCTCTTTAAAGGGCTTGGACCAGAGGATCCTAACCAGTTCTGGTTCGTAGCTAGTGCAATATGGAAAGCAATCAATCACTGATGAAGATTTAAAGAAGGTGCAACTAGTCATGACGCTGCGAGAAATAGTGCTGACATGGTACATGAAGTACTCTGTGACTAATCCTGTTGCTTCACTGGATGATATTAAGAAAGCGTTAGTATTAGAATTCAAGAAGCCAAAATCAGAATCATAGTGCATTATGGAGCTGAAGGAAATCAAATAGTCGGCTACTGAGTCCGTGTGGGAGTTGGATCAATGATTCAAGGTATTAATGGGACAAGTAAGCTTTAACATAACTCCAGAACAACATAAGGATTGGTTTATAGTCGTGCCACTGTGACATATCAGCTTACCCTTAACACAACAGAAGATCACGACTGAAGCTGAAGCATTGGAAATTGGGATGAAGCTGGAAGCTTCGCCGATCAGGGATACTCATGCAGGAGTACAACAGATTCAGAGTCAGCTAGAAAATTTGACCTTGGAATTAGAAGATCTCAAGAAAGGCAAAGAAACCAGATTAGAAGTATGGTGTACAAAATGCAAAGCAGAATGCCATTATAAGGATCAATGCCTTGTGTTCATAGATTACTTGCCATGTGGAGAACCTAATCCAGTGAACCCAAGATCAAGTTTGTGGTGTGAGATTTGTAGAACGAGAGGCCAACATCGCTATGAATATTTCTATTTATTATAGAAGTACATACAAACCCCAAAGCAATTGTTTTGCAACTTTTTTAAATCAGTAGGCCATGATGAGAGAAATTGTCGAAGTTATGACTTGATGATGGAGTGCACTATCGATGCTTATAGACTGCAAGTTGAAGGACATACACACGAGGAGCCAGGCCAGCATGTTGGTCAAGGAGGTTTCCAAGGATGAGGATGAGGACGAGGATGAGGAGCTGGTTGAGGACGTGACTAGATTATCTGTTATAAATGTGGATAAGCAGGACACTTCGCAAGAGACTATTAGAACCCTACGACAACCTGCAGCTACTGTAAGTCTTTTGATCACGTGATAGAAGAATGTCTCGTCCTTATCACGAAGATGCAGGAGAAAAGGAACCAGCAGCCCGCAACAAATATTCAAATGATGATTGCTGAGCCAAGGGAGGATGAACCACACTTTAGGATTGTAACAAGAAGCAGAGTTTTGACTGGATTTGATAAAGTTGATGGGAAAAAGGAAGCTTAAGCTACACAAGTAAGAAAAACTACTGAAAAATCCCCTACATTTGATATTCAGGAGGAAAAGAAAGTATTCATGGAGCCGAGGTGAAGTTTTATGGATGATGGGGATTCAACCTCTACAACGAATAATTGCGAGATAGTACTAGTTGTGACACAAGATGTGGATCTATATATTTTGAAGTCTTTTCTGCAAACTTGCGTGAAATTGTTAAGAGGACTGGAAAATAAATGAGGCTTACTACACAGATTGGAGAATATGACATGGATCAGTTTATCCTAGATCTACGATCTGATGCCAACATTTTACCAAACTAGACATGGGAATTGATGGGTAAGACAAAGTTGTAATGGTCACCGATGCAACTGAAGATGGCGAACCAACAAAAGATTGTTCCTCTAGGAAGGTTGTCAGGTATCACGGTAGACATTGAAGGAGTGTGCACTACTACTAACTTTGAAGTGATCGAAATTGTGGATGATAGTAATCCTTATCCTGTGTTGCTTGGATTGGATTGGGAATTTTCTAACATGGCTATAATTAACTTGAAGAAAAGGAAAATTATATTTGAAAGAAACAATTTGAGAGTCATTGTTCCATTAGATCCATCAGAAGGAGCGAGGTATACTGAACTTGTTAAAGAGGAGTACAATGCAGACGACATCAACAACATTTACCAGATAACAACAAAAGGAGAAGAATGGATCAACCCTACTGTAGATGGAAAATTGGGTTGGGAGCAAGACAATTCTTGCACTTCAGATTCAGAAGAGGAATTAGAAAACTAGAAAAACAGGTTACATGAAGTATCTACAAGACGATGTGCAAGGATCACTAAAGCAGTACATTGTATGATAGCAAAGGTATGTGATTTACCTTTTTATGATGGTTTGGGTAATGTCAATACTTTCTTTAGATATTATGAAAGACAGGTGCCAGAATGTCAGAGGTTGTTAGCTCTGGATCTATCCCTAAGAGCTACTCCTAGATGGTGGGGTACACATAAGAAGAATATAGGAGATTGGAAACAATGTCGAATATTGATGTGGGTAAGGTTTGGTCAAGTAGAAATAGAACTGACAGATAAGTATGATGGTCAAACTGATCCTAGAGAACACATACATCTCTGTATGACAACATGGGAAGAAATTCCACAAGAATAATGGGTGCATGGCTTCATCCATACCTTGGAGACAATTCCTCAGAATTGGTATTTGGAAACAGAATTGCGACATGGTACTGCAAGCTAGGCAAAGATGCAACCCTTTAGATATTTTAAGATGATTGTCCACATATAGACGCAACCCTTTAGATATTTAAGAAGAAGAGTTTAGAAAGTGAAATTTCATGTACATGGCAACCTGATTGGGTCGTGCAGTTACATAATGTAATGGAATGCTACAATATCACTACATAAGAGGAGGAATATCCTTGCAATATCGCATCGCAGAATCTGAAGGTCACCGCGAAGTGAATGGCCCTGAAATAGAGTGGCCAACACCGAAAACAATGAGACAAATATGCATGACATTGGGGCACACTGGCTACACTAAGAAAACCTTGTGATTAGCATCCCTTTTTGCTTCTTTTTTTTTGCGTCTAGAGCCATTTTTGGTGCTATTTGTGTCCATTTGTCAAATATGGTGCAAAACTTGATACAAATATTGCAGCAAGTCTTGCACCAAGTTTAGTAACAAGTGTTGCACTAGGTTTTGCACCAGGTTTTGAACCAAGTTTTGTGCAATCCTTTGCACCAAGTTTTGTGTCGAGCTTTGTGTCAAGTTTGGAACCTAATTTTCTTTCACCTACTTTTGCATCCTCTATTGCATCCATTTTTTTGCACCTACACTTGCATCAACTTTTGCATCATTTTTTGCATCCTCTTTTGCTTCGTTTTTTGCATCCATTTTTGCATCCCCCTTTGTGCCAAGTTTTGCGTCAAGGTTTGTGCCTAGTTTTGCATCTATTTTTGCATCTACTTTTTTGCATCCACTTTTGCATCTTGTTCTGAATCCACATTTTCATCCATTATTGTGTCCACTATTGCATCCACTTTTGTTGTGCCACAATTTGTGCCTATTTTGGCACCTACCTTTGCACCCACTTTTGCTTCTAATTTTGCATCCATGTTTGCATCCCCATTTGTGTCTAAGTTTGCATTTACTTTTGCATCCTTTTTTGTATCCAATTTTGCGTCAGGTTTTGCATCACGTTTTGCATCTACTTTTGCATCAACTTTTGTTGCATCCACTTTTGTATCCAAATTTTCATCCACTTTTGTATCCAAATTTGCATCCTATTGTTGTGCACCCATGTTTACATCCACTTTTTCATCTCTTTTTGCATCTCCTTTTGC